>JANAVB010032620.1:1426822-2074322 GCA_029216955.1 Iris pallida
CTCACCACTCAGGGATGCAATAGAGTGTGAGTTCAGAGTTATTTGGTGTACATAAATCGATAGTTTGAAGATTTGATGGTTTGAGGGAGTACCAGCATGCCCTTAGACATAGTATTTCTTCAGGAATTTGCCGTTTATGGGCATCATGAGCAAGTCCCTGTTCTATTTTGCGAGTCGGTATGGGCCATTGGAGAATATGGTCTCGATGATGAATGGACCCTATCATTTGGGCTGGAATTTGCTTGCAGTTTGTGAGTCATGACCATCGATCTGTGAACGGCCAAGACGAGATCGTCTACTTGGAATGTCCTCTGCTTGACTTTCTTGTTGAAGGCTCGAAAGATGCGTGCTTGATAGTGCTCGATGCTTTGTTGAGCTTGCAAACGTTTCTCGTCTAACACTTCCAATTCTTGTAGCCGTCGGCGGCAGTTATCATCCGACGTAAACCGGTAAGTAAGGGCCATGAAGTGAAGGATCTGAGTCTCCAATAGGAGAACTGCCTCGCTCCCGTACACCAGAGAGAAAGGTGTATTTTCGGTAGTCGTTCGACTCGTAGTACGGTACGCCTGTAAGCATTCGCCCAACTTTTTATTCCAGTCGCGCTTGTTTGAAGACACGAACTTCTTGAGAAGCTTGATTATGGTATTGTTAAAAGCTTCGGCCAGACCATTAACTGATTGGTTGTATGCCGTTGAAGCCATATTCTAAATTCGGTTCTTGTTACAGAATCGATAGAAGGCATGGCTTGCGAACTGCGGACCATTGTCATGAATGATCCTCCTTGGCAATCCAAAATGGTAAATGACGTGATGTTTTATGAAACTGATCATGTTTGATGTCTTTACCTCTGCCAACGGAACAGCTTCCGCACATTTGGAGAAATGTCGGTGATCGCAAAGTAAACCGGTGCCCTTTGGACGACGACGGGTTGATTGGGCCAACAATGTCCATTCTCTATGGTTCAAATGACCAAGAGGCCACTACTGGGTGCAAGAACTCAGATATATAAAATCTGTGTAGATCTGACAAGCCTTACAATTCTTTGCATAATCGACTGCGTCTGCTACCATCGTAGGCCAGTAGTAACCCATCCGACGAAGATGGTCCTGCAACTTCGGGCCCGGTTGGTGGGCTCTGCAAACGCCATCGTGAGCCTCATATAAGGCTTCTTTTGCTTCTATATTTGACAGACATCATAGCATTAGTCCGTCGTAAGATCGTTGATATAACATTTTCATTTTTGTGTCATAAAAGAATATGAGAGAACGCCTTCTGATTGAAGTTGCTTCTTTCACATTCTCAGGCAGGATTTCGTAGACCGCAACGTCGATGAACGGGAGTCTCCAATCTTGCATATCATTGGTTATCTGGGCGGAGTAACTCGTATCCAGTTGAACGTTGATTTTGGGACATACCAGCTCATGGCCTATAACGTCAACTAGATGATGATCATAATTTGGAACCGCCAAAGAAGCGGCGAGGCCTGCCAGGGCATCGGCTTCAATATTCTGGAGTCTAGGGACATGTTCTACAAAGAACCCCTCCAAGGTTGCTATGTTAGCAATTGACGTCTGATGATAAGGAATCAGGTCCGCGTTGAGAACTTCGTACGAGCCTCGGATTTGATTGACAACCAACTACGAGTCGCCATATGCTTTTAGGTATTCGACTCCCACTTCTTTTACAAGTCGGAGCACGATGACCAAAGCGTTATATTCGGCTACATTGTTTGAACAGGGTTCTGTGAGAGAATATGCCCGGTTGACCAACAATTCGGAGGAAGAAATTAATACTATCCCGACTCCAGCGACGATATCACCTTGGGGCCCCGTTCTTGAGGCACCATCGAAGAACATTTGCCAAATGTCTTCATGTGAAGTCATATTTGAGTTAACGACTTCGTCTGGGATTTTTTTTATAGATTCTTGCTATTCATGAGCCTGGATGGGCTTCTAGAAAGTCGACCAAGGCTTGACCTTTGACAGCCTTTTGCGGAATAAAGACCATATCGTAGGGGGTTAACAGTAACGCCCATGTGGCTAGATGAGAACTGAGTGCGCATGGCTTGGTCATGAGAACCCTGAAGGGATTAACTCGCGAGACAACATGGATGGTCTATCCTGACACATACTGCCATATTTTTTGAATGGCGAATACCAAGGCAAGGCATTCCTTCTCCACGGCGGTGTACCTATGCTCCGGCCCTACCATCATTCGGCTGAGATAATAGATGGCTTATTCGTGCCCCGTATCATTGTTCTCTGCTAGCAAGGCACCGAGGGAGTGTTCTATTGCTCGTACATATACTGGAAAGGCTTTCCGGCAACCAGGGTTACCAGAACTGGCAGATTCGTCAGATATTCCTTAATGTCATCAAAGGCACATTGGTATTTCTCGTTCCAAACGAAAGAGACACCTTTCTTCATAAGTTGTGTGAAGGGTTGACATCGCCCTAAGAGGTTAGATATGAACCTCCTGATGTAGGCTAGTCTTCCATGAAGGCCGCAGAGTTCACGGAGATTCTTCGGCTGACTCATCTCCAGGATTGCCTTTGTCTTATCAGGGTCTATGTGAATGCCCAGGAAAGTGATGACAAAGCTCAGGAACTTCCCACTGGACATACGCAAGAAAGACTTGGCAGGATTTATCTTCAAATTGTGCGCTCGCATAAGATCGAACACCGTCCTCAAATCGTGTAGGTGGTCATCCTTCGAGCGGGTTTTGACGGCAATGTCGTCAACGTAACACTCTACCGTCGCAAGTGATCTCTGAAGATGACTCTCATAGCTCGTTGATATGTAGCACCGGCGTTCTTTAGTCCGAAGGACATGACTGTGTAACAATACATGCCGATTGATGTTCGAAATGACGTATGCTTCTCATCGTTAAGAGACATTTTGATTTGATTATATCTCGAAAAGCCATCCATAAAGGACATGCATTCGAAGCCACACGCATTATCGATCATTATGTCGGTAATGGGAAGAGGGAATTCATCCTTCGGGCATGCCACATTCAAATTGCGAAATTCGATACAGATTCAGATCTTCTCGGTCTTCTTGACGACTGGTACTACGTTAGCTATCCAGTTTGGGTGCTGCTCCTTGCGGATAAAACCGCTAGTTATAAGCTTGTTTACTTCTGCTTTAATGGAGTTCATTATGTCTGAACGGAACTGCCGTTGCTGTTTCTTGACTGGTTTTGTGTCCGGATAAATATTGAGCTTATGAAGTACGATCTCGGGGTTTAGCCCTGGCATGTCTTCATATCTCCAGGCAAAGACGTCGATATACTCTCTGACGAGTTACAACAACGGCTCCCGCTCGTCGTCCGCTAGGCTTTTATTGACGAAGATTGGTTTTGGAGAGGATTCATCACCGAGGTCAACTTGTATGACCTCATCTTCAGTTGGAGGGTCACATAATTTAAAGCGCTTCTCCCATTGTGCATCTAGTTGTTGGACCCATGGCTCCAATTCAAGAGGTTCGAGTAGATCTTTGTCTTCCTCTTCAATGTCAGCGGATGCCATATTGACAGATAATGTCTGCCGAAATATATCTCTAATACTGTTATCAAAGTCGTATATAGGTGATTCAGATGAGTGAGAATGCCACTCGCATTCCTCATTGGAACTCTCGACCGTTGTTGCTGGTGTAACATAACCGAGGCCGCATTTGGACTTGCCATAATAATCTCGAGGTTTTCCAGATGAGGTTGACAGCTGCAGAGGCGAACGCCGACCGTTGCCGTAATTTAGACCTGGGGTAGCGTCCATGTCGTACCCCTACTTTTGCATGAAATACTTGGCCTGAGGACTATACAGGAAGAGCGGTAGTCTTCCAGTATCGGGTTCGAGATCAAACTCTTGAGGCATGAAGGGTTGAGGACCTTCTTTTTGGCCAAAGATGATCGTGTGATCCCCTTCTCTTTTGCCTGGGACTAGAAAGTATGCATCTTTAATGGAAGCAAGTTGGTTTGCGATATGGACGGTTGTCACCTGTGTGTGTAGGTTAGTGTCCCAACCGTATCCTATACATCAGATTGAGTTTATTACACTCATGATAGTTCAATGGTAGCCACTTATTAATAAAATAAGGAATTTTATCCACATGGATTACATCATCAGGAGAGGGACCATCCACCTTTGCAACCAGATACTTTACGAGTTCTGCATCCTCTTCAGCTACCCCCTGCATGATCGGAGGTGGGGACGCTGTCCTGGGCAACTTGACCACCAAGGGTTCTGTTTATGGCATTGGCTTGTCTGAGGGTCTCGGATCGACACTTGGTTGTGGGCTCGTCTTGGGACGACGGATGACCATCGGTTCGACAGAAGACTTTATGTCTTCTGAATGCTTTTGACTGGATTTTGGCAATCGGATCACCATCGGCACCTCAGAGGGCCTTGCATCTTCCGGTCGCCTTTGATTGGATTTTGGCAATCGGATCACCATCGACCCTATGACGGGTTTTGGCTCTTGGCTGGTCCTTGGGAGTCGGATGACCATCGGTTTTGACTGTACAGCTGGGACGGGAGAACCGGGTACCTCTTTATGCAAAGTTACGACAAGGGGTGCGACCTTACCCGGTTTATGGGCCTGGAGATGAATTCTCAAGGGTTCCGCTGGCCCTGTGATGGCCTCCAGTTCGTCAGTTATGTGTTTCTTAGATTCGTCATATAGACACGCCTCCGAAGAATAATAAGACTCAACCCCTTTGAAGGGATCGATGTCGGCGAATTCAGTCTTCACGAAGCCGTGCTTACTGACATACTTGAAGCATTTGTGGAGGGTGGATGGCACGATCATATAGTCATATATCCATGGATGCCCCAAGAGGATATTGTAGGATGTATCTCCATCTATGACGTAGCAGGTAACCTCTGTCCTCAGGTCGCCGATCTGACATTTCAATCAGATCTTTCCTAAGGGATAGCTTCTTCCCGAGTTGAAACCTCTAATGGCAGTGTTGGTCGCCGCTAGCCGGTGCATAAGAATGCCGAGGACTTGAAGTAAGCTTTTCGGGATGATGCTTATCGACGAGCCAGGATCGATGTGCATCCGATCCACCTTGATGTCGCCTATGTATCCAGTATAGTACAAGGGGCGATCATGCAAGTTGGTCTTGATCAACATATCCTGTGGGGTAAATACGATGTAGGGCATTACATCCGTACATCTGCTACCATAGATATCTGCCGACAAGTCTGCCCTGTGGGTTTGACCTGGGCTAAGTAAGCGTCAGCATTCTAGAGCGCTTCGCTCAATATGACACGAAGATCCTTGGAGAGATTTAGGAGCTCGTATAACGACAACTTTGTCGGCATATTAGTCAATTGTGCTAACATGTTAAAGTTGTAAGGTCTCTCCAGCCCTTGAGGTACATCCTTACGGAGCGGCCTATCGAAGCGGGTTTCTTTCGGCTTGGACCTGTCCGCCGGTGGAGGCTGAGATGGCCCCAAAACATCAGTGGCCGGCAGCGTTGATGGCTGAGGGTCTTCAACTGAACTACCCAGAGTGGGCTGGACTTGTGTCCCAGACCGAGTAACAACGGTCGCTGCTTCCTTAGCTTCGGTTGAAATTGTGTGGCAGGATCTGGACTTCCTGTCCATCTTTTTGTTGGCTGTAGATGATGCCACCTGGGTCATTTCGGGCACTAAATTTGGGTGCACCTACATGATCTCTCCTCGTGACATGGTGAGAGGTACCAAGCCAGTCGTCTGGTCCCAGACGGGGGGAAGATTAGTAACCCCCATCGTTGTCCGGGGGATAGGTATTACCCCGTCTTGAGTACTTGTTGGAGGGAAGTCGCCGAACTGAATTGACACCATTTTTGCTGCCACGGTAAGCTCTTCAAAGTCTAGCAACAGAGCTTTAGAGTCGATAAGACTCTGGATGTACCGCTTTAATTGAAAGCAGTCTTGAGTAGCATGATGAACATAGCGGTGGAAATGGCAATATTTGGGTCCTCCATCTCTGTCGCTCGGGGCTCGCACCTTGGTGGAGGGAGTTGGATCCTGTCCCCTTGCAAGAGCATGTCGAAGATAGGCTTGACATGACTATCTGTAAAACCCCTAAATTTTTACTATATTTTATATTAAATTTGGTACTGATTTAAAATTTTGTATTGTGCGTCGCATAGTCGTATTGTACGTCACGCGGACTATTTCGATTTTTGAAATTGCTCGACGAGTGCGAATATGTGCGAGCGTACATATTTCTTTTAAAAATATTTTTTTTATTTGTATCGTTCAAAATAATATATATAATAATTATTTTTATCTATCGTACAAAAATTTTCAAGTTTATAAATTTATTTATAAAAAGCCTTTGGTTTATACAGTTATTAATAGTAAATAATAATCTTTGTACATACATATATGTTCATAAATATTTTATTAGTTTTTTTATATATAATATTTATTATTTTCGAAATTAATATTATAGGTATTTTTGGAAAATATTTTTTGAATTATTATGGCGATTTAAATCTTGAATTGATTCTATGAATTTATTTAAATAGTTAAAATAATATATATATTTTGAAATTTGATTTACCTTATCAAATTTTAAGCTAAAGGTTGGAAGTTAATTGAATTTAAATTGGATTTGGATTTGAATTTGGATTTAAATTTATTAGTAGCTAATTATCTATTTGACTTTTAAATAAATTCTAATCCCTATCCAACTGGGAATTCCCACATCCTATAAATAGGCAGGTACTCCTCCATAAATTGCTACCATCCAAATTCTATAACCCAAAAATTCGTGCATTGTGTCCGTGTTCCCTCCCAGTCCCCTATCTTATTCCATCTATTATAATTACATTATTTTCCGTGTCGGACACACCCCGACACACCATCCAAAACCCTAATCCTAATCCAAATCCTGGGCACCGTCGTGCCGTCTCGCGCCATCTCGACCACTGATCCCAACCCGTCCTCGGCCTTCTCCACACACCAACAACCAGCCCCAGCACTCCCACCTCCCGATCAAACTGTTGTCGCCACCATAGCCTCTTCCAAACCATCACCAACATCGCCTCACCCGTTCCTTCGCTGCCACACGCCAACCTCATGCCCATCGCCGCACCACCCCAACTACACCATCACTCCCGGCCATCAACGGCCAAACCCGCCAATCATCAACATCATTCCGACACCACCACCTCCATACCCCTCTCTACGGCCAAATCTCGGCCATCTGCCACAACCACCAGCAGAGCCTATCCTCGGTGTCCGAGGACACGACACAACAAGAAAACCCCAAAAAAATAATAATATAGGGATCAAAACCTAACCTTCTATGGCCGCCCACGAGCCAGCGCCGCAGCTCCGTCTTTCCCTCCGGTCGGCTGCGCCCCCATCGGGAACCGTTCGCCCTCGCCGGCTATGACCGCCGCTCCTCTCTCCTCCCGCTCGTGCCTCCGCAGACTCGTCCCCACGTGTAATTACCCCGACCGGCGAGCTCCGCCGCGTGCCAAGCCGACCCTCCTTTTTGCTCCTCCCCGCTGACTCTTCCCGTACCTAAGCCTCGCCGCCTATAGGAGGATTTTGCCGTTGCCCGACCTGGCGTGCCCGCCCACGACTATGGAGGCCGTACTCTTCCGATCGTCGCCCCGTGCTCGCTTTCCGTACTCTTCCGAGCCTCCGCAGCCCTCGATTCCCTCTCTCCGCCTCTCCATCACCGCCGAGACAGCCAGAGCTGCCCCGCTCAGAGCCGCCGGCGGAGCCCCCTTTCCCAGGCGCCGCCTCCACCCTCGAGCGCCGTGCGTCCTCTCCCCCATCTCCTCCGAGTGGCCGCCGTTTCCCTCCGAGCGCCCCTCCGTCGGATCAGAGCCGCCCCCGCTTCTCTTTTCCCTCTCGCTCCTCCTCCCTTTCCCTTCTCCTCTCATAATCCCTCTTTCCTCACTCTCTCTCTCTAACTCTTCTTCATTCGGTGATGGTATTTAGTTTTTATTTTTTTACTGACTCTCACTTTCCCTGAGTAGTACTAGCCCCTGAGGAAAACACCAGTACATCAGTACATTGTTACATTTTATTTATTATTATTATTATTATTATCATTATTTTATTTTTATTATCATTATTATTATTATTAATTTCTTTCATTAGTTTATTTTTTTCTTTTCTATTATTATTAATATAATGATTTGTGATTATTATTAAATATTAAGATTATTATTATTGTTATAGTTATTAACAAAGATTGCTAATTTGTTATATTTTAAAAAAATATATACTTATATAAATAGTTCTCTAAATATTTCATGTAGTTACCTAGAATATGGTATTAAGTTACTTTTATAGTATTTCTATATAATTTCCAAAAGATGATTTTGACCTAATATATATACTTGGTAAAATTGAGTTTTAGTCTAAAAGATATTTTTAGATTTTTAAAGTATTTATTTAAAATATTTTGATTAGCAAAATATAGTTTTTAAAATACTGTAAATATTTTCATAAATAGTTCTAAATATTTTATGAATTTTCTTCGATTATCGAATCATGCCCATGATAAATCGTATAAATTCCTATTTCCTTTCGAGTTTGGACTTCTACATATCGTTTCTAGCTAAACTGAATGTTCTGGACTCAATGGCACGGTCCGTCCCATCGATTGAGATCATCTTGCATACTTTTGGCATGTACGACTATTTTGTGCCAACACGATCATACGTGCGTCAACTGCAACCATGTCAAGGACTTTTTAGATTATCGTACCATACCAGGCAGCACACCAGGCGTCGCAACAGGCAAGTATACCTTGCTAATTTACTGTCAGATTATTTATTTTCTGCATTATTTATTTTGTTTCATATTGTTAGTTTCCTTTGTTATAAACTGCGCGTCCAAGCCATACTTGGGTGCAAGCGACTCTATTAGTCGTTTTACTTTACATATGCATGTTAACTTAGTATTAGCGGACTACCTTCTTGTTGGGGGATATTCTTATATCTTCCTTGGCTATGACACACACACTACACAGTTGGAGACATGTTGCTAGGGGCACGACTTATGGACTGGCCCTCTCTAAAGTCGTGTGACGGATAGATGATCGTAACTGCTAGGACTAGGGTTTTAGAGACTCAAGAAGTTATAAAACTGGACGAGCCATGGACATGACTTGAACAGTGTGGGAAATATTGGGGGAGGACAGTCGCTAGTGCGTATGGGAATCCAAACAGGTAAACCATAGTCTCCGGATGGAACTGTGGCAATTTATTTGCAGATGCCCTCTGACGTTTTAGATGTTACGGATGGATACCGATGATTGGATGCCAGTTACGTACACATGAGCCTAAAATCCCATCCATGCGCATGAAAGTTGTCATCTAAATTACACATTAGGCGGTTAGAATCTCCTTTGCATATTTGTGTCTAGGATAGTCTTTCATATACTATTTTATTATTCTGACAGTTCATATAGCTTGTTCTTCCTGTATCTTGCTACGTCCGTCTGAGGACCTGGTTTTTTCCTAGGTGTGTGTTCATATTTTTCGCAGGTATTCTAGCCAAGGCCGTGGTCTACTCCATTCTTTCGAAGACGATTGCGCTTGGTTCGTCTTGCTATTTTATCGATCGATTTTTTGTACATTTCTTTCATTTAGATAGTTGGTAGTGGACTTTGTCTCCACCCAATGATTGTATCATAAATATTCAAGTCGATTTTGTATTATTATTCTTTTTATTGTGGATGAGATTTAGTTTGTCTTGGATTACTATATTTTACAGCTTATGTATACATACGAGACCCCTATACTTCGTATGTATATAGCTGGCATGTCTACGTACTTAGTCCTACGTATTTTGGGACTGGAGCGTTACATGTTTTTATGGTGGCCAATGCAGGTCAAGATAAATTGTTTGGTTACTTTACCGTACCAAGCAAGACTGCGGATAGGATTAGTGTCTAGGATCTCATCCACATACTTGACCTCCTCGATTCTATTTTGAATCCCTTGATTTGCATCTTGCTTGATTTTCTCTACCGTTAATTCTTATCCTTCCTTCGTGCTTGATGTTGGTTAGAATGGTAATCCATATTAGGTAGACTTGACCCATTGCCCTATCACCCTACTAGTTTAACTCTTGTAAGTTGGGTAGAATGACTTACGACCTAACCTTCCTTGTGACCTTAACCAAGTCTTAAGCAAGTAGACAGTAGGACGACTGTATAGGCACCAACATAAGACATTACTAGGTTCTTTAGAAGTTTGAACTAGTTCCACTTCTTTCAATATTAATCGTGCCTATGTTTTACTATTTTTGACTATCCTATGCTGCTAGTTTAGCTTAAATTTTGCAAGCTTATTCCCTTATCGAGCTTGATCATGACATGTTTTATTGGGTGCGCACCCACTAACATATTGTCTAATCAGAACCGGTGCATGATGGTCTGATCAACCTATTACACTTTGGTTCACTTTTATCTATAGTTATACGTGGATGGGGACATAGCTAAACTTGTCCTCTAAAGTCCCATTCGCGACTGCCTTGGCAACTCCTTTGAAATTTTTTTCGGTCGCCTTTGAACCACATATTGGTATTCGAAAACAACTTCCTTGGACTCATATTGGTTTTCGTCTTTCACCTATTTTAGACGAAGACTCGTACTTGATAGATAGACCCAAAGTATCACCATTAGTTGTCCCACCATCTATTGCCAAGACAGTTAGCCATATTCGTGATTTATTTCCGCAATTATCGAAATCACGATTTTCTAATATATGTTTTGAACGTCATGATTTGATTCCTCAATGATATACCCTTGTACCCTCTTAACCCCCTACTCATTTTTAATTTCGAGGACAAAATTCTTGTAAGTTGGGTAGGATGTAAAACCCCTAAATTTCTACTATATTTTTATATTAAATTTGGTACTGATTTAAAATTTTGTATTGTGCGTCGCATAGTCGTATTGTACGTCACGCGGACTATTTCGATTTTCGAAATTGCTCGACGAGTGCGAATATGTGCGAGCGTACATATTTCTTTTAAAAATATTTTTCTATTTGTATCGTTCAAAATAATATTTATAATAATTATTTTTATCTATCGTACCAAAATTTTCAAGTTTATAAATTTATTTATAAAAAGCCTTTGGTTTATACAGTTATTAATAGTAAATAATATTCTTTGTACATACATATATGTCCATAAATACTTTATTATTTTTTTATATATAATATTTATTATTTTCGAAATTAATATTATAGGTATTTTTGGAAAATATATTTTTGAATTATTATGGCGATTTAAATCTTGAATTGATTCTATGAATTTATTTAAATAGTTAAAATAATATCTATATTTTGAAATTTGATTTACCTTATCAAATTTTTAGCTAAAGGTTGGAAGTTAATTGAATTTAAATTGGATTTGGATTTGAATTTGGATTTAAATTTATTAGTAGCTAATTATCTATTTGACTTTTAAATAAATTCTAATCCCTATCCAACTGGAAATTCTCACATCCTATAAATAGACAGGTACTCCTCCATAAATTGCTACCATCCAAATTCTACAACCCAAAAATTCGTACATTGTGTCCGTGTTCCCTCCCAGTCCCCTATCTTATTCCATCTATTACAATTACATTATTTTCCGTGTCGGACACACCCCGACACACCATCCAAAACCCTAATCCAAATCCAAATCCTGGGCACCGTCGTGCCGTCTCGCGCCGTCTCGACCACTGATCCCAACCCGTCCTCGGCCATCTCCACACACCAACAACCAGCCCCAACACTCCCATCTTCCGATCAAACCATTGTCGCCACCATAGCCTCTTCCAAACCATCACCAACATCGCCTCACCCGTTCCCTCGCTGCCACACACCAACCTCCTGCCCATCGTCGTACCACCCCAGCTACACTATCACTCCCGGCCATCAACGGCCAAACCCGCCAATCATCAACATCATTCCGAAACCACCACCTCTATACCCCTCTCTACGGCCAAATCTCGGCCATCTGCCACAACCACCAGCAGAACCTATCCTCGTTGTCCGAGGACACGACACAACAAAAAAACCCCAAAAAAATAATAATATAAGGATCAAAACCTAACCTTCTAGGGCCGCCCACGAGCCAGCGCCGCAGCCCCGTCTTCCCCTCCGGTCGGTCGCGCCCCCATCGGGAACCGTCCGCCCGCGCCGGCGATGACCGCCGTCCCTCTCTCCTTCCGCTCGCGCCTTCGCAAACTCGTCCCCGCGTGTAATTGCCCCGACCGGCGAGCTCCGCCGCGTGCCAAGCTGACCCCCCTTTTTGCTCCTTCCCGCTGACTCTTCCCGCACCTATGCCTCGCCGCCTACAGGAGGACTCCGCCGTCGCCCGACCTGGCGTGCCCGCCCACGACCATGGAGGCCGTACTCTTTCGATCGTTGCCCCGTGCTCGCTTCCCGTACTCTTCCGAGCCAACGCAGCCCTCGATTGCCTCTCTCCGCCTCTCCATCACCGCCGGGACAGCCGGAGCTGCCCCGCTCAGAGCCGCCGGCGGAGCCCCCTTTCCCAGGCGCCGCCTCTACCCTCGAGCGCCGTGCGTCCTCTCCCCCATCTCCTCCGAGTGGCTGCCGTTTCCCTCCGAACGCCCCTCCGCCGGATCAGAGCTGCCCCCGCTTCTCTTTTCCCCCTCGCTCCTCCTCCCTTTCCCTTCTCCTCTCACAATCCCTCTTTCCGCACTCTCTCTCTCTCTAACTCTTCTTAATTTGGTGATGGTATTTAGTTTTTTTCTTTACTGACTCTCACTTTCCTTGAGTAGTACTAGCCCCTGAGGAAAATACCAGTACATCAGTACATTGTTACATTTTATTTTATTATTATTATTATTATTATTATTATTATTATTATTATCATTATTATTATTTTATTTTTATTATCATTATTATTATTATTAGTTTATGTCATTAGTTAATTTTTTTCTTTTCTGTTATTATTAATATAATGATTTGTGATTATTATTAAATATTAAGATTATTATTATTGTTATAGTTATTATTGCTAATTTGTTATATTTTAAAAAATATATACTTATATAAATAGTTCTCTAAATATTTCATGTAGTTACCTAGAATATGGTATTAAGTTATTTTTATAGTATTTCTATATAATTTCCAAAAGATGATTTTGACCTAATATATATACTTGGTAAAATTGAGTTTTAGTTTAAAAGATATTTTTATATTTTTAAAGCATTTATTTAAAATATTTTGATTAGTAAAATATAGTTTCTAAAATACTGTAAATATTTTCATAAATAGTTCTAAATATTTTTATGAAATTTCTTCGATTATCGAATCATGCCCATGATAAATCGTATAAATTCCTATTTCCTTTCGAGTTTGGACTTCTACATATGGTTCCTAGCTAAACTGAAAGTTCTGGACTCAATGGCACGGTCCGTCCCATCGATTGAGATCATCTTGCATACTTTTGGCGTGTACGACTATTTTGTGCCAACACGATCATACGCGCGTCAACTGCAACCATGTCAAGGACTTTTTGGATTATCGCACCATACCAGACAGCTCACCAGGCGTCGCAACAGGCAAGTATACCTGCGCGACTACCTTCTTGTTGGAGGATATCCTTATATCTTACTATCAGATTATTTATTTTCTGCATTATTTATTTTGTTTCATATTGTTAGTTTCCTTTGTTATAAACTGCGCGTCCAAGCCATACTTGGGTGCAAGCGACTCTATTAGTCGTTTTACTTTACATATGCATGTTAACTTAGTGTTAGCGGACTACCTTCTTGTTGGAGGATATCCTTATATCTTCCTTGGCCATGACACACACACTACACGGTTGGAGACATGTTGCTAGGGGCACGACTTATGGACTGGCCCTCTCTAAAGTTGTGTGACGGATAGAAGATCGTAACTGCTATGACTCGGGTTTTAGAGACTCAAGCAGTTACAAAACTGGACGAGCCAAGGACATGACTTGAACAGTGTAGGAAATATTGGGGGAGGACAGTCGCTAGTGCGTATGGGAATCCAAACATGTAAACCATAGTCTCCGGATGGAACTGTGGCAATTTATTTGCAGATGTCCTCTGACATTTTAGACGTTACGGACGGATACAGATGATTGGATGCCAGTTACGTACACATGAGCCTAAAATCCTACCCATGCGCATAAAAGTTGTCCTCTAAATTGCACATTAGACGGTTAGAATCTCCTTTGTATATTTGTGTCTAGGATAGTCTTTTATATACTATTTTATTATTCTGACAGTTCATATAGCTTGTTCTTCCTGTATCTTGTTACGTCCGTTTGAGGACCTACTTTTTCCCCAGGTGTCTGTTCATGTTTTCCACAGGTATTCTAGCCAAGGCCGTGGTCTACTCCATTCTTTCGAAGACGATTGCGCTTGGTTCGTCTTGCTATTTTATTGATCGATTTCTTGTACATTTTTTCATTTAGATAGTTGGTAGTGGACTTTGTCTCCGCCCAACGATTGTATCATAAATATTCAAGTCGATTTTATATTATTATTCTTCTCATTGTGGATGAGATTTAGTTTGTCTTGGATTTCTATATTTTACAGCTTATGTATACATACGAGACCCCTGTACTTCGTATGTATACAGCTGGCATGTCTACGTACTTAGTCCTACGTATTTTAGGACTGGGGCGTTACACTATCTTCGAATGAGTGATTCACCTGGGGCCACTGAGCTTCTGCCTGCTTTTGTTCCGGCTTCTTGGTCGTA
The DNA here is from genome assembly GCA_029216955.1 of Iris pallida. Lineage (NCBI taxonomy): Eukaryota > Viridiplantae > Streptophyta > Magnoliopsida > Asparagales > Iridaceae > Iris > Iris pallida. The sequence goes on from JANAVB010032620.1 coordinate 1,441,547, forward strand.
CTGGCGACCAAAGCCTGTTTGCCTTTATTGTCCCTGTTATTGGAGTTGCCGTCAGTGTTGTTGTTATTGGAGGTGGTACCAGGACTTTTGCTTTTTACCTCTCCGTCCGGGATGTGTAATCCCAGCTGGCGAGACTTCTTTAACGTCGCCTCCGCATTGGTGGCGCTTATGATGAAGGTCGTCCAATTCCTGAACTGATCTTCACCCATCCAGAGGCAAATTGGAGGGAGCAACTTCTTCTGGCAGATTTCAATCAAGGAGCTTTCGGGATTGCCCTGGGGTAATCTTATTGCGGTTTGGCGGAACCGCTCGATATAGTTCCTTATTAGCTCAATCTTCCCCTGAACGATGTCCATGAGGGATGACATTGTCACATCATGTCCCACTTTATAGAATCTTTCTAGGAACATGTGCTTGAACCCGTCAAAATAATGGATGCAGTTGTCAGAAAGATTGCGGTACCAATCGAACGCGATTCCCTCTAATGCTCCGATGAATAATCGTGTGAGGATGGCATCACTATGCGGCAATTGATCGGTTGTGACCGAGAAATAAGTCATGTACCGACTAGTAGAGGTCTTCCTGTCATATGAATCGATATGAAACGGCTTGTACCGTGGTGGAAAAGGAACATCTCTCCATGCAACGGGATACGACTGCCGTATTCTGAGGTCCTTGGAGGAGTCTCGGGCATTAAATTTTGCCCGAAGCTCCTGGACTTCCCTTCTTGCCTTTCTTGCTTCATCTGCAGCTGAAGGAACGAAGGCTCCTAGAGGATTGTCATCCAAAGGAGGAGCGGTCGTGTTGGTGTCCGCGTTGACTGTGGTGTTTGCAAAAACAAAAGTGTTTTTTATTTCACAAACTTTGTAAGAAGATTACAATTGAATTCTGGGAAAGTAAAACTATAAGAATCCGATCTGAAGACGATCGTTTTATCCCTTGGACGATGTGAACTTTGAAGACGGTAGCCTCTGAAGAATGCAGCAGCACTTTGGCAAGAACTCCTGATCTCTGGTGATGATCTTGAATAATCCGACCTGATCTCTGATTCTCTATCTGATCCCCATTATGAAGGACTTGAAACTCTATTTATAGAGTTCTGGAAAATAACTAATTAGTAGTTATTTTTGGATTGTGCAGGATGGATTGCGCAGGCATTGGACTGCGCAAGCAGCGAACTGCGCTGGCAGTTACTCGATCGTGGGCCAACTGTATGCGACACGTGGCATTGTTTGATTGAAATGCGCTTGGTCGTGTACAGACGGTTGCCACATGGTGAGCAATTGATGGCATGTATGCCACGTACAGAATGTCAGTTATCTTGATGGATTGTGCCACTTGAACTGCACTAGCATCAGACTGTGCTTCCAATGGGTTGCGCTAAGACTCGGATTGCGCTGAGGTTGAGCTGTCAGACTGCGCTAGCTTTTGGCAGGTGGACCGCGCTAGACAGCTGTCATGGCGGCGTGGCACAAGAAATGAACAGTTTCCTTGTTCTTCGGGCTGTCAGTTGTCAGAAGATCTGATTTTGTGTCAGGTAATGATGTTGTTGCCATGTCAGCTTGCGCGCTTGGATGGGTGCACAGTTCAGCTTGCACAGTTGAGTTGTTGCATAATCTGTCTCCTGCGCAGTTTATTTGAAAGATGCACAATTTGATTTTTATTGCTTTTTTGATGGGTGCAACTTGATTTTTAGGACCTACAAGACCCCCATCAAAGTTTTCAAAATTTGAAAATATTCAAAGTTTCGAAATACTTTGAATTTTGAATTTAAAATCAAGTTGCGCAAGTGATGCTTTGACTGCACGTTTGGAGGAATCAGCTCCTAATCTTTCGTCGCAATCTGAGGCGACTGTTACTTTTGACAAACTATAAATAGTTTCCATTCTTCTTTCTTTCATTCTTTGCTTGTTTCCAACTGTACAAAAGAGAGAAAAGCTTCTGTGCCAACTCCGATTACTTCTCCTTCTCTTTGTCGTCGACGTCAATGGCCCCCAAACGTTCAGCCGTCGAGAAGGAAAAAGCCCCAACTGAGTCTTCGACTCGGGTTGTGTCCCGAATTTCTTGTCATGAAGTTGGTCATCCCGTGCTGCAAGGTAGATGATGAACTCGATCAAAACCCTTTTTAGGGTTCTTGACATTTTCGATCCTTCATACCTTTTTTTTTTATAGATTTGATGGTATTGCACCTCCCTGTTTAGGGTTTTGGTTGCACACGCACAATAGTTTTCATTTTTATGAAAACTATATTCTTGCGCAATTGATTGAAAAGCGCTGGCAGATATTCGGCGCAATCTATCGATTTGTGCAAGTAGCTAGCGCAAACTGATGCCTTGCGCAAGTAGGTTAGCACAACCTAATGTCTTGCGCAAGTGGATATGTTGGCACAACTAGATATTTTACGTATGTAGGCTGCATTAGCGCAATCTGATGCTTTGTTCATAGCGCAATCTGACACTTGCACAATTTGTTGATCTTTTGAACAGACTCTTTGATTTTGTATGTACTGAAATTTGTCTCTTTGTTTGATGCAGTTAACCTCAGAGAAGACCCAGAATATGAGATCTTTGCAGGGACTTTGGTTGAACCTGAGTTTAAAAAGGATCTTTTCCATGTAACATTTCCCCAGTATGCCCTGCCATCGTCTCGACAAGCCATCCTAACAGCACAAGACAAAGAAATATTGCTGAGTCTGATGAACGGACAGCCTCTGCAAACTGCTGACGCCGTTATTCATAAGAAGCCTCTGTTTCTGTTTGGTGAGGCCCTTGATAAGAGTTCTCAGCCCAGACCACGAGTTGAACAGAGACTTTTTCAGAGAGGCGAGAAAAGGATACTTTTACCAGAGATTTCCAGATGCCTTCCCCTATCTCGCTATGCTTTTGCGAGCTATCCCAGGAGAATGGACTGGGATATAACTCCTCTTTAACAAGCCCGAACAGGAAACATTTGTGTGAAGAAGGGGCCAAACAACAAGGACATGTTTTACAGTTCCTCGGAGCGTCACAGCTCCCTACTCAGAGGACTGAAACCTGGGTGCATCCCACCAGAAAACTCCTTCCTGCTGCTACCGGTCAGAACGCCAATATTCGTAAATAAGTTTGCGAAGGTGGAGGGAAGATATCCAGATCAAGATATCCGATTGACAGGTCTTGTTAATCTGGATAACAAGAGATGGAATTGTATAGCCAATTGGATATTAGCTCAATTCGAAGAGAAGCTCGAGGAGATTGAGCTATACCAACCGGTATATTCTACCGTTTACGGCTTCCACCCCAATCCTCACCTATTTCTTGTATTGGCAGAGAGGTACAACTTCAGAACAGGGACTTTTATGATGCCCTATGGGGAGATCGGATTGGCTCTTCACGAGATGAAGTACATCTCGAGCCTGCCAATGGAGAATATCCCTTATGAGGAATTTGTCCCAACCAATGACGAGTTGGACAAACTTCGTCAGGAAAATGCTGACATGGTGGCCGTCTTCGAAGAGCTGTTGTGCCACTACAAGATCTGTTTCTTGTATTACAAGAGTGGTTCATCAGGCACCTGCTACTCGACGAAATGGTTGCCATATCTCTTTTTCAACCACATTATGGAGAAGAAGACCAAGGAACACGATAATTGTAAACCCAACTTCTTCAAACCACTCAGCAGCAGCGAAGTGATTGGGTTGATGGAGGAGAACAAGGAGATGGATATTAAGATCGATGACGATCTTCAATATCCTTCTTTCAAGACAGGAGATATTATTGAAAGTTTCATGAGGATGGGCTATAGGCCCATGTCAAAGGAAGCCCAGCTGGCAGGTTTTCTCACCTACTGGCTTCGACGATTCGTCATCCCTGGAGCCAGTGTCGTCGATCGCTTTCATCGAGGCGTGCTGTTTGCTGCCGTCCGCTTTGTCTTCGGCTATCGGATGGATCTATTGTCAGCAATGACTTGCCGAGTGAACGCTGGCCTCCGCCTTTTTATAGATTCGATGCTCAAAGGGAAAGGCGAGAAAGAAGCTTTCCGCGGCTAGAGCTACCATATACATACCTATTCGGATGCTGCTTCTGCACTATCCTACTCTGATGAATCCCGATATGGGAGCGGTAAACGGCAGCTTCTTGAGGAGATTCTCCAGAAGCAAGTGGATATACACCAGTTTAAGAGATTGCAGACGTGTGCTGAATCTCGGAAAGGGATGGAACTTCTATTGTGTTCCCCCTCCAGCTGGCTACGAGCACATGTCTTCAAATCTGGTCAACTCTGGGAGGCAGCCTTTGGGTCATGCAGTTTTTGATTGGCTGAGGAAAATTCGCCCGTCACACCTGGTCTACAGATTTGAAGACGAATGTTATTTGGAGCCCTATCTTCCCAGCCGTTTTGCCCGCCAATTCGGCTATGACCAGTTTTATGTAGGCAACGCCATCACGTGCCCACAAGGAAAAGGTTATCTGATTGATGGAGCCCGGGCTTGGGCTTATTATAATTCTCGAGACACAAGAATAACATTCTCAATGCCGATGAAGAGCGACCATGGTCCTCGGATGCTGTATACATATTCACTTTTCTATACATCAGCGAATACCTTTGCCGAAAACTTTAGTCTCGTCGACAGCTTTACGACAGCAGCCCGATTAAAGAAGGAAGCATCTGTTGTGTCGGCTCCTGGCAATGATGAAGAGCGTGAGCCGGCCGATGCACCGTTGGAAGCTTCGAGGGAAGCCAACTTCCCTGAAGAATTCAACGAGCCACTGCGCATCTCCTTGAAAGTTGTCAGATCTCCAGCCAAGGAGAGGAAGAGGAGGATAGAAGAACCTTCTTCTCCAATTGCTAAGAAGAAGCTTGTCTTGGAATCATCAGAAAGGGTTACGACCCGGTCACAATCTCGGCAGCAGGCCGAGTCAATTCAAAGAGAAGAGGCGACAACCCCGACCTCTATTCAAAGACAAGAAAATGTTATAGATGTAGAGAGTCTGGAGAGACCTCTACGCAGAAAGAAGATAGTTGTCAGAAGGAAAGTGGCCAGTCCTCCACGACCTCTGTCATCGGTCATGGCTAGTGCTGTTGCCGGAATCACAATATCGTCCCCTACACCTGTCCCTGAGTCTGAAGCTTTCAGTCCAGAGAGGAGGGTGTAGAACCCTAGAGGGGGGGTGAATAGGGAAATAAAAAATAAACTATAACAAAAGATGCAATAAAGAGTAAAAAGTAGAAAGATCAAACGCAAACGCAAGGATGTATCCTGGTATCCTCTTTTGAGGCAATCCAGTCCCGGAACTCTCTCCGGCTTTAATCCACTATTATGCAAATAGTACACACGAGTTTGGATCCGAAGAACTCGCCAACTTCAATACGAGTTTGGATCCGAAGACTCGCCAACTTCTACACACGAGTTTTCTTACGAAGGCTCGCCAACTTCAAACAAAAGAGAATGAGAACTTGCTGATCTTCTAACACGTGAAGATCGAAATGTACAACTCTTTAATACTCTAGCACTTTGGGAGAGGATGACAATGAAAAGCTTTGAGAGAGTATTAATGGTGGAGCTCTTAGTTGTTGGAAAATTTATGGAAGAGTTGGTAAAGAAGCTCAAGAGAGAGAGAGCTTCCTTTTATAAGAAAACCAAGAGTGGATGGCATTTAATGCTTCTGAGTGTACGCAGACCGGCATGCCGTCGGTATGCCGCGGCATACCGCCGGTATGCCGGCCAAATAGTAACGGTCATATTTATGACCGTTCAAGAGCATTAAATGCGGCCATTAATGCATGTCAGACCAAATCGAAAAGCAGATTATTCGAAATTCGGTATACCGCCGGTATGTCGGAGCATACCGTCGGTATGCCGACTAAAGTCACAGAAAGTTTTAGAGCTATAAGAAACGGCATGCCGCCGGTATGCCGTAGCGTACCGTCGGTATGTCGACAATAAATCACAGCATCTATTGTGTTGCTAGGAAACGGCAAGCCGCCGGTATGCCGCAGCATGCCGTCGGTATGCCGACAATTCGAGACAGCAACTTTCTGGACACAGAAAGCGGTATGCCGCCGGTATGCCGAAGCATGCCGTCGGTATGCCGCTTATTGTCACAGAAACTTTTCTGGACACGAAAACGGTATACCGCCGGTATGCCGTAGCATGCCGTCGGTATGCCGCTTTTTGTCACAGAAACTTTTCTGGACACAAGAACGGTATACCGCCGGTATGCCGGAGCATACCGCCGGTATGCCGCTCTGAATTACTTGATTTTCGATTTGTGCTTTAAGTTATCATCCATCCTTTAGTGTTTTACAGAAATACCTAGACCAGTACAGACACGAAGACTCTAAGCAGGAAGATGCCGACTAAATGAAGGGAACGCCGGTAACTGCTACGGTCTTCAGGACGAAGGAGGAAGCTCTTGAAGTGAATAACTCCATGTAGTGCATCTTCTGAGTATCTGAAGAACAGAAGACTAAACTACGAAGATGCAGTTAATTACTCAAAATAAAATGTGCCAACAAACTCCCCCATTTTGATAATTGACAAAATAGAGAGATAGCATCTTCAGGGAGTAGCTCCCCCGTAGGTAGACAGCTCCCCCTCAATACGATTTCTCCCCCTTTGTCACTTAGTCAAAAAATGGGGATAACTAAAGGAGACAGTGCATAAAAAAGAGAGTAGAGATAAAAGCATGCAGGAATATATTGAAGTAAGAACGATAATACATGCTTGATCCATACAGCAAAAAGATAAAAGACTCTCCATCATGAGAGTCGGACACCAAAGACAACAAAGATAATGTCCCCGAAGGACAGCAAACGCTGAAAAAAAACAACCATAGACCGGTCCCCGAAGGACCACTAAAGACAACAAACAGAAAACACACATAAAACTAGAGCCACTAAAACACCGTAACCATCACCAAAGGAAAACCATCCCTAATCCTCTGCCGGATCATCATCACCATCATCATCCTGAGCCTGCTGGAGGGCGCCAAAAGGATCAATGCCGTCCGGGTACATAAACCCATAGGCATTGGGGTCAGAGAAACGCGGGGCCGTGTACATGGGATCCTGAAGATTAAGATCCAGAAAGGCATCCCGGTCTTGGAGAGTGCGCTGGATGAAGTAGCCCTGATCGTGGAAGCGAGACTGGATGAGGGCGCCAAGTCCACGAGTGTGGGTCCGCATCTGCTCCTCCGCCTGGGCCATCCTCAGATCAAAGTGGTACTGAGTAAGTGGCATATAGCGGCCCGTAGATGGAGGGGTAGATGCAGGGCAGCAGGAGTGGAACCCGGTTGCTCTTGGGAAGAGGAAGCACGGGAAGAAGAGGCACCAGCTAGGGTACGAAAAACAGCAAGAAATGAGGGGACCCCATCCGAGGAGCAGAGAGACAAGTCAACTTGTTTGGCCTCCATAAGCAAGGTGATGAAAGAGCCATAGTAGAGGTTCTGCTTCCCGGATGGCAAGGTACGCCGGAATTGCAAAAGCAGAGTCTTTGGGAAGGAAAAACGCTTCCGGGCATAGAGATGATACATGAGGACAAGAGCATCACCGGTGATTGCGTCATAGTTCCCGCCCTTTGGGAACAGAGTGTGGCACACGATACGATGGAGCTCGTAGTAGAATGGCTCCAGCTGGGCTGAGAGGGCCGGAATGGCAGGAGGGTTGGGACCCTTACAGATGATACGGCAGAAGTCGTCGAAAGGAGACGCCGCCGATGAGGTGAGAGCACCCAAAAGAGGTAACGCATCCCCTCTGTCTGGGACGCCCAAGATGGCCCCCACTTCCTTGGATGTGAGACGGAAGTGGCGGTCATTGACCATGGATTGGATGGCGGTAGGGTCGTCGTCATCCCCTCGCATGTTGCAGTAGAAAAGGCGGACAGCAGCAGAGAAGACCGGAATTTGCCGCCTAAGAAGGGAGGATAGACCGGCATCGTCAAACAACGGGACGTGACCGGGGAAGAGGTTCCAGTTGATAGCCCGTCCTTTGAACACGTTCTGGTTGACGAAGTGCTGGAACCAAAGCTCAGCCGCCAAAGTGTTGGAGAAAACGCGTTGGTCAAAGCCGGAGGGTAGCGCCACCGGGACGAAAGGGTTGAAAGAGGAGGAAGAGGATCGGGGGCGCTTAGGGTTGGCCATGAAGAAGGATTTTGGGCTTTGGTGTGAGAGGAAGAAGTAGTAGTGGAGGAGAAGGAAGAAGGAGGGTTTTTAAAGAAGAGGGGGGATATGAAAGTTTGAAAAAGGGTGGGGAGGAGGGAACGGTTAAAGAGGAAGGGTGATGGGGTAGTTGAAAGGGTGATGGGGTGAATTGATGTGTGGAGTAAAAAGAGGAGAGAAAAGGGGAAAGGTGATAAGAAGGGTAATTAATAGGAGGGGAGTTGAGGAGATGGGTAATTAATGAGGGATTTGATGGATTAAAGGAAGGATGGAAGGAATAAAGGAGGAGAGATAAAATAGTGGGCCCGCAGCTTATCTCAGGAATTATTTCCGCCGTCATCCGGTATGCCGACGGAATGCCGACGTATACCGACGGTATGCCGAAAAACGAAACAGAACATAATTCTGTTTCGAAAAACGGCATGCCGGCGGTATGCCGATGTATACCGATGGTATGCCGGAAAACGAGACAGAACCTAATTCTGCAACGAAAATCGGCATGCCGCCGGTATACCGTAGTATACCGTCGGTGTGCCGGACAAAAGAGACGATGGATCAAAGGATAAAATGCCCAATTCACGGCAAAGGAAAGAGAAGCGATCTTCCGGGAGGGGCTTAGTGAAGATGTCAGCTAATTGATAGGTAGTATCAATAAATTCAAGATGGATATCTCCTTTTTGTTGATGGTCACGAAGAAAATGGTGTCTAATTTCAATGTGCTTCGTGCGTGAGTGACAAATCGGGTTTTTCGTGAGATTGATAGAGCTAGTGTTATCACATTTAATAGGGGTGCAAGAATGAGAAATACCATAATCTAAAAGTGTTTGTGACATCCAAAGAATTTGTGCACAACAACAACCAGCCGCAATATACTCTGCCTCAGTGGTTGAGAGAGCGACAGAGTTTTGCTTCTTACTAAACCACGATACCAAGGACTTCCCGAGGAATTGACATGTGCCACTAGTGCTTTTTCGGTCAATCTTGCATCCGGCAAAATTCGCATCCGAAAAGCCGTAAAGCTCAAAGGATGAGGATTTCGGATACCAAAGACCCATGTTAATGGTGCCTTTGAGATAACGAAAAATGCGCTTGACGGCACTCAAATGTGATTCCTTTGGATTGGCTTGATATCGTGCACACAAACAGACACTAAACATGATATCCGGACGGCTAGCCGTTAAATAAAGTAAGCTACCGATCATACCTCTATACTTACGAATGTCGACCGATGTGCCATCTTCATCATTGTCAAGCTTGGTCGTTGTAGCCATAGGGGTCCTCATTGATTTGGATGAGTCAAGGTCGAAACGCTTGAGGAGGTCCCTTGTATATTTTGCTTGATTGATGAAGGTTCCTTTAGGTCCTTGCTTGATTTGTAACCCCAAGAAGAAGGAGAGTTCTCCCATCATACTCATTTCAAACTCTTCCTGCATAACTTTGGCAAATTCTACACAAAGTGTGTTGTTAGTAGAACCAAAAATAATATCATCAACATAAATTTGAACCAATAAGAGAGTCCCATCATGGGATTTAATAAAAAGTGTGGTGTCAACTTTTCCCTTTGAAAAATTGTGAGAAACAAGAAAAGAGCTAAGACGCTCATACCAAGCACGTGGAGCTTGTTTGAGGCCATAAAGGGCTTTATGAAGTTTGAAAACGTGGTCAGGAAATTGAAAATCTTCAAAACCGGGAGGTTGTTTAACATAAACTTCCTCCTTAATAATACCATTAAGAAAAGCACTCTTAACATCCATTTGAAATAGCTTAAAGTCATTAAAACAAGCAAAGGCACAAAGCATACGAATGGATTCAAGACGTGCAACCGGAGCATAGGTTTCGTCGTAGTCAATGCCTTCCTCTTGGTTATAGCCTTGGGCAACCAATCGGGCTTTGTTACGAGTCACTAACCCATCTTCATTTAGCTTGTTGCGAAACACCCATTTAGTTCCAATAATGGGATGATTGCTAGGTTTTGGGACAAGTTCCCAAACCTTGCTTCGCTCAAATTGATTTAGCTCCTCTTGCATAGCTATCATCCAAAATTCATCGAGAAAAGCATCATTAACATTTTTAGGCTCTACTTGAGAGATAAAAGCCACATTGGCACAAAGATCACGAGTGGCGGATCTTGTGCTAACACTTGAGGAAGGATCCCCAATGATGAGCTCCTTAGGATGATTGGTGACAAATCTCCATTCTCATGGGAGATCCTTTGGAGGAGGCTCGAGAGGAGGAGACTCTTTTGATGGGGTCACAACTTCATTGTTAGATGAAGAAGGACGATCCTCAATAGAGGAGTTCTCCAATCCAAACGAGATGTCATCAATATCCTCGGAGGAGGAGAATGTAGAAGAGTTGAGTTCATTAAAAGAGACATTGATTGACTCTTCGACAACAAGACTTCTTTTATTAAAAACACGAAAACCTTTGCTATGAGTAGAGTATCCAAGGAATATTCCTTCATAGGCTTTTTCTTCAAACTTGCCTAGGTTATCCTTGGTATTCAAAATAAAACAATTGCAACCAAAAACCTTGAAATATTCAATAGAAGGAATTTTGTTAAACCAAAGCTCATAAGGAGTCTTCTTAGTAATAGGTCTAATTAAGACCCTATTAATTACATGACATGCCGTATTGACGGCTTCCGCCCAAAAATATTGAGGGAGCTTATATTGGTTTAACATGACCCGGGCCATATCGCCAAGGGTTCTATTCTTTCTCTCCACAACACCATTTTGTTGAGGAGTACGGGGACAAGCAAAATCATGTCCAAAACCATTCTTTTCACAAAATCTTTTGAAATCAATATTATCAAATTCACCTCCATGATCACTCCTAATTTTGTTAATAGAAAAGCCTTTCTCATTTTGAACACGTTTACAAAAAGCAACAAATTCACGAAAAGTATCACTTTTGCAAGCAAGAAAAATAACCCAAGTAAATCTTGAAAAATCATCAACTAAAACAAAGGCATAGAGTTTGCCACCAAGGCTAGCTACTCTACTAGGCCCGAAAAGATCCATATGAATAAGTTGAAGGGGTCTTGTGGTACTCACAGAGTTGATGGATTTGAAAGATGACTTGGTCAACTTACTTTTCTCGCATTCTTCACAAACCATATCCTTCTTGAAGGGGATGCTAGGAAGTCCTCGTACAAGCTTCTTGGAGGCGAGGCGAGAGATGGTATCCATGTTAGCGTGTCCAAGCCTCATGTGCCAAAGCCAACTCTCATCGTTCTTTGCAACTAGGCACCTGTCATTGTTAGTACCTTCAACAAGATAAAGAACATAAATATTGTTTTCTCTAATGCCTTCATACACAATAGTTCCATTGGAGCTATCGGTAATGTAGCATTTGAGTTTAACAAACTTGATATCATAGCCATTATCGGTGAGATGGCTAATACTAAGGAGGTTATGCTTAAGATTAGTAACAAGACATACATTATTAATACAAGGATAAGGAGGAGAACCGATATTACCATTTCCAATAATATAACCTTTTAGATTGTTACCGAAGGAGACATGTCCTTCCTTCTTCATCGATAGCGTTGTAAAAAGTGAAGCATCACCGGTCATGTGCCGTGAACAACCGCTATCGAGAATCCACTTGCTTCTAGCATGAGAAGGATTCGTCACCTACAACATAAGTTGAAGATGAACATTTTGGTACCCATGATCTTATGGGTCCTTGAGTGTTAGTCTTAGGAACCCATTTAAGAACTCTCATGTCAACTTGTTTTCTTGTATAACAAAAATTAGAAGTATGACCAAGCAACCCACAATAATTGCACATTAAGGAAGATCTAAAAGAAGAAGTGTGAGTGTTGTGCATATGTGAGTCTCTAGTGTGAGATGTTCTACCATGAGTGTTATGATGATAGAAAAATGCATGATGAGGAGTTTTCTTTTTAACAAAAGGTCCTTTTCTAGTGTTAGAAGAGGAGTTGTGTGTAGTGTTCATGTAATAGTTATGCCTAGCATTGTGATGAGTGTGGGGAGGTCTAGGAGCATGCATGTGAGTGGAATTCTTATTACTAGAATTCTTACTCCGTGTAAGAAGATCATTATACTTAATAGAAGTGGAATATTCTCTTCTATTAGCATCTTGACATTTGCGCATGGCAAACTCATAAGAGCTTCTCATGGATTGAATCTCATCATCATTTTTCTTGATGGTGTCAAGAGATTCTTGAAGTTTTAGTCTCAAAGACTCCACTTCATCCGTGTCGGAAATAGGAGATTTTCCCTTCACATCACTAATGATGCTTGAGAGCCTCTCTACTTCAAGTTGAAGAGCCTCGACCTCCTTAAGAGATTTCTTGTATTTATTCCGAACACCTTTGTGTTCTTCATGTAACTCAAGAATGGCTTTCTCCAAATCATCATAGGTAAGAGTGTTTAAGGAAAAATCATCAAGTACCTCATCGGTTGCCATGAGACAAACGTTGGCATTGTGTTTGCACTTCTTGTCATTGTCGGAGTCGCTTGCGTCGCTTTCACACCAAATGCTAGTGTTGGCGAACTTTCTGGAGGACGAGCTTCCCTTGCTTGGCTTCTCGTACTTGCTTGAATCTTTTCGTACCATCGGACAATCCCTCTTGATGTGTCCGGGTCTTCTGCATTGATAGCATGCCGGGTCATCTTCATTGTCCCGTCTAGAGCGGTTGGCCTTGTTGAACTTTAAGAACTTCCTGAAGTGCTTAGCTGTGAGAGCTATTTCTTCATCGTTGTCCGACTCATTGTCGTCGGAGCTATCCTTGGAGTAGGACCTTGAAGCTTTGAGAGCAAGAGTCTTCTCCTTTTCTTTGGTCTTCTCCTTCTCCTTCTCTTGAATGGAGGATTCCTCTTGATCCTTCATGTCAAGCTCGTGAGTCATCAGCTTACCCATGAGGGTCTCTAGGTTCATGACGGTAAGATCGTTCCCCTCAATGATTGCGGTAGCTTTAGGACTCCAAGCTTTCGTCAAACCTCTAAGAATCTTCCTTATCTTTTCATGAGCGGGATATTCCTTTCCAAGAGAAGAGAGAGGGTTAATAATATCACCAAAGCGAGTAAACATGCTAGCAATAGATTCATCATGCTTCATTTTAAAAGACTCATATTCTTGCGTGAGTCTACTGATCTTAGATTCCTTCACTTATGAAGTCCCCTCGTGTGTAACTTCAAGCAACTTCCAAATTTCATTGGAAGTCTTGCAAGTAGAGATTCGATTGAATTCACTACTGTCGAGAGCACAGTAAAGAGCGTTCATTGCCTTGGCATCTCGACAAGCAAGCTTCTTGATGTTTTCAGTGAGTGTTTCCCGAAGGGTGTCAGAAGCAATATCCTCTATAGCTCTGGAAGGAGTAGGGATGCCATTTATCACGCAATCCCATAAATCGAAATCTATGGACTTGAGATAAATGCCCATCCTAATCTTCCAATAGTTATAGTTGGTACCATCAAATAGGGGAGGCCTATTTGTGGAGTGTCCCTCATTGTGAAACGTGTTGATGCTAGGGTTAGAGGCCATGGATCACTCAAGGGTGTAAATCCAAATCAAGAGAACAAAGCTCTGATACCAATTGTAGAACCCTAGAGGGGGGGTGAATAGGGAAATAAAAAATAAACTATAACAAAAGATGCAATAAAGAGTAAAAAGTAGAAAGATCAAACGCAAACGCAAGGATGTATCCTGGTATCCTCTTTTGAGGCAATCCAGTCCCGGAACTCTCTCCGGCTTTAATCCACTATTATGCAAATAGTACACACGAGTTTGGATCCGAAGAACTCGCCAACTTCAACACGAGTTTGGATCCGAAGACTCGCCAACTTCTACACACGAGTTTTCTTACGAAGGCTCGCCAACTTCAAACAAAAGAGAATGAGAACTTGCTGATCTTCTAACACGTGAAGATCGAAATGTACAACTCTTTAATACTCTAGCACTTTGGGAGAGGATGACAATGAAAAGCTTTGAGAGAGTATTAATGGTGGAGCTCTTGGTTGTTGGAAAATTTATGGAAGAGTTGGTAAAGAAGCTCAAGAGAGAGAGAGCTTCCTTTTATAAGAAAACCAAGAGTGGGTGGCATTTAATGCTTCTGAGTGTACGCAGACCGGCATGCCGTCGGTATGCCGCGGCATACCGCCGGTATGCCGGCCAAATAGTAACGGTCATATTTATGACCGTTCAAGAGCATTAAATGCGGCCATTAATGCATGTCAGACCAAATCGAAAAGCAGATTATTCGAAATTCGGTATACCGCCGGTATGCCGGAGCATACCGTCGGTATGCCGACTAAAGTCACAGAAAGTTTTAGAGCTATAAGAAACGGCATGCCGCCGGTATGCCGTAGCGTACCGTCGGTATGCCGACAATAAATCACAGCATCTATTGTGTTGCTAGGAAACGGCATGCCGTCGGTATGCCGCAGCATGCCGTCGGTATGCCGACAATTCGAGACAGCAACTTTCTGGACACAGAAAGCGGTATGCCGCCGGTATGCCGAAGCATGCCGTCGGTATGCCGCTTATTGTCACAGAAACTTTTCTGGACACGAAAACGGTATACCGCCGGTATGCCGTAGCATGCCGTCGGTATGCCGCTTTTTGTCACAGAAACTTTTCTGGACACAAGAACGGTATACCGCCGGTATGCCGGAGCATACCGCCGGTATGCCGCTCTGAATTACTTGATTTTCGATTTGTGCTTTAAGTTATCATCCATCCTTTAGTGTTTTACAGAAATACCTAGACCAGTACAGACACGAAGACTCTAAGCAGGAAGATGCCGACTAAATGAAGGGAACGCCGGTAACTGCTACGGTCTTCAGGACGAAGGAGGAAGCTCTTGAAGTGAATAACTCCATGTAGTGCATCTTCTGAGTATCTGAAGAACAGAAGACTAAACTACGAAGATGCAGTTAATTACTCAAAATAAAATGTGCCAACAGAGGGATGATGTTGTAGAGACCAGAAAGAAGGTCGTGGAGAAAGAGGATGAAGTGTTACGATCTCCTACACTTGCAGTGGAAACTACCTAGCTTCCAGCTACACCGAGAACACTTCGTGATGAAGAAGATCGATTAATGATCGATGCTCTGAATGACTGCGACTTCGGTTTCCGTGATGACGTAGATCCGGTCGCAGCAACTGATAGCGAAGAAGCACCAGAAGAAAGTGCAAGTGACGAAGATACATCAACAGAGGCTGTTGATGACACTCAAAATCTAGAAGAAAATATTGATGTACATGCATCACCAGAAAAGAATGCAGTTGAAGAAGTAGCACCTGAGGAAGTTACTATTGCTGATCCCAAAGGTATTAAATGATATTATCTATCTTCTTTTCATAGATTAAATGGCTGACATCTTAATTTTTATCCATGTAGAAATTGAATCTTCTCTGATTCCTCCAACATGCACTGATATAGTGCCAATAAAGGAGATAGCCAGCAGTAGCAGACATTTTTCGGACGGCTCTGAAGCAGGTAGTAGCCAGGAAGTAATGTCTGAAGCTACTTCTGCGAAGTTGCAACCCGTGTCAGCAGATAACAAACTTGTCGCTGGACCCAGCAATGGTAAGATTGCTCTTACTTTTGATCCTTCTCGATAGTTGTTAATGACAGCCAACTGATGGTGTTTGTTTAATTTCGTAGAGGAACATCTGGGAGGGGCGACTAGCTCTACCATGGCTCCTTTGTCCAGAGAGACCTCCACCCACGTGCAAGAAGCTGAACGTCCATCTATACAGGCACCTGCTGCTTCGACATCCATGGGAGTAGCTGCTACTCCTGGTGCCATTGCCACTAACAGATTCATAATAGGTTCCTTCACCGACCTTTTCTTCAAGTCACTAGGACCCTTAGTAGAGAGGGTAATAAATAAAGAAGATATTGGTTTCATAACTGCTAGGGGTCCAACCTCTTATTTGATAGCTGCCATCCGGAGTCAAGGTGATGAAGCACAAGCTGCTTACCTTGAACACATACTGGATGAACTAGAAGAATCAGTTAAGATCTATAAAAATCTCAATCGGGGAGAGGTGGAATCCTTAGTACATGCTGAGTTTGAGAGGATGTCTCAAGAGGCTGCAGTTGCAAAAGTTGATTTTCAGATTATCATGGACACTTTCACTGCCAAGTCTTCAGAGTATAACTCTCAAATAGAGATAAAAGCATCTGATGCTGAGGAGATGGAAAAGAAAGTTGCTGAGCTAGAAGCAGAATCTGCCCGTCTTCAAGAAGAGTTGAGACTTGTTCAGCTTGCTCTGGAAGATGAGGTCACACAACATCAAGCTACGGTTCAGCAACTAGACGCCCTGACCAAGGAAAGAGATGAATATGTCACGACTTATCAAGCTGAAATCTCCCGTCGACTAGTAACCCTACCGACCTTTGATGAAAATTCTGGTATGGAGGAAGCTAGAAGGCGAGTGATGGATTCTAGGGAGGAGCGACTTCAGACTTTAAAGCAGCAGATGACTAATTTGATGACTCCACCAGCTGAATAGGAAGACTTTTTGTATCTTCTATTTCGTGACATGTAATTTTATAATGTCCTTTAATTTTGATCAATAAAAAGACATTTTCTTTGTGGCTCTATTATTTATTGTATATCTCATTTGGATATAGATAATAGCGATAGAAAATATATTTAGAGGTCCGAGACATGATATATTTCTTGATTTCGAAAATAATTATATTTATTATATCTGCTCAGAGGTAATATGGACATGGCAGAATATAATTTGTTGAATATCATTATTTCATTAGACAACTTAATCAAAGATAACAAATACATGACAAGTTACTGATATGAACGAAATGGATGAATCGTCAAAAGGTGTGAACGAAATGAATCGTCAGGATGAACGGATGGACCGTCAAATGAACGAAATGAACGGATGAGCCGTCAGATGGATGAAAATGAACGAGCGAACCGTCAAATGAATATAATGAACGGGTGAACCGTCAGATAGATGAAAATGAACGGGCGAACCGTTAAATGAATATAATGAACGGGCAAACCGTCAGATGAATGTAATAAACGGGCGAACCGTCAGATGTATGTGTCGCTTCATTGTTTCACGAATCTCTGTCTATAAATAGAACAGAAAATTAGATGGAATGATCACTTTTACTTTTCAACATAAAGATGTCGTCTGGAGATGCATCCAAAAAGGCTGAGATCGTCCCGAAGTTGAAGCGGTTACTGAAGAACGTCCAGTCGAGCCTGCCCAGCCAAAGCAGACAGAGGCAGGCGAAGGTTCATCTGTATCTAAGCCGCCAAGGGACATCTTGGACTTCCTTCTTGAACCAGGGACGACAGAGGAAGAAGAGGCCATGAGGATGGCTGCTTGTAAATTCCTGGTGGGTTCGAGCAAGGATATTCTCGGCTCTTTTGCTGATTATGTTTTTGAAAAGGATGGCAGTGGTCTTCGTCATGTCTATAAAAATAACGATAATAATTCTTGTCCTTGATACTATGTAACGTCATTCATGATGAAATAAAATCGAACTTTATTTATGAACTGTCTGATCATATTTACATGAAATCCCTGTTACATTCATACATAGTATTTTTTTAGAAATTTGCCATTGATGGGAATCATTGCAACTCGATCGTCTAGCTCTGAGAGTTGATAGGCTCCATTTGAAAAGACTTTGCTCACAATGTAAGGCCCTTCCCACTTCACATCGAACTTGCCCTTGCTCATGTGAGTCATAGTCATAGGACGTATGATGGTTGGAACGAGCTCTCCTTTCTGAAAAGCTCTGACCTTAAGTTTGTGATTGAAGGTCTTTGAGATGCGGGCTTGGTATAGCTCAATATGTTGTTGAGCCAATAGTCATTTCTCGTCAAGCGCATCTAATTCTTGGAGTCGAAGAAGGTCGTTGTTCTCTGTAGTGAGTTCGTTGGTAATGGCAATCCTTAAAGACGGAATTTGAAGTTCCAGGGGTAGAACTGCTTCACAGCCGTACACCAAAGAGAAGGGTGTACAGCCTGTAGGGTTGCGGACCGTAGTACGGTAGGCCCATAGACATTCTCCAAGCTTTTTACTCCAGTTTCGTTTGTTAGTAGACACAAACTTCTTGAGGAGCTTGATGATAGTCTTGTTGAAAGCTTCAGCCAAGCCATTAGCAGCAGAATTATAGGCTGTCGAAGCGACATTGTCAATCTGATGATCGTCACAGAACCTTGTGAACTTTTGACTGATGAACTGTGGTCCATTGTCGTGAATGATTCGTCGAGGTACACCAAATCTATAGATGACATGATGTTTGATGAAGTTGATGACACTGCTGGTCTTGACTTCAGCCATGGGTATAGCTTCGGCCCATTTGAAAAAGTAGTCGGTTATTACCAGTATGAACCGATGTCCTCTAGAAGAAGGAGGATTGATAGAACCTATAATATCCATGCCCCAAGCTTCAAAAGGCCTGGAAGCAGCAGTCGGATGAAGGAATTCTGATGGTTGATGAATGAAATCTGCGTGGATTTGACAAGCTCGACATTTTCTTGCATATTCGATGGCATTAGATACCATAGAGGGCCAGTAGTAACTCATGCGTCGGATACGATCCTGTAACTTAGGACCAGGTTGATGTGTTCCGTAAACACCGTCGTGAGCTTCATGCAATACTTGCTTCGCTTCATCACCAGCAAGACAGCACAAGAGTAGGCCGTCATCAGTCCGCCGGTAAAGAGTTTTGGTGGTTTGATTGTAGTAGAATCGTAGAGACCGCCAACGAATACTCGTAGCTTCCTTGGGATCTTCAAGAAGTATGTCATGAACTACGAAGTCGATGAAGGGAGCTCTCCAATCTTCACTGATAACATTGGCTTCAGTAAGATTACTGAACTCAATATTACGATTATTTTCGATGCAGAACAATTCCCGATTAGAGACAACCACCACCTGCTGTCTTTTGATAGGGATGGCTAAGACTGCTGCAAGATTAGCCAAAGCATCTGCTTCAGTATTGTAAGCTCGACGGACATATTCGATGAAGAAGGCTTTGAACGATGTAGCCATGTCGATTGCCGCTTCATAGTAAGGCATTAGATCTTGATGACGAACTTCATAAGTTCCTCTAACCTGGTTAACAACCAGCTTGGAGTCACCATAAATGTCAAGATATTCGACGTCCAGTTGTTTAGCTAACTGAAGACCAATGAGTAGAGCATTGTATTCTGCTACGTTATTGGAGCAAGGTTCATCTAAGGAGTAGGCTCTTTGCATAGTTGACCCGTTTGGAGAAATAAGAACAACTCCAACTCCTACGACAATGGCACCATTGGGTCCGATCTTGGATGCACCGTCAAAGAATAGACGCTAAGTAGGAAATTCTTCGGAGATCATATTTGATTCCAATTTCTCGTCTGGAATTTCATCATAAAGTTTGGATGTCTCTGGAACAGGATGAGCTGCTAAGAAATCCGCCAGTACTTGACCTTTAACAGACTTTTGTGGAACATATACCATGTCATATTGGGCTAGCAGAATAGCCCATATAGCCAGCCGAGAATTGAGTGTGCTAGGCTTCTTCATCAATACCCTAAGAGGATTAACTCGGGATATGACATGAATAGTTTGGCCAATGATGTAATGCCGAGTCTTTTGAACAGCGAACATAAGAGCTAGGCATTCTTTTTCGACCGGGCTATAACGGTGTTCGACACCAATCATAGTACGACTGAGATAATAGATGACCTGTTCATGACCTTATTTGTTCTTTTGGACAAGTAAAGCACCCAATGAATGATCCATAACACGGACATATATTAAGAATGGTATGCCTGAGATTGGTGGCACCAAGACTGGTGGGTTCATGAGATATCGTTTTATATCATCAAATGCTCGTTGACATTCTTCGGTCCAAATAAAAGATACACCCTTCTTCATTAGCTGAGTAAATGGTTTGCAGCATTCAGACAGATTCGTAATGAATCTCCTGATGTACGCAAGTCGACCTTGGAATCCTCGTAGCTCTTTTAGGTTGCGTGGAGGACGCATCTCTTGAATGGCTTTGATCTTCTCGGGATCCACGTGTATACCCTTAGAGGTAATGATGAAGCCGAGAAATTTACCACTAGAGACACCAAAGAATGACTTGGTGGGATTTATTTTGAGTTGATGTTGGCACATTTGATTGAAGATAGTTCTCAAGTCTTGGATGTGATCTTCCTTTAGACGACTCTTGACAGCAATATCGTCCACATAGCATTCAACAGTTTTGCGTAGATGATCTTGAAAGATGGTACTCATGGCTCATTGGTAAGTTGTGCCAGCGTTCTTGAGACCAAATGGCATTATGGTATAGCAGTAGACTCCGCGAGGAGTACGAAAAGAAGTATGTTTTTCATCTTCAGGATTCATCCGAATCTGATTGTATCCAGAGAATCCATCCATGAAGGATATTCGCTCGAACCTACAGGTGTTGTCAATCATGACGTCCGTGATAGGGAGGGGAAATTCATCTTTTGGACAGGCTTCATTAAGATCCCGAAAGTCAATGCAAACTCGAACTTTTTTGGTTTTCTTTAGGACTGGAACGACATTGGGTACCCAATCTGGATGTTGTTCATCTCGGATAAAGCCACAAGCGATGAGCTTCTTAACTTCATCGTCGATTGCATCCATCATTTCTAGCTTGAAGCGTCGTTGTTGCTGTTTGACTGGTTTTGCAATAGGCAGGATATTCAATTTGTGAGTAGCAACTTTGGGATCTAGGCTTGGCATGTCTTCATAGCTCCAGGCAAAGACATCAATGTATTCTTGAATAAGAAGAATTAATTCTTGCTTATCTGCCTCTGGAAGGTTCTTGCTGATGAATATTGGACGAGGTGACCCGCTTTCTCCTACGACAATTTGAACCAATTAATCTTCGGTAGGAGGTTCTCTTTGTTCGAATCCTAGTTCCCATTGGGTATCCATTCGTTGAGCCCAAGGATATGTCTCGGGATTTTCTTCAATATCCTTGTCATATCCTTCTGAAAGTTCAGCAAAGACCATGTTAGAAGATATGATCAATCGATGAACTTGACCGATGCTGGTGTCAGAATCCCATGATCTGGAATCAGAAGAGTTAGAGCACTCTTCACTATCGGATTCAGAGGCTGCGGGGGATAATACCGGAGGTGAAGTATATCTGAGACCTCTTTTAGTCTTGCTATGGTACATCTCTGATTTTTCTTTCGGAACAGCCGTACGGATAGGAGTTCTTCTACCCTTACCGTAGTTGAGGCCATTCTTGAAGTCATAACCCATCTTTCGGATGATGTCTTTTGATTGTTGACTATAACGACGAAGTTGGAGATGCCCCGTATCGTTACTTTTGCTATCATCCGTATAACTGAATTTTTGTTCTGGTCCTTTTCTAAAAAGTATTGGACTCTCGCCTCTCTTTCGAGAAGGGACAACAAAGTATGAATCATCTGGGTGTTCGAGTAAGACTTCTGTTTGAAGAGACTATACAACTCCCATTATAAATGACTGAAAGCTATCTAACATATCCAAATGGCACTTAGCATGATAAATGACATTAGTATACGGGAAAGGAGATGCTTTTTCATTGATTTGTACATCTGTATTTACAATAGGACCTTTAACCTTAGCAGGCTTGGTCAGATTGATTACAAGAGAGGGAGAAGAAGAACGTGGAGGAGGATTGAACTTGTTACGACAGAGGTCGATAACAAGCGGCTCAGAGGAGGTGAGCTCCCTTTTATCCTTGTTATGAGATAAATCAATAACAAGTGGCTCAGAAGAGGTGAGCTGCCTTTTATCCTTGTTACGACGTAGATCAATAACAAGTGGCTCAGAAGAGGTGAGCTCCCTTTGATCCTGACCACCATCAGTTGGTTGCTTCTGGATTGGCAAGTGAATAGCCAGTGGTTTGGAGGATTGAGGACGAGAAATACGCCCTTTGACAGGTATGATGAGGGTGTCATTAGGCACTGCTTCTTGTTCTTCTTCAGTATCCAGAGCCAGTACTACCTTCATGAACTCATCCTTATACATGCGAGCATCGTTACAATATGCTTCGACACCTTTGAAAGGATAGAGATCCGCAACCTCCTTTTGAACCTCTCCATTGTCATCAACATATTTGAAACATTGATGGAGAGTGGAAGGAACAATGTTATGCTCGTGAAGGAATGGTCTCTCCAAAAGAGCATTGTAAGAGCAACCATGGTTATCTATAATGTAGAAGTTCACCTTTGTGCGGAGATTGCCTATTTGGAGTTTTAGGCGAATCTTGTCCAGAGGTTCACTTCTTCCTTGGTTGAACCCCAGGATGGTGGTGATTGTACCGGAAAGACTATGTACTGGGATCTTCAGTGCATCTAGCATTGTCTTTGGCATAATGCTGAGTGCTGACCCTGGATCTATCAGAATATGATCGACTTTCATTGAGTCGACATATTCTGTATAGTATAGAGGACGGTCATGCCTATTGTCTTCCATCAGCATATCATCCTGTGTGAAGGTAATGTTTGGAATTAACTCCAACACACTATGACAATGGAGGCAAGAGACAGGCTCTGCTTTCGGCTTCTTCAGAAGGGTTAGACAAGTTTCTGCCTGCATTAGAACTTCACTCAGAGTTTCTCGAATTTCTTTGGAGAGACGCAAGAGCTCGAAGATTGACAGCCTGGCCGATGTATTGGCTAGTTGAGCCAAAATGTCAAAGTTGTATGGCTTCTCAAGTCCAGAAGGAGATGACTTCTTCAAAGGTTTGTCGAAACGGACTTGTTGTTTGCCTTTGTCGGCTGCTGTCGACTTAGGGGGAATGGATTCTACAACCGGTGAGGACACAGCAGGGATGCCCTCATCAGAAGTAGGTTGCACTGGAGCAGACTCAGCAGGATTTTCTTGAGTTTTGGGATATTCCCGTAGATAGGCTTTTTCTGATCTGGTACCCAATTGGATTTTCTCTTCAACTATGGGGTCAAAAGACACCATATTGCAGATCTTTGTTTTGCCCTTGAAGCGTTCTTTCTTCTTGGAAGAAGAGGAAACTTCGAATTCTGAAGCAAGATCAGGGTGAATCCATATAATCTCGCCATTGTCAAGAGATAAGGGGACGAGACCTTCACTTCGTGGAGGAGGGAGATTTTCGATCTCAAGAGTAGCCTTGGAGAAAGGGATGACACCGTGTTGTACCATCTGTGAAGGGAAGTTACCGAACTGAACTGAGATCATGTTCGCAGTAACCGTCTTCTCGTCTTGCTGCAGAGTGACAACACCAGCGTTGACTAGCTCTTGAATCTTGCCTTTGAGCACATAACATGCTCGAGTGGGATGCCCAATGAACCTGTGATAGACATAATATTTGGGATGATCAGTCTTACCGACCTCATCAGGCTTTTTCGGTCTGGGAGTTGGAGCTTATTGCTTTTGATCAAGCAATCAAAGATGCTTACGGTATCATTTTCGTCAAAGGAGTACTCTACTTTCGGACGAGGTTCTCTTGGTGGAGGTGCTGAAGGAGTAGAAGTAGACGTAGATGGAGCTACGTTGACAGCCAGAGATTCTTTGTTCTTCAAGTTGATATTCAAAGTTTCTTTTTCCTTGCGGTTGTTCTGGCGATTACCGCTACTCGATGTCGGGTGTTCGTCCCGGTCGGGGTTAGACATGTGTACCCCTAGCTGCTTGAATTTGTCAGCACTAACTTCAGCTACTTTAGCATTGACAATGAAGGATGGCCAGTCTTGGAACTGAGTTGACCCCGTCCACATGCTGATAATAGGCAAAAGATTTGCCTTGCAGGTATCAATAGTGACAACGGCCAGAGTTCTAGGAGGCATCTTTAATACTTTTCGGCAGAATCTTTGAATGAAACTCTCAGCGATTTTATTATGTCTTTGTTTGATTTTATTAAGGGCTGATATGGTTATGTCGTTGATCCCCTCATAGAATCGTTCCAAGAAGATCTGTTTGAAACTCGAGAAAGAGGTGATACAGCCATCAGGCAAGCTTCTGTACCAATCGTATGCTACACCAGCTAAACAGCCGACGAATACCCTGGTAAGAAGAGCGTCATTTGGCTAAAGTTGAACAGTCATTACCTCAAAGTGGTTAATGAACTGACTGGAAGAAGTGCTGCCATCAAACAGCAAAATTGTAGGGATTTTGTACTTTGGAGGAAATGAGACTTCCTTCCATTCAACTGGGTAGGGTTGTTTGATCCCCAACCTCTGTAAGTTATCCTTCTCTTTGAAAGCCTCGAATTGAGTGCGCAAGAGTTTGACAGCTTCATTAGCATCCTCCAATGATGAAGAAGGAGCAGGCTGAATTAGAGTATTAGGGGGAGGAACAGCGTGGTAAGCACTACCCGCAGCACCTGACTGACTGGGTATGGGTTAAATTTATACAGGGGGTACTTGAGGTGATACTACCCCCAGCCCTGTATTGACAGGCACCGACGATGCTATGATCTCAGGATATACAGCAGGTACAGTCGGTGGTACTATATGTTGGGCCATGATGATAGAATGCATACTTGCAACCATTTTAGCCATGGTCTTCAGCTTGTCTTCTAGTGCAGCTATTCGTTGTTCTTGACTAGCCGAACTAGAAGCATCTGGGTCTTCAGTGACAACATAAGCTGTCACTTCTCTAGGTATAGTGGAAGATACTGTCTGTTCAGAACTTTTACTGTATGCATCATAGTCGAAGAAAGAATCATCTCCTGAGTGAGAAAGAGGGAGATGACCAGAAGGATCTTGGAGAAGATTCCTTTGACCGATTGTGTCTCGACTTCGGGATCTGGTATATCGAAATACTCCTTCAGAAAATTCTTGGAGTAGATCTAAATACCGATGGCTGGACTTACGGGGCTTGCCATGTTTGGAGCACTTTGTATCCCCAGTGTCTCGAGAAGTCATGTTGACGGAAGCGTACAATACTTCGTCTTCATCTTCTGACATTGGTTCAGATGTTGCAAAATTCAAACGATCGAAGACAGATCGTTTTGTTGTCTGGCAACAGCACTTGATGACAACCTTGTGATTACAATGGTGTCCAAGTGGTTGAACTGGAGGTGTTGATATGTTGTCCCATTTTTGTTTGAGGTGCTCTCGGAGGTCAGAAACAATGACAGGACGAGAAGAAGTCTGAGGGATATGTTCTCTGACTATATTCGGAACATGGTTCCGGTTCTTCAAATGTTTTGTCCCATGAGTATATAGAGAAGTACTCATTTCATTAGCATAGGTGTCAGGATTCTTCATCTTGGAAGTTTGCTTCTGATGCTGGTTGATCTTCGGCATTGGCTATTTGCGTTTCATAGAAGCTGGTCTATTGAGATAAGTCCTTAGATCAGCAAATTCACCCCTAGGGGTTTCTGTCTGAGACACCAGTAATTTTCCCTATTTTGAGCAGGATATCATGAGAGTTGGAAGATCTTGGAATTCTGCTACCGGAGTAGGCATAATACCTCTTTGATCATTACACTTCCCTTTGGCAAGGAGGAAGAAGAACTCTTGTTTGAGAGAGTTCTTGTACTGATTGGTGCCGAGGCACGTTTAGATTGATCTTCTACGGTAAAAACCGAGAAAGACTGAGAAAAGACCAAAGGACCTTTTCCCTTGTTTTGTGAAGAAGGGTTGGCTAAAGAGCGTTTCCCTCTGTTGTCTTCCAAGTCGTGGAACAAGGAAGTTTGAGAAAAGACGAACGAACCTTTTCTTTTGTTCTGAGGAGGAGGAGGAACAGTCAACAGACTACCCCTAGTGGATTGCGCTGGAGCAATAGGGTGCTTGGAAAGAGGAGCAGAGTTTTTCCCCTTGTTGTGAGAAGAAGGGAGAGTAGCCAAAAAGGCTATCCCTCTTAGACTGTGCTGGCACAGTTTGCGCAGGGGTTGAAATGACAGTAGGCGTATTGGCTGGTTGCGCAAGAGAAGCTTTGACAGATAGCCTCTTGGCCACAGACACTGTAACTTGCACAGCAGGAGTCTTGACTTCAGAGTGCTTGAGTTGCATTCTGGTTGATGGAGTGGTGGACTGCGCAGGAAGAGTTGCAGCCAACTGCGCCAGGGGAAGGAGTCTTGCACTTTGCCAGAGCAGCATAGGAAGTTGTCTGTGCACTGGCAAGAGGAGCAGTATACTGCGTATGGGCAGTAGAGGCAGCAGACTGCGCAGCAGTTTTGGGAACAGAGACAGCAGACTGCGCAGGGGATTGTGCAGAGGATTGTGCAGAGAACTTTGGAGTCCACACTGAACAGACTTTGCTCTTGGCGGAAGTCGCAGTGCGACGAGTAGTCCCGGAGTTGATCATCGCCTCGTAGGCCGTCTGGTTGACCTTTACAACTAGTGTCTTCTGCGTCTTTCCGATAGACACAACGTCACATTGAGTTGTCACTTCCTCGTCGGAGGAGAAAGTCATCCCCAGCAGAGTCGCCATTTTGTTTGCAAAAACAAAAGTGTTCTTTATTTAACAAACTTTGTAAGAAGATTACAATTGAATTCTGGAAAAGTACAACTATAGGAATCTGATCTGAAGACGATCGCTTTATCCCTTGGACGATGTGAACTTTGAAGACGGTAGCCTCTGAAGAATGCAGCAGCACTTTGGCAAGAACTCCTGATCTCTGGTGATGATCTTGAATAATCCGAACTGATCTCTGATTCTCTATCTGATCCCCATTATGAAGGACTTGAAACTCTATTTATAGAGTTCTAGAAAATAACTAATTAGTAGTTATTTCTGGATTGCGCAGGATGGATTGCGCAGGCATTGGACTGCACAAGCAGCGAACTGTGCTGGCAGTTACTCCATCGTGGGCCAACTGTATGAGACGCGTGGCATTGTTTGATTGAAATACGCTTGGTCGTGTACAGACGGTTGCCACATGGTGAGCAATTGATGGCATGTATGCCACATACAGAACATCAGTTATCTTGATGGATTATGCCACTTGAACTGCGCTAGCATTAGACTGAGCTTCCAATGGGTTGCGTTAAGACTCGGATTGTGCTGAGATTGAGCTGTCAGACTGCGCTAGCTTTTGGCAGCTGGACCGTGCTAGACAGCAGTCATGGCGGCGTGGCGCAAGAAACGAATAGTTTCCTCGTTCTTCGGGCTGTCAGTTGTCAGAAGATCTGATTTTGTATCAGGTAATGATGACGTTGCCACGTCAGCTTGCGCGCTTGGATGGGTGCGCAGTTCAGCTTGCGCAGTTGAGTTGTTGCGCAATCTGTCTCCTGCGCAGTTCATTTGAAAGATGCACAATTTGATTTTTATTGCTTCTTTGATGGGTGCAACTTGATTTTTAGGACCTACATGTGGGTCCCAAGCTTGTTTGTCCAGGCATCCTTGCTAGTTGAGTCAGCAAGATAGCTTTGATTTCGTCTACTGACTTGACCAAGTTCATGAGCATGGCTTCAAGTACTTCTATACGTTGTCGGTCAGTAGGCGCTTCATAATCATCGTCGGCCATAAAGACTGTCCGTACGTGGGTAGTGGTGGAAGGGATCGTAGTAGAGGTGCTCTCTGTGTCGTACTCTCGTACCGAGAAATCATCGGAGAATGTCGGAATGTGTCACGACCCGCACCCTAGAATATGGGCACGAGAAGTGGGGTGACATAGCAGATACAGACTCAATCACATCTAAGGTAGAGCATGATAAGGATATATAAAACATGAAATCCAAAAGAGGTACAACAGAGAGAAATCTAAGTGTCTAAGATACACAAATCCAGAAATACATCTCAAATATCCAAACTCAGATACAGTAATCCATAAAGTAAATACAACTCCAGATAATTAAAATAACTACCTAAACAACCTCTAATGTGTCTCCTCTAGGCTAGCAGGCAACCTCCAAGCTATCTGTAAAATTTATCAACAGGTCCAGTCAGGACGGGAACGAGCACATATCTCTAAAACAGTTCATAGCAGGTTATGAGTATAAATCATGCAATAGGGTAAAATATAGAAAGTGCTGAATAGGAAGTACGAGTAAACAGGAGATATTTTGTAACTGAAAGTAAATACATGATAGTAGAGACTGTAAGTGGCTACGTGATTTAGAGCACAATGGTTATGTAAATGGCTTGGGGGCACATGAATACAAATAAGAAGGCACATGAATACAGCTACTGGGGATAGTGATCACATAACCAATTCTACTCACCCCGCCCCAATCAATACACAAGGATTCGTTCAAGTTATGTTATAAGCACATGAATACAGCTAAGATACGTGAACTCATGTAATGAGTAGTACATGAGGCACATGATAAGCACATGAAAGCACATGAAAGCACATGAAGCACATGAGAACATATAAAAACATGAACTAGTACGAGTACAAGGAGTACCTGATACACATGATAAAGTACATGAACATGAAATACCCGATGCACCCGTAGAGGGATAACATCTCAGGAAAGGATCCATATAGTACTAATCCGTGAAGATACGTGTCAGCATCAAGTTGAGTAATCTAGAGCAAGAAAATAATCCAGGTAAGTATAAAAAGATCAGAGAATGTACTCGCCTGATATCTGAATGTCCAAGGTAAAGATACTATCCGAAGAGAGGTGTCTGGCTCCTAATTAGAACATCACAAGTCACAACATGTCCAGAAGGGTAATATAAAGCACTATAATGCATTCTACATGAATCTAGGTCAAACTAGGCCAAAGTCAACCCTTGGTCAACTCTGGTCAACTGCACTAGTCAAACTAGGTCATGTCCTAACCCAGCAAGTCTTACTAGGCCTAACCAAGACTATCCTAGCAAGCACACATCAATACAAGGCTATACAAGCCAACATACACCTAACTCTATATAGCATGCAATTATTCAATACTCAAATAGGCACGAATTCACATTGGATATACACTAGGTAATCTATTACTTTAAGCTATATATGTCTACACATATATACACATGCATATATTGGTATCAATATTAGGTCTATAATCATGGCATTTCAAATGGTTATATAAACTTATATATTACAACACAATATGCTAACATATATATAATATACATACATAGCTAAGTTAACTATATTCATAAATACTTATTTAAGAGGCTATGTGTGTGTATGTGAACATGGCAAAGGGGCAAGTGAGGGTTAAATGGGCATACATAGTGTATACATATCAAAGAGTGTCAAAGTGTAAGTGAACAATGTGTCAAGTGTGATAGTGTCAACATAGTGTAAGGGGGTACATGAGATAATATAGGATTTGTGTTAACATAGAACATTACATCTCATTAACTTGTATATTGCATACATTACATCTATTATTACATTATATTCATGCTTGCATTCATTCATCATTCATTTATTCTCTTGCACTACTATATGCACCATACATTACATACTATGGAACCTATATATTCATTACAAGCCATACTTATACATGCTTACATTAGATAGGATACTTACACCTCATACATCATTTATTTAACCATTTACTCATACTTGCATTCTCTATTTAATTACATAATGTATATACATTAACATGGGTTAAAATCAAATAGAATATTATATTACACACAAGGGTGCACAAAATACACATACCGAATAGTAACTTCTACTAATAATCAATACTGTACCATCTCAGCATGAATTAAATTCTAGGATTAAAATATGTTATATATCTATGTGTTAGCTTTTCGAAACTTCAAACGGATCGCGTTTTCGTTTCCGGAAACTCCCGGAATCGCGAAAACACCGAGAACGCATTTGTCTTTCGTACAGCTGACACTCAAATAATTCTCCAGAAAGTTACAGAAAGAATTAGGCCTACTAATACATGTTTTTGGAAAGCTAACTTCAATATGCTTCTTTTAAAAAAAACGAAAGATTAAACCGAGCTTTGAGCTAGAAGTTATGACATTTCTAAGTTAGGGCTGAAATTAAAAACGTGGATAAAAATCATGACGGATTTGGGTAGTTTGAGACAAAAGAACACAAGTATATAACATAATATATCAAGAACTCACTCTCTACACTAATATATATATATATATATATATATATATATATATATATATATATATATATATATATATATATATATATATATATATATATATATATGATACACTATAGAACACATCTCCAATACAAAAATATGAGATTAAACATGTAAAAATTCATTCATACATAACAACAACACATAGTGTGTCCAAATTTGGGATTTTCCCACATGGACACAACCACAACACAAAGGACACTCCTATGACCTCCAAATGGACACGAAATGGACACAAATGGAGATACAACCATGGGGGTCATTCCTATGGGTTCAAAATAGACCTATATGCATGAGGAAATAAAAAGGAGAAAGGATTTATACCTTCCGGTAGATCGAATCGAAGAAAAGCCTTCCCAGAGCGACACCGACACGTAGAGATTCCAAAAGGACACGAACAAGCTCCGAATCCTCCCAAACTTTGGTAGCTTCCTCCTTGGCTAGAATGGAGAAGGAAAGAAGAAGATTTGGTAGCGAAATAGAAGGATTTGGTGGAGAAATTGCTAGGGATTGCTCTCTAGGAATTTGGGGAAGAACAAGAGTGAGAGTGTGGATGAGAATAATGAAATGAACTTGAGCCTATCCTCTCCCAAAGTGGCTGGCCATATGAGGCTATTTGTCCTATTATGGTAAGGTCCAAAATGCCCCCACTAACCTATTCAATGAGTATTAGGAAAGGGCTAATTGGTTGGGGCTAAATTAGTCATTCTAAAGTCTCTAATCACACTAACCTTATCCATAATAATTAGTCTAACCTCTACCTAAAATATTTCTATCATATGGACTAAAATTAATATCATGTGGGCTATGCCTAACTAGTGTGTGGGTCCCACTAGAGTCAAACTACCCCCGGGTCTCCATTTCAAGTCAGATTGAGTTAAAATTCGAACCCGACTCAAATAACCCCAAAACAATATCATAAATAATAAAATAATATCAAAATAATTCAAAGAGGTCAAATGCAAAAAATATCCTTAGGCCAAAAATGACATTAAAATATCATAATCACATGGTTAGGCTCTAGGTCAAACAGTCTCTAGGGTTTCACTAGCAAAACGTCAAAACCACAAGTCATTGATTTAAATAATTTTAAAATGATTTAAAATCACCAAAAATTATATCATGAATTAAATATTATTATTAAAAAATTATAAACACGAAATTTCAAAATTATCCTCATTTGGGAAACTCGGTGCTACAACTCTACCCACCTTAGAAAAATTTCGTCCTCGAAATTTAAGATCGATAGTACTCCTTCTAGAGCCTCTAACCTACCCAATATCTAAGGTAACACTTCCTAACACTGGAATAATAAATGGACATCTAAAAAGTGTCAATCTAGGAATACCTCCAATACTGCTCTGCTGTACGGTGGTAATGGAACTTCAATAAAATATGGACTGGAACCTATATCCAAGGGACTGGACCTATTTTAAAGTGGTCTTAACTAAGGATGAAAAGGAACTGATCATAGGCTATAGGTATGCTCAAACTATTATCTTCCTATTAACCATCTATTAATACATTCTATTACCATAGGAACGATGCATTACTAAGACATATAGGCCCCTATCTCTCATAACACATTTATACTCACCCAAAGACTAGTACATCCTATCAAGGCTAATAATATAATCTCTCATAAATCTCATAAGCTACATGTTTATAGACACACATCCCCACATCAAGGACTAACCTATATATCTACAACTGATACTAATGGGGTGACGTTCCTATTTCCCAACAATCAAGGTCTGAAATTTTTTTATCTAAATCATGCAATTTGAAGGAATAGTATACAAGGTCAGGGCATACCGTAGCAGTTGGAAGTCTCACCTAGGTACACTAATCATTCTAGGTCAAAATAGTACTATGGTATCAACACACAAACAATCTAGGATGTCCTAATTGGGAAGGTAAGGGAACAACAATCATCAAGGTTGTAGGGCTGTCTACCATCCTATATGAAAATTGGTCATTAACAAGCAACTAAAAAATTATTAAAAGGTTACTATTCCATAAAATGGCAAAAATTAAAAATTTAGGCACAACAAATCACAAATAGATTTTTGTCTTGACACGATCTAAGTTGATCAATTTTGGGATAAAACGAGATTTGGGCTAAAAAGAAAATCAATGAAATCAAAGTATGAGCACGAGCATCCAATGATGGAGGTTCAGGTCATGATTAAATTTAATTCGACTGAGTACGAATACGAGGTTCATAGGCGATGAAAAGTTTTCAAGAAGAATTGTCAAGGCTGTCGCGAATGAGACTCTAGGGTCAAGTTTAACTATGTCTCCATTCTCGTAGATTGATACATGAAAAAGCGAACCAAAGTGCAATAGGTTGATCAGACAATCATGTACCGGTTCTGATTAGACAATATGTTAGTGGGTGGCCACCCAATAAAATATGTCATGACCAAGCTCGAATATAGATAAGCTTGCAAAACTAAGGCCAATTTAGCAGCACACGATATAAGGGTGGTAATGATGAAAGGAATTACATAGTCCAAGTTTCTTAACCAACGGGTCAAGTAATGAGATAAGGTACAAGGTTAAGCATCTAAGGAAACAAGCAGAACACCATCACATGTCGGGTCGAAAGAATTGAGTCAAGGCTGGATTTCTAATTAAAATAAGAAGAAATTTAGTATAATGGTAGAGGTTATAGTTTAGCCAGTTGACCAGAAAATCATATCAAGAAAATAGAGTACAAGAAGACGGGTTTTAGTGGGACATGATATACCTACACGAAGGTAAACTCGTCTAGGTCTTGCATATAAGATTTGTTGGAGGGTAACAGCTAGTATTACATTCCGAATATCAAAGTCACAATAAGGAACGTCAAGGATCTCAATTAGAAAGTGGGAGTTCAAGAGGTGGTAATTAATGCACAAAAATAATGAAGATCGAGTTAGTCATCTGCTTCTGATACTCTTAAGTTCATCTGGTCATAACTTGCCAATCATATCTTTACCTCACCAGTCTCCATATGAAAATTTAACCTTTACTTAAACCCTTACCATGACAGCCGTAGGCAATTCCCAATTTCCAAACATCACTCTTGAAGCACAGCCCTCACATTTAGG
Source organism: Iris pallida (assembly GCA_029216955.1). Classification (NCBI taxonomy): domain Eukaryota; kingdom Viridiplantae; phylum Streptophyta; class Magnoliopsida; order Asparagales; family Iridaceae; genus Iris; species Iris pallida. Next base: position 1,474,757 of record JANAVB010032620.1, read on the forward strand.
AATCAACATTAACCATTTATTTAAATTTCCAAGTTCTTTCACCTTGTCTTAAATTTGACCTAAAACCTCTAAATTCCGTTTACGAATTCCTTGAACTTTTTTAAATTGTTCTCCTTGTATTATTTAATTTAAATCTCTAGGCCTTATAAAACTTATCTTCCATCATAAAATCAACTTCCGTATTTTCTTCGACATACACCCTTGAATATTATTCTCCTAAAAATATTTCACAACAATCTCTAAATTTCCATAACTTTGTGTTCTCTCTATCCCTAGTCATTTCCTCGCAACATCTTGTTTAATATCCTTATTAAACACAATTAACTTCTCTTTTCCATTACTAACCTTCTACATAGCCTCAGAGTAAAAGTTTTCCCCAGAATCAATAACCAAGATTTTCTAAGTTCTCAAAACTAGGTTGACCTCTGATATCCTTATTAGTTTTGAATACACCTATAAACTATCTCATAACCCCAAAATTTCTCTAAATGTAATTGTTTCCAGATTGGCAGTATACATCTCTTTATTCTATTAGAGACCTTTACCATATTTCTATCTCAAGTTTCCATATGGAACACTCCATATTTGATTTCCTTTAGATCATCATAAAATAACCAGTTACGTCTTCTCGGAGCTATATAATTTACGTCACTTCCTTAACATTTCTCAGGCAAAATGATATAAAGATTCAAGAGTTGTCAAGGTATAGCTGACAGAATTATATACGAGACAGGGAATTGATATAATCAGGACAGGTATACGACAAGGAATGATGGTAGTAAAAATATTGGCAGGAAAAGAATGATAATAGAATCTGTTCTGCTTATCTATTTAAAAGAGGGACCCATTTTTTTTTGAAACAAGAATTATAATACCAAATCCAAAATAAGGCCTAGCAAAATCATTGGTTTATTGTATTAAGAAGAAATAAATTTTTGTAAGAAGTTACACAAGGTTTATAAAAATAGCTAAAGCTACATCCTAAGTAAACAATGAGAAACAAAACAACAATAATTCCTTCTCTTTTTTTTGAATGACTGAAACAAAAGTAGCAAAAACATGTTCGAAAATATTTAAGGTACAATCTGATAATCATATGCGTCTATCCAAAATCATGGTACTCTAAATCCTCGTCATACTAGTGAGCAAGGCTACGATAATCACAGAGTCCTTGACTTATGCACATACCTCTAGAATCATGGTATTTAACATTTTCGCGATGCCGCTAGCTTGGCTGCGAAAACCTTAAATTTCTACACCCGAAAAATATATCCAAAATCAGACTATATGTCCTCACCATGCTGGCTAATGTGACTATAGAAGACAAGATTTCCATAACTTAGATGACCCAGCCCATATAATTTCATCTTGCCAAAAATTAAATTAAATCAACAATGAAAACCAAAAAAATCAAATTTATCAACGAACATCAAAATTCAGAAATGAACAAAATCCTTCAAATCATATAACTACAAACTCGGATGCTATAGCTAACATCAAGATTCAAATTTCAACAATCTTCATCAAAATCAATAAATACAAACTCAAATTCAATAATAATCCATCAAAATCAAATTCAATAACAGAAAGTAAAGATAAATCAAATCAAGGAAAAAGAAAAGAGTTTTCAAATCGGAGTTAAACAAGATTCTCAAGGGTCGTCCCAAGAATCTCTCAAGGGATCCTATTGTGATTGAGTATCTTCAAAAATATATCATAATCCTACTGCAGATTGTAGTGGTACTCTAGTTCGAATACCACTACACAAACTCGACCTGCATGGGCCACCACTAAAAATGTGTCATGACCCGCACCCTAGAATAAGGGCATGAGAAGTGGGTACGTCCAGCCTACGCCGCAGTGTCGGCGGTAGAACGCTGTCCTAGGTCTCATGCATCTAACATTATAAGGCTAAACAGTTTATACTCTCCGAATGGGGGTGAAATAGCAGATACAGACTCAATCACATCTAAGGTAGAGCATGATAAGGATAGATAAAACATAAAATCCAAAAGAGGTACAACATAGAGAAATCTAAGTGTCTAAGATACACAAATCCAGAAATACATCTCAAATCTCCAAACTCAGATACAGTAATCCATAAAGTAAATACAACTCCAGACAATTAAAATAACTACCTAAACAACCTCTAATGTGTCTCCTCTAGGCTAGCAGGCAACCTCCAAGCTATCTGTAAAATTTATCAACAGGTCCAGTCAGGACGGGAACGAGCACATATCTCTAAAACAGTTCATAGAGGTTAGGAGTATAAATCATGCAATAGAGTAAAATACAGGAAGTGCTGAATAGGAAGTACGAGTAAACAGGAGATATTTTGTAACTGAAAGTAAATACATGATAGTAGAGACTGTAAGTGGCTACGTAATTTAGAGCACAATGGTTATGTAAATGGCTTGGGGGCACATGAATACAAATAAGGAGGCACATGAATACAGCTACTGGGAATAGTGATCATATAACCAATTCTACTCACCCCGCCCCAATCAATACATAAGGATCCGTTCAAGTTATGTTATAAGCACATGAATACAGTTAAGATACGTGAACTCATGTAATGAGTAGTACATGAGGCACATGATAAGCACTTGAAAGCACATGAAAGCACATGAAAGCACATGAAGTACATGAGAACATGTAAAAACATGAACTAGTACGAGTACAAGGAGTACCTGTTACACATGATAAAGTACATGAACATGAAATATCCGATGCACCCGTAGAGGGATAACATCTCAGGAAAGGATCCATATAGTACTAATCCGTGAAGATACATGTCAGCATCAAGTAGAGTAATCTAGAGCAAGAAAATAATCCAGGTAAGTATGAAAAGATCAGAGAATGTACTCGCCTAATATCTGAATGTCCAAGGTAAAGATACTATCCGAGAAGAGGTGTCTGGCTCCTAATTAGAACAGCACAAGTCACAACATGTCCAGAAGGGTAATATAAAGCACTACAATGCATTCTACATAAATCTAGGTCAAACTAGGCCAAAGTCAACTCTTGGTCAACTCTGGTCAACTGCACTAGTCAAACTAGGTCATGTCCTAATCCAGCAAGTCTTACTAGGCCTAACCAAGACTGTCCTAGCAAGCACACATCAATACAAGGCTATACAAGCCAACATACACCCAACTCTATATAGCATGCAATTATTCAATACTCAAATAGGCAAGAATTCACATTGGATATACACTAGGTAATCTATTACTTTAAGCTATTTATGTCTACACATATATACACATGCATATATTGGTATTCAACATTAGGTCTATAATCATGGCATTTTAAATGGTTATATAAACTTATATAATACAACACAATATGCTAACATATATATAATATACATACATAGCTAAGTTAACTATATTCATAAATACTTATTTAAGAGGCTATGTGTGTGTATGTGAACATGGCAAAGGGGCAAGTGAGGGTTAAATGGGCATACATAGTGTATACATATCAAAGAGTGTCAAAGTGTAAGTGAACAATGTGTCAAGTGTGATAGTGTCAACATAGTATAAGGGGGTACATGAGGTAATATAGGATTTATGTTAACATAGAATATTATATCTCATTAACTTGTATATTGCATACATTACATCTATTATTACATTACATTCATGTTTGCATTCATTCATCATTCATTTATTCTCTTGCACTACTATATGCACCATACATTACATACTATGGAACCTACATATTCATTACAAGCCATACTTATACATGCTTACATTGGATAGGATACTTATACCTCATACATCATTTATTTAACCATTTACTCATGCTTGCATTCTCTATTTAATTACATAATGTATATACATTAACATGGGTTAAAATCAAATAGAACATTATATTACACACAAGGGTGCACAAAATGCATATGCCGAATAGTAACTCCTACTAATAATTAATACTGTACCATCTCAGCATGAATTAAATTCTAGGATTAAATTATGTTATAGATCTATGTGTTAGCTTTTCGAAACTTCAAATGGATCGCGTTTTTTTTCCGAAAACTCCCGGAATTGCGAAAACACCGAGAACGCGTTTATCTTTCGTACAACTGACACTCAAATAATTCTCCAGAAAGTTACAGAAAGAATTAGGCCTAGTAATACATGTTTTTGGAAAGCTAGCTTCAATACACTTCTTTTAAAAAAAATGGGAGATTAAACCGAGCTTTGAGCTAGAAGTTATGACATTTCTAAGTTAGGGTTGAAATTAAAAACGTGGATAAAAATCATGACGGATTTGGGTAGTTTGAGACAAAAGAACACAAGTATATAACATAATATATCAAGAACTCACTCTCTACACTAATATATATATGAGACACTATAGAACACATCTCCAATACAAAAATATGAGATTAAACATGTAATAATTCATTCATACATAACAACAACACATAGTGTGTCCAAATTTGGGATTTTCCCACATGGACACAACCACAACACAAAGGACACTCCTATGACCTCCAAATGGACACAAAATGGACACAAATGAAGATACAACTATGGGGGTCATTCCTATGGGTTCAAAATAGACTTATATGCATGAGAAAATGAAAAGGAGAAGGGATTTATACCTCCCGGTAGATCGAATCGAAGAAAAGCCTTCCCGGAGCGACACCGACACGTAGAGATTCCAAAAGGACACAAACGAGCTCCGAATCCTCCCAAACTTGGGTAGCTTCCTCCTTGGCTAGAATGGAGAAGGAAAGAAGAAGATTTGGTGGCAAAATAGAAGGATTTGGTGAAGAAATTGCTAGGGATTGCTCTCTAGGAATTTGGGAAAGAATAAGAGAGAGAGTGTGGATGAGAATAATGAAATAAACTTGAGCCTATCCTCTCCCAAAGTGGCTGGCCATATGGGGCTACTTGTCCTGTTATGATAAGGTCCAAAATGCCCCCACTAACCTATTCTATGAGTATTAGAAAAGGGCTAATTGGTTGGGGCTAAATTAGTCATTCTAAAGTCTCTAATCACACTAACCTTATCCATAATAATTAGTCTAACCTCTAACTAAAATATTTCTATCATGTGGACTAAAATTAATATCATGTGGGCCATGCCTAACTAGTGTGTCGGTCCCACTAGAGTCAAACTACCCCCGGGTCTTCGTTTCAAGTCGGATTGAGTTGAAATTCGAACCCGACTCAAATAACCCCAAAACAATATCATAAATAATAAAATAATATCAAAATAATTCAAAGATGTCAAATGCAAAAAATGTCCTTAGGCCAAAAATGACATTAAAATATCATAATCATATGGTTAGGCTCTAGGTCAAACAGTCTCTAGGGTTTCACTAGCAAAACGTCAAAACTACAAGTCATTGATTTAAATAATTTTAAAATAATTTAAAATCACCAAAAATCAAATCATGAATTAAATATTATTATTAAAAAAATTATAAACACGAAATTTTAAAATTATCCTCATTTGGGAAACTGGGTGCTACAGAATGTCTTCCTTATCGGACTCGAAAGGGGTGCTACCCCCTGTGCAGGAAGCCACATCATCTTGGCGAAGGCGGTCATCCTCAGGGACGTCCACGTCTGTTGCATAATTCCAGTGGATTGCTACCCCCTGTATATGCTCTTGGAATACCGGGTTGTCGCATACATTGAGGGGACTGCTACCCCCGGCCTCATCTACCCCCAGAGGGGTCGAGGATGCACCCCTAAGTGTTGGAAGCTTCTTTCTAGATCAAGTGCCTAGGTAGACACACCCTGTGGTCGTCGGTGGAAACCCTCCAGACGAGAATTTCCTTACAATGCTAGTGAAGATTGTCGGACAGGAAGAGCCTGTCTTCTTTCCTCCCTTGCCGGAAAGAACCTTCCGGGTTGAATTACATTAGGTGAAAGAAAATTCCTCGTCTCCCAAAATTTGCACCTGTTTCTCAAGTTGTTGTTGGAAAGGTGCTGGCTGCTGTAGTCGTTGGAAAATGGACTGCCGATCTTCAGATGATGCTGTCTTGTCGCAGCAGCAGTTGATGATGACTTGGGTGCAACGACGTCCCGAGAAGGGCTCATCGCATGACAAGGTTGCTTCCTTATCCTTGAGTTTGTGAGTAATCATCTCTCGCAAGTCAATAGCAGATTGATCTACCTTTGCATCCAATTTGTGGACTCTGTTATACCGAGCACACGGGTGCGTAGGTGTTATGTTTGCTCCCTGATCCGAGGCTAGTAAAGCACTTGCTCTCGATCATTGGAGGGAGACTTTTGAGACCCACCCTATCTGTTAGCCCTGGGGGACTGGACGCGGGTGGTTCTGTACAACTTTCCATCAGGAGCCCGTATAATAGTTAACGGTTCCCGCTGACGGTCAGCAACTTGGACAGTTGACTGGACTTGTTGGGCCCGTACTGCCCTAGACTTCTTTGACTTAGTACCCGAAGGCACATAGTAAAAAGTGTCCAGATTGATACATCCTACGTTCTCAATAGGCCGCATGGAGTCAGGCCCGCATGAGAGACGGTCGAACACAAAGATTCTGACAGGGCTGCATGAGACACTCTGTCTATGGCCAGGACTGGCTGCCGCATGGGCAATCTACCTGCGGCTAGAGTTGGCTGCCGCATGGGCGATCTGTCTGCGGCCAGAGTTGGCTGTCGCATGGGTCATCTGCCTGCGGCCAGAGTCAGCCGACGCATGAGTCATCTGCCCATCTCTCTTATGCGTCCTCTTCCTTATCCGTATGGATTTCCCTTGTGTCCCTAAAAACTCAGCATCGTAGTGTTTTTCTTTACTGGATTTGGGGACAGTGGGGTTCTCTGCGGTCGGAAGCAAGGCCGCAGGAGAGTCTTGATCACCGTCTTGGGCCGCAGAAGGAGCTTCTTCGAGAACCTTGTCGGGGGCAATAGTTTTGCGCTTCGACATCCTGTGGGCTCTCTTTGGGTTGGCTTGCTTCTGCGATGGGTTGGCGCTCCCTTCAGAGAGCATTTCTTCGAATGCTCGTTGGTCAAATCGAACCACGAACATTTGCTGCGTGGAGCCGAGCTTGGATGCGTCAGATTGCATCACCAACTTCTCATCAGAAGAGAAGAATGTCCCCAGCAGAGTCGCCATCGTGTTTGCCATAAAATATCAAGAACAAAAATAACAGATGAATTGAACTTGATTGCAAACTCGCTTGTACAAAAGAAAGCCTAGAAAGAAAGCCTAGGAAACAATCTAAGTACAATTGTTTAGTTTTGATTCTGGAGGGTGATGATAGAGGCTCAGGAAAGTATAGCAACTCTGCCTTACTCCTTGGATTATCTGACGGGCTCCTTGCTCTTGAAGAAATTGCCCTTCGTAGGTTGCCAGCCTTTTGCATGGGTGTGGTACCCTGCTATTTATAGTGATATATGTTTTGAGCCGCATAGATGGCCACGTGGCTACAACAGCACATAAAGACCCACTCTTTGGCCGCCAGCTGGTGACTTGTTGAGATATTAATACAACAAATCTGGGTGGTTGAGATTTGGTCAACCTACCACGTGTCCCATCGCAAGATAGGATCAGTCTGCTTGAATCATTTTGAGCCGCATAGGCCTTTCAATGTTCGGCCATGCTGGGCCGCATAAGACTCATGCGGCAGTCTCCCTTAGTCCGCATGTAGCTTGGGAACTTTTGAGCCACATAGGTTTTATATTCTGGGTCGCATAAAGCTCACACTACCAAAATACAGTAAATTGGCGACGACAGTTTAGCGATGGAATAAATCCATCGTCAGTAGCGACGGACTACCGACAACCTGGCGACGACTTCCCGGCTAATCGCCCACCAAATTTTTTTAAGGGTGAACATCCGTCGCCTATCCGTCGGCAAGCCGTCGGTAACATAGAGACGGAATAAAAAACCGTCGGCAAGTAGTCACTCGGTAGTTACTAATTGGCGGGAAAATGTTAAAAAATTGTGGGAAAATATTAATAATTGGCGGGTGAATTGACGACTACTTAGCGACGGACAATCCGTCGACCAGATAATGGGATATTAGCGACGGACATACTGTCCGTCGCTAAGTGGTCAATAAGTCGTTCAAAAAATTAAAAAAAATCGCGTGAGATTAACGACTATGTAGCGACGGACATTCCGTCGACCATACGACATTTCACGGCGGATTAGCGATGGATTTTATCAGTCGATAATCCGTCGCTAAGTCAAAAGCCCTGGCTTAAGTTGAACCGACGGGGCAAAAATTTTATTCCCCCCAATTTTTTCTCTCTCCTCTCTCTCTCTCTTAGATGATCGATCGAGGTATGCTCTCTCTCTTTCTCTCTCTTGGGCGGCGGTGGGGGCAGAGGGGAGCCGACGGTGGTGGGAGGGGGCGGACAGCGGGAGGGAGGGGTGGGGGTTGCCGCGGGATGGGCTGGCGGTGGTGGGGTGGGGGTGGTGGAAGGGGGCGGGTAGCGGGGGGGCTGGCCGCGGGAAGGCTGGCCCCCGGGGGGGTTGGGGATGGGCTGCGGGGGGGGTTGGGGTTGGGCTGCGGTGGGGGGGCTGGCCGAGGGGGGGTTTAGGGGGTGGGCTACGGGGGGGGTGCTGGCCGGATGTGCGTTTGGGGGGGAGTTTGGGGTTCAGCACGTCTCCAGTATGAGCAGTCCAGTCCCATATCTCTCATTTGGTCAACTTCAGCACGTGTCAATCCATCTTCCTTGTCGCCCATTTTCCATCTTTGTAGTTTGATCTTGAAGCTTCTACCTCCAACTTGTTTGTTTGTTGAACAATAATTATTTCTCTTTGCATGAATTTGAATCCTGTTGGTGTGTTCTATAATCTAAGTTTTTGCTTTTAGTCTGTGAAGTGCTACAACATAATTGCTACAGTATAAGTACTTATGTTATAGTGAATGAAGCAGCAAAATACAAATATTTTAAAGATGTTAGAGTCTAAATTTAAGAGCCAACTTTTGGGATTTCAGAACCCTCAATTTCTGTTTGGAAGAGTTTTTATAAGAAAACTCTTCATGGTGGCATTCAGAGTTGGAAATCGATAACGCCAAATGAGAAGAATATGAAATATCTAAGTACTTAAAAACTTCAACATTTCTACAAAATTGCAGGTGATCAAATAAATTTTAAACTGTATTTAGTAATCAAAAGTCAAAACATTATATATATCATTAAGACCTAATGCAATTCACATGTAACAATGGCAAGGTTGTGTTATAAACACATCAACTTTGATAGAGGCAATTCATGTAAACACAGTGAACTGGATTGAAAATGGAGGATGAGGTAGTAGCTTTGTGGAGAGATGTGAATGTGTAGGAATAGTGAATTTTTAAGAACAGGTTAAGTATTGTCTTGCATATCAGAACCACTTAATGACTTTATAGCCACTTAATTGCAGATGATCAAATATATGGAGGGAAAATATACTGCCGCAAAATATATATTCGGCACACACACATACACACACACACACACATACACATACACAAATACACACACACACACACACACACACACACACACACACACACACACACATACACACACACACACACACACACATATATATTATATATATATATACGGCACACACACACACACACACACACACACACACACACACACACACATATATATATATACATATATATATATATATATATATATATATATATATATATATATATATATATATATATATAAAAAAAAAATATATATATATATATATATATATATATATATACATATATATATATATATATATATATATATATATATATATATATATATATATATATATATAAAGAGGTGGGATCGGATTCACCCCCTATTTTCTCCACCCCCATTATCATCCCTATCTCCTCCGTCGGATTATATTTAAAAGTAAGGTTTAGATCAAACCTCTACATCAAAAAATAGAAACACCAAATCTTCCTAACATTCCGTATGCAACATTAATATACATGAGAGAGAAATTGAGAAAGAAAAAAAAAACCTCCGCTCGTGAGAAATCAAAAAATTAAATGACCGATTTTTTTTTTCTAAATTAGGTTTCAATGTTTTTTTAGGGTACATCAAAAAATTAAATGACCCATTTTTTTTTAATAAATTAAACAAATTTGGCTTCAAAATTTAAATAACCTGACAAATTTAAGTGAAACTATATTTTTTTTAAAAAACATCGAAATAAACTCAAGAACAAAGCCTAATTTAGTTTATATTAAAAAAATCAATGATTTAAATTTTTTATATTCTCTAAAAAAAAAATTTGAAACCTAATTTAAATCTATTAAATTTTCGATATTCTCTACAAAATTTAGTATGTTTTAAATACTTTCGGTCATTTAAATTTTGAAGCCTAATTTAGTTTCTTTTAAAAATTATTCTCTAAAAATTTCGTTCATTTGAAATCTAATTTAGTTTCTTTTAAAAATATTCTCGAAAAATTGTGTTCATTTGAAACCTAAGTTAGTTTCTTTTAAAAAAAAATCAATCATTTAAATTTTCGATATTATCTAAAATAGTTTGAGGCCTATTTTAAACCTTTTAAAATTTTGATGTTCTTTAAAAAATAAATTGTTTCATTTAAATTTGCCAGGTCATTTAAATTTTGAAGCCAAATTTGTTTAATTTTAAAATAATAAAAAATCGGTCATTTAAATTTTCGATATTATCTAAAATAGTTTGAGGCCTATTTTAAATCTTTTAAATTTTTGATGTTCTTTAAAAAATAAATTGTTTCATTTAAATTTGCCAGGTCATTTAAATTTTGAAGCCAAATTTGTTTAATTTTTTAAAAAAATTGGTCATTTAAATTTTTTATATTCCCTAAAAAAATTAAAACCTAATTTAAATCTATTAAATTTTCAATATTCTCGACAAGATTTAGTTTCTTTAAAAAAAACCGGTCATTTAAATTTTGAAGCTTAATTTAGTTTCTTTTAAAAAGTATTCTCTAAAAATATTAGAGATCATTTGAAGCCTAAGCTCGTTTAACTCGGTCATTTTTTTGTAAATTAAATGACCGAGTTAAAAAAATATGAAACCTAATTTAGAAAAAATCAGTCATTTAATATTTCGTTATTCTAAATTGAAAGATATTCTAAATTAAATGAGCAGAGGTTTTTTTCTTTCTTTCTCAATTTCTTTCTGTTGTATATTAATGTAGCATAGGGAAGATTAGTAAAATTTGGTCTTTCTATTTTTTGGATGTAGAGATTTTTTTTTCCTTTCTCAGTTTCTCTCTTGTATATTAATGTTGCATACGGAAGATTAGGAAGATTTGGTGTTTCTATTTTTGGATGTAGAAATTTGATCTAATCCGACGGAGGAGATATGGATGATAATGGGGGTGGAGAAAATAGGGGGTGAATCCGATCCCACCTCATATATAAAATATATATATATATTAAATGGCTATAGCCTTCATTGAAAAGGGAAATTGGGAGGTTGAAACCGTGAGATAGCCCAAGTTTCTACAAAATGATGTGAGGACCCAAAAGAAAGATCCCAACTACTTCTACTTCTTCTAAATTTTTTTTTTGGGTTCTGTTGATGAAAAACTGAACACAAAAAAAATTCGAAATGTGAAAACGGTTAAACCGGGTCCACTGCCCGAAAAGGGGGGGTCAGATCTGGGCACGCAGCCCAAGGGGCACTCTGCCCGAAACATTGGTGCACGGCCCGATGAGCGCACGCGGCTCGAGGCCTCGGGCCCCCCGCGAGCAGGCCGGTGGGAAGGCCAAGAGAGACGGGAGGGAAGCCGAGGGGGGACGGGGCTCCGGCGGTGGAACCAGCCCGGAGGGGAGAGGCGGGGGGGTGGAGGAGGCTGACGGGGGGTCCTGCCGAAGAGGGGAAGAGGAGACGAGGGAGACCGGGAAAGGACGCCAGCGGTCGTCAGGGGCCGGACCGGGCGGGCGACGCACGGAAGGGGATGAGGGGAAATAGGAGGGGGAAGAGAAGAGGGACTCGAGGGGAGGGCCGACTCCGGCCGACGCCCAGAGGCGCCTACCTCCAGGGCGGAGTCGGCGCGTCGCACGGAGCAGGAGGCGACGGAGGAGGCGGGGGTCGGTGAGCACCGGCAGGGAGGCCGAGGATCCAACGAGAAAGGGGGAAAGAAAAAACGCCGGAGGCTGCCGCGCCGGAGGCTGTCGAGAGCTACGGTGGCTCCGGACGGAGGAGGAGGAGGGGGGGATACTTCGCGCGGCAGAGGTAGCGCCGAAGGGGCTCAAACAGGAGGTTGAAGAGGGATGCCGAAGTCGCCGGAGGAGTAAACTGGGCAGAGGGAGGGGGAGTCACCCGCTTGGGAATCGAGGCGGACAAGGGCTCCGAGACGAAAGCGAGGGGCGAAGGCTGGGGGTGGACTCCGGACCCGCCGGAGAAGAGGGCAGGGGAAAGGGCGCGGAGGGCGTACGGCTCGTCGACGCTCGCCTCCGGGGAGGAAGCTGCGAAGGGCCACTGCATCAAGGCCGGAGATGGGGCGGCCACCGAAGCCTATGAGGAGGAAGGCGCCGGCGGTGCTGGAAGAGCAAAGGCCTCACCAAGCCTGACAGGAGCCGGGGGGAGCTTAGGCGTCGGCCACTGAAGAGAGAGGAAAGTGGCCACCGCTGAAGGGGGGCGCCGTCGTGAGGGAAGGAACGACAGGAGAGGTGGGCTGGGGAGGCTCCGGCCACGAGAAAGGAGCGACGAGCGGGGGAAACGTCAGGATGGGGGGTGCTAGGCTCGACCCCGGCTGAGGGCCAGGCAGAGTGAGTCTCGACCCCGACGGAGGGTCGAGGGAGGTCGGGGGAGCGTTTGGGGGGACCGCCGGTGGAGGGGGAGGCGCCCGATGCCTCGCCCGGTGGCGCGGGCGGCGGCGACGTCGAGGGGCTGGGGATGGGGAAAGGAATAGAGAGGGAGGGGGAAGCCGCTCGGCTGTATAGGCCAGGCGGACCCCGGCCGACCAGGGTGGCGGGGTTGAAGGGAGAGGCAGGGGGCTCCAAGAGGGAGGAATAGGCCCGGATAGGCGATCATGCCGAGGGGGCCGGCCGACCAGACGAACCATCCGGCCACGGGAGAAAAGGCGAGAAGGGGGGCTCCTCCGACAGGCGAGGGCCGCACGGCTTCAGCGTCTTCTTCCCCGATATTTATATATATATATATATATATATATATATATATATATATATATATATATATATATATATATATATATTTGGCACACACGCACATATATATATATTCGAGGAGTATATATATATATAGAGGAGTATATATAAATTTTGGACCGAAATCGAAACCGAATAAGTATAAATTTAGTATATTGAAAACCGGTTCCTAACCGAATTTAGTATATTCAAAACTGAAACCGAACCTATTTTTTTAAAATTTAGTATGTTCGAAACCGAAACCAAACCAAAACCAAATCAGCGGATCAGCCTCCTCGACCGTAGGTACTTATAAGTATTGACCATATCGGATTAGTATCAGTCTATCGTGTTGGTCTTACGATACATATTTTGTTAGTCTTACGATACAAATTTTTACCAAACCAGCGGTCGATACTAATTCTGTTAGTCTTACGATACAGATTTTTACCTCCAATCTGCGATGGATCGTTACTTCTTTGATCGTACATGGAGGTACAAACGACAACACGAGAGCAGATTAGGTGTGAGTGACGATTTTCAGGCCGGAATGGAAGTGTTTCTTAAGTATGCCATGAGCAAAGCTCAGTACATGGACGATACCAAAATCAAGTGTCCATGTCATAATTATCGTAATAGACGTTACAAAGAAGTGGTGACTATGAGAGATCATTTGACCCGTAAGGGTTTCGTACGTTATTATGACATGTGGTCATCACAAGGTGAACTATATGTGGAAAGACAGGTTACGAATGCTGCTACTTTTGCTTTTAATGATAATGCTGCAACGAATTTTGTCATTAAAGACGAAGGATGCTCTGTTGATTATGGAGACCTGCAGAACCTTGCACGAGATATGGTGTATGATACGGCAGGGCCTAATTTTGATCCGGAGGATCCTAATCCCGAGGAGAAGGAGTTCTATGATATGTTTAAGGATGCAGATACTCTTCTACATCCTGGTTGTGATACTCATTTTGTACTATCAGTGACGATGCGGTTATTGAGCATAAAGTCTGATTTTAACTTTCCACAAGCTTGCTATGATCGGATTACGCAACTAGCGAGAGAGATCTTACCGAAGGAATCAAAAGAGCTCCTAAAAAACTTCTACAAGTCAAAGATGATGGTCCAAAAACTAGGACTGGGGTACAATAAAATAGATTATTGTCGCAATGGTTGCATGTTGTACTACAAGGAGAAGGAGGACATAGAAAGTTGCACCTTCTGTAATACGAATCGTTAAAAGCCAGTAAAGGAAAAAGGAAAGTCAACTAGAAAACGACGTCCTTACAAGTATATACAATACTTGTCGATCATGAAGCGCTTGCAGAGGATGTATATGTCTCTGAATACAGCTGAACACATGACGTGGAATAACGAAGAACGCACAAAGGACGATGGAGAATTATCACATCCTTCGGACGGAGAGGCGTGGAAACATTTTGACTTGTGTCATCCAGATTTTACTGCAGAGCCTAGAAATGTACGGTTGATGCTATGTTCTTATGGCTTCGCCCCTTTCGGGCAGTCGAGATCTCAATACTCCTGTTGGCCGGTCATTCTTACCCCTTATAATTTGCCACCATGGATGTGTATGAAGACTCCTTTTATGTTCTTAACAACTATCATACCGGGTCCCAAAAATTCGACGAAGAACATCGATATATATTTACAGCCGTTGGTAGATGAGCTTAAACAGCTGTAGGAGATCGACATCGCGACCTATGATATTTCTAGGAAACAGAATTTTTAGATGAGAGCTTCACTGATGTGGATAATAAATAATTTTCCAGCATACGATATGTATCGGAATGGAGTACTCACGGCAGGATGTCTTATCCGATATACATGGAAAATAATAAGGCGTTCCGCCTTAAGCATGGAGGAAAAACTTTTTTTTTTACTATCATCGCTAATTTCTGCCCGCAAGTCATCCTTGGAGAAAGAACAAGGACGCGTTCAGAGCTGAAAAATAAGAATTTTCTCATCTGCCTGCCAGATTGTCGGAATACGATATTTGGGATGATGTAAAGGACTTGCCCTCCGTAATTGAAGATCCATCGAACAATTGTATCGAGGGGTTCAGATAAAGCCATAACTGGACCAAACGGAGTATCTTTTAGGACTTGTATTATTGGAAAGATAATCTTATAAGGCATAATCTTGATGTCATGCATATCGAAAAGAATATGTTCGATAATGTCTTCAATACCGTCATAGATATTAAAGAAAAGATGAAGGACAATCCAAAAGCAAGATAAGATATTGCTGAGATATGCAAGCGTCCTCATCTGAACTTGATACAAAGGGAAGTTGGTGGACAATTAACTAAGTCGGTGGCACAATACACATTGAGCAAGGAAGATAGATTAATAATCTGCAAGAGGATATCTACTTTAAGATTTTCCAACGGCTATGTGTCAAATTTGTCTAGATGCGTTGATCTCAATGAACGCAAGCTAATGGGAATGAAGAGTCACGATTGCCACGTGTTTATGGAACGATTACTTCCCATTACGTTGAGAGAGTTATTGTCTTCTTCTGTATGGGTTCCGTTGGTCGAGCTATCTACATTCTTCAGGGATATTTGTTCAACTAAGTTGACGGTGCAACACATGGTTGAACTTGAGGAGAATATTTTCTTAACGATTTACAAGTTAGAGAAAATATTTCCTCAGGGCTTCTTCGACAGCATGGAGCATCTACCAATTCATCTAGCATACGAAGCCCGTGTCGGTGCATCTGTTCATTATCGATAGATGTACCCATTTGAGAGGTACATAAAAATCGATATAATTTAAGTTGAATTTCATTTTTAACTATACTGATAATTTCTCTCTCTAGATACCTACACCACTTAAAGAAGAAAGTTGGCAACAAGGCTCATATAGAGGCTTCGATATACCAAGCATATCTTATTGAGGAGGTATCAAACTTCTGTTCCATTTATTTTAATACTCATGTTAAGACAAATCAAAATAAACCTCAAAGGAATGCGAGGACGTTGAGGATGGAGGTATATTCAATGTAAGGGGATAGCCTATTGGGGCTAGTAAGAAACGGTGGTTGACTGACGATGAGTATGATATCGTTTACCGATATGTCTTGTTAAATTATGACATACAAGAAGTGAGAGACTTGGAGAAGTAAGTGACTACACTTACACTCGTTATAATCTCTAATTTGGTGAAGTAACTGACTACACTTATTCTTACTCTCTAACAGTGTATTTAGAGATGAAGTCCAAATGAGGACACCCGATATTACCGATGAAGGACTTCAAAGAGAGGTTGATTGTACCTTTCCGTCCTGGTTTTGCCAATACGTAAGTAACTGAGATAATAATTTATGTGGCTACCATTAAAATATATGCATCTAAATTATTTAAATTATTAATATTTGTTTACAGATTTTATTGCCTGAAACAACACTCACAAATAATAGTATTCGTTATTTGGCATTGGGACCGAAGAAGCATGCAAAGACTTGGCCAGGCTATATCGTTAATTGCTTCAAGTTTAAGGCAAATCAGAATGCTATAAATGTCGAATTTCTTAATGACGGCTTCAGTACCTAGGATTCGGGTGTTTGTAGGCACCATCTATGATGACGAGCCGGACTTTGACTATTATGGAGTGCTTCGGGATATTATAGATTTACAATATAGTGCCCCATATGATATGCATATTGTGATGTTCAAATGTGAGTGGTTGAATATGACACTAAATATCGGTTGGAGAATCGATAAACAATTTGGATTCGTTGATATAAATCATCGTAGGAGGTATACAGGGTTCGACACGTTTGCGATAGCAAGTCAGGCTGTTCAAGTCTACTATACAAGCTATCCAAGGCGTCGTAGAGAACAATTTGACTGGTGGGCAGTATGCAAGATTAAATCTAAAAATACATTCAACGTTGGAGATCCAGCATACCAAAAGGACCAGATCAAAAAGTCCCAATACTTGGTACAACATTCGGATACCATGGATATTGAAGATATTGTTGAGGAAAATAGAGGGTTGGAAGAGGTTGATCCACAAGACTTAGCTATCAACCAGGGAAGAAAGAGGCATCTTGTCCCAACTATTGAGGATGAGGATAAAGAAGAAGAAGAAGAAGAAGAAGAAGAAGAACCTGATGAGGATGAGGATACAGATGAAGTCGATGATGAGGATGATGATGAGGATGAGGATGACGATGAGGACGAAGCTGAGGACGAAGACGAAGACA
Organism: Iris pallida; assembly: GCA_029216955.1. Classification (NCBI taxonomy): domain Eukaryota; kingdom Viridiplantae; phylum Streptophyta; class Magnoliopsida; order Asparagales; family Iridaceae; genus Iris; species Iris pallida. The sequence continues at coordinate 1,492,085 of JANAVB010032620.1, forward strand.
AAGACGATGACGATGACGCTGACGATGATTAGATTAAATATCAGTATATATCAAAAACACTTTCAATTACGTGATTTTAGTTTGACCTCATAAAAGCACTTATAACTAACTTATATGAATTCAGTTTAAACTTTTGCATATTCTTGTTGCATATGGCACTCCTAATTGTTCTTTTCTTCATGATGTCACTCGTCACCCTACTGATGACAAGCACTCATCGTGGTGGTGGTGCGGGCCGTGGTGGTGCTAGTGGTACTGGCCGTGGTGGTGGTGGTGGTCGTCGTGCTCGTGGTGGTGGTCGTGGTCGCATTCAGCCTTCCCGGGCGGTATCCCTATCTAGCGATCCCGATCCGGAGAGTAACCCGGGCACAGACTCATCCCGTCGTTGATCTACCCGGGGGCTATCGACAAATTTGTCGATGGGGTCTCCATCCACTAGCGGATCCGTTCCACCTGTGGTTCCACCAGCGGATCCACCAGTGGATCCACCAGCGGTTGAGCAATCGTGGGCCCCTGAGTACCCCCACATTCAGTTACATCCGGTAACTGGCGAGTACATGTGCAGAGCTGAGAATCCGCCCACGTTACCAGAGAAGCCGATGGGCGTGTTTCGACGAGAGCTATGGCCCGCGGGTAACATGTAAGTAAATTTAAGTTAATTTAATAAATTTGTTTCATTTATTCAAGTTAATAATCCAGTCGTTGCTTCTTTGTAGGTTTTTCTCGTGGGATGCTACCAGGCTTCTAGGGCAGATTATCTGGACCAACTACCATAGCCCCTACGTCAATTTCTCTGAGGTGCCCCAAGACTTGCAGTACCTCTGGCTTGACGAGATGAGGGTATATATATATATATATTTGTGGTTAATTATTAATTACAATTTAATCAAACATTTTTAATATCGTGATAATTGAATTTGTATGTCAGAGGAACTACTGGTGGCCCGCCCATCGTGAGGAGGCGATCCACAAGACCTATAGAAGCGCCGTCAGGAAGAAAATCCGGGATGCGGTTCATGACCTTTGAATGTCGTATTCGAAGAAGGAGTGGCTCCGACAGGACTACTATGAGCAGATGTTGGAGAAGATGGATACTCCTGCCTTCAAGGAGAAATCAGAAAAAGCGAAAGCAAACCGACGAGCCGCGGGGCTACAGACGGGGGGATCAAAGACCCACGTAGCGACGGTTACAGAACTGGTAAGATACTTAATTAATTAGCTATCTAATTCGATATTATTAATATATTTAATTAATTAAATTCTACGAATATTTTATATGCAGGCCCAAAATGTGTTGAAGAAGAAAAAACCTGCTGACTCGGTCACCATGTACGATGTATTCTAGCATGTCCACAAAAGGCGGAAGGACGGAAGCTTCGTCGACAAAAGGGCCAAGACGACGGATGTAAGTACTTACGTTTATGAGGTTTATGTTAGAATTATAAGTATTCAGACAATAACTTTGGTAAACTTAGGATTCAGACAATAACTTAGGTAAACTTAGGATTCAGACTATAACTTAGGGTAACATAGGATTTAGATTATAACTTAGGTAAATTTATAGTATAATAAACACATTCATTTGATAGGTTGCGTATCGTGAGGCCCTTAGTTGGATTCAGCATATGCTCCCGAGGATGTCAGCGAAACGACGCCAGTCGGGATGCCCTCTTCTACGGCCACTCTCTACGACGACTTATTCGTAGATACCGTCGGCGGCTATAGGAAAGGGCGCGTGTACAGAGTCGGCTCCCTGGCTAATTTGCACTCGGGGATTCCGAGATTTCTACCTCCTCCGCCTCTTCCCGTGGCCCCGGCAGACGATGACGTGAGGTCCCAGCTTACGCATCTGAACAAGGCAGTGTTGGAGATTCGGATGCAGTTGTCCACGTACCTGCGTCCTTCTACTGGTGCTGCCGGTCCGTCTGCTCCCGTTCCGTCTACTGGTACTGCCGGTCCTTCTAGTGCTGTCGGTCCTTCTTTCGTCGGGCATGTCTCTTTTGATCCTGCTGTCCCTATCGTATCGCCTCCTACTTTGACGGCCCTCCTTGACATGATGACGCCAGAGCAGCTGTGCTAACTTCCAGGCCATGTCTTCGAGGGATTGTTGCCGTACTTGGTGGACGAGTATATGAGTCGGGCGCAGCCGGGAGTACCACCACCAGCGGACGATCGTACCCCTTGTCGTTGATGTTTGTATTTTTGGGATTATTTTGTTTATGTTAGTGGATATTAGATATTTTGAAAAATGTTTAAGTATTGAATATTTGTGTGTTTTGTGTGAACAATTTGAATACTTGGGATTATTTTGTTTGTGTTGGTGGATATTGGATATTGGGAATTGTTTATATTGGGAATGCTCAGTTTATTTGTGTTTTTGTGGGAACAATTTGTGTGTTTATTTGTATATTGGGAATGCTCAGTTTATTTGTTTTTGTGTGTATTGGATATTGGGAATTGTGTGTATATTGGGAATGCTCAGTTTATTTGTGTTTTTGTGGGAACAATTTGTGTGTTTATTTGTGTGTTTTGTGTATGATGCCGATTGGAATTGTGTATATTGGGAATACTCAGTTTTATGCTATTTTTTTCAAAAATTTCCCAGATACCGACGGACTGGCGACCACTTTCCGACGGACTATCCGTCGCTAACTGGGAGATTCCCAGTTAGCGACGGATGAGCGACTAAATGCCGACGGATTATCCGTCGCCAAGGTTATGGAAATATAAAAGATTCACAGGACAGGGCCGACGGATAATCCGTTGGTATGCCGTCGCTCGTAGTCGGTAAAAAATTGGCGACGGATAATCCGTTGCTAAAAGGGCGACCGATTGGCGACGGTCTAGTGACGATTCACGACGAAGTAACGACGGATTATCCGTAGCCAATGCTCTGGAAATATGAAAATTCACAGAACTGGGTCGACGAATATTTCGTCGCAAATCCGTCAAAACTTAGCGACCATTCGCGACTGATTGGCGACGGAATTTACATATTAGAAAGTCTCTGATACGCATTTACCGAGTATATTTCAACGGATTAGCGACGGATATGTCCATCAGTAAGTAATACGTCATTACTTCTTTTGATACATGATTTGACGAAAAACCGTCGGCAAGTCGTCGCAAACTGCACGAGTATGGTTGACGGCAGTCCGTCGCTAATTCATCGCTTGGCGACAACTTGCCGTCAGATTGTAGTTAGCGACGAGGCTTTTCCTGATGACCTTTTTAACCAATATCCGTCGACCATCCGTCGCTAATTATATTTACCGACAGATTTTTGGCGGACATAGCCGTCGCTAAATCGATGAATTTTTGTAGTGTCATGCGGCTCAGATTGTAGTTACTCTTGGCCGCATGAAGCATATAGATTGAGCCGCATAAGGTTCATGCGGCTCTGGCCGCATGGCCATGTCCAGGCCCGTGTCACGTCTTATCTTCTTTTTATCAGAGTGTCAGCTGTCAGTTTTGTCAGTTTTGGCAGAGTTTGTCAGCTTTATTAGAAGGACTGATCAGCCTGGTCGCATAAGTAACTTCTTCATTTTGCTGCTCAAATCAGTCTGATTACTTTTGGTATACAATCCGAGGTAGTAAATATGGGCCACAGGGGCGTGCCGAGTCTGTCATGCGGCTCTTCTTTATGCAGACCAACTTGTCCTAAAGTACTCATGCGGCCAGTTGTGATCCGCATGAATCCCATATTTTCCATGGTTCTACAGACAACTCTCCTCGAAATTATTTAATTGCCTTTCGAACCCCGTAATGCATTCGATTCCATCTCCGTTGAACTCTTTACTGTTTTCTGCCTTTACTTAATTCGAAAAGACAAATGCTCGTATTTGAGAGAAGATAGACACAGAATGTCCCCCTTAGTTTGTCGTGCCCCTATGGCCATGAAAGCTATATATAGACAAAATCATTTTCCATCTATTCGAAATCAGAGAACTATCTTCAAACTTGATTCATATCTACCGTATTATGTTTTCTATTACGCCGTGTAGTATTCTTCTATAATCAAAACCCAAGATATGACATCACGACTTAAAATTTTCTAACTTCATTAATCATAGAACCACGTCTTAGTTTAATTTCGAGAAAGAAAATAGGTCGTACGACCCTATAAAATTTTAGGATTTACTAGAATTATTGATTGATTATGATAAATTGGTTCCTATTAGGATGATAAAGTAGTGCCCTACTGTGAAATTGATATTCGGAGCGTAATACTAGTCGTTACCTCCAAACAAATTGTATATGCAAGACTTAGACGAGTCCACCTTCATTTAGGCATATTATGCCCCACTCAAACATGTCTCCTTGTACTATATTTGTATGGTACGACTTTCAGGTCAAAAAGGCTAAACTATAACCCTTACCATAATACCTGTATACTTTCCGACTACAATTAGAGACTCAATCTCGACTCAAACCATTCAACCCATTATATGGTAGTGATCTACTCGAAGCCTACTATGCACATGCCACTAGTGTGTCACTCAATTGAGTCCTCTTATGCTACTTAAACACAAAAGTCACAAAAGGCACATTTTTTGAGTTTTAGGAACCTAGTTAACAAAACCGACTAACAATTAGCCCAACCACTTGAGTTAGAACTATTCTAGGTTACCCTAACCTAATAGGAATGGTTCAGATTGATTTTATGGGATCTTATCCAGCCAATAGAGATTAAAATCCAAGATTCGTTTAATCTAAAATTGACGTCCAATTAGGGAACCCATTGAGACCCAGTTAAATCCATTCATATCGCCATACTTGGACTATAAAACCAAACTTTATGAAATAGGTCCTTACACCTATTATTAAGTCTCCATCTCATGTTCTACTAATCCTCCTTCAATAAATCCCTTAACCATATCTTCGTAGCCTATGTTATGCTATGAATGGAATCCCGTTGTATCAATTTGTTTTCGGTTATGCTTGACCAAGACCTCTCTTAATTCCTGGATGAAACACGATCAATAAATGAGCAATGTTAAATAGGTAATGCCTAGGCTTCCTTTAGAGTCCGTGACTACGATCAGAAGTACCTCATATTCTCATACATCTGCTTGAATGTTGATCTTCTTAAACGTCCTATTATTGTACTTTTCACGATTAACCAATTTTTATAGGTTGGGTAGAATCTTGAACTTAGTGTACCCTATCTCTTAGAATGGGATGCCCTTCGTAATCGTTCTTCTATCTGTTTGAAAGTTACGATATGATCATCGTATTGCATTTTATATCCCTTTGCTCGTACGATTAGATAACCGTGGTAAAAGATGGCAACCTTGATTCTCCAATTCCGTTCTATCTTAGAATCAAATCTTAGTTTTAATTTTGAGAAAAAAATTCCTGAAGTGAATAGACAAACCTCTCTAAGAAATAACAAATGATTGGAATATATTGGTTCCAATTGAACTAATAAAATAATGGTTTGTAACGTCCATTTCTACTTGTATCATTTGATAACCTCTACTATGACTTCGATATTTGGAGCACAATACTAGTATTTTCATTCCAATAAATTTCACATTTATGATCTAGACCAATCAAGCTACACGCATGACATACATGTACCACCCAAATACACCTTCGTGGGCTCTATTTCAATTACACCACAGGTATGATATATTTTCCCCTTAGAATAGACTATAGATGCCTATTTTGTTCTATTTTATTTTAACCATGCAAATATCGACCTATTTTGTCCTCTCAAAAGATACTGGTCGTTCGTTTTGACAAGTAAGATTTTGAGGACTTACTCTCTGAAGGTAGCGTGAGTCCTTCGAAGCGGCTAGCAAAGACGAAGAAGACTCGCCGAACCTGGGTGCCCAACACCACTATTCCATGTAGCACCACTAAAGGGGATACGCCCCAAGCAACTCAGAATTGGGCGCACTCAATACGTCTGCACAGGTAGCCGCTACTTGCCCATTCAAAGGCGCAGAAGACTGCGAAGCGCAGCACGAGAATAAAGGTACAACACCTCTCTCGTGCACGAAACCCACATCATAGGGAAAATTTTCTATTTATGACACAATTGCTTACCTACTAAGCAAGAAAAATTTGGATTCTAGGTACTATGCGCCTTCCAGGGCTGGTACAAAGAAGTCCAAGGCAGCACGTGCCATGTGCGTATAACGTGATACGCCAACAGCAAGCCAGAAGCATGCATTGACATTAATGTGTGCCACTGACGGCAAGCTATGCAGGACTGACTCAAGCGCTACTGCGCCCAAAAATATTCAGTTCTCAAAGTCCTCTTGTAACTTGGGTACATCTCATGTACATAAATCAAGCTAGAGGGCAAGCATTATGATGACAGACTCATGCACTCAGCTCGACTGCACGTATCGTGAAGTGGGTTTGCCTTACAAACAACCTTCCTGTAATGACCTAAGCATATCTCATGCGCAAGAATTAGATCAGGGAGCGCATCTTTCACATGTAAACCCATGCGCTCAATTCGGCTATGCGCGTGAAGTAGGGGTATATGTGAACATCTCTTCACATGACCTGTGTGTCACGACCCGCACCCACTGTGAGGGCACGAGTACGTAATAGCGCCCAGCCTATGGCGCAGTGTCGACGGTAGAACGCTGTTCTAGGTCATAAATATAACTGACACAATATAAAATACTCTTCAAAAGGAGGTCAAATCACAGAAGTTACAACTCAATCACAATCTAGAGGTAGAATATAGCACGATGAAATTGATAAGGAAATCCTTAAAACTGAGGTATAAATAGAAGTGAAATAAATTAAAGTTAACAAACACGAGTCTCATCATCTTTAAAATAATACAACTCTGAAATCAAAGACAACAACTAACATGAAAAGAAAGAACAGTCTAAGCTATCTATACTATGCATGGGTATCATCCTCAGCATTTGCCTGAACCTCCCCAGGGACCCAGGTCACGAGTGTCATCTAGGCAAGCTCTATAGTAAGGGGTGCAGGGTTCGTCATCATCCTTTATAAAATTTTCAACAGGTCGAGTCAGGACCGGAGCGAGCACAATACATCTCACGCAGATCATAACAGGTTAGAAAATATAAACATACAAGAGAGTACGATACATAAAACTGAACGAATATACATGATGTAAAAAAAAGAATTGTAATAGAAATATCTACTATAAGTAGAGAACTATCAGTGACTAGTGATGTAGAGTACAAAGTCGACATGTGAACGGCTGGATTTGCACATGAATATACTAAAGAGGCGCACATGGTTATACTACTTTGGAATTGTTCACATGACTATTTATACTCTCCCATACCCCAATCAATACACAAGGATCCAGACAAGTTATATTACGTACATGATTTCTACATGAAATCCCATAGATGGGTGTACATTAAGTATATATGAAGGCTCAGAACTGAGTGCACATGAATTCTATATGAAGGCCCATGAAGGGTACACATAAAGTATAGGTTATACATGAAGTACATGAGAAACATGACCGAACATAAGAGAATATGAGAGTACATGAGAGTGCATGAACGTACATGAAGCACATAAGAAACATGAATAACATGAGAGCGAGGAATACATGATGTACATGAAACACATGACATGAAGTATCCGATGCTCCTGAGGGGGATAACATCTCAATGTAGGGATCCATATAGTACCAATCCATGATAATATCATGACAGCATCAAATAAGGTAATCTATAGTAGGAATATAATCCTAAGCAAGTTATGAAATGATCAGAGAATTTACTCGCCTGGTATCTGAATGTCTGTGAGAATATACTGTCCGAGATGAGGTATCTGACTCCTATTTAGAGAAACACAAGTCAAGATGTATACAGGGAATGATAGATGAAATGTATAATGCATCTGCATGTTGTCTAGGTCAAACTAGACTAAAGTCAACTCTTGGTCAACTCTGGTCAACTATACAGTCAAACTAGGTCAACTCCTAGCCCAAATAGTCTAACAAGTCTCACTAGGCCTAACCAAGCCTAGACTGGCACTCAACATAAGCCAAAACCAAACCAGGTAATCATATTTACAAGTAGATATATGCATACATTCATTATATATAGATAGGTACACACATATAGGCTATTGCCTAGATAGTAATATATATACATTACATATAGGGAAGCTATGTATTTACATACTACATTATTCATGCATACCTATCCTAGATGCATACATACATGGATTACCTACATTACATATCATACATGCTTACTTACATACATTTATACTTGCTTTTATTTTACTACATGAATTCATATCTTGCATTATATATTGTATTACCACATTACACTATAGTTACTCATATACATATATTCAATTCAAATAGCATACCAATTATGATATATATATATATATATATATATATATATATATACATACAAAATCTATACACCTATATATAGAGGGAAGGGAAAAAGAAGAGTGGATGTTGCATGGCAAGGGGTTGAATGTGTGTGTGTTCCTGTTTTGTGACAGATTAGAGTGTCCTGTGTGTATCAATGTGTGTGTATGGCAGCAGTGTATAGCAAGGGGTGTAGTGCAGTACATAGGTTGTGTGTGAGTGTTCAGGTTTCAGAAAAATAGTGTATTCACTGATTCCAGTCCCAGTTTTCAGTTTGTGTGCACATGTCACTACAACAAAAAGACCTATTAATGACGCTTTATAAGTGGATTTCATGACGGCTGATAAAGAAGCGTCATCAAAGTTCAGTAAGACTCCATTCTATGACGGTGTCCAGTATAAACGTTATTGATAGTCTTTTAGTCATACGAGCGTCATAAAAAAAGCACCAAAATTTAAGTTAAAACCTCCACTCCCCCGCACTTCTCCCGCACTTAAGAAAAAACCCAGCCCTCATCCTCTCTCTTTCTCCTTCTCCTTCTCCTTCTCCCCCCACTCTCCAACTCCCCAACTCGCCGAGAGATGATGGATTTGGAGACTCTCGTCACTCGTACGCTCGAGAAGAAGGGCATACTTGCCAAAATTAGGGTTTGTCCCCCTCTCTCATTTTTCTCAAATTAGGGTTTTTCTTCGAAAGTTAGGTTTTTCTGATCGATGTATTCCTATGGGAGAATCTATATACTAGGATTTCTTCCGGATCCCTCCGTAGCTCCGGTATCGCAGGGGTAGCTGAAGCTAAGCTCGACAAGCTCCGTGGCCTCCTCGGCAAGCCGGCGGGCGACCCGCTCAAGATCGTCGGCATCGGCACGGGCGCCTGGGGCAGCGTCTTCGTCGCCCACCTGCAGGACGGCTACGGCCAGTTCCGTGACAAGATCTAGGTATGCATAATTTTTAAGGAAAATTAGTCACCAGAAATATAAACCTAGCTAGAAAAGGTGATGATGGTGATCACTTCATATATACAAAGAGTCAAAGCATGAGGACAAGCGAAGAAAAAAAATTAGTTTTTTTCTTACTTTCTTTCATTCTTCGTTGATTTGTACTTTTCTCCTTTTTTTCGGGGACTTGCATCATTTGGTGCAGGCAACAAGTTATTCGTTCAGATGAAACCATTAAGTTAAATTTTTTTTTCTGATATATAATTGTGATGGCGTTGCTTCCTCATACAAGTTTCTTGTCGCATCGATCAATGGACCAACTTCGTATGTACGTGGTGCAAACATATATATAAATATTGGTCTACAATCACTCGTTCGGATATCTTATGTCACCATTCTAAATTTATCTAATGATAGAAATAAGTAATATATGTTGATATGAACTATGAACTTAAAATAAACAACTGATATATGTCCTGTAGGCCACCGCGGAGCAGTTGTTCGAGGTGATAAACTCGAGGGAGGAGGTGCTGCGGCGACTGATACGCAGGTGCGCGTACCTGAAGTATGTGCAGGCTCGTCTCGGGGAGCGGACGCTGTACGCGGACAAGATACTGAGGGACGGGTTCTGCCTGAACATGATCGAGACGCCACTGTGCCCCGTGAAGGTGGTGACCAACCTGCAGGAGGCCGTGTGGGACGCGGACGTCGTGGTGAATGGGCTGCCGTCGAAGGAGACGAGGGAGGTATTTAAGGAGATCATCAGGTACTGGATGGAGAGGATCAGCATCCCCATCATAATCTCGCTGGCCAAGGGCATAGAGGCCGCTCTCGGCCCGGTTCCGCGGATCGTCACTCCTACTCAGATGATCCAGTCTGCAAGTAAGGCTTCCTTCTTCCACGTCTGGCCTCCTCTCTCTCTTAATCGTCTTTCTATGCTAAAGATCTTAATAGTTGACTCCCCTGTTAGCTTTGTTTGCTTACTGCCATGGTTTATTTGTGTGAACCAGAAAAAAGGGGGTCTCTGAGTTATATACCTAGAGAAAGCCGTAGTTGGGACCAAAGAGTTTGTTGATCTGAGACATCTTTCCAAATTTATTGAAATGAATCCCTGATAATTTTATTTTAGTTTGCTTCTTTGGGGTTTCTTCTCTGCATAGTAATAAATATAATAATTACACATCCATATCCCAATATTAAGGGCTTGATAATCTGTAAATTGTTTGGAGATCAAGAATTTGTTCTTAGTTTAGTATTAACAGATTTCCTGCTATTGTTCCTTGCAAAATTTCTCGCACTTGATTAAACTAAGTTTGAGAGTTTGGCTTTATTACGGATTTAAAATCTTATATCTGCAACATACTTTCTAGCAAGATTTTCATACTTGTATTTGGTAATACCCTGCATAGATACTTAGATATCGAGCCTTTAGTGCAACAGTTCCATGCTAAAATATGTCATTTGATGGATAAACTTTGATTCAAAGCGTATAAAGCTATCTATGTTCTCTCTGCAATCTAATCTGGTACCAAGCAACTTTTTTTTTTTCATTGTTGTTCGTAATGACCGAATCAGGAAGTCGGTCATTACCAGCTGAAGCCTTCCTTGATGCCTACTTTGCTACATTGTGAAGTTTGTGTTACTCCTGATGATGGTGTATTCATCCAATTCTGGCAATTCCTATAATTCTATTGTTTTTTGACCCATGCTTGTCATTTGAGCCTAGTAGTTTGGTATTGTGTTCCATTATTTCTTCAGTGCAGTATTTACACTTATTCTTTGGCATTAAAATATGATATGGTTCAGACTTCTTGTTTTCTTTTTTTTGCTCACTCAAATAAGTGTTACAACTGATTTTGGTTACAAAATAGAGCTGTCTCAGTCCATTTCTAAAATTCTTAGTTGAGACTACTAACCCCTTAGAAGGGGTTGTGTTTTGGGGTTAGGATGCTAGATCTACTTTTCTGCAGATATTAATGACATTATTATTAAGCCTATTTCTAGTTCTTGATAAAATTGATCCTGATTACAGCATTTTGATAGTTTATCTTTGGATTAGGAAATGCTCTTGGGAAGAACTAGATTAGGCACTGAGAAATCTGGATGTCTTCTTTTGTTTTACTCTTGACATGGTGAATATTATTTCTTGTACTATAAATATGAGTTGGATGCCTCATGAGCTGATAGATTTATTCTTTTTTAATCATATATTCTGTTATATATGCTTATGAACTCAAAACAAAATTTTAAGACATTGGAGTTTCTTGCTTCCTTTCCATACCTCCAAATGCTTATATTGATCTCAATTGATATGCATTTCTGTTGCAAATAGTCCCAAAGGATCATGTGACTGTACTTTGGAAGGGTTTCTCTAACATAAGGGAGAGGAATGAGAAGAAGATCTAGTGATGCATCAAGATGATGTCAAGCATGTTTCTCTTGCTGTTGCTTGTTCAAGGATGGTATACCATAGATCTGCTCGTTCAGTAATTTGGTCTCAATTGATATACTAAAGTACTCTATTTTGAGACAATGAAATGTAGCTAGCTTAAGTACTCTATATCTGTGAGATGTTGATGTACCCTATTTTGAGACACTGAAAATGGAGAATGGTACTTTATATTACATTTCAATGTTTTGTTATGAATATGGTTCAAAGTGGTTGTTTTCGAATTGAATTGAGAAGTGTTTGTAATGTAATATATAACATGCAGTATAGAGCGTTATAAATGTGATACAATGACCATATACAGATCATCTATTCATAACGCTTTGAAAAATAAACCGTAGCAGAAATTCAACCTATTAATGACGGTTTTGGAAGAATTATTTATGTCGCTTTTAAAAACATTTAAAACACCCGTTTTCATAACGCTTGGATTGGAAAAAAAGCGTCATAGTTTGTAATTAATGACGCTTTTTAGCCATCATTAAAAGTTATTTTTGTTGTAGTGTGTGTGAGTGTGTATATGCAGTGGACAGGGTGTGTGTGTGTATAGATATCAGTGTATGTAGATAGGTTCCCTGGTTTGACAGTCCTATTTGCAAATAGAAAACCATAAATCCAATGTTAACATGAATCACAATATGTAGACTAAACTTAGGCATAAATGTATGACCTAACATATTAATTTAATCATTCAAAACTCAGTTTAATACACAATTAAATCTCAGAAATTAGTTTACAGGGTTTAGTATTCAGTAGAGTGTGTGTATACATGTCAGTGGTTCTCAGTTTGTGTGATATGTGTGATAGGGTTCAGAAACTGTGAAATAATGTGTATAGCTATTCTCAATTACATGTGTGTGTATAGGATGTCAGTTTGGCCCATGTGTGTGTGTATGAGTGTGAGTGACTTTATGTGTGTAGCATTGGCTCTCAGTTCATGTGTGTGTGTAGGGACTTAGGCTAGGGTGTGTCTCAGTTTTATGCATATGGGTGTGTGTGAAGAACTCAGTTTACATGTCAGGTTTAGATGTGTAACCATGTGTGTTAATACATAAGAAAACAGTGTACAAATTAATGTATCATGCTCAGGTCAGTGATACACATGATAGTTCAAGATTTCAGCCCAATGGCCAATTTGAAAACCAATTATCCCCGATCAACAAGAACCCTACCATTTACATTAATCCTAGATACATGTAGATGAAATATTTATGATAATTAATCATCAACCCAAACAGTTAAAACACATGATAATCGAATTTCCCAGGAAAAGAATAGTGCACCTATATTAACAGTTTAAAATTCTCAGGAAACAGACCCAAAGTAAATTCGAAATCCAATTTTCCATGTTAACTTGAAAACCCAATCATGTAGTTAATCTCAGTTAAATCTAGGTGACAAACATTCAATTTATTATTCAAGAACAGTAAACCCATAGGAAACTTTCAGGAAAATCGACTTATCAGCCTAGGTATCAGTACATTAGGAAATTCCCTGAATTTGAATGTAAAACAACTAAATAATTAAATATAAAGGTTGGTAATACATTAGTGTATATGTGAACATACATTTTAGTGTGTGTCGTATCCATAAAGTGGGACACGACGTGTCCAAACATCAAAAACACACAGACACGAGTCTGTGCACAGAACTGCCTCGTGCACGCGTGAACACGTGTCTAACACACGACACAGGACACGTGGAGACACGTGGTCGTGCACACGTGTTCGCCTAGGTTAGGTCTACGTGTCCATGAGCCTGCAATATGTCCACGTGGTGTCGTGTGTGTGAGTGCATATCAGAGAGGCAAATTCACGTGTGTGCACACAGTGAAGAACCAGAGCGGGCTAGATTTCTCCCAATATACTCGATAATATAACCTGAAATTTTATAAGTGTGGTATCAAACAAGTGGCCTAGGTGTCCACAAATTTTCGTGTCAAGACGTGCTGTGTCGAGGGAGAACTCGGACACGGGCAGCAGGACACCCGGCCGAGACCCCGTGCAGCGTGTCCAGTGCAGTTTAGGATACAAAAATGACACGAACAACAATTCAGTCTTCACAAAAATTGATGTACAAACATAGATCTACAGATTCTTGCAATTAGTTTCGCAAAACACGAAAATCAAATCCTAATTGGCATTCTATCAAACACTTGCACATACACTATGACACGTGTCCGATACGGACACCAAACGGACATGATTTCTAACCAAATTTTAGGGACAGCTAGGGGAAATCTAGATCTAGGCTACGATGCAAAGAAATTAGAATATTAGCACAATTTGTGGAGTCTTACCTATAGGTGCCAATAGCAAGAAAAGCCCCAAATTAGAGTGTTCCTCCTTGCTAGCTCGGATCCCCAAATTGCTTAAAATCTGGGATTACTCTCCATAAACAGAAAATAAGAGAGTATTAGGCTCTAATACAAGAAACTAGAGTTAAAAAGAAATTAAAATGGAAAATCTATTGATTGGGGAAGAATAGCCATACCTTTCTTTTTCCTATGTGTTCATTCAATACAAAAGAGGCAAGAACTAAATGAGGAAAATATTTATAGAGAGGGGAGCCCTAGTGGCTGGTCATAATGAATGTGAATTAGGGTTATGGCTTAGTCTAGTGGGCTTTGGGCCAATTTGAATGGTCATGGAAACCAAGTCATATGTCTCAAGTCATTGAACCTAATCATAAATCCTCCTATTTCAAACTTGATCCTAAGTGACCTAACTTGGGTTGACTTAAGTTAGACTATGGTCTCACCATGCTAATCAAGTCACCATAACTAGGGTCAACATCTAGGTTAGTCTCGTAAGTCACAACTAGTCAAAGTCAAAATCAACAACCATCAATCCAATAATTAATCAAATAATTCTAATAAGTCAAAATGACCAAATTACCCTTAGGCTAAAAATGATAAATAGATATTCTAAATCACAGGGTTAGGCTCTGGGTCAGACAGTCTCTAGGGTTTCACTAGCTGCACATCAAAATCACAAGTCATGGTTTTTAAATAGTTTTAAAAATGATTAAAAATCACCAAAATCATATTACGATTTAAATATCATAAATAAATAATTAAAATTTCAAAATTACCCTCATTTAGAAAACTGGATGTTATACCGTGTAATATGATTACTCACAAACACAAAGCGGGAGAGACAATCGTTAAGCATGATGTGCCTGTTCCAGGGCATACTTGTGCTAGCATCATCATCGACTACTGGTGTAGCAAGAAAGCAACATCTCCACCGGCAAGACAGTTTCTTTTCCAATGACTGTGGTCATCAGCACCTGTCCGACAGCATCTCAGAAAATGG
The DNA here is from genome assembly GCA_029216955.1 of Iris pallida. NCBI lineage: Eukaryota > Viridiplantae > Streptophyta > Magnoliopsida > Asparagales > Iridaceae > Iris > Iris pallida. The sequence goes on from JANAVB010032620.1 coordinate 1,507,136, forward strand.
GTGCCAATTGAAGACGAGGATGAACTTTCTATCGCCTCGTGCCAGCTACATGGAACTCACCTTCTATAATAAAGAGTTCCAAAAACCCTCATGTCTCAGCTAGTGCATCTAAGAGACAACCTCGAGGCAGCAAGCTGGCAGTGCCCAGCATGGGTGTATTACAACACACCCGATCAAAAACCAAGTCCTCCTCGGAGGGGACTGCCGTTTCATCTATGGTACGAGCTAGGGTAGTGCACCCCTTATGTTCCATGTGAACCCTTCCTTCGAGCTAGAGAAGATTCGCATGGGTCCGACACCGATGCATCTGGGTGTGTATTATCAGCAGGCTGGGGGTAACTATCCTCTAGATTTTGAGGATGATACCAATATGCCTATTTTCCCCCAAGACAACGAAGCTCAAGGTTCTGAACCAAAGAGCAAACGATCCACTGCACCATTTACTTTCCATCACCTGATGTCAGTATACATGACAGGGGGTAGCAATACGGGAAGCAGTGAAGGGTCAAACCATCAACAAGTATAGAGGCCTCCAATGTGGGTCTACATATATTAAGTGAATCCTGCAATCATTGACCTAGGTGGTTCTGGAGCTCAAGGATAGGTTGTCGACAAGAGCCCCTCCCCAGCAAGCCAAGACTTGGGGACGAACGGGGAGTCTAATGCACCCTCCCAGGTGCCACCTACGACTGAGAATCGTACTCTGCCATGGTCATCTGCCCCACTAGTGTCAGATGACATACATGAGCCTCTCAAGGAGTTGCACGCTCTCTTTGATGCTAAGGACAAGCGCGAGGCACTCCAAAACTTTGAATTCAGCAGCCATACCCTCCTGAGTGGAACAATGTGGTTTATCCTCTCAAGTATAAACTATAGTCCCTGACCCCATTTGATGGGAAAGAGTCGACCCGTCGCTTCTTGACATACTTTGCCTCCATGATGGGGCATTTGCCAAAAGATAATGCCCTGCTCACTAATCTCTTCATTAGAGCGTTGCAGGGGATGGCAAACGAGTGGTTCTACAGCCTACCCCAACAACTGTATTTTATCCTTTGACGATCTCAAGAAAATCTTCCTCTTTCGATTTTATGAAGGGGAATGGACATGACGATGTCCTCTCTCATGAACATTGCTCAGAAAGTAAGGGCGCCCGTCCGTGCTTACATCGAGCGCTTTCGCCAGGCCGCTTTGAGGCTACCTCCTAGTGTTTTTGAGCCTATGCTAATAGACTAGTATCGCAAGAACATGCTCTACACGATTAAACTTTGGCACAATGCCCCCCAATGCGTGGAGTGGACAACATTTATTATCAGTGCCGACGGTGCTAAAAAGACTGCCTGGGATGCGAGCTTGCTGGGGGTAACCTTCCCTATACTGGACAAGGGGAAGCATCCTTTCGGCAGTAACTCTGCTCACACCAGCATGGACGAAAAAGGGAAACAAGTCCTGACCGTCAACATCTCCAAAGGTTCAGCATCTGTAAACCAAAAGCCGACGGAGGTGCCAAGACCGAAGGAAAATTACTCCTTTAATGATGAGGACGTGCTGGAGCTCTTCAACGTGCTGATGAAAGGAGATAAGCTCCAACTTCCACTCCCTAAACGTCCTGATGACGTGGATAAGTTTGACAATCCCAAATATTGTCACTACCACCGATATGTGCACCACTCAACTCGTGACTTCTACGTGTTGAAGAAACAAATACAAAGGCTGATTGATGCCAGGGTCCTCCCATTTGACTATAAGATCAAAACGGTCACTGCCAACATGGTGACCCTCCAGTTTGGTAACTTCCCAATAATAGAAGCCTAAGACGGCGTTGTTCCGATTCCCAAGATGATAATGGAAGTCATTAACCTCCTATCGGCCCGTGACAACTTCCAGATCATGATTCCACTTACGACATCACGAGGCGAAGTTATGTGGGTCCATCCTGATCTTGCTTAGGACGTGATGGGACCTATGACACGTCCCATCAAGGGAAAAAAGCTTTGATTGGCACCTCTCTGGTCTATGTTACCAACGGAAAGACAATCCAGCGCAGCAGAAAGGTGGATCTTTGCCTGCTACGACCACTGTGCCAGACGCTTCGGAAGTAGGTCCGTCCCAGCCTCCTACGACGGCTAGATAAAAGCAAAAAAAGACGTGCTTTGACAAATCACTAAGGAAAGCTCTGCAGTGGGGGCGATCAACCCTACAACCTCGATATATTGGCATAACTTACCAATACTCCGGCGAGGTTGTTACTCTTCGAGCTTCTTCGTCTCTCCAAAGAGACACGGGATGCCTTGAGCGAGGTATTACAAACATACTGACCCTTTCCTCAGTCAGGTCCAGCAAACTGAAGAAGATCCTGCAGCTTGCCTATATTGCTATAGTGTGGTCGAGACAATCCCCAATATCACCTTCTCTCAGCAAGATATGTTGCTAAAGAATAACAGACATAATAGACCCTTGTACTATATATGGTATATTGGCACCATTAAGGTGGATCGTATGCATATCGATCTGGGTTCTTCTCTCAGTATCATTCTTTGAAGCCTACTCCAGACTCTGGGATATCGATGCATCACCTATCTACTTCCAGTGCAATGATTCGCAGCTTTAATGCCGGCAGAAGCAGCCCCTTAGGCAAGATATGCCTGAAGTGTCAAATAGGCGACTTGCAGATAGAGGTGACATGTTATGTCATCATCGCTAATGTATCCTATAATATCTTACTTGGACGTCCCAGGATACATGAGTACATGATAGTCTCATCTACGCTTCATGAGCGCATGAAGTATGTCGACAACAATGGACGGATCAAGACAGAGTTGCTGATGTCGATCCTTTCAAAGGGATCGAGGTCTATTACACTGATACATATCTCTACGAATCAGCCCGTCAGGAAGAGCCTGACACTGATGACAAGGTAAATGCAAATGTAACTTCGGATGAGCCCGTCAGGGTTCATCTCAAAGGGCGTGCTCCCCAATCGGCAGCTCCTCTAGTGGTCAAACTCCCTAAGAGGACTCAAGAGTCTCTCACGGCCAAGCTTCATAGAAAATTGTAACTCCTCTTCCCAAAATTTTGATAATACTTTTTTATTTATTTATTAGAATTGAATGGTGATTTTTAGATTTTTATAAATAATTATTTAATTAATTATTACGATAGATGACTTTAGCCATGGTGGAGTTTTGAAGTACAAGACGGCTAGGAATCATGGCATGGATAGTGCAGTAGCGTGCTTTGACTAGTGTTTAGCCATGGTAGGGAAATGCCAAGCCATAGGTGTGTCCTAACTAAGAAAATCAGGCCAAGTTACGACCTAACCTCTAAAGACGTTTTAATTATTTATTATTTAGATTTATTGACATGCAGAAGACCCGGTTGTACCGAACTAGTCCGGACCGGATCCGAACCAAGTCCAAGCCCACGTAGTCGGATAGTATGTTCAGAGACGACCATATAGATGTATGTTGTATTGGCATTTTACTTTAGTGATTTAGAAAGCATTTTGGAAATGATTGTTATATATGTATAATTTATATCCTAAATATTCTTGCTATTAGGTTACTATTCTTGTAAATATGATAGTATTCTCGTAGAATGATATTTGGACTTTGGCATTTACATAGGCAATATATATACTTGTATATAAATATGTTTATAAATGGTAAACGATGTGCTTTATATATATTCCCAATAATTTTAATTATAAATTATAGTATTTAAATTAATAATTACATATGATGACGGTATATATGTATAATATATCTTGGTTGTACATATATGTTACATAGTGATAATATATCATGATTGTATGTATATATATTATTTGGTGTATAAATAGTCATCATACATATATATATATATATATATATATATATATATATATATATATATATATATATATATATATATATAAAAATATATATATATATATATATATATATATATATATATATATATATATATATATATATATATATATATATATAGATATATAAATGGAGAGAATTATAGATGAGTAAAATAAATGACTAACAAATCCTAGCCCAAGCCCAGCCGGGCCAGGCCCATAAGCCTAGCCAGCCCAGCAAGTTCCTTTTTCTCTCCGCTCGGCCAAAACCAGGATCGGCCTCTTTATATATATAAATCTAGAGATCGAAGATGAGGTTTTCCCTATCGAAACCCTAATTCAAACAGAAAACCCCTACCCCCGACCTCTAGGCGGCCTTACGCCACCGTAGTGCTGCCTTGGGCCACCGTCGGTCGGCAGACGCGTGGCCAAGCACCGGCAAAATAGAACAGCAACAGCAGTAGCGGCAGCGAACGCGCCAACTTCCCGACGCTATCTCTTCCATCTCCTTCGATCTTTTGTCGAACCAATTGCTCAGGTACGTTCACAACCTAATCATCTATGTGGCCCTCTAATTAGATTCGAATATATTCGATTAGATTCCTCTGGAAATCTATCCAAAAATCAACGAAAAACTGTCTCGAAAACAGTCTAGAAAATAGTTTAGATGATTTATTCGAGGATCGATTTCGATCAACTCGTGCACAACATTTAGAATCTATTTAAAGGCAGTCCTAGACACCATATAGGGCATCACATACCTCTTATAGATTCTGATTTCATTAAATAGATGAGAAGTTATTCGATTCTAAAGTTCAACAAAATTATGTTTCAAAAACTAGAAAAATTGTCCGACACGACGTACGTCCCGCCAAACCGGGCGACGTTGTCGCGTACCGTAAGCATCGAAAGGCGCGTATGAATATTGCGGACGTGTAGAATTTGACAGAATTTAAATTGGTTGCACATGCATGACGAATTTGATGCGTATCCGTCGAAACTCACCATATCGGCCTTTGTGCAAAATTTTTAATTACTTTGTGCACGTTCGTCAGATCGAGACGAAACTTGCGCCAACAGGATCGTATCGTTTTTATGTCCTGTATGCCAAGTTTGGTCCGATTCTGAGACAGTTGATCGGATCGCCGTTTTGCGGGCCCCACGATCCGATTCAACGGGCAATTTTGTACACGGCCCACCGGAAACAACAATTGGACATACCGTCGGGTTCATATCATCAAAACGAATTTGTAGACATATAGTTTGACAACTTTAGAGACCATTGACCCTGGCACATTTTTTGGTGCAAAGCGGGTCCAACGGCGGACACCATTTTGGCCCAAAATGACCGTTTTGCTCCTGTATCCAGAATTGGACTTAAGGACAGGCAATCCTAGCTAATTTGACTATTCCAAGAACGTTGGTAATATTTATTTCATCATTCGAAGACAGTTGTGATGATTTAGACATTATGGCTTAGCAGTTGACTATATTTTGTTGGATCTATGTGCAACCTCCAGGCAAGATACCTTGCCTTTCTCTATAGTTTAATTACATGCTTATAGTCTTTTATCTTATATGTTATTATCCAGTTCTCTAGTTGTGATGGATTTATATGTTACCTTCAGTTCTCTAGTTAAATTGACTTGATATGTTTTCTTCATACCATGTTCACCTGTTTATTACCTTGCTTGACTTGATAGTGTAGTATACCAGCTTGTTCACATTATAGTCCATGCTAGAGTAGTCCTTACCTGTGTCTTGACGAGTTATACCTTGTCTCACATGTACCCTGACTGAGTCGTGTCTTGGAACGAGTATGTGTAGTTGAACTGCTATTTCCTTGTATTATTTTTCGTCAACTAGAGAGTCCACACTCGGGACGAGGGTTAATCCATTGCACCAGAGAGTCCACACTCGGGACGAAGGTATTTGTCTTAATCTGTTTGCATCCGTGAGTCCACACTCGGGATGAGGATGTTGTACTTGCACCAGAGAGTCCACACTCGAGACGAGGGTACCTTGCCGTGAACAAACCTGCGAGTCCACTCGGGGCGAGGGTTAGTGATTAGTGCAAACCTGCGAGTCCACTCGGGGCGAGGGTTTAGTATTCCATTGATCTCATATTCACTTGTTCATCCAGCAGTCTAGTTACGTGTAGTTGTTCTTGTATTCCAGTTCATAGTCACCTGTCAGTAGCCACTTGTCGATAGTCACTTGTTAGCAGTTTTGGTCATAGTCTCTTGCCATATGTATGTCTTGTTTCTTGCTTATAACCTGTTTATAGTTTATGCATGATTAAACTGCTAGATTGGTATGTTTTTATGTATCTTGCTTTGTCCCCTGAGGACCTGATGATCTCTTCAAGTTTAGTGATTGCATGGAGTTAGTTAGCAGAGAGGGATGGTAGATAATTGTGATACTTGATTCAGGTATTTGTCAGTGATATTACATTGTTATCCTTTCATGCTTTACATTCCTTATCATCAGATATCCTGCTTATTGATTCAGTTTAGAGACTATTGTTATATTCTTTGGAGTCTTATCGGACATATATGCTAGTGGGCTACAGACCACGACCCATAGTGTTCATTCATGTTTCGTACACTTATTATGGATTTGAGATATAGATTTGTTTTGCCATGAATTGGTAGTTTACCATGCTTTTGACAGCGTTTATGTATTCGAGTCGGGCTGGAGTCCACTTGGTGCGTAGCTGGCTTGCGCACGTACTTGCATCAAAAAAAGCGGGTACGAGTCGTGACAAAATTCACAAGGGCTACTTTTTGTCAAACTTCCACGAAGAGCCCTACTGCCACCATCAAGATAGACTGGCCATCTTTAGGGTCCCAAACACCACTAGTCGTTAAACTTTAGGGCAAGGCTCTGAAGCCTCCACTTGTATCAATTGTAAATAATAAGTCGAATGAATGTATTATGACTCATATTGATGTACCGTCACTAAACGATATAATCCCCAATGACCAAGTTCCTTATTTTATCAATAAAGGGTTATCTTTGAATTATCCTGATGTTGCACAATAGAATCTTATGTATACTCTAGATAACGCTTTAGGATAACTACAAACACAAATAACACCCGCTAATGTGGTAAATTGGGTCCTCTCGTCCCATGGAGCTTACTTCGTGATTCCAGTAAGAAAGAAGGATGAAAAGCCCATTATCTTCGATCGGGTGGAACATCACCAAAAATTTACCCCCGCTGAACCATAGCCCGATAAAGACAAGATATAAATTTACCGTTACATTGTTCAAGCCAAACACCTCATCAAAAAGATGGATTATAACTTAAACAGTGGCAAGGGGTTAAGCTATGGTAAAGGCCGACGCCTTTCCTTAAGTCTTTCTGCTCCCAAAGGGAAGCCTCAGGACTACTACCACCATACTCGCCGTGGGGTAGGCTATGTAATTCCGCCAACAACCCCGACAAGTTCAAAAGCTAAAACCGAGATGCACTCTTACACGTCTGAAACCTCTACTTGGGACTCCGATACTTACATCGGTCAATTTTTTAAGACGGTATTATCCGTCAATATAACTTATGTATATCCTCCAGCAGAGACGAAGACCAAACGCTAGAATTCTTCGAAGAGGAGCTTTGTGCTTAATGCCTAGGATCTCAGTGGGAGTTATGTTTCGAACAAATGGAACCCCCTACCAAAGACGAGGTCGTGCAAATCGACTTAGGTGATGAATCTTCGCCCAAACCTATCATCATCAGCAAAAGTCTATCTATAGAAGACCACGAATCCTTGGTACAGCTTATCCAAGATTACATTGACGTCTTTGCCTGGAGCTATAAAAGGGGTTAGACCCGCAAGTTGTAATGCACAAGCTTAACATTCGACCAGATGCCAAGCCTGTCAAACAGCAACAACGACGCTTCCGTCCTGATGTTATGGATGCTATCGAAACTGAGGTGAATATGCTCATCACCAACAGTTTCATCGGGACGAGCAACACCCAGATTGGATAGCCAATGTGGTTCCCGTCACTAAAAAGAATGTGAAGATCTGGGTCTATATAGACTTCAGAGATCTCAACTCGGCTTATCCAAAAGATGAATTTTTTCTCCTAATTACCGATTTGATGATCGACAATACCTGTGGCTTCAAACATATGTCCTTCATGGACGGATTTTGGCCTACAACAAGATCAAAATGTTCTCCTATAATGAGAAGCACACGTCGTTCCAAACTTCAAAGGGAATCTATTATTATACAATATATACGAGGCTTCCATATATTGGCGTATACTTCGTATGAATACAGCTGGCATGTCTACGTTCCTAGTCCTACGTATTTTGGGACTGGGGCGTTACATATTTTTGTGGTGGCCCATGCAGGTCTAGATAAATTATTCGGTTACTTTACCATACCAAGCAAGCCTGCGTATAGGATTAGAAGTCTAGGATCTCATCCACATACTTGACCTCTTTCCTTGATTTCATCTACCGTTTGACTCATCAATTGCATCTTGCTTGTTTCCTTCCATCCCTATTCTTATCTTCCCTTCGTGCTTGCTAAAGGTTGACCCTACTAGTTAGTTGTCCCAAAACACCATTAGTTTAATTCTTTAAGTTGGGTAGAATACCTTATGAACTAGCAACCCCTTTGACCTAGTAACCTATATTAGCAAGCTTATTTAGATCCTAGAATCTAGAGGACCTAACCCGTCTAGACAACCAAGGACTTGGACAAGAAGACTATAGGACGATTGTATGACTTAGAATCATTCTACCTTCTTTAAATCTTAATCTCTCGTGCCTGTGTATTTACCATTTTGACTAATGATGCTAATGTAGCCTAGTTTTTGCAAGCTTATTTTTTATCAAGCTTGTTTCAAGACATATGTTATTTGGGCATGTCCACTAACATATTGTCTACTCAGAACCGGTGCATGATGGTCTGATCAACCAAGTGCACTTTGGTTCGCTTTTGTCTATTATTCTACGTGGATGGAACATAGCTAAACTTGTCCCCTAGAATCCCCTCCGCGATTGCCTTGGCAATTCCTTTGAAATTTTTGGTCGTCCTTGAATCACGTACTCGTATTCGATAATATCGTCTTGAGACTCCTTATTGCTTCGCCCTCACCTATTTTAGGAGGACGAAAGCGTCATACTAGAACTTCCTCTAACCTTCCCATCGGCTATGACCATTTTCACTCGATATTGCTATATTTTTATCCCAAACTACTTGGCCCTATCAAGACCCTCTAATCGCTTAATTAAAGCGAATCTATTTCGTTCTCTTAATCGTTACCCTCATTCATTATCCGTGACCATACCGTATTGTTTTTCTACGATCTAGATCGCGATTTCTTATAACATGATTTTGTGAAAACATTGTCATCATTGGATCCCCATTGATACCCCCTTGTGTCCTCTCACCCCCTCCTAATTCTTAATTTCGAGGACGAAATTTTTTTAAGTTGGGTAGGATGTAAAACCCCTAAATTTCTACTATTTTTTTATTTATTAAATTTAGTACCGATTTAAAATTTTGAATTGTACGTCGCATAGTCGTATTGTACGTCGCGCACGAAATTTTATGTTCGTATTTGCTCGTCGAGTGCGAGTATGTGCGAGCATACATATTTTAGAAACATATTTTTTCTCTATTTTATTATATACTTTCAAAATATTATATAAATATTCTTGCTATAAAAAGCCTTTTGTTTCTAAAAATTATTAATAATAAGTAATATTTTTGTATACTATAAAAGCCTAATTATGTAAAGAATATTTTTGCATATATATATTTCGTAATTATTTATTGGTCTATTTTAAATAAAAGTATAATTTTCGAGATTTATTAATATTAATATTTTATTGTTCAAAAAGATATTTAAAAATATTTATTATTTTCGAAATTATTATTATTGGTATTTTGAAAAATATATTTGGAAGATATTGTGGCCATTTAAATCTTGATTTGAATTTATGTATTTATTTAAATAGTTAAATAATTAAAATTTGATTTATTGATTTGATTTTAAACTAAGAGAATTAAACTAGATTTAATTGGATTTGGATTGGATTTGATTTGATTGATTTTAATTAAATAGATGATTTATCTACTTGGGTTTTAAATATTCCTAGTCCATATCTAAGTGGAAATTCCCACATCCTATAAATAGGCAGGTACTCCTCCACATTATTCATCCACAAAATTCCACAAACCAATGGTGCGTGCCTCGTGTCCGTGTTCACCGTCCAAATTCTTATTTCATTAGTTTTTTTTACATATACATTATCCTCTCTTGTGTCGACAATCCCGACACAATATAAATCCCCAAATTATCTAATCTCCAGTTCCTAAACCCTAACCCTAATCCTAACCCCTGTCTTCACCACCTTCGTCGGAATGCCGTGACTATACCGGCCAACCCCCGTCACCGCAGCCATCTTCACCCTCTGCCAATCCCAGCACCATCTCCACCATGCTCACCCCGAGCACAGCCCGGCTGCCATCACCACCGACCATCACCGTCATCACCTCCACCCGACCCAGTCACACAACCACCGAGCCAACACCAGCACATCATCGACAGATCCGACCAGTTCGGCCACAACACCCAGACCCGACACAACCCCCGCCACCGCGGCAGCCCCAAACCACAACCGACAACCAAAGAAAACCCCCCAAAAAATAGATCATCTCCATTACTCACATTGATCGACGTCCTTCACCGTCCTCCTCCTCCTAGCAGCCAACCGCCGGAGCCAAAACCCTCCGCCAGCGGATTCGCCGTCCCGCCGTCACTTCGCCAGGACCGCCACCGCGTGCCGACGCCAGTGACCCAAGCCCTGACCCTCTCCGACCTTCCCCTTCTCTCCGCCGAGACCACCCTAGCCGTCGCCGCGACCAGAGCAGCGGCAACGCCCCACGAACAGCCCAACGCCTAGCCGCGCCGAGCAGCTCCCAGATCTGGCACGACCGCCGGGAGCAAGCCCATCCACCGCGCCGTCGGTCTTCCCTCCGCCGTCTGCCGACCGAAAACCCGCAGGGCCTCGCCACCCCACGTCGATCGAGCCACCGTCGCGTGCGCCGGACCACCCATCACCTCCGCTCAGCCCTCCGCCCCTGTTCGCCCTAGCTTCCTCCGCCCGACTCAGTCCAGCCGCTCGCCGCCACCTTCCCGGCCGGAGCGTCACCGCCGAGACTCCGCGCTCAGCCACCGCTCATCCCCTCTCTCGATCTCTCTCCTCCCTGACCCTCTCCATTCTCTCTCTCCCCTCTCTAATCGTTCATTCTTTTTTTTAGATGAGTTCTCCTCCTTCGAGGAGAACCAGTGACTAAAGCTGATTTTAGTATTTATTTTTATTATTTTTTTATTTAATTGTTAAAGACAGCAGTGCTGTCACATATATCTTAATTTTTTATTATTATTATTATTATCATTGTTATTATTTTTATTATTATTATTATTGTTATTATTATTATTATTATTATCATGATGATTATTATTATTATTATTATTATTATTATTATTATTATTCTCTTTGTACAAGCAGTAGTATTCACGATTATATTATTATTATTATTATTGTATGAGAAAAAGGATATTAATTAGCGTTATTATTTCTTTGGATCTACCAAGACCTATATTTTGTTCTCATAATATTGAGATATTTTGAAATATATTTTTATATTATTTTATAGTACCTAATTACAGTTTTGCCCTACAAAGATTTCCTAGTATTTTTTAAATGTTTATAATTAATCAAATATAGATTCTTAGCTAAAAATCCTACTTTGACAAACTTAGGGTATTTTTGCCTGAAATGATTTATATTTTTCAAGTATTTGACTAAAAACTATTTTACTACCAAAATATTTTAGTATTATAAATATTTTCTAAAACTCGTATATATAAAATATTTATTTATCCATTATTCTTTGATTTTTCTCCTGTCCGTATCCAAGTCCTATTATTCCTATTCTTTCGTCCATTTCGAGACTACCTTATGTCCACCCTAACTAATTTGACCCTTCTAGACCCAATGGTACTGTCCGTGCCACCATCAGAGGTCCCTATGCATAGTTGTTTCACTAAAGTCGCGGTTCATGCCAGTTTGATCATCGCAGCACACCAGGCGTCCTATCAGGCAAGACACCTTGCCATTTGCTGTTTATTTATGTTAGCTCATATTTCATGCATTAGTATTATTTTCTTTATGCAAAATAAACTGTGATTCATGGCTTAACCTGTTAGAACTTACTGTTCATTTATATTTCCTGCTGTGTATTATTTCTTACAAACTAAACCTAGATTTAAGGGACCACCATGTGTGTTGCATTCATTAGCCTTAACACGTTGTACCACGAAGTTGTATGTCGCATGTAGAATACGGAAGTACGTGATTGGCTGGCCACCAGTACGTACAAGCCGTGCGATAGGAATAACCGCTAATAGAGATTGCATGCTAGTTTGACTTAGCGGTTATAGAGTTAGCATTGGGCGGAAAGAACATGATTGGAAATTGACTACCACCCTATCTATCGTAGACTCGCTCGCTACTGAGGAACGATAGGTAGACTATATGCTATAGACTCGCTCGATACTGAGGAATAGTATATGGTGTTGTGACTCGCTACTGAGGTACTGCATTGGTATTTTCTTGACTTGACCCGGTAGTCATGCGACCATGAACAGTTCTTAAAACTGCATTCACTTGGACTGGTTAGGCTACCTTTATCTGTTAGGTACGAGTACTTTTGGTTTGAGTACTTGTATCTGACCGTGGCTTGGAACAATAACTTATCGTGGATTAGTTCGTCACATCTTGTCCTTGTTTGGTTGTAGGTGTGACTTACTACTTCGATGAGAAGGTATTGAACCTTGTTGGGGTCCGAATACCATATTGGATTCATAGCATGGGAAGATACGTTACCGTGAATTAGTTTACCATCTCTTGTCCTTGTTTGGTTGGAGGGATGGTACGCTCATTCAGTAGGTACGTATTGGACCATATTATAATTCGATTTACTTATTTATTTGAGCAATATTTATTCAGTTTATATGGCATGATATTATGTGTCTTGTTACGTCCCTCTGAGGACCTGGTTATCTCCCCAGGTGTGTGCTATTGTCTTTCGCAGGTGCTTTAGCTCTAGCCGTGATCATCGCTATTTCTTCGAGGATGATTGCGTTTGGATCGTTTTCGCTCGCCAAAAATCTTTTTTTTATGTATTTCTTTTCATAGTTGGTAGTGGATTTGTCTCCGCCCAACTACATGTACCAAATGACAATTTCATAGTTGATTATATGAGATCTTCTATTCATTTATTTTGTGTGGATGAGATTAGTTATGGTTCTATTATATTTTACAGCTTATGTATTTATACGAGGCTTCCATATATTGGTGTATACTTCGTATGAATACAGCTGGCATGTCTACGTTCCTAGTCCTACGTATTTTGGGACTGGGGCGTTACAAGAGATCAAACTCAGTGACACAGCGATGTATACTGGTATCCCTCTGAGAGGACTAATCCAGTCTCGAGTAGTCTTGCTCGATGTTAATCTACTATGGCACAATCTAAATGAGAGCTTGCAGTCTCTTACAACACCGTGCTTGGTGACAAGTGCACGACCAACTTCACAACACCGTGCTTGATGACGAGCGCACGACCGGCTCCACAACAAAGATAGTTGTTGTACTTGGAACGACCTCTTTACAACTCTTGGACACCAAAAGACTCTAAATCAACGTAGATATTACTGACTTTTGGCTAAGAGAAGTATAGGTGTGATCTGAAAGCTTTAGAACGTTTGAAAACACTTGTTGAATAGAGAAGAGAAGATGAAGAATGAATGAGTGATTTGAAATAAAAAACTCCCTTCTATTTATAGGTGTTTTCTGGGACCGAACTCGGGCAGAGTTCTGGCAGAGTTCTGATGCAAATATTCCGCATTAAACGTTACATGCAGATTTGGAGGCAACTGACATTTGAATTCAAACTGACCGAACTCGGGTAGAGTTCGGACCGAACTCGGGCTGAACTCGGTTTTGAGTTATGTCATGGGAAATTTCTAAATATTTGTCAAAAACTGTTTGAAAAAATAATTTGGAATATTTTGTAAAGATGAAATAGAAATAGGTAGGCTTTTTAGAAATTTGGACTGCGATAAACCTAAGCCAGTATTACCTAGTCGATTTTACAATTTTAAGTCCTATACTCAATAAAGATAAAATACAGAATAAATTATAAAATGACTCAAACTAAATTCTATTGAAATTCATCTTCAGATTGACGATATCTATGCTTGATGATGCAGTACAACGTCCGTTGATATTAATTTCATATACCCTGAAATGATTAGCAGTAGTTTGTATATTTTGTGTATTGACTTAAGTGCATATCGATTATCAAAATCGGGTGTGACCATGGAATAGGCCAACATGGAGGTCGGTGACACAGCGGTTACATGGACACGGGTAGTAAACTTGTGGTGGGATACAAGATTGAAGACATGATGATGGCAGCGAGTTGGGGGCTTTGTGGGGGTTGGGATTTGTTTGGAGAACTATTTGCCTTGGGGAAAAGCAACTCTCCTTAAATAGGAGATGAAATTTCTAAATAGATAAGCATTAGAATTGTCACTCCCCGTTTGTAGCTCCCCTTCCCGAAATTTTGAAATATTTTATTTATTTATTAGATTTAAATGGTAATTTTAGCATTTTTGTAAATAATTATTTAGTTAATTATTACGGTAGATGATTTTAATCATGATTAAATTTGGAGTACAAGGTGACTAGAAATCGTGGTACTGATAGTGCAGTGGCGTGCTTTGACTAGTGTATTAGCCTTGGCAGGGGAGGCCGAGCCATAGAGATGTCCTAACTAGGAAAACCAGGCCAAGTTGTGACATGACCATTATAAATAGTTTAATTATTTATTATTAATATTATTTGACGTCTAAGTGACCCGGTCGTACCAAACTAGTCAAACTGGACCCGAACCGAGCCCGAGCCCATGTAGTCAGGCGGCACATCCAAGGACATACGTATTGAGGAATTTGGTATGAGGGGTTGTATTTCATTTTAATGTTTTAACGAATATTTTTCTAGCATTCGAAATTAGATATTATAATTATTCTTATTTAGTTGATATTCAATGACATTGTTATACAATAGGTCCTTGTACGTTTTGGAATATTTAGACTGTGCATGATGTTATCCATTATTAGTTTATTAAATTTTGTTATTATTATTCTTATTATTATTCTTATTATTATTTTTATAGTGGTTATTAAATATAAATTATTTATTATTAGTTATTATCATCAAGATATATGGGTATATATAAATATATGATAAATATATATATGTGTGTGTTTGTGAATATATATAAATAAATATTATATATTATATATGTGTAGGAAAATATAAATAAATATTAAATACGTATATACGTATGTGTATGAGTATATATATAAATATATTATATAGAGGTGCATGTATATATATATATATGATATATATATATGTATATGTGTATAAGCATCTAATTATATATTTTAAACGTATAGGTGTATATATGTATATGTATATTAATACTCGTATATATATATATATATATATATATATATATATATATATATATATATATATATATATATATATATATATATATTAAATATATATATATATATATATATATATATATATATATGCAAAAGATATATAACTCCCAGCCCAACCGGCCTACCAGCCCAAAGCCCACACCACAAATCAAGCCAGGCTCCCCACACAGAGATCCCAGCCCGGCCTAGCCAAGGGCCAGGCCAACCCCGACCCAATAGCAACCAACCCTGCCATAAGCCCTCAGGCCACATGCCTATAACAGACGAGCATATGCAACCGACCTGCATATAACAGAGAACACAGACGAGCCCGAGGGGATTCATATATAGGTAGATGAGAGAGTTCGAGAGGAGCGATGTCGAAACCCTGACGCCGACCTTTCCCCGCGAAGCGCGCGCCGCCCTGGACCACCGTGCGCGGCCGCGCGGGTCGCCGGAGGCGCGGATACGCGTGCGCGCGCATGAAACCGAACAGCAGGGCAGTAGCAGCAGTCAGGAGGCCGACTTCGCGTCGTGCGTTCTCGACGCACGCTCAATCGTTTGTCGATCCGCGACTTCAGGTACATTCACAACCCATAGGGATGTGAACCCCTTCATATAGATTCTTTTAACTCGCACTGTGCACGACGAGAACCGAGTTCCAAAACCGAGAAAAAATATCAATTTCCTGGGTATAGAAACTGCCCAAAACCCAATGTTCGCGGTCGATTTGCGACCAGAACATCGCGAATTTTGGAAAATCGCTAGAACAAACTTCTAGACAACCTAACCAAGATGAAAACCCTATTTTTAGATTTAATTCTTGTGATTTATTTTCTGTTTAAAATTAGGATGAAGTTGACGGAAAATCTGTTTTCAAAACTAGAAAAACCATCCACGCGACGTGCGTCCCGCCATTCCGGGCGACGTGGTCGCAAACTGTAAACATCGAAAGCTGCGTAACGGCTTCGTGGTCGTGTGGGTTTTGACGGAATTTAAATTGGTCGCGTGTGCGCGACGAATTTGATACGTATTCGTCGAAATTCCCCATATCGTGCACTTTGCAAATTCTCCAATTACTTTGTGCATGCTCGTCAAATCGAGACGAAACTTACGCCAACAGGACCGTATCGTTTTTCTGGTCCTGTATGCCAAGTTTGGTCCGATTCTGAGACCATTGATAAAATTATCGTTTTGCGGGCCCCACGGTTCCACTCAACAGGCGATTTTGTGCACAGCCTGCCGGAATCAAACTCTGGACATACGGTTGGATTCGTATCGGAAAACTGCATCCATAGACATATAGTTTGACGACTTTAGAGACCGTTGACTCTGGCACGCTTTTCGGTACAAAGCGGGTCCAACGGCGGACATCGTTTTGGTCCGAAATTACCGTTTTGCCCCTGTGTCCAGAATTGGATTTAAGGACAGGCAATCCTAGCTAATTTGACTATTCTGAAAATATTGGTGATGTTTATTTCAGCTTCCGGGGACTATTGTACGGGTTTTGACTATTCTGGCACATTGAGTAGTTCAGACTGTCGGTTTCACCAGCAAAGGACCACAGGCAAGTACAGTTTACTGTTTGCATTTCGATATTGATCTTTACTATATTTTATTGATTAGTCATTGGTTATGTAATTTTTATACTCTATTATAAATTGTTGAGTCGGGAATGAGAAGTACCAAGGATGTGTGATCTGACCGTAGCCCGTGTTTATTTTCTGCAAGTAGACATTGTAGCCCGTGTTTATTTTCTGCAAGTAGACATTATAGCCCGTGTTTATTTTCTGTAAGTAGATATTGTAGCCCGTATTTATTTTCTGCAAGTAGACATTGTAGCCCGTGTTTATTTTCTGCAAGTAGACATTGTAGCCCGTGTTTATTTTCTGAAGTAGACCTCGTAGACCGTTCGGTGTAGTACCCCAGACCGATCACATATCAAAGGTACTTCTAGCAGTTGGGGAAAGTATTTTGTGTCTGTTTATTGATATTGGTTTTCCGTATTTACTGTTTATTTTCAAAACTCATGATTGATGTCTAACCTCTGTTGTATAGTCATTTTCTTTATTTGAAATTGCATTCAGTGAATTGTGCTCGTTCCATTCCTGACTGGAAACCAACATTTTTCAGGTTAGCCGTGGATTCATTTAGCTTGGGGAGTGACAGAAATTTTTACAGACAAAAGCCTAGAGACTAGCTAGATAGTTGAGTTGTAGTCATTCATTTATTTGTATAAGTTTATATTTTTCTACCAATGTAAAACTTGTGATCTTTGTAAGTTAAATTAATTTTGTGAATGAGCATTATTTGTGATTTTGATCTTCATGGCCGTGACAGCGTTCTACCACCGACACTGCGACGTAGGCTGGCTTGGACACGTCTCGTATCCGCTAAAAAAAAAAAAGGGTGCGGGTCGTGACAAGTTTTTGTGGTGGCCCATGCAGGTCAGTCTTCGCAAATCACGCGAATTCGTAATAGTACTTAAGTTAGTTGTACTATTGCGAGCCTGCGACTAGGAAATGCTCATTTATGAATTAAAATTAATTTAATTTAAGAGAATGACTAGGACTAGGAGTCCCTTATACAAGTTTACCGATGGGTAGTTTAGGTCGTGCAATTTAGGTGAGGAGTTATTAATTTTGATAGTTTGATTAGATCCCCATAGGTACACTATTATCTCTTGATATGACGATGTAATCCAAAATGGGTAGATTATTCGCTTGGTAAGACAGGGCTTCATAGAATTATTGATCTAACCTTGATAAATTGTTCAATTCCTTGCCTCTTAGATATCATTCTCATATCTTAGTCGAATTGTCTAATTAGTTCCTATTTGCCCCAGAAATTATTATTTTGTAGAAATTTTGATTATGTTATCCCCATATGAACCTCGAGTTAGTTTCGATTCAAGTTTTTCCCCATGGTTTGGATACACACGAAATAGATACTAGAATGATGTATTCCTTTTGTCTTCAGTTATTTCCTCTATGTTCAATCTTTTATTCCAAGGGTTGTGACTAATAGGACATATACTTACGCTTTATGGTTACCTTGTTGGAATCCCTAGAAGCTTATGAACTTTTACAGGTTTAGTTAAAGGAATGTTAGTTAACTCATAATGGCAGGACAGCAGCGTACTGTCGCCATATATTTGAATTATGGAGACTATGAATTTACTGCAGCCAGCAGCGCACTGGCGAAGCACGACCCCTAGAGTTGAAATTAGTTTAAGAAAATATAGGTCGTAGAATGTCGCTAAAACTATGGCTAGTGGTCCTCTTTGATCGTAGTTACCCTTGAATCAATATTGGATGGAGTTAAGAAGTGTTTGACTTTGTATCATATTTGAGTTACGAAACCTAGGGTTTACCACAGTCCGAGTATGCGGGCAAGGTAAAATTCTTGGTAAAATGACTTCAAACATGATTACAAGATTGGGATACCATAGAAGATAGGACAGTGCCATTAGTGGATTTAGGATAAGACTTAGAGTGGTTTTGGGACTTGCACTTGCTGCTAGAATTTTGATTGGCTTTAGACTTTCCACCTTTCGGGGCTGCACTAAAAACTGCCCTGTATGTTCTATAAGATCCGAAGCCAATATTAGTGAAAGTATTGTAAGTTGGACAACATGTCTCCCAACCTAGAAATCCGTAGTTCTTGTGACCTATTGACGAGGAAATTGACTGACACTAATAGGTTTACCTAGAATATAGAATTCAGAAGTCCATAAACCATTAGTCGGCCAAGGCCTTAAGGATAAAAAGATAGTGGAATGACTGTATAAGCAAGAACCCCAGGTGAGTTTTCGTTTCTCACAAACTCGAACTACTTGTGCCTTCTTTCAAAAATCTTGCATGATTGTATTCGACTATCTTAACAAACACTACTGTTACAGCTTAGTTTTGCAAGCTCACTCTGTTCTCGAGCTTGATCCAAGGCATATGTTTAGTGGGGACGCCTGCTAACTTATTGTCTAATCAGAATCAGTGTATTATGGTCTGATCAACCATGATGCATTTGGTTCGCTCTTCGTTTAATTACACTACGTGGATGGAGATATATAGGTATCTAGGATCTCATCCGCGACTGCTTGACAATTCCTCTTAAATTATATGTTCGCCCTTGAATCACGAAATTGTATTCAGTAACATCTCCCTTGAATTCTTATTGTTTTTGTCTTTCACCGATTTGGAAGGACGAAAGCTCATGATGGTAGAGAGATACAGAGTATTTCCTTGGCTATGATAATGATAGGCACAAGTGTAGCTACCATCGGCCAGTCATGTGATTGAGTTACTCGTTCTCCCATCGACCCACAAACTACTGTTGAGACTTTCGAGCCATCTGAATTTGAGAATGATTAGGGTTTTACCCTTAGTCAGAACTCCAACCTAGGAGACTATCTATTCTCAAGAAACCAAACGTCGTGAGTCTCTAATCATTGCCGGAAGTTTGCCTTAACTAGAAACTCTTGAGCCTTCACCCAACCCTTCCTCGACCAAAGCCCACAGTTAATGAGTGGACAAGGGAAAGGACAATCATTTATCGTGACTATGGTAGACACTCATCCCGAGAGTGGTTTCCAACAAGTATTGCCCTAGTTATGTAAATTTTATTATTAAGACCTAACTAGTATTGGAACACCACAGTCACTAGTTTAGCCAATACCATAGCTTAAATACCCTGTCATATTATGATCTACCAGTGGTCAACAGCAATGCATGATCACTATAATTCTTGTGACAATAGTCTGGCAGGCTTGACGCCAACAGAGATTCACGACTCAGTTGTTAGAAAGCTTTTCAGATGATGTGCCTTAGAGTTGGTTACCCCGTCGACAACTCTTGAATACCGAGGACAAGCATGTCATTCTATTTTCTCGACCATGTGTCATTTTACACACTCGTTTTCTATTTATTGAGGAACGATCCTTGACTTAACTATATCTACCGTATTTCGTTATGTCGTACCTTATTCTTTATTACCGAGAATCGAGGTGCGATATCCTGACATTGAAATCCTTTAACCTCATTATTCCTAAGACCATGCTCTAACTTCTAAGGTGGGTAGACTGTAAGCCTTCCAAAATTTTAGGATATACAAGGATTACCGATTGATTTGAATAATTTCCATTAGGATGATTATTGGTGCTCTTGGACTCCCACTTTCCATTTAGAACATTTTGTGTCCCCGGCCGTGTCATTAATATTCGGAGCACGAGGCCAGCTGTTACCCTCCAATAAATTACATATGCAAGATCTAGACGAGTCCACCCTCATCTAGGTATATCATGTCCCACTCAAACCCGTCCCCTTGTACTCTATTTTTGTGCTACGACTTTCAGGTAAAAAGGATTAGTTATAACCCTTACCATAATACCGGTATACCTTCCGACTTCCACTAGAGCCTCAACTTCGACTCATTTCCTTCGACCAAATATATGGTTGTGACCTACTCGAAGCCCACTATGCACATGCCAGTAGTGTGCCACTCAATTGAGGCCTCATGTGCTACTTAAAACTTAAAAGTCACTGAAGGCACATTTCAGGCTTATGGACCTAGCTAACCAACCCGACCGGCAACTAGCTCAACCCCTTGGATAGAAACCTATTCTAGGATACCCTAATCTAGACGGAATAGTTTTATCAATGGGATCTTGTCTAGTCCATATATATTGAAACCCAATGTTCATCCAACCAAACGACTAATGTCCAAATAGAAGAACCTAATAAGACCACAACCTTGATTTCCCAAATTTCGTTCTATTGTGGAACCTTGTTTAGAATTTCGGGAACGAAATTTTTGTGTTCCATGGATTACAAGCCCCTCTAAGAGCGAAGGGTTCTTTGATGTAGCAAGTGACTGGACTAGAGTAGCCCAATCTAGCAAATAAGACTATAGGTTGATATACACCCTTTCTATCTGTATTATTGTATATTCTCTACCGCTCTTTAAACTTCATAGTTGCTCTTGATTATTCTCCCTTGTCTTCCTGTCCTGCCTATTTCAGAAGACGAACGGTCATGCTTATTAGAATTTGCCAATATTTCTTAGCTACTCGTATAAATTTGTTGATTGTTCGATTTTGGGTTATTTGATAGATACGAGAGGATTATAGATACCATATGCCTAGATACTTGATAGTAGGATTGTTAGCACCAGTTAGAAGATTTTAAGATGTTAGTGTGAGTAGTAGTGTAACCAAAGGTGGGTAGAAGTCCTGGAGTCTAATTGGCTAGGAAAAGAATACAAACTATTTTTGAGGAATTAAAAATTTATTGGGATTGTGGTAATAGTGGATTTATTCCTTGACTTTTATATTTTAATTTTAGGCTTGGTATGAGTTAGAATTTCGAGGACGAAATTATTTTTAAGGTGGATAGATTTGTAGCTCCTCTTCCCAAAATTTTGAAATATTTTATTTATTTATTAGATTTAAATGGTAATTTTAGCATTTTTGTAAATAATTATTTAGTTAATTATTACGGTAGATGATTTTAATCATGATTAAATTTGGAGTACAAGGTGACTAAAAATCGTGGCACTGATAGTGTAGTGGCGTGCTTTGACTAGTGTATTAGCCTTGGCAGGGGAGGCCGAGCCATAGATATGTCCTAACTAGGAAATCCAGGCTAAGTTGTGACATGACCATTATAAATAGTTTAATTATTTATTATTAATATTATTTGACGTCTAAGTGACCCGGTCGTACCAAACTAGTCAAACTGGACCCGAACCGAGCCCGAGCCCATGTAGTCAGGCGGCACATCCAAGGACATACGTATTGAGGAATTTGGTATGAGGGGTTGTATTTCATTTTAATGTTTTAACGAATATTTTTCTAGCATTCGAAATTAGATATTATAATTATTCTTATTTAGTTGATATTCAATGACATTGTTATACAATAGGTCCTTGTACGTTTTGGAATATTTAGACTGTGCATAATGGTATCCATTATTAGTTTATTAAATTTTGTTACTATTATTCTTATTATTATTTTTATAGTGGTTATTAAATATAAATTATTTATTATTAGTTATTATCATCAAGATATATGGGTATATATAAATATATGATAAATATATATATATGTGTGTGTTTGTGAATATATATAAATAAATATTATATATTATATATGTGTAGGAAAATATAAATAAATATTAAATACGTATGTACGTATGTGTATGAGTATATATATAAATATATTATATAGAGGTGCATGTATATATATATATATATATATATATATATATATATGATATATATATGTATATGTATATGTGTATAAGCATCTAATTATATATTTTAAACGTATAGGTGTATATATGTATATGTATATTAATACTCGTATATACGTATGTATATATATATATATATATATATATATATATATATATATATATACATATATATATATATGCAAAAGATATATAACTCCCAGCCCAGCCGGCCTACCAGCCCAAAGCCCACACCACAAATCAAGCCAGGCTCCCCACACAGAGATCCCAGCCCGGCCTAGCCAAGGGCCAGGCCAAGCCCGACCCAATAGCAACCAACCCTGCCACAAGCCCTCAGGCCACATGCCTACAACAGACGAGCATATGCAGCCGACCTGCATATAACAGAGAACACAGACGAGCCCGAGGGGATTCATATATAGGTAGATGAGAGAGTTCGAGAGGAGCGATGTCGAAACCCTAATGCCGACCTTTCTCCGCGAAGCGTGCGTCGCCCTGGACCACCGCACGCGGCCGCGCGGGTCGCCGGAGGCGCAGATACGCGCGCGCGCGCATGAAACCGAACAGCAGGGCAGTAGCAGCAGTCACGAGGCCGACTTCGCGTCGTGCGTTCTCGACGCACGCTCAATCGTTTGTCGATCCGCGACTTCAGGTACGTTCACAACCCATAGGGCTATAAACCCCTTCACATAGATTCTTTTAACTCGCACTGTGCACGACGAGAACCGAGTTCCAAAACCGAGAAAAAATATCAATTTCCTGGGTATAGAAACTGCCCAAAACCCAATGTTCGCGGTCGATTTGCGACCAGAACATCACGAATTTTGGAAAATTGCCAGAACAGACTTCTAGACAACCTAACCAAGATGAAAACCCTATTTTTAGATTTAATTCTTGTGATTTATTTTCTGTTTAAAATTAGGATGAAGTTGACGAAAAATCTGTTTTCAAAACTAGAAAAACCATCCATGCGACGTGCGTCCCGCCATTCCGGGCGACGTGGCCGCGAACTGTAAACATCGAAAGATGCGTAACGGCTTCGTGGTCGTGTGGATTTTGACGGAATTCAAATTGGTCGCGTGTGCGCGACGAATTTGATGCGTATCCGTCGAAATTCCCCGTATCGTACACTTTGCAAATTCTCCAATTACTTTGTGTACGCTTGTCAGATCGAGACGAAACTTGCGCCAACAGGACTGTATCATTTTTCTGGTCCTGTATGCCAAGTTTGGTTCGATTCTGAGACCGTTGATAAAATCACCATTTTGCGGGTCCCACGGTTCCACTCAACGGGCAATTTTGTGCATGGCCCGCCGGAATCAAACTCTGGATATACGGTTGGATTCGTATCGAAAGACTGGATCCGTAGACATATAGTTTGACGACTTTAGAGATCGTTGACTCTGGCACGCTTTTCGGTGCAAAGCGGGTCCAACGGCGGACATCGTTTTGGCCCGAAATTGTCGTTTTGCCCCTGTGTCCAGAATTGGATTTAAGGATAGGCAATCCTAGCTAATTTGACTATTCTGAGAATATTGGTGATGTTTATTTCAGCTTCCGGGGACTATTGTACGGGTTTTGACTATTGTGGCACATTGAGTAGTTCAGACTGTCGGTTTCACCAGCAAAGGACCACAGAGGAGTACAGTTTATTGTTTGCATTTCGATATTGATCTTTACTATATTTCATTGATTAGTCATTGGTTATGTGATTTTTATACTCTATTATAAATTGTTGAGTCGGGAATGAGAAGTACCAAGGATGTGTGATCTGACCGTAGCCCGTGTTTATTTTCTGCAAGTAGACATTGTAGCCCGTGTTTATTTTCTGCAAGTAGACATTGTAGCCCATGTTTATTTTCTGCAAGTAGATATTGTAGCCCGTGTTTATTTTCTGCAAGTAGACCTCGTAGACCGTACGGTATAGTACCCCAGACCGATCACATATCAAAGGTACTTCTAGCAGTTGGGAAAAGTATTTTGTGTCTATTTATTGATATTGGTTTTTCGTATTTACTGTTTATTTTCAAAACTCATGATTGATGTCTAACCTCTGTTGTATAGTCATTTTCTTTATTTGAAATTGCATTCAGTGAATTGTGCTCGTTCCATTCCTGACTGGAAATCAACATTTTTCAGGTTAGCCGTGGATTCATTTAACTTGGGGAGTGACGGAAATTTTTACAGACAAAAGCCTAGAGACTAGCTAGATAGTTGAGTTGTAGTCATTCATTTATTTGTACAAGTTTATATTTTTCTACCAATGTAAAACTTGTGATCTTTGTAAGTTAAATTAATTTTGTGAATGGGCATTATTTGTGATTTTGATCTTCATGGCCGTGACAACGTTCTACCGCCGACACTGCGGCGTAGGCTGGCTTGGACACGTCTCGTATCCGTTTAAAAAAAAATGGGTGCGGGTCGTGACACCGTTCCCGGAATGTGTATTTTATATGTATACCGCTTGCCCGAATTTATTTAGTATCTGTCATGCATTTATTTTGTATTTAATTCTTTTAATTTCATGCTAATTATTTTTCTGTATTTTATTTTCTGCTTTTTCTTGGCTATTGGTTCATTTCGGTTCATGGTAAACCAACTTGGTTCGGTTTGGTTCAACATGGAAAGGAATGGATGGCTTAGATTTGGTGGAGAGAATGAATGGTGGAGATCCACTTGACCTTGATATAAAACTTCTTCTTTCATTCTCTCTCTTCATTCATTCACATTTACTCCTCCACCAAACCCTAACCCACTTGTGAGAGGCAAGTACATCTTGCACATCATGGAGAATTTTATGCATCCCTATTTATTTTTAGTCCATTGTGTTTGTCTCTTCTTTCTCTACATGTTTAGATCTTGTAGTTTTTGTTTTCCATGGTTAGTTTTGTGTAGATCTAAGTTTTTCTCCTTTTCGGTTTTCTTGGGTTTTGATCTATCAAACTTCATCATTTCCATGTTTTGATTGTTCTATGTTGTAGAGAATTCAATTCTACTCAATTTTGGCACCGATCTGTTAGTCGGACTGTCTAGCACTTGCTTTTACATAATAGTAATTAATTCAGACTGCAGCTGATAGCGATTGTGTATACCTTATCATATCATCTGGCTATGTTTTGTAAAGCCAGATCTCAAGAACATTTTGGCCGAGCGTTTGGGACGCCTTACTGCTTTATCATATATGCTCTTTATTTACTGCTTCTTGATTCATTGATTGAGACAATAGATGTCATGTGACCCTAGCGAGACTTGTAAATAGTATGCACCCCCTTGTCTAGTTTACAGCATTGATCGTATCATTCGGTATTTCTTCTACCCGTAATACGTAGCTGGCCAAGTCCGTCCCCGTCCCCCGGTATTTCGGGTCTGGGGCGTGACAAGAATCCTAATAGATAATGCCTTCCTTTTATTTAAAATCAAATAAACTTTTTAAAATAAATTAATTTAATCAAATCTATTAGTAGATAATAATATTTATTTAAATCAATCACTAATCTAATCAAAATCTTTTAAATGGTTGTAACTAATAATTTAAAGTATTACTCTATCTTATCAAATAATTTAAACTCTAATAGACAGATCTTCACATAAATTTAATCTAAGTCGAATAGAATTTAAATACAAACTAATTTAATTGCAATACTATAAATGATTTAAAATATTATTCTATACTATCTAATAATTCAAATCATATGAATTCAAATCCAACTTAATTAAGCGATCAACACAATAAATTAAAAATAATATTTAATATTTATCAAAATAAATTAAATTGCATATTTTCAAACCAAATAAATAAATAATTCAAGACATATTTTTGTTAACACAAAATTCTATAAAATATTTATAATTTTCAAAACCATTTTCGAAATCAATATTTTAGAAGCCCAATTATTTTATAAAGCAATTAATGAGTTAAAAATAAATATTTTTATTAAAACCAAATAATACTTTCAAACCATAAATTGTTAACTAGTTTGAAATAACGTATAAAAATAAAATAGCGTTTATACGTTTCGAAGATAATCTATTCCAAAACACGTTCTAAAGGAAGAAAAAATTACAATAAATAAATAAAAAATTTGAAAATTTCGGGAAGAGGAGTTACAGTTTTTCTTTCCAAAGGGTCCTCTTCGTGCGTGCATATGTTTGGGGTAGGACCTATGTGTTGTGTTCTTGTGGCTAATGTTGCGATGTGCGTTGATGTGCCTTTGATTATGGTGTTATACATTTGTGTGAGCCACGTCTCTATCAACTTGTTTCTTACTATTTGTAAGAAGATCATTATATTTGATAGAGGTTGCGTATTCTCTTTGGTTAGCCGCAAGTGTCTTGTGCATAGCTAGTTCGTATCCTTCTTTAAGGGATTGAAATTCAATGTCCTTTTTCTTGATGACGTCTTGGGCTTCTTGGAGCTTAAGTCGAAGTGACTCAATCTCATCCTGGTCAGAGGCAGGAGAGTTTTCTTTTATATCAAGAATGATATTGGAGAGTCTTTCTATTTCTTGTTTGTGAGGGTCAATCTCCTTGAGAGATTTTCTATACTTACTTCTTATAACCTTGTGTTCATCGTGTAGTTCAAGAATAGCATTTTTTAATTCAATGTAAGGGAGAGCATTCATAGAGAAGTCATCGAGTACCTGGTTTGACTCTATCGCCATAAGATAAACATTTGCATTATGTTTGCATTCATTATCGTTGTCCGATTCACTAGCATCACTTTTGCACCAGATGCTAGTATTGACGTACTTCCTGGAAGATGAACTTCATTTGCTAGACTTCTCGTACTTTCCGGATTCTTTTTTTTCTATTGGACAGTCTCTCTTGATGTGTCTGGTTCTCTTGTAGCTGTAGCAAGCGGATTCTTCGTTGTTGTCCCATCTTATACGGTTTGCTTTGTTGAACTTGAGAAACTTTCAGAAGTGTTTGGCGGTAAGAGCAATCTCTTCATCATCTGAATCATCATTATCGGAGCTATCTTTTGATGAGAACTTGGTGGCCTTGAGAGCAAGAGACTTTTCTTTTTTCCTTCGTCTTCTCCTTCTCTTTTTCTTGTATGGAGGATTCCTCTTGGTACTTCATGTCTAGCTCGTACGTCATTAACTTTTCCATGAGAGTCTCAAGGTTCATAGTTGTTAGATTGTTCCCTTCAATGATAGCGGTAGCTTTAGGATTCCATCCTTTCGTCAATCCCCTTCGAATCTTTCGAATCTTTTCATGAGTGGGATATTCCTTATCAAGATAAGAGAGAGGGTTAATGATATCAAAGAATCGAGTGTACATGAGAGTAATAGACTCATCTTATTTTATTTTAGAAGATTCATATTCTTGTGTAAGTCTACTCATCTTTGATTCCTTCACTTGTGATGTTACCTCATGAGTGACTTCCAAAAGTTTTTAAATTTTATTGGAAGTTTTACAAGTACAGATCATATTAAATTCATTGCTATCGAGAGCGCAATAAAGAGCGTTCATAGCCTTTGCATCCCGACTACCAATCTTCTTGTCATTTTCGGAAAGTTTCTCTTTAAGAGTTTTCGAAACTACTTCCTCAATAACTATGGAAGATTTAGGGATGCCATTTACAACGTAATCCCATAGATCAAAGTCTAGGAATTTCAAGTAAATGTCCATCCTAATTTTCCAATAGTTATAGTTTGTTCCATCAAATAGGGGAGGCCTATTTGTGGAGTGTCCCTCATTGTGAAATGAGTAGGTACTAGGGTTAGTGGCCATAGATCACTCTAAGGATGTAAGTCCAAATCAAGATACTACGCTCTGATACCAATTATAGAATCCTGAAGGGGGGTGAATAGGGTAATAAAAAGATTATCAACAATAATAAGCAATTTAAAGGATAATAAAGGAAGAGAGAATCAAACACTCGATGTATCCTGGTATCCTCCCAAGGGACACTCCAGTCCTGGAACTCTCTCCGGCTTTAATCTACTATTTGAGTAAATAGTTACACACGAGTTTGGA
Organism: Iris pallida; assembly: GCA_029216955.1. Classification (NCBI taxonomy): domain Eukaryota; kingdom Viridiplantae; phylum Streptophyta; class Magnoliopsida; order Asparagales; family Iridaceae; genus Iris; species Iris pallida. The sequence continues at coordinate 1,535,807 of JANAVB010032620.1, forward strand.
TCCGAAGAACTCGTCAGCTTCTAACACGAGTTTGGATCCGAAGAGCTCGTCAACTTCTTACACACGAGTTTTCCTCCGAAGGTTCGTCAACTTCAACTTGAGAGAAAGAAATGTTTTGATCTTCTAGAACACTTTGAAGATCTAATATTACAACTCTTATATACTCTAGCACTTTTGGTTGGATGAAAAATTAAAGCTTTTGTAGAGTAGTAATGGTGGAGCTCTTTTGTGGTTGAGAAATTTAAAGCTCAAGTGGATGTCTTCAAAGAGAAGACTCAAGCACTTTAAATAGAACAACCAAGAGAGCTAGTCATTTAATGCTCCATTTATTCAGCGATCGGTATACCGTCGGTACCAATCGAAATTCCGTCGGTATACCGTTCTGCAACAGTAACGGTAATAAATCTAGCCGTTGGAACATTTAATGTTGTGGATCTGATCATTCAGAAAATCAAAATATTTGTAAAACGGTATACCGTCGGTATGGACTGGTATTCCGTCGGTATGCCAATTTTGTAGACAGAAACTTTTCTGTGAACAAAATTCGGTATACCGTCTGTCTACCGTCGGTATGCCGCATTTGTGGACATAAACTTTTCTGTAAACAAAATTTGGTATACTGTCGGTATAAACCGGTATACCGTCGGTGTGCCGAATTTGTAGACAGAATCTTTTTTGTGAACAAAATTCGGTATACCGTCGGTACGAACCGGTGTACCGTTGATATTCTGTTTCTGTAAGAAAAAAGAACTTTGGAAAATATTTATATGGACTTTTGATTTGTCATCTATCTTAAGTGTTTCACAGTTGTTCTAGACCTTGTACAGACTCTAGGAGCTTGAATCTTTGAGTGTGAGCTTTGAGTATGCTGATAGCTTCTCTTCAGTCTTTCTTTTACCGGCCTTTTATTCTTACTAGAGACTTATTGTAATGTCTTTGTTTTCACCGATCTTTTGTAGTTGCCTTTGAGATACTTTAGCGATGTATCTGATTCTGAAAAGGATAGAGAAACTAAAACATGAAGATACAGTTAATGTTATCAAAATCAATGTGGCAACACCAACAATGTTGGCAGTCCTAAAGGATTTGGGTAGTTTGAATTTGGACTGTTAACAAAGTTGGCAATCCTAACATAAAGTAGGACTGCCAACTTTGTAGACAGTCCTACTTTATGTTAGGACTGCCATAGGGGGGTTGGACAGCCCAAAGTAAAATTTGGGTTGTCATGAGTAAAAATTACACCAAGCGCTGTCCTGAAGTAAGGGACATCCTAGAGTAAAATACGGAGTGCCTATAGAATTTGCCAAGAAAAATAATGTCATATTGTAAGTTATTCATGTCCTAACTGCAAAATTATACAGAAGATCGATCTATGTTGTCAGAAATATGTGTAATGCATGAAATTTTTTAGAATGACAATTTTAAAAGAGGAGTACTTCATTACGAATTATCTAATTCAAAAGAAAAGCCAGGAAGTTGCACGAAAACAAAGACCTCTTGAATCTCATGTATGGTCGGCTTCTGAAAGTGGTGCAACATATACATTTCTTGCGAACTTAAATACAACCTGGAAATTGAATATAAATTGGTCAGAGAAATAATATCGAGGGATATGACATCATTCATTACAATCAGAAGAATGAACCAATTAGTTTCAATAATTTGTATGATTTTAGAACAACTAATTATGAATTCCTTGTGATTACCTCATGCATGGGACCCAAATCATGAACATCCTTTTTCGAGGTGGGGATAAGATCGACTCTAACATGCTACAATGCTGCAAAACGATCTTAGAATGTCAAATCATGAGCATCATGAGTCTCATACATGCTTATAACCACCTACCATGATAGAATTCTATCCCAAACAAAAGATCATGGATTTATCTAATCATCTCAGTCACCGAGTAACTTAAGATATAACAAATAGAATAATTCATCTCTCTAAGCAACTTAAGATGGAACAAATAACACAAAAATACCAACTAATAAAGTTAGATTTAATAATCCTAAGTAGATAACAAATCGTCTAATCCCATTAATCTGGTTAAGATATTAAATGTATGCATCAGGATCCCCTCTTTAAGCGTAAATAATAATTCTCCCCCTTTTGGCTATTGTAATAGAAATATATTGGATTCAGTTTGAGAAATTGATATTAGATACGTTAAAGAAAGTGGGAGCAATTTTATTTTGAAGCAATTAGTTTTACGAGTTCTGAAAGAGACATCATCAATTCTATTTTTGAAATTAATTAATTTTTTTAAAGTAAATAGTCCAGCGCTTGTAGTTCAAGTGGAAAGTAGCACGGACATCAGACGGGACCAGCAAGGTTCGAGTTCTCCAACTGTAAGGACGTGTATGTGTGTGAGTTATAATAAAAAAAAAGAAGAACAACTTACTTTCCAAAACTTTACAAGTTTCGGCAGAAGATTCACTTGTTAATTTTCAAGCTGAATAGACAATCTCATATCCACTGGAAAAAAAAAACAATTTTTATTTCTATTTTGGACTATTTGTCCAGCAACATTATCTATACTATTATATAATTTCAAATACTAGAGGTGTCATCAAATTTTTTTGGTGATATACTTTCTTCTCTGAAAATATAATAATTGGGAAGATTTATGAAATGCCCAAAAACTAAAAAAGTTTTATGTAAAACCCACCGCTAAAAAAACTTTCATCGCGTGTCCAGAATTAGAGAAACTTATCCAAAGCGGGTTCCAAATGACCCTTTTGCCATTCCTTTTAATTTATTGGAAACACCCACAAAACTGCTCTTAAAAAAAACGTTTCAATACTCCATCTTCTTCCATACGCTGCTCACTTTCGAATCTAGGTTTTCTCCTCAAAAATCTTTAAAAACTCGTCGGAAAATTTCGGAAAGACCGGGACGAACGGCAAAAGTGCTAAAACGGAGGTCCAAACATCATTTTTTTGCGATTCTAAAATTTCGGAAGGCCGTCTAACGATAAAATTGTTACTTTCAGTCTCCTCGACGATACGCTCATTTTGCGACAAACGGGACCTCGTTTCGACCTCCCAGTCAAAAGTTATGGCCCTCCAAAGTTTCAGCTGACCATAAAATGCAGGAGAATGACCATTCTCCGTTTAGAACACGAAAAATGTTAATTTTCGCATGAGGGTGGTCATTCTCCGTATTAGTAACACGGAGAATGGCATTCTCCGTCTTAATTTACACGGAGAATGACCATTCTCCGTGTTAGTAACACGGAGAATGACATTCTCCGTCTTAATTTACACGGAGAATGGTCATTCCAGTGTTAAAACGCAGGAGAATGACCATTCTCCGTGTTAGAAACACGGAGAATGCCATTCTCCGTGTTAAATAAAACGGAGAATGGCATTCTCCGTGTTAAATGAAACGGAGAATGGCCATTCTCCGTGCTAAATTAAACGGAGAATGACTATTCTCCGTCTTAATTTACACGGAGAATGCCATTCTCCGTGTAATTTATCACGGAGAATGGTCATACCAGTGTTAAAACGCAGGAGAATGACCATTCTCCGTGTTAGAAACACGGAGAATGCCATTCTCCGTGTTAAATAAAACGGAGAATGCCATTCTCCGTGTTAAATAAAACGGAGAATGGCATTCTCCGTCTTAATTAAGACGGAGAATGGTCATTCTCCGTCCTAATTAAGACGGAGAATGGTCATTCCAGTGTTAAAACGCAGGAGAATGGTCATTCTCCGTGTTAGAAACACGGAGAACGGCATTCTCCGTTTTAAATAAAATGGAGAATGGCATTCTCCGTGTTAGTTTACACGGAGAATGGTCATTTACAGTGTTAAAACGTTAATTTAGTTTTTTCATGAATAAAGAGTTTCGTTCTTCTTTCAAAACGATGATAATTCTTATGGAAAAGAAGAAGAAAGATCTTCTCTCCACAATTGACCTAATCGTCGAAAAACTTCAAATGTCTCCACGATGAAGATGATGATGATGGTGATGATGATGACGAGCGATGATCTGAGTTCGACTGAAGAAAAACACACCGAACTACGAACGATTTTTGCGATCTCTGCTGAATATGAGAGCAATGGAATTCAGATTTCCCGTGAAGAAGAAGAAGACGAAAATCGCAATCCAGATCTGAGTTTTTTGAATTCAAATACATATAGATGACCAATTCGCGCGGAGGGGTAGTTTTGGTATTATAAAAATAGCATTTCCCAGCGGGTGACATCTAAAAGGGAATCTTGGAATATTTAACGTGAAAATACTTAATTCTGGGTATTTCATAAAACTTATACAGCGGGTGGGCATTTCATAAAAGCCCATCCCGAAATTGGGTTTCTCAGCAATTTCCAGTTATTTATGGTAGTAAGATCTATACACTTCCACTAAATTTATAAACTAATCTAAAATAGTAGCTATTTTTATTTTGTTATGATCGAGAAACATCATTTACGGTTTTAGAGCCGGAGGGATCGGATTCCAGAATTCGAGATCGGCACGGATCAGGTAATCCTGGACCTCTTCTTCGGCACACCTTGGATTGTATGTTAGTCTTTTGTAGGCCTGTCAATGGTAGACCGAAAATTTGCATTCGATCCGCATTCAAATCGACAATATCCAAATTTTCGGATATGGCTATGGATACGGATGTCTTACCGGATGTGGATACCGGAAGTGTCATATCCGGTCCGATAATATCCGACCCAATAACTGGATAATTAATATATAATATATTTTAATTATAAATATGAACGGTGTAAATTATATTTGATAGAATCACAAAGGAACTAAATGAGACTCTAAAACCCTAAAACTAAAAGAGACTCCCTCTCTCTTTCTCCCAAAACTTAAGGAAGGCTGTGAAGCACATATGCACAAGCCTTTCGGATCTTCATTCTAGGTATATTTTTCTTCTCCGGTTTTCTCTCTCTCTGTGTGTTTGATCATTTCTCTCATTCTGATTTTTGAACCTGATCTGATATTTTTTTTTCAATTTATGTTTGGTTACTTTCATACTTCATTATTCTTTTTTTGGGGAATGTGTGGTTTATTGGTTCGAATATTATCCGATATCCGTTAAAATTATCGGTAACGGATACGAGAGTCAAAACTCTCATCTAATCGGATATCAGATGGTTATTGGATGTATCCGATAGCTATTAGTTCGGATGTGGAAATACCAACATCGGACCTATAAGCAACCATTGACAGCCTAGTCTTTTGTTGTTGGTTTATTTTTTATTTTGTTAGAAGTTTTTTGATTTTTTTGGGTGTAAATCGAAGTGAGAAGTAGACTATTATCTGGGCCGCGGTCAACCAAGCCCGGTCCAGAGTCCAGGTTATTATAAACCCAACCCACAAGAACCCTCCATTTCAAACCCAAATGAGAGCATTCACTTTTCCTCCCGCGCTCGCTTCGTTCGCCCGAACCCATGCAGCAGCAGCAGCAGTAGACGCCCACATGGTCAAGACCGGCTTCGACATCCAGACCTACATCTCCAACCACATTCTCGACTCCCTCATCCAAACCAAAGATGATCTCGTCCACGCGCGCAAGCTGTTCGACTCTATGCCCAACAAGAACTCATTCACTTTCAACCGCATGATCTCCGCCTACGCCAAGTCCGGACACCTCGCCGAAGCCCGAAACCTGTTCGACCTCACCCTCGACCGCACCCAAGTCACCTGGACCATAATGATCGGCGCCTACGCCCAGTCTAACTGCCCGAGAGAATCTTTCCAACTCTTCAATGACATGGCGAGGTCCGGAGTCAAGTACGACCACGTCTCGATCGCCGCCATATTGGGCTCCTGCCAGGACGCTGCCGCGGGGACCCGTCTGGCGCAGGTCCATGCCCGTGTCGTCAGATCGGGATTCGGATCGAGCCTCGTGGTTGGCAACACTTTGGTCGATTCCTACTGCAAGTGCGGGGAGTTGGGCCCGGCGAGACGGTGTTTCGGCGACATGGGCGAGAGGGACGGGGTTACCTACAACGCGATGTTGATGGGTTTCTCGAAGGAAGGGTTCTATCTTGAGGCGTTGGAGCTTTTCGCTGCGATGAGGGGGTTGGCGTTGAAGCCTTCGCAGTTCACGTTCTCCGGTGTTCTGACCGCTGCTACTGGGTTAGGCGATCTGGGCCTCGGGCAGCAGGTTCACGGTCTCGTGCTTCAGGCCAATTTCGGGTGGAATGTGTTTGTTAACAACTCGTTGTTGGATTTCTATTCTAAGAGCAATCTCATAGGCGAAGCGAGAGCGATCTTTGATGGGATGAACGAAAGGGACAATGTATCCTATAACGTGATGATCTCTGGATATGGATGGAGTGGACAAAAAGAAGAACTCGTACAATTGTTGAAGGAAATGGAGCTGGCTGGGTTTGATCGCAAGCAGTATCCTTTTCCTAGTTTATCAAGCTTTGCTGCATCAATACTGGATCTTGACATGGGCAAACAGATCCATGCACAAGTGATTCTTATAGGCGTGGCAGCCGAAGATATCATTGCTAACTCCCTCATAGATATGTATGCTAAATGTGGTCTGATGGAGACAGCTAAAATGATCTTTGATAACAGGAAGGATCGGAATACTGTCTCATGGACGGCTATGATCTCGGGTTATATTCAAAATGGACTGTACGAGGAAGCCTTAGGTGTATTTACCAAAATGAGACGAGCTGGATTATGCCCTGATAGAGCAACATTCTCTTCAATCTTTCGTGCTGCTTCCAACCTGGCTTCTCTCGGTCTCGGGAAGCAAGTACATTCTTATGTTATAAAATCAGGTCTAATGGGGAACGTTTTCTCTGGAAGCGCGCTTCTTGACATGTATGCGAAATGTGGTTGCTTGGAAGAATCCTACAAGACATTCAAAGACATGCCAGAAAAAAACATAGTGTCATGGAATGCAATGATCGCCGCTTTAGCCCATAATGGCAAGGGTAAGGAGACTTTGGAAATGGTAGACAAGATGGTCCTTTATGGGGTTGAGCCCGACTCGGTCACATTTCTAAGTGTTCTCTCAGCTTGTAGCCATAGTGGGCTTGTGGATGAAGGGCTTCAGTGCTTCGAGTCAATGGAAGAGCTATACATGATAAAACCTAAAAGAGAGCATTATGCCTGTGTTGTGGATTTATTGGGCCGGGTCGGACGGTTGACTGAGGTCAAGAAATTCATCGATGAGATCCCATTTGAGCCAGACCAGATTATATGGAACTCTGTCCTGAACTCAAGTCGGATCCATGGAAATCAAGAACTGGCTAGTCGGGCATCTGAAAAGTTACTGAACATGGAGATCAAGGATGCCACACCTTTCGTTATAATGTCAAATATGTACTCTAAAGCTGGAAACTGGGAGGAGGCTGCTAAGATGAAGAAGTTGATGAGGGATCGAGGAGTGAGGAAAGAACCAGGTTATAGTTGGGTAGAGATTAAAACCCGTACTTTCACTTTCTCATCAAATAGTGAGATTAGTTCTCAGATAAGAGATACTTTAAAGAAGTTGGGGGAAGAGATAGAAAAGGCAGGCTACAAGCCAGATACTAGTTGTGCACTTCAAAATGTTGAAAATGAGATAAAGGTAGAGTCGTTGAGGTATCATAGTGAGAGACTGGCAATAGCTTTTGCTCTCATGAATACTATGCCAGGAGCACCAATAAGGGTGATGAAGAACCTGAGGGCATGCACAGATTGTCATGCAGCGATTAAGGTGATGTCGAAGGTTTTGAACAGGGAGATTACGGTGAGGGATTCAAGTAGGTTTCATCATTTCAAAGATGGCATTTGTTCATGTGGGGATTACTGGTGAGTTTCATTCACATATATAATTCCCTTTTTTCAACTTTCAAAACTTGCTACAATTAGGTTTTCAAACAAATGTCATGTCTATGTATATAGCCTAATATTTGTTGCACTTTCCTTTGGTAAAGCTGTTTATGGTCTATTTATGCCTCCAATTAGATATTTCCAGTTAAGCACCTATTTGGACTACAAAGCTGCCATGCATCTTCAATACAATAATAATAGTATCTTCTATTTTACTATTGGTTGTGGTTATAGCCTTAGATGTTGTCAATAACCTCCTAATTGGACTCCAAATATGCATCATCAAATGCGAGAAAATACTTCACCATAGGTTTTAATTATAACCCTGTATAATGTATTTAGAGACAATTACCATGAAAACATTTTAACTTAACCTTGTATCTCGATGTAACTTTTCCAAGACGATGCTAAGCTGATACACCTGAAACAAAGTCTTGTCTTGTCAGAATACCTTGAGAGCAGATAGGCTTCTGTTTATTTCATGAAATTACCAGATTTAAGTTGTCATAGTATGAAGCATTTTGACTTCATAAACAGTGGAAGAGAAAACATATTTGGTTTTGGTTGAATGTTCGTTACAGATTGTAAGGTTGTTACTTATTATCTAGTGTTATTTCAAACTTGGCACAAGGAGAAAAGGGTTTATTAAGTATAAAGGAACTGGCGAGTATCATGGTATTGCATATTGTTAAGATTTTAAAGCTTTTTCCGGGAATTGTATTACTAGAATGTTAAATTTAACTATCTTTTCTTTGAATAAACTGAAAAAGGTCAGATGGGGTGCTACAGCTAAAAGTTTTAAGAGATATACAGTGGTAAGATTTTGTAAGTGAATGGAGAATACTATGTTGTAGAGATAAAGGACAATGTGAGCACCATGACACTGATTTTGGCGTGTCCTAGTGCATTTTTCAGTGGCCGTGTTGTGTTCTGACATGGCATGCTAAATGACACATTCCGAAGTATCCATGTTTCCTAGGAAGATAGCTTTAAATCAAAACCCTTTTCTTAGATAGACATGCATGTATATGGCCAGTGTCATATAAGGTTGCACCTCCAGGACAGAACAGAACACATCTTAGTTGCTGCAATATGTTTGTGCAACTGAAGATTGAGAAACACACGCACACACATCCAGGCTTAGGACAGAACAGAACACTTACACCATCTTAGTTGCTGGAATACGCAACTGAATATTAAGGAACACATGCACACACATCCAGGCTCTTATATCAAATGCAACTGTAAGCTTTAATATCCTCAGAAGGATTCTGATTGCAAGATAACAGACTACTGCTTCAAGAGTGTTGGGCAACATTTCAAAATGTTTACTGAACTCGAAGCCAACTGCAGCATTAAAACGGAACATGTCAGGTACTGCTACAGCACGCTTACTGCAACTAAAGTTCTCCAAAATATACCAACAGAATGGAACTGTAGGTTTCAACAGTATTTTAAAATAAAATTTTCAAACACCAAACATCCATAGCCATAAGTGAGTGACTACTGGATTGGCTTATGATATTGATCAGACAGATTACAGGAGAAACATTAAACTACACTTGCTGGAAAACTTAGCTTTGAGAAGTAGCTTCTGTCTTCAACAGTATTACAACATAGTGAGACTACTTTCTAATCATGTATCATATAGGAAAATGGTAGATCCAAAACAAAACCTGGCAATGTTCATGAAACATAACAAGTTGATGGAAGATCCTGTAGCTGATTGATTGATGAGGCTGGCTGAGTTCATGGGTAATCACTTTAGAGGAGCAATAAGTATTAGTTCAGAGGCTGATCTTTAGTGAATTCCAGACGGGTTAGTTGATCTTTAATGGATTCCAGAATTTGACCATTGACCAACTTGGAGGTGCACAAGAGCATAATGACAATTGTGTTTTCAGCATGTTCTAATGTATTTTGGATGTCTGTGTCATGTCTGATACGTGTCCAAGACAACGTGAGATGGGCACGGCACCTATTTTTGGAGTGTACGTGCTTCCTATTACGCAATGGAGATCTATAAATGCATGGTTACGAGTAAGAAGATCTTAACTAAAGGGCTTGTAGAACGAGGGGAGCCTAAGTAAACTTGGATCGAGGTTGTTGGAGAAGTATATGGAATTTTCTTACAAGAGAGGAGATGACGGATCTAACTAAAGAAAAAGATTCATGAAGACAACCAAAAAAAAATTGGGTAAAAGGGCTGTGCTATTATAGTTGTCTCCATTGTTCTTCTCTAAATAAACTGATACTTTTAACTTGGGATAATCTTTTTCACTTTCCTGTTTTGATGTCTGGTATTTGACTTGATATTTTGTGAGTTTGTTATTAACTGGGAGATTTCACTATAACAAGGTTGTTTGAATGCTTCTTTGGTTTCTCGCCAGGTAATCAAATGCTGTTGAAAGAACTCGACCCTTCCAGAAGAATACTGAACCAATGAGTTCTAAAAATCTTTACAGAACTTAAAAGCACCTCATACCTGAAAGCTGGACGGGTCCATCTGGGCTTTCACAAACACCAAGACCACAGTAAGCACCTTAGTATCAGCAAGAAAACTCACACCAATTCGTTGATCCGGGACCTCAGGATGAGTGGGAAGGAAGTACACTAAGAGGATCCAGAGAAACATATGCTTTCTGAACACATTGAGATGACCCAAGAATTTCACTGTTACTATTTTGGCACCACTAGGGTCCGTCACTGAAAAGGTAAAAATTCCTACTATTGTCTCCGATCTCTTGCCTCTGAATTACTACCCAGCTGGTAGTATGCACATGCCGCAGCTGGTAGAGTTTTGGTGAGGATTGATGGTTAGATACCTATATCATTTCAGCACATGTCGCAGCTGGTAGTATGCACATTTTATGGGTAGAGAGCTGGATTCGAGAAGCAATTTTTTTTCCGAAGTCAATAGAGAGTTGAATTAGAGATCGGCAGGTTGTATGCACATTTGATATCATTTGAGGCAAGATTCGGGCCTATGTGGCTCTGGTAAGATGTTATATTCTCGGGCACTGCACCAAAACTCTAAAGTTGTGAGGATTATTTATTTATATTATTCCAACATATAGTTTGTGTTTTCAATTCAAGGGTGCTGAAGCAAGAGATGTCGAAAAATTGTGACCTAAATCTGGGAAATTGGTAGTGTTCATGTTTCAGAAGCGTGGAAATTTCATAGTTATATTTTTATTGCTTTCCTAGTTTGATTAGGCTTGGGAAATTTTGTATTTAAACGTAAATATCTTTTCTAGTAAGATGTAACAAAACCTGAGATAAAATGCTACTGGAGAATGTTTTTCTCTTCTAAGAGTGGATCGCGTTAGCAACCCGGTTAGCCACTCAATTTGCTCGAGGAAAAAATATGAAAGGCACTCCGAGTATTGGAGGAGCAATCAAATATCTTAGAAGAGAGTTTTATCCATGATCCCTTCTATACTAGACCAAAAGGTTAGGAGGGTGTCACCCTAAGTTCATGTCGCATCCTCCTGTAGAAATGACTTGAGTGCAAGGATCGCAGCAGTCTAACGCCTGTATCCATTTACCCATTCGTTTTCTTAAGATGAATTTCTCTCTCACGTCAAGCAGCCTCTTGATCGAGTTAGCACTAGGTGGGTGTTATCTCTAAATTAGGCCTCAAGCCCTTGTGTCTTAGAATTATTCTAATTAATACCTCTAGAAATTTACCCAACCCGTTTATTAGGATGAAACCCGAACAGATGCATCAGGCATATCCATGACTGACTGAGTTGTCGAATTTCAGTTTACTCATGCCATCTTGGAGTAGCTCCTAGTGAACCCAAAAGCAATCACTGACTAATTTGGAGCTGATGAGCATATCCAGGTCTTGGACAGCTCTTCCCTTTCTGGTATATGCTGACTTGCTAATGAGCTCCTTAATGCTCAGGTGTTCTGCTGATCAAACCACAAATAGCACCTCTTGAATTTGAACACTACGAATTCCAAATTCCAATCCCTGCTATATAACTACCATATGCTGCCTCTGCTCCTCTTTCCACAATGGTGTTAGAAGCGTTTGCAAGTCTGTAAGCATCAGACACTTGATTCACTACACCTACCTTTTTTCTTATTCTATAAGCAAAGCTCAGCAGGCAGTTCATTGATTGCAACTAATAAATCCTATCAAAGTAGGCTATAGAGTCTACTATAAGAAGATCCATAATCCTTGTTAGAAGGATTGGAGGGATAGTTACACAAGAAAGTTACAGAATATCGACTCTTTCATATTCATTTACCATTATAATTATAATTGTTGTTGCAGTAGTAGCAGTAGTTGGCGTTTTTTTAGTTATGTTAGGTGGCTGACACCAAGGGAAGAAAAAAATCATGTCCTCACTTTTTCCTCCTACCAAACGGAGTGTAATAGAATGCAGGTTGTGGAAAAGGGTTCTTGTAGCTGACCCCAAAAGTTGAGGATAAAGGTTTTCTGGTCCCTATAACAATTTGACTTCCCCTCAATGTGGGAAACCAGCAGCCCATCAAGTATTTGAAGCTCTTGCAGCATCCTATGCTAACCTTAGATCTATATAGAGGAAGCCATGTGTTATATACACATTTGTCTTCCGTGTAAACCATTCAAGGTATGGGAATTAAGTCTTTTCTATATATATATATATATATATATATATATATATATATATATATATATATATATATATATATATACTCTCGCCTGGACAGAGCCCTCACGAACGATCGCTGACACGGAATGGGGATCACCACCAACCTTTCCCATCTCAACTCCACTGAATCCGACCACGCCCCTCTGCTGGTTGAAATAAAAAACAGTACTAGCCCTCTCAAAAAAAAACTTCCAATTTCTCGACTTCTGGACAGATCATCCCCAATTTCTGGGCATTGTCACGGAAGCTTGGAATCGGGAAGACTCCCCCAACCCCCTAGCGCGGGTGAGCAACAGGCTCCGAGCGACGAGGAAAGCTCTTTCCAATTGGAGCAAACTTGCTTACGGGGACATTTTCCAAGTCGTGCGTGTCGCGGAGGACGATGTCACTCGCGCCGAAACACATTTTGCGTCGGAACGTACCGCGACGGCCAGGTCAGCCCTGAACCTCACCAAGGCCATGCTCAAATTCCGGCTTAAAGTGGAAACCGACTTCTAGAAGCAGAAAGCGAGATTGAAATGGGACAGCGAAGGGGATAGAAATTCAAAAATTTTCCATGCCTGCGTCAATGGACGCAGACAGAAGTTATCCATTCGCCGTACGACAGACGACAACGGGAACATCATTACTGACCACAAAAGCATCCAAGAAGTTGCCGCAGATTTCTACTCCAAATTATTCACCAAGGAGACTGTTCATATTGACAGACCCTTCTTGGACAAAATCTCCAGACTCATAAATGACAACGATAACACCCAGCTGGAGCGTCCACCGACGGTCCAGGAAGTCAAAGACGCGGTGTGGGCCCTGAACGAGCACAGCGCTCCCGGTCCGGACGGTTTCACTGGTGTCTTCTTTCGCAAATGCTGGAATATCATCAAGCAAGACATCACCGATGCGGCAATCGCTTTCTTCGAGGGCGCCACATACCCCAAAGCTATTTCTAGCGCCAACCTCATCCTCATCCCGAAGATTGATAATCCGGAGTCCTTTCGGGACTATCATCCTATCAGTCTTTGCACCTTCACCAACAAAATCATCTCCAAAATCATAGCTTCTAGGATGGCGGGGATTTTACCTAAGATCATTTCAGAAGAGCAAAGCGGCTTTGTGCAAGGGAGAAACATCCAGGACAATATTATGCTGGCCCATGAGCTAATCACCTGCATGAAGTTCTCAGCCAGAGGGGACAACATTGCCGTTAAGATAGACATGGAAAAAGCCTACGACAGACTGGACTGGCAATTTGTCATCTGGGTATTCAGTGCGTTTGGATTCTCGGAAGCTTGGACCAATACCGTGTGGAGATCCATCAGCAACTCGTGGTTTTCTACGGTTATCAACGGCCAGGCCGGCGGATTCTTCAAATCCAGTAGGGGCGTTAGACAGGACGACCCCCTATCCTCCACCGTTTTCATCATTGCTGCGGACGCCCTGAGTAGAAACCTTAACAATTTGGTCAGTACTCCGAACTTCCAACACTATCACACTTCCAGTGGCTGTCCTATCATCACTCACCTGGCCTTCGCGGACGATTTACTAATCTTCTCCTCGGGAGAAGTTGGAGCGGTGGAAATGGTCCACAACACCCTACAGAGGTACTCCAGATGTTCGGGTCAGAAGATCAATCCGTCCAAGAGCATTATCTACGTCCATCACAACATCAAAAGAGAGCTCGCAATCAACCTCTCCCACTTAACATCATTCGCTGTTACCCAACCCTCGTTCAACTACCTCGGTTGTCCCCTGGTGTATGGGAAATCTAACACTCGCATCTTTGAGAACCTCACTGCTAGAATCAGGAAAAAACTTGAAGGGTGGCATAATGCCACACTGTCCTCGGGCGGCAAGATGATCCTTATCAACCATGTGCTCACTTCCATCCCGATCCACACTCTGGCAGCGTGCTCCCCGCCTAAGAAGGTTCTTGATTCGATCGAACAGATCTTCTATAACTTCTTCTGGGGGCATAGCAATGGACATGACAAGCACCATTGGGCTAGTTGGGAATCCATGGCTCATCCCACCGCGGTCGGTGGCCTGGGATTTACCAAGTTAACCGATATCGTTAAATCCTTCTCAATGAAGTTGTGGTGGAAACTCCGTACGAGCAACAACTTATGGACCAGATTCATGAAGGCTAGGTATTTCAAACACATTCACCCCTCTCTGGCCATATCCAACAGCAGATCATCGGCGGCTTGGCGTCGCATCCTAGTCGGCCGCGACCTCGCCGAGCCTGCAATGAGACTCATTTTGGGAGCCGGCGACTCGAACCCATTCCTGGAGCGTTGGACCGGGGACGGCTTAATCCCGAGTATATTGGAGACCCCGAGAAACAGCAGAATCAGAGACTTGTGGAACTACTCTATTAACGACTGGAACTGGGACAAAATTCGTGATTGGGCTGGTGATGAAGCGGTGGACAGCATCCGCCAGAACGGAATCACTATCGGCAGCGACAACGATACGCTTAGTTGGACGCTCGAAGCTTCTGGGGTTTTCTCGGTGAGGTCAGCGAGGACGGCTATCATCGGGATTGGCCAGCAGCATCTCCCCATCGCTCACTATTGGCAGACCTGCATCCCCCGGAAGTGGTCTATCCTCATGTGGAGAGTCATTTACATGCGATTATCCACCGACGATATCCTCAAAACCATTGGGATTAGCCTTGCGTCTGTATGCAATTGCTGTCCCGATCGTCAGACGGAGACCATTGACCACATCTTTTGCCTTGGGTCTCTTCCAGGCGATTCTTGGAGGACCCTCAACCAGATGTACAACATTGTGTCGGGCGGTGGACGCTTCCACGATCTGGCGACTGCCTGGGTTCTGCTTTCCATGGCCACCAGATCGTTGCAACGGCTGCCACGTGGGTGCTATGGAAAAATCGAATAAGGCGAGATATGAAGGGCATCAATACTCTGTCGATCAGCTCACTCGGGAAGTCTTCCGTCAGTGCCGTAAACGGAGCACCCTTTGCTCCCACATGCCGAGAACCTTTTGGTCCTCTACCCTCCCTTAGCTCTTGTTTGTGGTGCTCCCTCCACCCCTCTACGTCCCTTTTGGTGGTATACTTGTACAGGCTTTGTCATTTTGGGTCTTGTATACTTAGACTGGCTTGGTTTTGAGCCTTATTAATAAATAGTGAGGGTTTCCACAAAATATATATATATATATATATATATATATATATATATATATATATATATATATATATATATATATATATTTTTTTTTTTTTTTTTTGAAACTAGGTAAATTGTTTCTGGAATCGCTCCCACTGGGATTCGAACTCCTGACCACTCGGGCCGCATGCATCTCTCTTAACCACTAGGCTAGAGGTCATTTGCTATATATATATATATATATATATATATATATATATATATATATATATATATATATATATATATATAAAAAAAAATATATATATATATATATATATATATATATATATATATATATATATATTTGGAAAAAGGATAAATTTTATTCCAAAATCAACTCAACTCATACAGATTACAATACATCTCCGGACCTCTCACCCTACTAGGGTACCATAGTAATTACATTAAACTCTATATTGTGGAGAATGCCTATAGGGGGGGTGGATAGCCCCTCAAAAATACGCCGATTTCGTTCCCTCCAAACATGTCAAACCGAGGCAGCTAGATGCAATCTTGCAGCCTTGAGCCAAACATGCCCTACCTCTCTGGCCACGAATCCCTGTGATGATGGCACAAACGTCTCTGTCGGTGTCACAGCCACCCAGCGAACTGCGACACTGTTCAGACCAGATATACCAGGACACCTTGCACTCGAAGAACAAATGTCTCATGAATTCATTTCCAGCTTCACACAGAATACATTTGGGATTGGGGATGGAGATCCCAAACGTAATGAGCCTCTCTCTCTTCAGCAGTCGCCCCAACAGCAACCTGTACATACAAAGTTGTATCTTGCGTGCTAGCCCCTTGCACCAGATGACGTCGAAATCCTCGCTCCTGGGGTACGTTTGGCGTACCAGGTTATAGCAGCTCTTGAATTGGAATTCTCCTGTAGCTCCATGATTGGCAGGCGGATCCCAAATTCATCTATCAGACAGCAGACTCGGGTCATGTCACGACCCGCTTCCGAATAATCGGACACGAGTCGGACACGTCCAGCCTTTGTCGTTAGACACAACAAAGTAAGCTGTACCAATCTAGGAAAATCTAACCAGATAAATCATGAACAAGTATGAAATCACAGCATCTATAAATGTGTTCCCAAATCCAGAGTAAAGTACAAGTATCAGAATTTATTACATTCCAGCAAAATAAAAGATAGAGTCTTCTAGTCTCAAGTACAAAGTAAAACTGTAAAGTGCTAAGGTAAGCTCTAGGCTTCTGCAGCTTCTAGGTCCAACACAGCTCCAGCTGGCTCAGCAAGAATAGCAATATCCTGTCCATAATAGGTGTCGCACAGGGCCTCCAACTCACCTGCAACATATCCTATTCAGGAGCGGAGCAAAGTACAGTTCTAGGTAATGAAACATGAACATGATATGAAATGAGTACAAGGGTACAGGAATGAACATGAAAGTACAGAAAAATAGTACAGGGAATAAGTACAGGAACTATAGTACATGAATGTAAAGTACAGGAAATGTAAAGTACAGGAAATGTAATGTACAGGAATGAAACTATAATCCTGTAGTACCAGACATGATAAGTGCACAATATCGAAATACATCTAGTCCATGTGACCGGCTGGGGTGAGAACATGCACAGGAGTACATGAATATGGTACGACTTAGGGACCGCGTGCACGATGCGAGGCCTAAGCTAGGCACATGAATATAGTAACCGGGATTGGTCACATGGCTAGTGTATTTCCCCACCCGACACTAATAAGTACAAGAACAAGAGTACAGGAATACAGGAGTACATGATATCGTGCCATGACGTGTCACAAGGAATACAAGGATGTAAATGCACAAAACCGTAGAAAAGTACTTGCCTGGCTCCGCGAAATCAAATGTACTAGATGGAGCTGAGTGTCCTCCTGTTATGAATTACAATATTTAAATTAACAATATTTATAGATAATTCTAGTCTACAAAATCACTACAACACAACTTGGTTTAAATGCTAACTTATCTACACATAATCTATAACTTACCTTATACAAAATAATATCCTAACTTATGAGAGTATCTATCACACAGTACTAAAACTATATATTATGGGCCCTAGAATGGCCAACCATCAATTGTATCATGGTCCCCAACCATTGGTCAATTTTGCTTAGTAAAAGTTGACCAAACTAACTTATTATTTCAAAACCTGTTAATCCAATATTAGTCTTAGTTCAGTCCTATTACCATCCTATTATTAGTCCTATAGGCATTCATGTATCCATCTAAAGGTAGTACAGTCCAATGAATTCAATCCAACAGGACTGAATCCCTCAATCCAATCCTCCAGTGAAAACTGATATCCTCACTTAGGTTCATAGGTGGGACTGAAATCTCAGTTCAGTCCAATGATAAACTCACCCTGCATTGGTTCCAGGGAATCAATCAAGGACTGTATTTCCTGAGTTCAAATCAGGATACATATTCCCAAATACTGCTATTACTAGACAGTTTCCTCATGACACTACTTCCCTAAATAAACATCATCAGGATCTCAGCCTCTCCAAAACTGATATGCATCAACAAAGCTGAGACAATCA
This sequence comes from Iris pallida, assembly GCA_029216955.1. Taxonomy (NCBI): domain Eukaryota; kingdom Viridiplantae; phylum Streptophyta; class Magnoliopsida; order Asparagales; family Iridaceae; genus Iris; species Iris pallida. Next base: position 1,553,983 of record JANAVB010032620.1, read on the forward strand.
GTCTAAACCACAGTTCACAATTTCCACCACTCTCTTCCTGGATTACCCATCTGAAATCACCCAAGTGTCATGTTCTCCTATTAAGCTTACCTATCTGTCCTCAACAGTTCAATGTACATTCAGATATCAGTCTAAACTATCAAGGGTAAGTAATTCTTAGGTTTTAAGGGAACGAATCAGTCTAGGAGAGACTGACATATTGTTAATTGCAATGATGTACTAGTCTCAGTTCAACTGAGACAATCTCAAGTTCAACTCAGGTTCACTGAGTATCACTCTCAGGTTTTCCTGAGATGAACTCTCAGGTTTTCCTGAGTATCACTCGGTTCACTGGGTATTACTCAGGTCAACTGAGTATCACTCAGTTCAACTGAGTATCACTTAGGAACACCACTCAGGTCAACTGTCAGGACAGTGCAAAATAGCAGTGATATGGGTTGAAATACAAAATCAGTTCATTCACAAAGCTAAACTCGTAGTCTATATTTCATTAGGGTGTCCAGTTACTTAAGTGTGGCATCACTGATATGCGAATCCAGTTCGAGAATGTGAACCAAGATATGAATCTATAGTCTCAGGTTCAACCATATTTCAGTATTGCATATGCAATTCCCAGTTTTACACTGAGATTGACTCCTCTGGTCTCAATGAAATAACTCTCAGGTTTTCCTGAGATTTCTTTCAGTTTCCTGAGATATGCAACCCTTGGTTCAAGATAATACATATAATTCTAAATTTACACTGAATATCCCACAGTTCAACTAAGCCAGGATAATGAATGAATCACAAAATCGTAGGTGAGATCCCAGGTCCCTCTAATGAACTAAGTTACATATGTAGATATCAGATTCAGGTAATCACATTGATATGAGTTCATTATCACTAAAAGTGGTACAGGCTCGAGTTCCAATACTGAGATATGAAATCAAATTCATCAAGTTGGCTCAATTATATTGATGCAAAACAGAACAACCAAGCTATTGATGCAAAACTCAACATCAACCCAATCGAGAACTAAATAACAGGATGAGAAGTATACCTGTGATGAACTGATTCCAGCAGAGAGTTGAAGTGGCTCAGGTTTGGACACGAGTTCTGTGTCAAGACAAATCAATCTCTCTGAAATCCATGCCCATGATACAAACAGGGACATCGGAAAAAAACAAACAGAGAAAATCAAAGAGCTGATCCTCAGTTTATAGGCATCAACAATGTCGAAATTTAAGGATTTCCTACGCACTTACCAAGGATTGATCCAACCACCTCTGATTGTGCAGATCCCCAAATCTTCGTTAGGTTCTCAGATCTGGTTCACAAGAATTCTAAAAGTTCAACAAGAGTTCGAATGAAGGAACCGATCTATACTTCTGCGAAGATTGAACGAAGGTTATTACTACTTCGAAAATTGGTAAGAGCTCACCTCCATTGTTGATGATGAAAACAGGAAGTCGTTTGATCGATCCACAATGCTTCGATCGACCACTGGATCGAGGAAGATTTCCAGAGTTCAACGAAATCTCAAGAAGTGAAGAATCGATCGACTGATCTTCAAGGAAAATTGGAATCATTAAAATTTTCAAAAATCAAAAACTTAGATCTAAATCTTCTCGATGCTCACCTGTCATGTTGATGATCTGAGGAAGAGGAGAGGACCAATTCAAAGTCTTCTTGCTCCCATGAAAACTTTGCTATGCCGCCATTGATGTACAGAGGAAGAAGAAGACATGGTCAGGAAAGAGGGAACAAATTGGAGGGAATGGTTTGAGAAATAGAATGGAGGAGGAGACGATTATATAGGATCGTGGAGGGTGGTTGCTTGGAGAGAAGGAATGGAAAGTGCGGGAAATCAGAAGTTTTGGGAGAGAGCTGCACATGGGATTGTAAGTTTGTAACTGAATTTCAAAATTTTGTTTTCTAACCTACCAGCTTGATTGCAAGCTCAGGGATGAACCAATATTTATAAAGGACTCAATGATACTGTCCTAAAGAATGGGCCCAGGCTCTTCTCAAAAATGTAACCCAAAGTTAGGAGTTGATGGTGGGCTGCTGGTTCAGTCTTCAAATAAAGGACTAACTAATAGGCTAATCCAATGGGCTAACTAATGGGCTAATCCAATGGGCTAACTAATGGCTTAGGGTTTAACACAATCAAGCTTAAACATCTGACTTAAGAATACCAAAAATATTTACTAACTCTAATCTATCTATTCATTGAACCAATAGCTATAAATAAATAAAAAATCTCGAGAATAGGGAAAATGGAGTTACAGGTAAATGTCTACCGCTCGAATAGCCGCTCCAAGGTCTGTCGTGTGGCGATATAACTTTGGCTTCCATTCACCATTCCTAATGATATGCTGACACTTCATCCCTCTACCATCCTCCTAGTGAAACTGGTTGCCAAGTATCTCTAGCAACGATCGCCTCTTCACCCAGGGATCCAGCCAAAGGTCAGTACCTGTTCCATCTCTCATAATCTGCCGAGTAGTGGATTTGAGGACAGCTCTGTGACGGATGATTCTTTTGAAAGTCACCGAGTGGTTGTTGTGGGCACAGGTCCAGTAGTTGTCCGTCTTCACATACCGACTGGACATCCAAGGTTATAAACGGCGGTAGGCGGGTGCGCGGCGGAGAGAGTCCGCCTACCGCCTAGGCCGCCTAGGTGGTGCCTAGGCGCCGCCTAGGCGGTTGATACATTTTGAACATTTTTTACTATTTTACCACTGTTTTTTGCATAATATGCATATTTTAAGGGTGTTCCATGCATAACTAAGTTGTAGAACGAAGATTTATAAAGTTTTAGTGTTGTTAGGCCCGTAATGTTAAAAAAATCTTTTTGGCCAAAATATTTTGTAAAGTATTTATCCGCCTAGGCGCTCGCCTACGCTGCCTCACCTCCGCCTATGCCGCCAATCTCCATTGGCCGCCTACTCCACCGCCTACAGCAAAGCGGTGCGGAGAGGGACCGCCTACTGTCTAGGCGCCGCCTAGACGGCCTAGGCGGACGCCATTTAGAACACTGTGGACATCCATTCCGCCCATAGCGACCCGCCTTTAATGAACCTTCACGCCATCTTCAGCCCCGAGACCTCCCTAACAGCTAGGAGTGGTTTGAGCCCTACCCCACCCTCCTTCCGAGGACGGCAGAGTTGCTCCCAGGAAATCGCATGCATATCCCCTCTCCAGATGAAGTTGGTACAGATGCTCTCCACCTTCCTGATAGTGTCCACCGGAACTAGGATAGACTGGAGCCAGAATAGCGCCAGGATAGAGATGACTGACCGCACTAGCTCAATGCGATCTCCAAAGGACAGGCCAGCTGCCTACCATCCTTCTACCCTCCTCTGAGCATACTCCACCAAGTCCTGACAGTCCAGGTCCCTCGCATAGTTAACTGTCAGGGGCACCCCCAAGTATTTGACGGGCAACTCCCCTTTGTCAATGCCTAGAATTGTCGCTCTTTCCTCCTTCAGCGTACAAAGGGAGCTGAAATAAACTCGGCTCTTTTCTCGGTTCAGTTGAAACCCAGAGAGCTTTTCGAACTCATCCATAGTCGCAGATAGCATGGTCATTCCTCCCATAGTCGGTCGAAGGAAAACCAGGAGGTCATCCGCATAGATGAGGTGGGAGACATGTGGCGAGATTAGCTTATACAAAGGTACAACCCGACCACTATGCACCGCCAAATCTATCAGACAAGAAAAGTACTCCATGACAAAGGTGAACAGATAAGGAGACAATGGGTCCCCTTGCCTCAACCCTCTGTTACTGCGGAAGAACCCATATGGGATGTTCTGTACAAGTACTGAGAAAATAGGGGTCGAGATGCACTCCCTAATCCTCGATATCCATACCTCGTCAAACCCCATAGCGCCCATCAGGTGGCACAAGAAGTCTCTGTTGACCATGTCATAGGCTTTCCTCAGGTTCACACATGCCTTCTCGCCCTCCGGTTTGTTGAACTCCCGCACCATCTCATAAGCGAGTAGGCTGTGCTCCGCAATCGATCTGCCCTTGATGAAGACCGCCTGATACGGGGAGACCAGGTCCTGCATAATCTCCTAGTCCTCCATACGCCGACACATAAGGTGAGTGATTATCTTATAAAGATAATTACAGCACGCAATAGGGCGGAAGTCAGCCAGCGAGGTCGTCCCTTCTTTCTTCGGCACCAGAGTCAGGAACGTGTGGTTGAGCTCCTTTAGTAGTTTTCCCTCAGTTAAGAATTCCTAAACTGCTTCAAGGACTGGCAGCTTCAAGGAATCCCAGTGGCGCTTGTAGAACCTACTGCTAAACCCATCCGGCCCTGAGACTTTGTTCGGATCCGCCTTCATGACAACAGTCTCCAACTCCTCCAGCCTGACCAGCGCCAGCAGCTGGCCGTTGCCATATGGCGTCACCAGCTTCTTTGTGATGATATCTGGAAAGACAGATAGATAGTCAATTTGAGAATATAACTCTGAATAATACATGACAGTCTCCCCTTGGATCGCAGTTGGGTCGCCAACCAGATTGTCCTCTCCATCAATAAGTTGAGAGACACTATTTCTGTGTTGTCTGGTGCGGATCACATCGTAGAAGAACTTGGAGCAGCGGTCCCCTTCCTTAAGCCAGGAGCATTTAGCACGTTGTGCTGCACTGGAGCCGGAGAATGTTGACTTCTCCAATTAATTCCTTTTTCCGAGCCGCTAAGAGCCCATCCAGAATATCAGATTGCATGGAGTCCTGAGTAGCCCTGAGTTCAGCCTCCTTGACCTCCAGAGATGGTCGGGACGTGCTCTTTTCTATATATATATATATATATATATATATATGTATGGCAAATGACCTCTAGTCTAGTGGTTAAGAGAGATGCATGCAGCCCGAGTGGTCAGGCGAACGCTCCCACCGGGAATCGATCTCCTGACCACTCAGGCCGCATGCATCTCTCTTAACCACTAGGCTAGAGGTCATTTGCCATATACACACACACGCGCGGTTGCGGGAACTAAAAAATTGAGTAATTGAGAAGAGCAAACAACAATTCTTTTTTTTTTCACTTTTGGGGAAGAGTAAACAACAACTCCTTTTTTTTCTATACATAATTACCTAACTACTCGTGTTAAAATTTATGAACAATTTTAATTAGTAAACATAGGTAAGGATATTTTTAGAATAAAAACTTCCACGTATAGATAATAAATTTTGAAAATACTATGCTGGAACTATGAATTTGGGTCCCTGTACTGTAAATTTGTCAAAATGTGGCTGGGTACTGTAGGTTTAATCCAAAATTGAGGAGGCTCAAAATTGTAGACCATAATTTGGAAGTTGTTGTCCCCCAAATATGAAGTCGGTGCTGAAGTTGTCCAAGAAAATGGATAGAGAAGCACTTGCCATATTCTAGAAGGCCAGTGCATTTAAACCTTGTTATTTATGACAGTCTATGTTTCGACATACACGGGGAAATGGTTGGTGCCTGTGTACATGTCGTGTACGTAACCACAAGTGAAATTATTGGATTCTGGACGGGTAATTGCAGTAATATCTAAGGAGCTAAGCGGGAGTGTCAGATTGAGACACATCCCTAGGTCCACTCAAACCTACAAATGTGCATATAAATAAATAGTTAAGTACATGCCCGATAGCTCCATTTCACTTCTGATATTTGATATTGTTTTATAGAGAAAAAAGTATGTGATCCCATCGGGTTGCACATCCTCTATTACATAACATGAGCGAGATTTTGTAAGGCAACAGCCTGCCATGAATACACTCGCAAAACAAACATGGGGAGACTTATATCCCAGACACTTCTCTATAAAAACACTTAAAGACTTCTGCAAACTTCAAAACTCAGCAGCAGTAGCACCTCCTTATTTCAAACAAATAATTAATATATAGGGGGCACTGTGTGAATATAAGAGATGAGGTGTTTGAATTCTTACAGACAAATAACATCAGAGTTCACTTGTTGCAAACTTTGATTTTGTTTACTACTTCGGTATGTGGTGCTCCAATATCCAATACCAAATGAAGTCTTTTGTGTTTTTATCCAGAATAATTGAAGTCTCCCTTTGGATTTTTGATATATTACAGGTCTAATTTTAATCAGCATGCCTTATGTTTCTGTTTTTCTAAATTAATTACTTGGTCAATTTTACATCATATTTTTGCAGTTTTTTCTGGATTGAGCTGGAGCAACTATTAGAAGGCATTGCCGTGATGCAAGAAGAGTTGACACTTCGTACAGGACATTAGTTAGTTTTATTTAGGGAATGAATGTCTACAAGAATTCTCACAACATATCTCAACAAAATTGGTAGCAAAGCAAGACAGGTATACCATTAATCATAATATCACCAAAGAAACACTGCAAATTTTGTGCTAGAAGGTAGCAGCAGGATAACATGTGACAGTCAGATTTTTGCGTAACATACTTGATTCTGACATTTTACACAAGCTGATTTTGGCATCTTGGTTTAGTGAAACTACTTCATTTATAATTAAAGGGCATGCTGTTACACCTTGGATACATCTAGTCAATCCTACTCATGTTGAATTTTGAATCAATTGGAAAATGTTGCAAGAAAGAGGTCCATAGTTAATGGACTCATCTGACCCTTTTGCCTTTTCAAGCATATGCAATTTGAATTCGAGCAATGCATATGTTAAGAGTGTCTTTCATTACCTAATTGAATTTCACTCGATGGCTCATGCAATCTCATCCCAACTAAATGTATGATCCTAGTCCTATAAGTCATTTGTTTATCTATCTAAACATATCTAGGTCTATGAAAGACACATCAACTATCTAAACATGTGCACATCCACGTTTAAGTACATGTCCTTGTGTCCTTAACCTCGGAGATTATGGAATGGTCAATGATCCATATATAATATATTCAAGGTTGTGAAAAGCGCTAGACGCTAGTCGGGCGGACACCTTCCGCCTAGCGCCTAGTCCGCGCTAGGCGGGTGCCTAGGCGGCCGCCTAGATCTAGGCGGTTCAAAAAAATAAAAAGAATCCAAAAAAATATACTAAAAATTGAAGAAAACATTCATAAAACCCTAAAACATGCATAGTTGGGCGTCAGGTTGACTAGGCGGGCATCCGGCGCCTAGCGACTAGGCGCGGCCTAGGCGGACGCCTTTTAGAACAGAGAATATATTACATGAAGTTCTCTCATGCTTTTTTTTTTCTTGAAAAAAAAAAAGATTCTCTGTAATGTTGATGAAAATGAAAGATGAGAGGTTAATCTTTGGAAAGTCTGTAATGTTCAAGAAGAATCATATCATCAATGATACTTGGCAGACACTATTCAACTAAAATGTTTGCACAAGCCCATAAATCTGATTTATGTTAGGGCTGAGAAAATTAAGTTTGTAACTTGTGATTAACTATTTAAGTTTTTGCAAAGCCCACAACAACAATATACTCTACTGATACAGAACAAGGTTAGTTGTGTGTGCTTGTGTGTGTATTTCTGAAGGTATTTATACTTCAAAATTTCTCCTTTTTGTACATTATTATGAAGATACCTAAGTAACATAGGAATTAGGATCCACATAACTTTTTGTAGTATGATGCATTCCATCTTGATATTATAACCACAGATGATTTTACAAATGCAGATATCTTGGATGCAACTGCTGTTGCAAAAAGACTGCATGAAGATTGGATAAACTATCCAGCAATTCCTGTTGTCACTAGTTTTCTTGGAAAGGTTTTTCTCCAGCAAGCTAGCCGTAATCATGGTTTTGCTCTGTTGATACACCTAACAATACGAGCTAATTGCTAAATATTTATGGATGCGGGGTTATAAATCTTATGTTGTGACCACTTTAGGAAGAGGTGGTAGTGACTTGACTGCTACAACTATCGGTAAAGCACCACTTTTTAACATTTTTGTGGCCTTCCAACACCATAATAACCTTATAGTATGCTGACTATTAAGGCCTTCTAGCATTCATGCATTACCTATCATCACCAATCAAGCGTGAGCCTTGCACTCTGACTTATTACAGTATGTCCTTGCTCTTGCTCATGCTTTCTACAATTCTTTGAATCTAACAAGTTGTATCAGTAATGATTGGGTTGCTATCTGGCTTATAACTAGATATGTCTTAAATCTTTAACATGTATGGATCTTTGAATCTAACCAGTTATACCAGTAATGATGGGGTTGTTATATTGATGATAACTAGATCTGTCTTAAATCTTTAGCAGGTATGGATCTTTGAATCAAACAAGTTATATCAGTAATGATTGGGTTGCTATATTGCTGATAACTAGATCGGTCTTAAATCTTTAACAGGTATGGATCTTTCAATCTAACAAGCTATATCAATAATTTTTGAGTTGCTATATTGATGATAACTAGATCTGTCTTAAATCTTTAACATGTATGGATTTTTGAATCTAACAAGTTATATCAGTAATGATTGAGTTGCTATATTGCTGATTACTAACATAAGTTTATATACCATCACTTTTGTGAGCCGATCCAACATAAGTTTATATACCATCACTTTTGTATGATAAATACTTCCTCCGAAGAGTTCAGGGTTCTAAAGAGGCAGAGATGCTTCGTATCTGTATTATGTTCCAATGTAGTTCATACGCACCTCTCTTTGATTCATTTCTTCACTGAAATAGTCTAAAATTTTCCAAATTATCATACCCATGAAATCTTGCTCAAAGAAACACAAGAGCTCAACATCAAGAACAAGGACAGCATATTGGCAACAAAGCTGTAGTGCAACTTTAAGGTCCTAACGTCAAATCATCTTTTAAGCAATTGGAATATAATTATCAGTTCCTTTAGGTTGTAGGATTACTTTTCGAAAAGTATGTAAAGATAGAACTATGATTAGCTTTATGTTCAAGTGTTGTTTAAAATTTGTAGAATTTTTTTTAATAAATGTAAACAATTTCAAATTAACTTCCTATTTTTCTTATATCTAAAAGCACACAGGATTTCTCACGTCAATTCTCTCAAATAAACAAAAGAGGATAATGATAAAATGAGAAACAATATATTTTGAAATTATTTGAATGTGAAAACGTTACAGATTTTTTCTTTTCTCATAGAAACTATAAAGGAATATTATGACAGAAAAAAAAACTATGATACTAAACTAAATTAGGACCCTTAACTATCCTACTACATGAGTAGGGCAAACACAAACTTAGACGTGAAGAAGAAGAAGAAAGAACAAGAAAATATATGTGGATAAGATGCAAGCAAAAAAATTTAGTCGTTACTTTGACACTTAGGCCATGTTTGGTTCACGAATTTAAGGAATCAGTAAAGAAAAGTTGTTTATTTCCTTTAGTTGGTAGCCACAAACTTGAAAACTATTTTTCTAACTGAGGGAAAAATAGGAGGAAGATGGTATTGATTTTCTATTCTCCTTTCCAGCATTTATTACAAAAAAAAGGACGAAAATAACCCATACTTAAATGTTTTATTGTCTGTTTTACCCATTACTTTTGGATTTTCATGATTTTTTTATTTTAAAATGCAATGATATTATTGAAAAATTGATATATTTTTTCTTTCCTTTCGTGCTCCAACCAAATATTGGAAGAAAAATCAAATGATCTTTCTTGAATGCTTTCCTTATTTTACCAAGCACATAAAATTAAAGAAAATCTGACATGAGTTATTATTTCTCATCCCTATGAAAATGACAAAAAAAAAAAATCTCTTATGAGAACCAAACGAGGCCCTAGTACTACAACTGAAAGGAAATGTCTGATAGATAGTAGGAATCCATGTAATGCAAAAGCTTTATTGGTTTTGGAAATGAATTATCCTCTTCTAGATTTGTGTTGTGTGCCACCTTTGATCTACTCTCAGTCAGAATTCTTCTATTTGGTCTTTGATCCAACCGCTGGCAAAAATACAAGCTTTGTGATGATACTTCTCCCAAGAATATGACGTAGACTCAAGAGCGGCCTAGGGAGTTGGGTTGCCCTATTCGGAGCTAGTTTTGGTTGCCACTTGATACTTATTGTGGGCCGATCATGGAGGGTCACCCACGACTCCAACCTCCATTAAGGTCATGATGAGCCTAGCGGTTGCCCTAAGTAGAGGGGGTTTGTCCAAGCCCAAAGTCTTCTCTGGCTTACACTTGGGCCGGCCCTGCGTAGACTACAAAGATTTGTTTGCCTTAGTTGCTAAGATGGCATATGTTTGCACCCGTATTTGCTACGATATCATATTGAACTCATAGCACATATGGATCAGAAACCTGCTAAGGTATATATAATTGTATAGGAAATCTATTGTATTGAACATATTATGCCAAGAGATGAGAGAAAATCTAGGTAGGAAGACACAATGACCATTGACAAGCGATCGACAAACATCAGAGTAAGCTCGAGAAAGAGAGATGTGTTCAAGGGAAACAATAAAGACCGAGTTACAGTGCAACAAAAATAACGCAGGACTCTGTAAAAAAAGTTAATGTGTGGATGTAGGCACACTCAAAAATTTACTCAAAACATATGTTGCATGAACCATATATATCCGGATCGGTGAATGTGGAGAGTGACAGAGAGAGTACATACAAGTTCCCTATAGTGACTAGAAACAAGAACGTGCAGCTCGCTGAAGAATATCGGAGATATGGTATATATACTTCTGTTGAGAAAGAAGGTTAACTATCAGGAAAATAAATCCAATCTTTCGCAAACGCATAGTGTATGTAGATTGTCATATGGTTCACCAGAAATACAAAGCTCACGAATTTCTCAAACATCTTTGTACAGAGCAGGTAACTGATCTCTTTAACAAGGCTCAGACTTGAATCACAGTTTCAGTTCTTTTCCAAACCCTCCATTTTTGATCCACCCATAGTTTTATGGGTAGTGCTATAGCCCATCATGGCTTCTACAAGTGTACCTCATTATTAATAGTTACTTCCGTAGACCCTTTATATTTTGTGCATACAGGTGTACCCTATATATTAAGACATTCTTTGTTAAACCTCGAATATTTGACCATCAAGCATCATTACTTGTATATAACCTATTGTACAAAACTTTCTTCTTCACAAGTGTTGTAAGTTTAATATGTTAAATATAGTTGATCCCTTATACAATTATAATTATACTTGATTAGTGATATGCACGTTCAGATGTGTGTGTGTGTGTGTGTGTGTGTGTGTGTGTGTGTGTGTGTGAGAGTGAGAGAGAGAGAGAGAGAGAGAGAGGGGGGGGGGGGGGGGGGGGGGGGGGGGGTGGGGGCAAGAAAATTTTGTTTGGAAAGAGGTAAACATTAAAATAGAAAAAGTATTGGAATGCAGTTATTATGAGCTTCTCTTTTATTCTAAATTACCTAGCCGTTCCTCTTAATTTTGATGACCATTTTAATTAATAAATCTTGAATAGGGATATCTTTGGAAAAAAAATTCATGAGGAAGTCTAACTTTTCTTATTATATAGTAGTATAGATTACTTATTTATTTGGTTTGTCCAGGTGTACATCATTGATAGTTTCTTGTTAGACCCTTTATATTTGGTGTGTACATGCACACCTCATTAAGACATTCCTTGCTAGACTTCAATTACTTAGCTATCAGTCCTCATTAGTCATTACTTGTATATAATCTCATGTACATAGATACAATATCTACAGAAACTTAAATAGGAACTTGCAATGTTGTTACGACACTTGGCATCATTTTTTGCATTTAAGCTCTTAATTTTTTCTATTTAGGTCCTTGAAAAAAATTAAGGGATGTAATCCAACAGCTATTAATGAGAATCTTTAAATTTAAGAACTCATGAGTTCCTCTAAGACTTTTGATACTATATATATTATCATAACAAAACTTACTTCTCCACTTGTTCTGAGTTTAGTAATCTTTATTCCAACACAGTTGCCACAACTGAAAGAGAAGTTCTGATAGGTAGGTAGGAGTCCATGAAGTGCAAAAGCTTTATCAGTTTTTGAAACTTCTGGATCTATTTTGTGTGCTTATCTGATCTCTACTCCCAGTTTGCACTGTTCTATTTGGCTGGTGAGATGCACGCATAGCCGTTTCTGACATTCTAAGAAAGGGCCATATGTGCAAATACTAAAAAAATAATATTTTTTAACCATTCTAAAAAATGATATTTTCTGACATTCTAAGGATCATATTAGTGCAGTTGCTAAAAATAGGGAGGTATAAATCTAAAAATGGAGATTTCACAATATATATATATATATATATATATATATATATATATATATATATATATATATATATATATATATATATATATATATATACTAGCATATGTGCACGTGCCTTGCACGTATTTTAACATTTCTTAATTAGTTTAGGAAGACTCTTTAGGAAGACCAAAGGGTAGTCTTCCAAATTACTAAGTTGTCCTTATTAAATTAATGAACTATTTTTAATTAGTATAAGTATGTAAGGGTATTTTTGGAATTCAAAAGTTTCACCATCTAAGTTTTCCTATTATATAGTAGAATAGATATATTTAGCCTATATATATATATATATATATATATATATATATATATATATATATATAGAATAAGGGAGGTAGGGTGCCACCTTACGGGAGGGTGTCTACTTGTCACTCCCCTATGCTATCATCATGCACATGGGTGCATGATGATAGCATGTGGGAGGTGACAAGTAGACACTCTCCATAGGGTGGCACCTCACCTCCCTCATCCTCTCTCTCTCTCTCTCTCTCTCTCTCTCTCTCTCTCTCTCTATATATATATATATATATATATATATATATATAGCCCAAGTGGCTAGGGAGGGGGGCTCACTTGGGGGAGGTCCCAAGTTCGAGCCGCCCCCCCCCCCCCCCCCCCCCCCCCCCCCCCCCCCCCCCCCCCCTCCCGTGGGCATGGGATGGATGGGTGGTCGCAGGGCGGCCACGGTCCCGAGCTGGCGGCCTCAAGAAATTGACACAAAATATATATATATATATATATATATATATATATATATATATATATATATATATATATATATATATATATGTTGGTGTTTTTGCCTTTAGACTAGGCAAGATAGTCCCACATCGGCTACACCAAATGATAAGTATCTCAATATAATGCATTGCTTGTGTTGAGGTGTGCACATGAGGTGTAATGGGGCACAAGTGTGTGCCATGTGGGAGTATTTTCCTAGAAGAAAAGAGGATTAATTCTAACAATGATGTAAGTTGATTTTTTTATCGGACTCGGACTCGGACTCCAAGATGCCTTGTGCATGCACGGTCGTGTGTTCGGTGGGTAGGCGTAGGCTAGCACTCAACTATGTTGATTGTGGGATGATGTAAAACATCAAACTCTATTTTAGAGTATTGGTATTTTAGTCCCACATCGGATAGGAGAGATGGTGAAGTCTCACTCCACTATATAAATAGAGCCCCCTGACCTCCTTTCTAAGATACACCAGAGAAGAAAGTTAAGGGAGTCCGTAAAGTTCAGGAAGCCCGTTCAAGTCTCAAAAATTGACTGACGAGCGTTCCAGAAGTTCTCTAAGAACTTGCTGGTTCCTGGAAGCGGATCGTATATAGGCGAATCTTGCTTTGAGCAACGGTGATCTGATCACCCCAACAAAGCTGTCTTTCCCTTTCTTCTTTCCTTCTCTTCTTCTTTGATCTAATCAGAAACTCCTTGTGGGCTTTCGTCGCTGCTGCTGCTAGCAATTCGATTTGTACCATCTTTTTAGAAGCATTACATTCGTTTGCTACGGTAACGAAATTTTTTAGATCTTCGTTACCCAGAATCCTTCAAGGATCTCTGTAGTGCACCTTCTTTGAAGAGTTGCTACAAAACGTTATTTTTACAATCGTTTCATTTTTCAGTTTTCCATCAAAAATTACGTCTCGGGAATAACAATCTCAAAGCAAGATTTATTTTCGATGGAAAACAACCGTGCAAACCTTCTCGTCATAAGTTTTAACATACTTGAGAAGTTTGACGGGGAGCATTACAATGTCTGGAAGAGAAAGGTCAGGCTTAATCTTCAACTCGTGAGCGTTGACTACGTGTTGACAGATCATGAGCCTTTAAGTCCAGAAGGTGAAAGTGCTCGAAGGGTCGCTGAGACCACTGCTCTGCAATCCAAGTGGAGGAGAGATAACAACCTTTGCAAGTTGCTTATCTTAAACTCTATTACTCTCTGGCAGAGTCATACAGCTAGACGGTCTATGCTAAGGACGTCTGGGAGTCTGTAGAGAATCTCTACAAGGCAGATGAGAACAGGAACAAGAACCACGTGACCGAAAAGGTCTGGAAGATGCGATTTGAGGACGACAAGACGATGTTGCCTCAAGTCAAAGAGTTTCTCAAGTTACGTCAGAAACTTGAGGATGACGGCATACCTTTGTCGATGCATTTGTCGTCGGGGACATTGTCGCCAAGCTTCCACCTAGGTGGAGCAATTTCATTGAGGACTTGCACCGCAAGAAGATAGAGGTAGATCTTGAACGTCTCTTGCACTGGATTCATGTTGAAGACGAGCTAAGGACTCTCACCAGCTGTAGGTGAAGTCAGCTCAATTCAAGCCAAAGACCTAAGGGCGATGGTGCTTGCTTCAACTGTGGCAAGAAGGGTCACTTCAAGAAGGATTGCAAGGTCAAGCCCAAACCAAAATAGCAGGTATGGTTAAACTTGATTATTTTGATTACTTAACTTGGTTGCTATTGTTGCATAGGTTGAGTTATCTAGCGCGGTAGCTGACTAGTGGTCTGACACTAGTGCATCTGACCACGTGTGCTCTCGAAGGAGCTGTTCACCAAGGACGAGCCGTGTTATGACGAAGGTCTCGATGGCGAACGTGTACCTAGCAAAATATCTGAAGATCGAGAGAGTGGTTATGAACCACCGACAAGGACACTGGAATGCGTGTTACATGTACCAGAGATTTTCGAAGATCTGATCTCAGGAAGTCTGTTTATGGTACAGACTTGAAAGATGAACATTCGTACTAACCAGATGGTGATTTCTTGGCGAGGAACATGCTTCGAAAAGATGTTCGATGCTGAAGGGATGTTCGAACTTCTGCTGATGTCGATGAAGTTACTTCATTAAATGGACTGAGAGTTGTGTTATGATAAAAGCATACTCAAGCTGTCCTACCGGGACCTTATCTTCAGAATGTGGGGGTAAGGAGGTGGAGGGATTTAAGGTCTGTGCAGATACAAGACTGTCAGGAAGCTGCTCAGACGATTGAACTAAAGTACTGATACTAATCATCTGGAGTTAGTACACTCAGATATCTGTGACTTTTATCAATTCTCCACAGAGGCCGGTTCGAAGTGTTTCTCGAAGTGCACGTTCGCATGACTTCTCAAGTTGAAGGATGCAGCATTCGAGTAGTTCAGAGACTTCAAGGCTAAAACTGAACGTTAAACCGATCTACAACTACTCAGAAGTGATCGAGGTGGAGAGTATAGGTCTCATGAATTCACATCGTTCTGTAGAGAACATGGAATTGTTAATGAGACGACTGCTCTGTACTCCCCTCAATCAAATGGTATTGCGGAAAGGAAGAACAGAACACTAACAGAGATGATGAACTCAATGTTGTTGACTGCGGGTCTTCCAAATTGCTTCTGGGGCGAAGCAGTGCTTACTGCTACTCTAATTCTGTATACAGTACCGTATGTAACTTTCGATGTCACTCCTCATGAACTATGGTTCAAGGTCAGACCCAACTTGAATGTTATTCGAGTGTGGGGGTGTCTGGCATATGTGAAGCTTCCGGATTTGAAGATTCAGAAGCTAGGTACAAGGACTATGAAGACAATCTTCCTGGGTTATGCCAATAAGAGTGATGCTTGGAGGTTCCTTGATATTGAATCTAATCATATCATTGAGTCTCGCGATGCAGAATTCTTTGAAGATAAATTTGCAAGGCACAAGAACATTATTTTCGTGGATATTCCGGAGAACAGTGTGAGTGCACAGGAGGCTGAAGCTCCTTATAGCGATGTAGTCCAAGAAGTTGTTGTTGCAAGAACAACTATTGAACCAGAACTCATAGAACCTGTGTCTAAGCGAATGAGGAGACAAAAGGACTTCAGAGAGGATCTTGTCATCTATCATGTGGAAGCAGATCCGCTTACCTATGATGAGGCTATGAAGACCAGAGACGCTGTCCTCTGGAAGGAGACTATTAATGATGAGTATGACTCGATAACCTCCAACAACACGTGGGTGTTGGTCGATCTGTCTGAAGGAGCAAAACCAATCGGATGTAAATGGATCTTCAAGAAGAAGATGAAATCCGATAGAACTGTTGATAAGTTCAAGGCTAGGTTGGTAGCCAAGGAGTTTTCTCAGAAGCAGGAGATTGATTACTTTGACACTTATGCTCCAATAGCACGGATGACGACCATGATCAGGATGTTGATTGCTCTAAGTGCAATTCACAAGCTAGTTATTCATCAGATGGATGTTAAAACTACTTTCCTGAATGGTGAGTTGACTGAAGAGATTTACATAAAACAACCAGAAGGATTCGTCATTGAGGGCCTCGAAGACAAAGTCTGTAAGTTGGTAAAATCTCTGTATGGTCTGAAGCAAGCTCCCAAGATGTGGCATGAGAAGTTTGATAAAGTCATAAGATCAAACGGCTACAAGCTCAGCGAGACGGACAAATGTGTATACACAAAGTTCGCTGACGGGAGAGGAGTTGTCGTTTGTCTGTACGTGGACGACATGTGATCTTGGGTACAGATCTAGCAAGCGTCACTGAGACAAAGAAGTTTCTCTCGTCTAAGTTCAGCATGTAGGACTTAGGGGAAGCTAATGTTATCCTAGAGATAAAGATCATCCGGACGAAAACTGAAGTGGCATTGTCACAGTCTCATTACATTGAGAAGATGCTCACACGCTATGGGTATCAGGATCTTCCAGGGATAGATACGCCGTATAGGTGTGACAAGAAGCTGAAGCCAAATCCAAGAAAAAGCGTCAGACAATTGGAGTATTCACGCGTCATCAGGAGTTTGATGTATGCGACTACTGCCACAAGGCCTGACATAGCTTTCGATGTGAGGATGTTGACTCGATTTATGAGCAATCCAGGTGAGGAGTACTGGAAAGCTGTGAAGAGGGTTATGAGATACCTCAAAAGAACTCAGAAGTATGCACTGTACTACTGTGAAGATCCAACAGTAGTAGAAGGCTTCAGTGATGCAAGCTGGTGTTCAGAAGTAGAGAGTGAAAGGTCCGCAGGAGGATACATATTCTAAATGGGTAGAGCTGCTATATCGTGGAAGTCGAAGAAGCAGTCTATGCTCTCACATTCGTCTATGGAACCTGAGTTTTATGCACTAGCAACTGCAGCAGATGAAGCAGAATGGCTTCAGGAGCTCATGTATGATATTCCTATGGTTGGTACATAGATTTCGGCAGTGCCAATTTACTACGACAACCAGGCGACTACAGCAGTGGCATCAAATGACCTCTTCAATGGTAAGAAGATGACTGTGCGATTAAGGCACAGGTCGGTCAATGATCTTATTAAAAAAGTCATTGTCGTGGTGGATGTTCGGAGCCAGGAGAATCTGGCAGATCCGATCACCAAAGGTCTCAAGCGTCAGCTGGTCGAGGACTTAGCAAGAAAAATAGGCTTGAAGACGTTCTGATATTGTGTCTCTGCAATCCTACCATAAAGTTTTATGTTATTAGTTCAAAGAGAAATCTACTAGGCATCTAGCTTTCGGTTCAAGAGAGGACCATTGACTGGAAGAATATCAGGTGCAGTGGACAATCCTTTGGTATACTGCGGGGTCACGGACCTAAAACCACTGTTAGTGGGCAGTCCTCTGGATATTGCGCGGTCACGTACCCAGAACCACTGTTAGTGGGCAATCCCTTGGGATATTGCGGGGTTTCAGACCCAGGACTATTGTGAGTAGGCAATCCTTTGGAACCTTGCGGGATTGTGAACCCAGAACCACTGTTGTCTATTGTTTGTTCATTATAGAGAACAAAGTCCTGTGAGAGGATGGTTTGGAAGTCTTAATGAGTTCTCGGACATTTGGGATGTCTGTTGTGCTTTACAGGAAGCACGGGTAGCACAACACTGCAAAGGAGCGTAGTACTCCATGCTACAGTGGGCTGACACCACATGAGGTACCTAGTGAGGGTAAAGCCTCGGCTTCGGGCCAAGTCACAACGGCGTAGCACCGCACATAGGCAAGTGGGCCTAATGCTGTAGAATGAAGAGTGGTAGGCAGCACTACAAAGAGGATGAGCCTCATGTTACAGTGGTGTGACACCACATGAGGCAGTGCCTCGACTTTGCAAGCCATGTCACGGTGGCGTAACACCGCAAGGAAGCGAAAGGCTTTATGCTGGGTAGTTTGGCACTACAAAGAGGCTGGACCTCATGCTACAGGTGGTATAACACCACATGAGGCAGTGCCTCGGCTTTGGGCCATGTCATAGCGACATAGCACCGCAAGGAAGCGAAAGGCTTCATGCCAAGACTCTTTAAAAGAACTCACCTAGAGTGTATGGATAGAGATGTAGGCCTTCTCTTGAGAAAAACTTTATAGACACCCAACATACATACACCGAAACCAGGCTGGCACAAGGCCTTTAATGTGCAGCCAGAAGCACAGTTGATGTCATTATGTGAGTAGGAAGAATTACAGTTATGGTACAGAATTCAAGGCTTAGTCCATTCTTGTATCATGCTGTTATTTAACCTATGCGGGAAGATTCAAGTCGTAGCGACATTTCTCCTAATGCATGATGGACAGTCACTGTGGGGAACGCTCAACCCATATATTGAGATATGTGGGGGATTGTTGGTGTTTTTGCCTTTAGACTAGGAAAGATAGTCCCACATCGGTTACACCAAGTTATAAGTATCTCAATATAATGCATTGCTTGTGCTGAGGTGTGCACATGAGCTGTAATGGGACACAAGTGTGTGCCATGTGGGAGTATTTTCCTAGAAGGAAAAAGGATTAATTCTAACAATGATGTAAGTTGATTTTTGTTGATCGGACTCGGACTCCAGGATGCCTCGTGCATGCACGGTCGTGTGTTCGGTGGGTAGGCGTGGGCTAGCACTCGAGTATGTTGATTGTGGGATGATGTAAAGCATCAAACTCTATTTTAGAGTATTAGTATTTTAGTCCCACATCGGATAGGAGAGATGGTGAAGTCTCACTCCACTATATAAATAGAGCCCCCTGACCTCATTTCTAAGATACACCAAAGAAGAGAGTTAAGGGAGCCTGTAAAGTTCAGGAAGCCCGTTTAAGTCTCAAAAATTGACTGACGAGCGTTCCAAAAGTTCTCTAAGAACTTGCTGGTTCCTGGAAGCGGATCGTATATATGCGAATCTTGCTTTGAGCAACGGTGATCTGATCACCCCAGCAAAGCTGCCTTTCTCTTTCTTCTTTCCATCCCTTCTTCTTTGATCTAATCAGAAACTCCTTGTGGACTTTCGTCGCTGTTGCTGCTAGCAATTCGATTTGTACCTTCTTTTTAGAAGTATTATATTCGTTTGCTACGGTAACGAAAGCTTTTTAGATCTCGTTACCCAGAATCCTTCAAGGATCTCTGTAGTGCACCTTCTTTGAAGAGTTGCTACGAAACGTTGTTTTTACAATCGTTTCATTTCTCAGTTTTCCATCGAAAATTAGGCCTCGAAAATAACAATATATATATATATATATATATATATATATATATATATAATTTTATTTATTTATTTATTTATTGTTGAAGCAATGGGTAATTGTGTCGCCTCCACCGGGGATCGAATTCCTGACCACTTGAGCCGCATGCATCTCTCTTAACCACTAGGCTAGAGGTCATTTGCAATATATATATATATATATATATATATATATATATATATATATATATATATTGAGGTTTAAAAAAAATTGAGGTCTTCGGAATTTTGAAGCCATATGCGATCGCACAGCTTGTACATCTTCAGAAACGGCCATATCTTCAGGGCCGGCCCAGGGGCAAGCCCAACAAGCCCGTCGGCTTGGGCAACCCCCTATCTTTGGGCAACCCCCACAATGGCCGGCCCAGGAGCAGCCATCCATATATTATAAATAACATGTAAAAAAGTTACAAGTTAGCAACCATTCACCACTTGGCCCACGTGACCCCATCCACCATTCCAGGAGCAGCCATCCACCACTGGCCCACATGACCCCATCCACATATTTGAAAATATCAAAGACTTTTCCCTTGGATTAGGAGAAGTCTTGATGCGGGTCCCTCTGACTCCCGTCCGTTGCTGCGGCGGGTCTCTCTCATCCGCTACTCCTCTCACCAGTCATCAACCGGCCAGAAAAATAGGTGCACTCTCTTTCCCTCTCTCCCCCTCTCCCTATTTGTCGATTTCCATTAATTTTTCTCTCCGATTTTTTTTGTAAGAAGACAACTAGGGTTCCATGTCTCCCTTATTTGAAAATTTCCCCCTTTTTTTTCTATCCTACATTTTTTTGAACTGCAATTTCTTAGCCATAAGCATATGAAAATGAAAAGATGCAAATTCCATTAAAGGATTGAAGAGCATGCAGAATTTTGGATATGGATTTGTTTGTCTAGAATTTTTTATATTGATATGTTTGCCTAGGATTTGAATTAGGAAACATGAACCTTTCAAGTTCCAAAGACCGACTCTTTGTAAATTTGTAATTGTCATATCATCGTAGGCTCATAGCTAATTTTTTTTAATCAGGGCCGGCAGAACTTTGGACCAGACCACAGGTGACGATTTTTTTTATAAATTTATGACCACCTAACTTTTACAATTGTCTAAATTTGTATTGTCTAATTTTGTCAAAGCTAATTTTATTCATGAGTAATTTGGACCCGAGTCCACAGAACTTATAATAGAAGGGTTCAGTGCTACATTTTTTTTTTTTACCATCAAGTGCTTAATTGGGTTTTGACAGGCATGGGGCAACCAAAATTATTTTCGCCTAGGGCAACCCAACTCCCCAGACCGGCCCTGCATGTCTTGACGGGAACCTCTCTCTATATAGGCTGGCTGGCTGAAGGAGGCTGTCGATGCTAGGATGGGTGTGAAGCTCTCTATATTCAAATAATGATACTACTTCACAAGGAACAATGGACCAAAGGATATAGAAACCATGTCATATTTCAGTATGTGTCGCATCCGATAGATTAAGGTAAATGTTAAAGGCCATCCCATTTTTACTAAGGGCCACCAACTTGAAACTTTAAAAAAATTACAAATTTGTCATTTTGAAAACACTAAGGGCCACCAAGTTAGAATGTAACAGTGATTGCAGGACTTGCCTGTTGTCCAAAGTGAAGACAGGATTGCAGTGCTTGCCTGCAGTACTCGATTGACAGAAACTTTTCTTTATTTTTTTAAAACTTCCAACCTACAGTGATTGCAGGACTTGCCTGCAGTCCAAAGTGAAGACATGATTGCAGTATTTGTCTGCAGTCCTCGATTGACAGAAACTTTTTACAAAAATTTTAAAACTTACAGTGACTGCAGGACTTGACTGCAGTCCAAAGTGAAGACAGGACTGCAGTGCTTGCCTACAATCCTCGAATGACAGAAGCAGAGAGAGGGAGGTGAGGGGGAGGGGAGGGGTACGAACGGGGGAGGGGGGCTGTCGGCTGGAGGGGTACGAACGGAGGGGAGGGGGGAGGGCGGGGGGACGAGCGGAGAGAGAGAGAGAGAGAGGTGAGGGGGGTTTTGGGGGAACGAACGGGAGGGAAAGGGGAGGGGTTTTGGGTGGCCCTTAGTAAACTTATTCAATTTAGATTGCTCTTAGTAAAAATAATAGTAAGTTATGGTTGCCCTTAGTAGGATGGTTGCCCTTAGTAAAGCGGGGGTGGCCTTTAACATTTGCCTAGATTAACCTTGAATACCTTTCAGATCGAGTTCAAAAATTAATAATATTAATAATAAGGCTCAGACAATTGACGGTCTTTATTTTTCTTGAGCAGTGTTCTACACAGACCCCGGGGTGAACTGCATCTCTGAAACCGAAGACCACATGTACGGTCCCGATCGGCCAGATTTTATTTGCCTATCCACTGGGTCAATCCGATTGGTTCTTTGCATCCAGTTTTGGTGTAGCAGCTATATTTCGATTTATCATCTTCTTTCAGGGGTTTCATAATTGGACGTTAAACTCATTTCATATTATGCGAGTTGCCGCGAAGATGGTGATGGTGCAGGGCCGGCCCTAGCCCAGGGCGACCGCCTAGGTCCTTCGGATCATGAGGGACCCAAAAAAATAGTTTAACGATAAATATGTTAATAATTTTGTATCTCAAAATAGAACTAGTATATAGCATGGGCCCTTTTAAACACAAAGTTACTAATGTAGTGTAGTAGTTAGTACTTTAGACTGCTTACTAAAGGTCCTAAGTTCAATTCTTGGTTGTAGCTATTTTTTAAAAGTTTTTTTTAATATTTTTTATATTATGTATGGGGATCTTATTTTGAAAGTTCATCCTGGACCCCCATGAGTTTAGGACCGACCCTGTGATGGTGCAAATACAGTCCGTGCTTTTAACCCAACTCAAGTCGAAGAGACTTATTCAATGGTCACTGCTAATCGCTTTTGGTCCCAAATCTTGGGGTTGCTTTTTCCAATAAACGTTGGTTACATTTCTTTATGTTATTTGTACCAATAACCGGTTCATGGATGAGTGCTCTTGGGGTAGTCGGTCTGGCTTTGAACCTACGCGTTTATGACTTTGTTTTTCAAGAAATCCGCGCAGCGGAAGATCCTAAGTTTGAGACTTTCTACACCAAAAATATTCTCTTAAACGAAGGATCAGCCTGATGAAAACTTTATATTCCCCGTGGAGGTTCTACTCCGTGGAAACGATTTTTAATGAAACTTTAACTTTAGCTGGTCATGACCAAGAAATCGAAGGGCTGGCGTCATTTGTTTTGTTCCGACCAATAGGAGGATGACGTGTGGCAGTCAGGCACGATCTCCCCTCTCGGTTCATTTGGACTTTTTCTTTTTCTTTAGGCCCTTCTTTGAGTGTCGGTGGCAACGACATGTGACATTAACGTGCGACAAGGGTGAACCATTTTTTCCCTCATCTCCTATTGCTTTATATTTTGCCTCCCCCCATTGTATGCCAGTAATTGACGTCATGAACAAATAACTGAGATGATACTCATTTTGTTGATTCCATTAAAAATGACATATAGAGAATTCGGATAAGGGAATTGCAACTGACAATGCGACTTCAACAATATTTTCAGAATTTCAAGGTGTGTTACTAAAAGTACCCTCATTTTATTACCCTTTTTCAAAAATGAATTTTATAGCCTCCCTAATAAATTAAGAATGATTTTGGTAATTCACTTTAAAATTCTTAGACATTATAAAAATTTTCTTGGCAATTACAGTTTCATTTGGATAATATTCTCATTTTATAAAAAGGCAAACGGATCTTTTTACAGTGTCAGGATATCATATATACCGCCAAAAAGAAGTCACATCTAAAGGGTCCATTTTTGTTCATCCACCAAAACTTAGTGATATCATTCCCACTCAATGATTGTCACTTGTGTAGTTACGATATTACCATGTAAAATTCACCAAGTTTTCCTTGTAGTTAGTCCGAGCTCTCTAGCCTAGTGGTATTAGAGCGGACATCCGGAGGGGCCGGCAAGGTTCGAGCTCCCCAATTGTGTGTGTGCGTGTGATTTCAAAAAAAAAGATTTGTGAGGAGTTGGGTATCTGTGTCGGTTGTGTTGTAATGAAACAAAAATCATTATATCTCAAAATTGAAAACTATTTTGTGCCTGTCATGAATAAAAAAAACTAGTCAATTGATCTTCACTATTTTGTAATCCCAAGTTGGAAAGTGGTTGAAGAATTACAAAATATTGCAGTAGTCCAGCTTCTGCAGAACAGATCAATAATCATGGAGATGTCCGACTCCTCGCGAGCAGTAGGACTCTCACAGAACGGCTCATCAATGTGTTCTACCTTAAGTTAACGGCGTCTACTTAAATTAAATATTGTCCACCTTATTTATTGAAGGCTCCTGACGCTGTTTTGAAAGTTGGGCGTGCCTGCAGAATCCGAGTGATCCATTGTGGTTGGCGAGAAAAGAAATAAAAGGTGTGGCTGGATCGCAGAAGATTAATGGATCGAGTCACGGAAACGTAATATTTCTTTCATTTATGGTGAAAGTTGAAAGATATTGAATCCAAAGAACATACAATGCAGTTTTCACAAAAAGACCCTAACCTTATGTCGGGCACAGTAAAAAAAAACAAAGTTGGACGTGCCTCTTATAATTGTAACGTACATATATGATATATGATATTTCACTGCTTTTAGATACAAGTCATCTTTATTTCTTTCCTCTTGGTAAACTAATAAATGTTTTAATTAGTTCATATGATCAATCGATCGAATGACATTCTTGATTAATCTTGAACATTAGAACTAAGGGCCCGTTTGGTTTGCAGGATTGGACAACGTAATATAATTGGCATTACGTTGTCAATCTAACTCGGATGTTTTGTTGGACAAAAAAAATTAGATGTAATGTAATCGCGATTACAAGTTTGATTACATTACATCAGTTTCTTCTAAACTCAATTACATCATAAAACCTATGTAATCGCAATTACATTACAACTTAAGCGGAAGGTTGATATGCTATAATTTGGTCTTTTTGTTTGTTTTTGGTCATTTTTTGTTGTTTTTGTTTGTTTTTGGTCATTTTTGTTCGGTTTTGGTCGTTTTTGTTCGTTTTTTGTCATTTTTGTTCGTTTTTTGGTCATTTTATGTTGTTTTTGTTTGTTTTTTGTCTTTTTTGGTCGTTTTTGGTCGTTTTTTGTCGTTTTTGTTCGTTTTTGTTATTTTTGTTCGTTTTTTGTTATTTTTGTTCATTTTTTGTTCGTTTTTGTCCTTTTTATTGTTTTTGTCCGATTTTTGTCGTTTTTGTTCGTTTTTTGTCATTTTGTTCGTTTTTTTGTTGTTTTTGTTTGTTTTTCGTCGTTTTTTGTTGTTTTTGTTCGTTTTTTGTCATTTTTGTTCTTTTTCGTTGTTATTGTTTATTTTTTTCGGTTTTGTCATTTTTGTTGTTGTTTTTGGTCCTTTTTTGTTCGTTTTTTGTCGTTTGTGTTCGTTTTTTGTAATTTTTGTTCTTTTTTTTCATTTTTGTTCGATTTTTTGTCGTTTTTGTCCTTTTTTTGTTCTTTTTTGTCATTTTTGTTCGTTTTTTTGTCATTTTTGTACGTTTTTGTACGTTTTTGTTTGTTTTTTTTTGTCGTTTTTGTCCTTATTTTGTTGTTTTTGTTCGTTTTTTTGTCATTTTTGTTCGTTTTTCGTTGTTTTTGTTTGTTTTTTTTGTCGTTTTTGTCGTTTTTGTTGTTTTTGGTCTTTTATTGTTCGTTTTTTGTAATTTTTGTTCGTTTTTTTGTCATTTTTGTTCGATTTTTTGTCGTTTTGTCCTTTTTTTGGTTCATTTTTTGTCGTTTTTGTTCATTTTTTGTCATTTTTGTTCGTTTTGGGTTGTTTTTGTTTATTTTTTTGTTGTTTTTGTCCTTTTTTTTGTTTTTGTCCATTTTTTGTCGTTTTTGTTCATTTTTTGTCATTTTTGTTCGTTTTTGGTTGTTTTTGTTTGTTTTTTTTGTCGTTTTTGTCCTTTTTGCCCTTTTGTCGTTTTTGTCCTTTTTGCCCTTTTTTCGTTTTTGGTCAATTTTTTACGTTTTTATCGTTTTTTGTCGATTTTGCACATTTTTGTCATTTCTGCATGTTATTTATCGATTTTTGTCGATCTTGTACGTTTTTGACCATTTTTCACGTTTTATCGTCTTCTATCGTTTTTGGTCGATTTTGCATGTTTTTTGTCGCTTTTTTTATCCTTTTTTGCTTTTTTTGGGGTCTTTTTTCATTTTTTTTTGGTCGTTTATGCTCGTTTTTTCTTTTTGTTTGTTGTTTTTGTCGTTTTTGTTCCCTTTTTTGTAGTTTTTGGATTTTTTTTGCAAGTATTTTAATCTTTTTGTCGTTTTTTTGCTCGTTTTAATTCCCTCTTGTTTTTGGTCTTTTTTCGTATTTTCGTTCTTTGTCATTTCTGTTCCTTTTTATCGTTTTTTATTTTTTGCTCTTTTTATGGTTTTTTGTCATTTTTTTTCTTTTTTGTCGTTTTTGTTCATTTTTGCCCCTTTTTTTGTTTTTGGTCGTTTTTCATCCTTTTTTTCCCTTTCATTTATTGTTGTTTTTTGTCAATTTTTTTTGTTTTTAGTCATTTTTTTATCATTATTTGTCACTTTTTATGGTTTTCACATTTTTGATCTTTTTTTTTGTCGTTTTTCTTTTTTATCGATTTTTTATTTTTTGTTTTTTTTTCCTTCTGTTTTGTTCGTTTGTCATTTTTGGTATTTTTTATTTTTTGTCTTTTTTTTCGTTTTTGGTCTTTTTTTAGCAGAAAACAAACCATTTTCCCCTTTTTATTATTTATTTTTAATTTTTTTCTTTTTAAAATTTTGAAATTTTGTATTGATCAACTTTTTAAATTTTATGTTGTATTTTAAAAAAATATTAAATTAAAAATTCAATTACATTACTTGGTAAACCAAACACATGAATACAATTAACATTACATTACATGGTTTGATTACATGTTTCAACCAAACATAGTAATGTAATTGTAATTCCATTACATTACAAACTCAATTACATTACAAACCCAATTCCATTACGATTACGATTACATTACAATGAACCAAACGCAACCTAACCATGGTATCTCGAGTCCCCTGCCAACTAAAGCCCACTGCTCTGTTACTGGTAAGGTGTGTTAATCCCTAAACTTATTCCAAAGTGTTGGAGTTTGGCCTTTTTCATTGAAAAGTTTAGTCCCACATCGGCTAGGCCAAAGGAGTTGTATCTCTATATAATAGCTATGCTTATTTAGAGATGCACAAGTGGTGTGGAGGTGCACATGGGTGTGCCATGTGGGAGTATTTTTCTAATGGAAAAAAGGACAACTCAACAATGAAGCATTCATGTTTTTTGCTCTTGGAAATTAATTTCCAATGGAGCTGCGACTCAGACTCGGACTCGGACATGGACTCGGGCTCATGGGCTCATGAGACGTAATGTGGCATTTTGTTGGCGCACTTAGCACGTCACCATCGTCGCTATGCGCATAGTGCGCTTAAGTTGCGCTCGTTGCGCGAGCCACTTGCGCTGCCAATTGGTGCGGCCATGTGGCGCGTCCAGTTGTGCGGCCAAGTGGCGCGCCCAATTGCGCGGCCCAGTGGCGCGCCAGTGGGCGCTGCCTGTTGGTGCAGAGTGCGCAAGTGGCGCAAGTGGCACGGTGCGCGCAGTGTGCAAGGTGCGCACGGTACGCACGTTGTGCGGGTGGCACGGGTGTCGCACGTTGCGCAAGTGGCGCGCGTTGTGCGCCAGTTGGCTTAGATCGTGTCTGTGCACGATTTGAACAGTTGCAGCACTTTCAGGAGCGGTTTTTACTATGTCCCGAACGTTCTGCTAACTTGGCAGTTACAGCGCGGGCCAATATAAGGTTCTCTCTTCTCTCTCTCTCAGTATACACAGAATATACAGAAGTTTACAAGTATTTTTAACACAGTTCCACAAAGTTCGAGAGAGCAGAGAAGAGCAGTACCTGCGCCACTTAGTGCCACAGGAGTTCGCTGCCATCCGGGGAGTCAGAAGAGCGGAGTGTTCCAAAGTTCTCCGTCGAACTTGCTGGTTCCTGGAAGCTGTTCGTGTGGGACAAATTAAGCTTTGAGCAACAGTGATCATTCACCCCAGCAATCTTCCATCTATCGCCTGTCATCCAAGTTGTTGCTGCCTTTAGCAATTCGCATAGTATCTTCTTTTTAGAAGTACTACTGTCGTTTGCTACTGTTACGAACTCTTTTTAGATTTTCGTAACTCAGAATCCTCCAAGGATCTCTGTTGCACACCTTCTTTGAAGTGTTGCGTTGAAATGTTGTTTTTACAATTGTTTCATTTTCTTAGTTTTCCATCGAAAATTGTGCCCCGGCACTAACAATCTGTGAGCCTCCTGAATTTTAGGGATTTTTCAAAGTTTCTAAATGAATTATTTTCGATAATTCATTTTTTTCTTAATTATTTTTTATCATCAAATGCTCTTTTTCGTGACTTTGATTTCTGGAGCGTCAGAGATGTCAATCTCTGGAAACTTCCTTCATGAGTTTGTAGTAGACAAGATTATCTTCATTTTTTATATCATGTCCCACTCAAACTTGCTCCTTTGTGCTCTTTTTGCATCACACAACTTCGGGTCAATTTAAGCCATTTGATCGTTGAATAATTATTTCCCACTTCTATCTTTGATTATCATATACACGTTGCCGTGACTTTTAATTTAGGAGCACAAAACTAGTCGTTTTCTCAAAACCAACTTCTCGTGCATGATCTAGTCGAGACACCCTACACCCATGACCTTCGTGTCTCACTCAAACACATCATCTTGTACTTTATTTGCATCACACAATTTTTCTGACACAAGACGCAATCTTAATTCATCCCACGAAGTCACATTTATTTTTGACTTGAATTAGGGACACCCTTTCGACCCAAACCTGTCAACCCAAAATATGGACACGGCCCACATTAAGCCTACTACCTACATGACTCTTGTGTCCCATTCAATTGAGCCTCCGTATGCTACTTATTTATCCGTGATCATAAATGACTAAATTAAATTATTTATTGCACAAGTCCGATTTTGACCCCCCCTCCTCCACTTCTTCTTCTTCTTCTTCTTCATTCATCACCATTTTCATCTCCATCACCATTTTCATTCATCACCATCATCTTCACCATCGACCTCCTCTTCCTTTCTCCTCGATCCCGGCGTGCCACCGCCAGCATGGCGACCCCTAGCCGGTCGCGTACCTCTCCCGCGACCACCTCGCACTGCTGCAGCAACCACCACGCGCCGTCGAGCCGTCGCCGTCGTGCACGCACCGACGAGCAGCAGCAGCAGCCGCGCAACTGTAGCAGCAGCAGCAACGTGTGTGAGCGCACGTCCATGCGTTGTAGCAGCGTGATGACGACAGCCAACCGATATCGCGTGACCCCCATGACTCCGACGAACTCCTCCCTAGCGGCCATCCCCGACCACGACGAGTGACAGGGTCGATTTCTGCGTTTGGAAGTCGATCCCGTCGTGACGCGCTCGGATTCGAATCCAGAATTCGTTCTCGGGACAGCAATTTTGTGCGCGTTCTCCGGGAAATTCGACCGTTCGATCGTCGATCCGTTTCTTCCATCTCAATCTCAGTATATACCCCTTCACCTCTGTCAAGTTTCAACCGTTAATTCCGTTGTTTGATATGTCAAAATCGGCCACCAAGTTGACCCTTTAAATTGTGTATATTTTGGACAGTTTTGGGGAGCCAACATCGTGGACTCGTATCTCCGTCGTTGCAGCTCCGTTTGGCGTGACAACAGTTCCTGTGCACAGCTGGTATAACCCTCTTCTTGCCCCTTAAGTTTCATTTTATTGTGAGCTTATTTGATTGGTTGAATTTGACGCCAAAGTTGGCCGTCCGAATTCGTAATTTCTAACTTGTAAAATTCTAATTTTGAACCCGGGACTCCGGATTCAATTTCTGACACCACCAGTAGACTCGTGGCGTCGTTTTGGCACGAATTCATATAAAGTTTGCTTGATTTGGAGGACGTGGGCCCCGACACGCATTTCGGTACAAGACGGGCCCTACAGTCCGAGTTAACGGGCCATTTTGAGATCGGCTCATCGGAATCCAATTCCGGATATACCGTTGTGTTCGTATCGTCATTCTGAACTCGTTGACATATACTTTGCTCGATTTAGTGGACTTTGGTTCTGGCACATATTTCCGTACAAACCAGAATTTCAAAGTCTTGGTCAACGAACCATTTCGAGATTGGCTTATCGGTATCCAATTCCGGATATACCGTTGAGTTCGTATCATCATTCTGGACTCGTTGACATATACTTTGTTAGATTTAGTGGACGTTGGCTTCGGCACGCATTTCCAATTTGACTTAGTTTGACTGAGTTTGACCTAGGATAGGCCTAGAAGCATAGAATTAACGTATTTATATATATAGTTTGCTCTGAAACACTAAGTAACTCTGTATATTCATATTAGGTCTCTGTGACGTCGGTTCAGGCATAGACCCTCACTTATTGCTCAGGACAGCAGGCGAGTACATTCTCTGATAGTTTTTATTGTCTTGATATCTGCTATATCCGATTTAGTTGTAGTGTTTTACTTGATCCCTAACACGATGGTACACGGACAAGTATACATCGGATCCTGTCATGAGACGCCATTCCTGAGTTACTATGGTATATTGGTACATTGTTCGATCTTGTTTTCTTGTACTTGTTTAGACGTCGATTCCTAAGGTGATTTGCTACCCTCTTAGAGAATCTCGCATCATGACGTGACATGTCCAAATCCATTATATTACTCGGGGATAGGGAGTTATTAGAGGTTATGTGATCATACCCCACTATTCATGTTTCATGTGAGTGTTAATCATACAATCCATGTATGATTAGTCAAGTGTTAGTCATACATCTCACGTATGACTAGCTAGGCCATATTCTTGTGCAAGTTCCTAAGCCGATCACATAACGCTCTAATATCTCAAGGCATCATTTTATGTTTACATTATACATCAGATACTCCGGTACTGTTCTACATTCCTGTATTTCATACCCTGATATGATATCCAGTTTTACGTATCTTGTTTATATTCCAGTCTTGATATTTTATCTTGTATTTCATTATAATTGTCTCTTGTAGAATTTGTCAATTCACATGGAAATGCTGTTAGTTTATGTACTCGTTTCCATCCTGACTGGATACGTTGATAATATTTTTAGGAGTTGTTATGCCCTCATTATTGGACTACAGGATGATGCTAGCTGAGGCAGATCTCGATATTCTTTCACCGTGAGTTGTCTTTAAGGAGTTATAGGTCTGGTAGTTATTTTAGTTTTGTTATTGTTTTCCTCCGTTTCATTTCTTGTCTCATTTGATCCTATATAGATTCTAGTTGTTCTAGTGATATTGTTATCTTTCTTGTCCCATCTTCCTTAACATTTGTGATGTGATATGAGTACCTTTATAGTGATGGATCTTTTAGATGTTGTAGTTAGTATCTGTAATGTCCCAAATTCGTGATACGTATTTAGTGTACGTATACATGTTTTGGACCCATATTTTATTTAGTCATGATTAGTTATCTTGGTTTATTTTGCACTGGCTTGGTTTTATTGGCATTAATAGTTTAAATGGTTTTAATGGTTCATTGGTTTATTTTGGATTAGTGAGGCTTGGGTTATTTCATGATTCATTTGGTTTAAATTGCTAGAGAGAGATTATTGGCCTTGACTTGGTTCACCTTGGTTTATCTTGGCTTGGTTTATTCCTGGGGTTGGTTTGGTTCGGCTAGGCTTGGTTGCCTTGGTTCATCAAGAACCAAGGGGTGAACCCCCTACCTACCACCACCACTCGTATTTATTACCCTTTCTCCTTCTCTCTCTTCATTAATATCTTCTTCTTCTCCACCATTAACTCCTGCACCTACCAAGAGAGAGAGAGAGAGCTAGGCAAGTGCATCTTGCTTCATGGAGGAACTCCAATTTTTATTGCTTCATTTTCTTTCTTGCAGCATTCTAACTTACTTTAGAACTTGGCATTTTTACTTTCCATGGCTAGATTCTTCGAGATCTAAGTTTACTTTATTTTTGGATTTCTTGGGTTTTGATCTACTTAATCCTATTATTTCTGAGTTTTGAGGGTTCTATGTTGTAGAGAATCTCGTTCTACCCCATTTTGACCTATGGAAGTTCGGATTTGGGCTCCGGATGATGGAGTTATGGAGCTTGAGAACTTGACTCTCCTGGTGTTCTTCTCAGAATTTTGGAGAAGATGCACTGTGTTTGACTTGACCGCTTGGACAATTCATGCGGCAAGTGTTCTTCCTGTGCCGCATGGGCTTGACTTGACCGCATGAATAATTCATGCGGCAAGTGGTTCCCTAGCCGCATAGGTAAATTCTGGCCGCATGAACTCCACTTGAGTTCAGCCGCATAAGCCTCGGCATAGTACGAGCCGCATGAATCTTCCGTCTGCCTTAGCCGCATAAGTCCCGCTAGTTCCGCGAGCCGCATGGGACTCCGTCCGTCCAGCCGCATGAGTCCTACCACCCTGGCCGCATGGGACTCAACTCAGTTGAGCCGCATAGGCATTGCGCTCCTAGCCGCATAGACCCCAGTCATTTGTTGCCGCATGAGGACTCGAGTCCTCTCAGCCGCATGACTGTCTGGATCCCCGAGCCGCATAGGCCCTGATCCTCGAGCCGCATGAGAACCCCCCCAGATCTGGCCGCATGGGCTTCTGAGTCCGGGCCGCATGACCCCGATTAAACCTAGCCGCATATGCTCACCTCTCTCCTGAGCCACATGGGCTCCTATTTGAGCCGTATGCGCCCCCTCCTTTCCTGCCGCATATGCCTGAGCTGTATGACTTTCCAATAGCCCTGTGTACTATTATTTATCATTATTGTCCATGTTTTGTAACTCCTTATTGTATATTTTAACGTCTTTTATCCTGAACTTGAAAATCATGAATTCATTTGATATGTTTGGAATTGATAATTGAGCATGACGTGATAGTGACCCGTAGTGGTGCACTCCTGATATAATAACCTGACATGACCTGATAGTGGCCCGTCGTGGCGCACTCCTGACTAGTACACTTGATATGATAAACCTGACATGATTATCTCGAATAGCTGTTGCGACGGCTACCTGACATGACATGACCTGTATAATTACCTGGACACCGTGGACGATTGTGCTTGTACAAATAATTCAGTCCTGTCTTGCATCATATCTAGGAGGGGACTCCTGAGTACCACGGTCAAGAGTACCTACTGAAATGGACTAAGGTTAATGACTAGTATAATTCATTAGACATGAAGAGATGTTCCCCAGTTACAGGCGATCCCGTTATCCCGACCGCAAATGTTTGGACTTGTAGCCTGCCGACGAGTAGGGCACATTTCCAGCCCACTGTCATGTGGGGCACCCACCATTGTCACTTAAATGATTGAACTCTATTGTCACTCTAATGTATTGTACTCTCTAAATTGTCACTATAATGATTGCCTGGATAACCTGGATAGCTGCAGGGCCTGTGACTACTTGGAGCATCTCATTGCATCTTGCTAGTAACTAGGATTGTGATAACCCTAGTTAGTTAATGTAGAAAGCTGTAGGCAATGATTGGCCGTGATTGCCTGGATGGAGTCTAGTCCAGTATAGTATCATCTAGAATTGATTGATTGCAAGATTGTACCAGAATGATTGAATGATTGTCACTCCAGATTGTCACTATAATGATTGTCACTCCAGATTGTTACTATAACGATTGTACTCTAGCATATTGTACTCTTCATTGTCACTTTTATCATTATAATCTCTCCTTTTCACCGTAATGATTGGCACCTTTAGCAATAAATGATCAGGGACTAAGTTCTGTTCAGGCGAAGGGTTACAATCTCGGTCCTTGTTTGGTTTAAGGATTGTAACCTGGCTTCCGGAATAGTACCTTCGTTTTCTCTTCATATATTGTCCAGCTATATTTTATTTAGCACGATTCTCCAGTTCTTTTATGTCAATGATGCTTCTCTTAATTATTTTCTCTGATTGGGGCAAGTGCATTGGTAGTGTAGAAACCTCAATCTGTGTTACTTATTGTTTTCTTACATGTTGAATGCTAATGATTTGTTGGCTTTAGTTCTTAAGTGAAGCCTCCTTTGTGGCACTTGCTCTTTCTGGGGTCTGACCCAGCTGGTTTTGTATGGCCAGATACCGGAGCAGCACCAAAGGATCTCCCTGCTTTCAGCCCGATGGTGGTCACCAGGCGTAACCAGGGCATCGAGTGGGTTTCTTTTGTTCTCCCACTGTAATATTGTAAATTATTCTTTTGAGGCGTTTAGCCGACGAGCAAGTGTTAGCTCGATTGTACTTACTTACTGTCTGCCTACGGGCTGTAACATGATTGACAAGCCCCGGGGGTTGATCATGTATGACTGAACTCTTGCTAGTCCTCACATTTTGTAACGACTAGCTTCATGATCATTCCGAATATATAATGTATGGGACGCCTTACTATTGTGTATTTGGTGGTCTGATATCTTGTAACTATTATTAGTTGGTTGAGATTGAGACAATAGGCTATTTTACGACCTTAAGAGACTGATGGATTGTAGTGAAACCCTCACATATCTAGACAGCCGTGACCGTATAGCGGTGTGGATTCCATTCCGTTATACGTAGCTGGCTATGTCTGCCCCCGCTCTCCAGTATTCTGGTTCTGGGACGTGACATGGTTTAAGTGGTGGCCCATGCAGGTCTTGTAAATCAAGATGTGTGAGGGTTTACCGAATAGATGTCTCAATCAGTACTCACCCTTGATCTCTGCTCGTATCCTGTTGATTCCTGAAATTCTTATCCTGATCACATGCTTGTAATCGTTGATCTGTCCTGGTCCTTCCTTATTATTCCCATGTCGTCTTCTTCAGCGGCATTGAACCTGGACCTGCCGATCAGCAAGGCGGATCACCTTCCATGGACCAGCAGCAACCAAAAGATCAGGCCCAGCACTCAGCAGCAGCCTCCCGAGCCGTGCCTCCTGGAGAACCAGTACCGCCAGTTCAGCCCGTCCAGCCAGCAGGGTCAGAGGATGGAGGCTTGGTAGGACTCATCCGTGAGTTGCTTGCGTCCCAAGATCGTCAGGGAGATGCCCTGCACCAAGTAGTACAAGATGCTCTGAATAGAAGTGGTCCCCGAGGAAACAGTGCGGTCAACAGTTTCAAGCGCCTGAACCCTCCATTCTTCGATGGCAGCGAGGATGCCATTGCTGCCGATGCTTGGCTACAAGATATAGAGGTGATTCTCGAAGCCGCAAAGATTCCAGAAGACGAGAAGGTGGCTGTGGTGCGCCTACAGTTATTGGATCTAGCCCGCAGTTGGTGGGCCGCACAAGCAGTAGGATTGGCAACACCTGTCCCCTGGGCAGTGTTCAGCGAAAAGTTCCAGACCAAGTATTATGATGCAGTGGCTCGATATGACTTGCAGACCAGGTTCAGTAATCTTAAGCAGATGGGGAGGACGGTCGACGGTTATGCGACCGAGTTTTCCAGACTCAGTCGGTTTGCTCCCACCTTGGTGGCAACCGAGTTTGACAGAGCGCGGAGGTTCCAGCAGGGACTTCATCTGGAGATTATATTGGCAGTAGAACAGTTCGAGCATCAGACCTATGATGCGGTGTTGCGAGCAGCAAGGAGGCACGAGTATACCTCCCAGAGAATAGTGGACAGGACCGGAGGTCGGAAGCGGTCCCATAGTCAAATGAATCAGTCTTCAGCCCCAGCCCCGGCAGCCAGGGCTTTGACTATTGGAGCTCCAAGGCGAGCGGCCTCAGTGACGTCGGTTCAGCACTCAACCTCGACGTACTCTCAGCAGAAACATAAGCAAGCGCAGTCTTCCGCCATCGGTTGTTCTTATTGTGGGAAGCCTGGACACGTGGTAGCGGAGTGTCGCAAGGCGTTGGGATTGTATTTATTGTGTGGAGCACCGGACCATAGGGTGGGGTCCTGCCCATTCAGAGTTGATTCAGCATCGACAGTATCTAGTCCCTCGGTTAGGGGACCAGCACCAGTACCAGCCCCAGCTCCAGTTCACCAGCAACAACAGTTCCCGTTCCCGAGGCCATTGCCGACTCAGGCCCAGACTTTCCAGCAACAGAACCCGCGGCAGTTTGCCCTAGCCCAGGCTCAGGTTCAGAATTGGCCGAGAGGTATATGTGTCCTCTCATCTTGCTTTTCTACCATCGTTATGCGGGGTGTATGACGTATTTCATGTATCCTAATTGCGACGGAACATCTCGGACCCGAGCCATATCCTAGGTCATTCGAAACTGGTTATTGGTACCAACATTTTTCGTATGAGGATAGGCCCGTGTCCATGATTGACCAAGGAGGGAGACCTCAAGCGCAAGACTATTAGTTTAGTTCGTGTTTGCTTGAGTTCATCGCTCCTTGGGAGAGTCAAACGTGGGAGTGTGAGGATGATATCCGATCACGTTATCCCAATCGGCTTGGCTCGTAGGGTGTAATATCTTCCTTATGCCTTACGCTTCGAATCCTTGCTTGCATGAATGATTGTATGATTGATTGGTAGTGGTAGATTGCCTATGATAGAATAGCTTTCCCTTACATCTCTAGCCTCTTGATTAAATTCCGAGGACGGAATTCTTTTAAGGTGGGTAGGATGTAATGTCCCAAATTCGTGATACGTATTTAGTGTACGTATACGTGTTTTGGACCCATATTTTATTTAGTCATGATTAGTTATCTTGGTTTATTTTGCACTGGCTTGGTTTTATTGGCATTAATAGTTTAAATGGTTTTAATGGTTCATTGGTTTATTTTGGATTAGTGAGGCTTGGGTTATTTCATGATTCATTTGGTTTAAATTGCTAGAGAGAGTTTATTGGCCTTGACTTGGTTCACCTTGGTTTATCTTGGCTTGGTTTATTCCTGGGGTTGGTTTGGTTCGGCTAGGCTTGGTTGCCTTGGTTCATCAAGAACCAAGGGGTGAACCCCCTACCTACCACCACCACTCGTATTTATTACCCTTTCTCCTTCTCTCTCTTCATTAATATCTTCTTCTTCTCTACCATTAACTCCTGCACCTACCAAGAGAGAGAGAGAGTGCTAGGCAAGTGCATCTTGCTTCATGGAGGAACTCCAATTTTTATTGCTTCATTTTCTTCCTTGCAGCATTCTAACTTACTTTAGAACTTGGCATTTTCACTTTCCATGGCTAGATTCTTCGAGATCTAAGTTTACTTTATTTTCGGATTTCTTGGGTTTTGATCTACTTAATCCTGTTATTTCTGAGTTTTGAGGGTTCTATGTTGTAGAGAATCTCGTTCTACCCCATTTTGACCTATGGAAGTTCGAATTTGGGCTCCGGATGATGGAGTTATGGAGCTTGAGAACTTGACTCTCCTGGTGTTCTTCTTCTCAGAATTTTGGAGAAGATGCACTGTGTTTGACTTGACCGCTTGGACAATTCATGCGACAAGTGTTCTTCTTGTGCCGCATGGGCTTGACTTGACCGCATGAATAATTCATGCGGCAAGTGGTTCCCTAGCCGCATAGGTAAATTCTGGCCGCATGAACTCCACTTGAGTTCAGCCGCATAAGCCTCGGCATAGTACGAGCCACATGAATCTCCCGTCTGCCTTAGCCGCATAAGTTCCGCTAGTTCCGCGAGCCGCATGGGACTTCGTCCGTCCAGCCGCATGAGTCCTACCACCCTGGCCGTATGGGACTCAACTCAGTTGAGCCGCATAGGCATTGCTCTCCTAGCCGCATAGACCCCAGTCACTTGCTGCCGCATGAGGACTCGAGTCCTCTCAGCCGCATGACTGTCTGGATCCCCGAGCCGCATAGGCCCTGATCCTCGAGCCGCATGAGAACCCCCCCAGATCTGGCCGCATGGGCTTCTGAGTCCGGGCCGCATGACCCCGATTAAACCTAGCCGCATATGCTCACCTCTCTCCTGAGCCGCATGGGCTCCTATTTGAGCCGCATGCGCCCCCTCCTTTCCTGCCGCATATGCTTGAGCTGTATGACTTTCCAATAGCCCTGTGTACTATTATTTATCATTATTGCCCATGTTTTGTAACTCCTTATTGTATATTTTAACGTATTTTATCCTGAACTTGAAAATCATGAATTCATTTGATATGTTTGGAATTGATAATTGAGCATGACGTGATAGTGACCCGTAGTGGTGCACTCCTGATATAATAACCTGACATGACCTGATAGTGGTCCGTCGTGGCGCACTCCTGACTAGTACACTTGATATGATAAACCTGACATGATTATCTCGAATAGCTGTTGCGACGGCTACCTGACATGACATGACCTGTATAATTACCTGGACACCGTGGGCGATTGTGCTTGTACAAATAATCCAGTCCTGTCTTGCATCATGTCTAGGAGGGGACTCCTGAGTACCACGGTCAGGAGTACCTACTGAAATGGACTAAGGTTAATGACTAGTATAATTCATTAGACATGAAGAGATGTTCCCCAATTACAGGCGATCCCGTTATCCCGGCCGCAAATGTTTGGACTTGTAGACTGCCGACGAGTATGGCACATTTCCAGCCCACTGTCATGTGGGGCACCCACCATTGTCACTTAAATGATTGAACTCTATTGTCACTCTAATGTATTGTACTCTCTAAATTGTCACTATAATGATTGCCAGGATAACCTGGATAGCTGCAGGGCCTGTGACTACTTGGAGCATCTCATTGCATCTTGCTAGTAACTAGGATTGTGATAACCCTAGTTAGTTAATGTAGAAAGCCGTAGGCAATGATTGGCCGTGATTGCCTGGATGGAGTCTAGTCCAGTATAGTATCGTCTAGAATTGATTGATTGCAAGATTGTACCAGAATGATTGAATGATTGTCACTCCAGATTGTCACTATAATGATTGTCACTCCAGATTGTTACTATAACGATTGTACTCTAGCATATTGCACTCTTCATTGTCACTTTTATCATTGTACTCTCTCCTTTTCACCTTAATGATTGGCACCTTTAGCAATAAATGATCAGGGACTAAGTTCTGTTCAGGCGAAGGGTTACAATCTCGGTCCTTGTTTGGTTTAAGGATTGTAACCTGGCTTCCGGAATAGTACCTTCGTTTTCTCTTCATATATTGTCCAGCTATATTTTATTTAGCACGATTCTCCAGTTCTTTTATGTCAATGATGCTTCTCTTAATTATTTTCTCTGATTAGGGCAAGTGCATTGGTAGTGTAGAAACCTCAATCTGTGTTACTTATTGTTTTCTTACATGTTGAATGCTAATGATTTGTTGGCTTTAGTTCTTAAGTGAAGCCTCCTTTGTGGCACTTGCTCTTTCTGGGGTCTGACCCAGCTGGTTTTGTATGGCCAGATACCGGAGCAGCACTAAAGAATCTTCCTGCTTTTCAGTCCGATGGTGGTCACCAAGCGTAACCAAGGCATCGAGTGGGTTTCTTTTGTTCTCCCACTGTAATATTGTAAATTATTCTTTTGAGGCGTTTAGCCGACGAGCAAGTGTTAGCTCGATTGTACTTACTTACTGTCTGCCTACGGGCTGTAACATGATTGACAAGCCCCGGGGATTGATCATGTATGACTGAACTCTTGCTAGTCCTCACATTTTGTAACGACTAGCTTCATGATCATTCCGAATATATAATGTATGGGACGCCTTACTATTGTGTATTTGGTGGTCTGATATCTTGTAACTATTATTAGTTGGTTGAGATTGAGACAATAGGCTATTTTACGACCTTAAGAGATTGATGGATTGTAGTGAAACCCTCACATATCTAGACAGCCGTGACCGTATAGCGGTGTGGATTCCATTCTGTTATACGTAGCTGGCTATGTCTGCCCCCGCTCTCCAGTATTCTGGTTCTGTGGCGTGACAGTATCGGGTACTTGACAGCGCTTTACCGCCGATACTGCAACGTAGACTGGACGTGGCCCACATATTCGTACCCGTATATCCGGGTGCGGGTCGTGACACAATCTCAAAGCTTAATTGCTACGATGGAAAACTTTCGTTCTTCGCTAGTCAATCCTAACTTCTCTAAGTTAGAACAATTTGATGGTGAGCACTATCAAATCTGGAAAAGAAAGGTTTTTCTTAATATTTAGTTCTCTGATGTTGATCACGTGTTGTTTGAGGAGGAACCTACTATTCCAGAAACTGCATCTGCAGTCGCAATCTCTGCGACTACTAAGAACCAGGACAAGTGGAGAAGGCACAATAGCATTTGTAGGCTTATGATCCTAAATGCTATGGAAGATTCCCTTGCCGAATCTTATTCAAAGAAGACTTTTGCCAGAGAGATTTGGGAGTCTCTGGAGAAACTGTACGAAGATGAAAAGAACTGGAGCAAGATATTTCTTGTTGAGAAATATCACAAGTGATTCTTTGAGGACGAGAAGCCCATGCTGCCGTAGGTGAAGGAGTTTCTGAAGCTGCGACAGAAATTGGAAGACGAGGCGATGTCCCTCCCCGACAAGTTTGTTGTTGGAGGAATCGTTTCGAAGCTCCCTGCTGGATGGAGCAAGTTCTATGCAAACATGCATAGGAAAAAGTTGGAGGTCAGTCTGGAAGATCGCCTACAAGAAGTCTATGTTGAGAACCAGATGCGGGCTTAACTGAAGGTGGACACACTGTCCAAGCAATTGGCTAAAGCCAATTTGGTTCATACAAAGGAACCAAGGGGAAAGCATGCTGCTTCACATAGTAAGAAGAAGGACTCTAACAATCTGAACGTGAAAGGGACTTCCTTCAAGCAAAAGAAGTCAAAGGTTCAGATGCCTTGTTTTAAGTGTGGCAAGAAGGGACACTTCAAAAGTGAATGTAAAGCAAAAACCAAGCAATCAGAGCAAGGAGAGCTTAGCAAGGTATCGATGATCACTGATGTTGTTGCTATGATTGTGCAGGTCGATGCGGTGGGGGCTAACTCTGACTGGTGGGTAGACACTGGAGCCGTCTGCCATGTCTGCTCCAGCAAGGAGTGGTTTACCACCTATACACCAACTTCTGAAGTGGTAATGGTGGCGAACCAGGCACAAGCTGAAGTGCTCGGGATCGGGATGGTAGTTTTGAAGCTGACTTCGGGGAAGTCTCTGACGCTTCAAGGTGTGAAGCATGTACCTGCTATCGCAAGAAACCTGATCTCGGAAGGCCTATTGTGCAACGCAGGCCTCAGGATGGACATCAATGCTGGCCAGATGGTGATGTCCATAAAGGGAACATATTTTGGGAAAGCTTTTTGTACCGAAGGAATGTTCAAAATTTAGCTTGTAAATCAGTCCAATATAATTAATGCAATCACTCCTTCTGCTTATACTCTTGAGTTGTGGCATAATAGGCTAGGACATGTTCATTGTAAATGAATAAACAAAATGTCTAGTCTAGGACTGTCACGCCCCAGAACCAGAATACTGGAGAGCGGGGGACAGACATAGCCAGCTACATATATAAAAATGTAATCCACCTCGATATACGGTCATGACTGTCTAGATGTATGAGGGTTTATCTAAAAGCCATCAGTCTCTTATGGTCAAGAACAAGCCTAGTGTCTCAATCTCAAGCAAGTAATAATAGTTACAAGATGTTAGACCATCAGATATTCAATAGTAAGGCGTCCTATACATTTCATATACAGATGATCATGAAGCTAGTCGTACAAAATGCGAGGACTAGTAAGAGTTTCAGTCATACATGATCGACCCTAGGATTTTTTAATCATGTTACAGCCCGTAGGCAGACAGTAAGTAAAGTATTCAACACGAGCTAACACTTGTTCGGCGGCTAAACACCTCAAAAGAATAATTTTACAATTAGAGTGGGAGAGCAAAATAAACTCACTCGTTGTCAGGGTTTTTTCTTGTGTTCACCATCTGGCTGGAAGGCGGGGAGATCCTCGGGTGCTGCTCCAAAATCTGGCCATACAAAACTAGCTGGGTCAGACCCCAAAAAGAGCAAGTGCCACAAGGGAGGCTTCACTGAAGAACTAAAACCAGCATAACATAAACATAAACAAGAATAATAACAAAAAAACATGAAATATGAATAGGGCAATAAATGATGCGAGGACGAGGAACTATTCCGGAAGCCAGGTTATGTAGTGTTTCGACTTGCAAGATGCCTTATGATGGATGGTTGGTTCGATGAAGCCTTGTTGGACTTGGGAATATGTGAAGGATCGCTTGGAAGGCTATGCGATCGTGGCGGAAATTGTCTTATAAATGTGAGTAGTGTTGAAGTCTTCGAAGATCCTTTAGCTTCACGCTTAAAATAAAGGATAATATGCTATGTTTCTTACTGAGTTGCTCGATAACACCTTATATGGAATTCAAAAAGATAAATAATCACCTGAACGTAAACTGTTGTTGCTAGATGAATTATATGCTTGTACGATGTTGCGATAAAATACATAACAGGTGAAGCAAGGTCCTAAATACTTGGGCGGTGAGTATATCGAGCCTTAGCTCGATGAATAGATGGTAATATAGATGCTAAGTCCCAAAAGATTTGGGCGGTGAGTTCCTAATGTTGGTTGAAAAAATGTATGGTATCAAAGATGTGGCAAAGGGATTGGGTAACAACATTCTAGTAACCTGTGCCGATGTAGAATGTTGATTACGCCAAGACCCTGAAAAGATGGCAAGATGGCAATACGAATGAGAATGGTGGCTGAGCATTTAGTTTTCTTTACCATGCATTATATGTTTTCTTCATAGATAAGTTGCATATACTTGTATGGTCATGGACAACTTGTATACAAGGTAGTTCCCAGAACGGTAATCCGTGGCCACGGACCCGGTTCATCCTAGGGGGAACAAGGATGGTGTCGACGTACTAACATCGGGATTTTGGGACTTGCAGTGGGGGCTTGCTACCGCCCACTGAAAGGACGTCGAAATACCATGGTGCTGAAGTAGTAGCACGGTGTTTCGGAAACCTCCCATGGGTTCGTACCCCATTCAGAGTAAGCCGTTCGCCTGTAAGATAGTCCAAGATGGCATGTCGCCAGTGACCTTCATATAGATAGGTCCAGTGCTAATGATGTCTTATGCAGGCAGAGTAAGTTATTACTCAAATACAGGAAAAGATGGCGGCTGTTGGTAAGAATCACCTGAACGGTGATAATTATATGGAATCATGATATTGTTTCTAACAATGTCTTGTGCAGGCTGAGTAAGTATTATAAATGTACATGGATGGCTACACGACCGTGGGTAAGAATCACCAAAGGGTGATAACTGTATGCTTTAAATTATGTTGGCTATGAGATTTGCATGCTTTACTTCTTGTTAGCTACAACATGAAATTGACCCTAAGGCAACGAGAAAGACCACTGTTAATAATGTTTTATAACATGAGTACTTAGTGTTGTCTTCTTAGGTGAGTCGGGCCAGCACCGCTCGCCCGTACATTGATGATGTACTGACCCACGTTGTGGACAATATTACAGGTGCTTGCGTATAGGGGATATCGCCTGATCAGTGCTTGGTGGGTGTGCAGAAGCACTTCTTTCAAGACGATGTCTTCTGCTATACAGGACATAATGTATGGAACAGTGTAACTCAGTTGTACCAGTGAGATTGTAGCCAAATTGGCAAGTTCATTGTAAAAAAGTCAGCATATTCAGTTGTAGCCTAAAGGGCAAGTGTATACATTCAGTTGGATATTCAAGAGTCTTGTAATCAGTTGTAAACTCCGTATTCCGTTGCAAGTCTTGTAATCCATTGCAATTATCAATAAAGAGATACGTTTCTTCAATATCTTGTGTGACTTCAATATATCTGCTTGGTTTTGCTGCGCTGTCGTTGTTCTTTTGAGAAATACCAAAAACTGTAATGGTTTTGCCTTGTACAACTGCAACTAGACTTGTACGGCATCACGCCCAGTGGCTAGTTTTCGATCCTCCGGGATCAGGGCGTGACAGGTTACCATCCTTAAACCAAACAAAGACCGAGGTTGTAACCATTCGCCTGAATAGAACTGGGTCTCTAGCCATTTATTGCTAAGAGTAAAGCGTAAACAAGTATATCCTGAGATAGCCATGTACTGGATCTAGACAAGACTAGACAGGATTAGACTCCATCCAACATTCACGGCCAAGCAAAAAGTATGGCTTGATACTTTAACTAACTAGGGTTATCACAATCCTAGTTACTAACAAGATGCATTGAGATGTTCCAACAGCCACAAGCCCTGCAGACTTAATCCAGATTATCCAGTTACAAGTTGAGAGAGTTGGATTAGGTGACTTGGGGGTGCAACACATGACAGTGTGCTGGAAATGTGCCCTACTCGACGGCAGGCTACAAGTCCAATTAAAGCGCCCAGATAACGGACTGCATGTAGCTGGGAAATCTCTTCATGGACTACTTGATCAATCTAGTCATTATCCTAGTCAGATTCAGTATGAATCTCTGACCGTGGTAACCAGGAATCCATGTCCTAGACATGATGCAAGATGAGACATGTAGCTTATATAAGCACAAACACCCACGGTGTCACGACAAGAGTTACTTAGAAAGTCAAGATAGCTGTCGCAACAGTATATCAAGATTATCATGTTAGGTTACTTATCAAGTCAAGAGTGCGTCATAACGGACCACCATCAAGAATTATCATGTCAAGTTACTTGTCAAGAGTGCACCACGATGGGTCACTATCAAGAATTATCATGTCAAGTTA
This sequence comes from Iris pallida, assembly GCA_029216955.1. Classification (NCBI taxonomy): domain Eukaryota; kingdom Viridiplantae; phylum Streptophyta; class Magnoliopsida; order Asparagales; family Iridaceae; genus Iris; species Iris pallida. The sequence goes on from JANAVB010032620.1 coordinate 1,598,358, forward strand.
CTTGTTAAGAGTGCACCACGATGGGCTACTATCAAGAAATATCATGTCAAGTTACTTGTCAAGAGTGCACCAGGACGGGCCACTATCTCGCCATGTTACTTGTTACTTGCTAAGAGTACACCTTAACAGGCCACTATCTTGTCATGTTACTTACATTATCATGAATGAGAGAAACTTGCATAAAATTGCTAGTAACCTATTCTTGAAGCCAAGAAAAAGATCTACAACATTCATGTTGGGAGTTGGAAGAAATTCTGGCCACAATTCAGCCAAATAGGGCATAAAACAGCCAAAAACAGCCAAAATAGGCACTATGGGGCACTATGCGGTCAGGCACGATGCATCTATACGGACTGGCACTATGCGGCCAGACACTATGCAGCTATGCGAACTGACACTATACGGCCAGGCACTATACATCTATACGGACTGGCACTATGCGGCACTATACAGCCATGCGGACTGGCACTATTTATCGTCCCTACCAGAACCAGGACAGATGAACATAGAAGATGTTCAAAACTTGCTTTGGCCATAACTTCCTCAAAACAAGTCAAAATCTAACTTTTCAAAGGTCAAAATTGTAGAATCAAATTCTCTACCACATAGAACACTTAGTTTTCGAAAACAAATAAGTTTGAGAGATCAAAACCTAAAAAACCAAAAATGACACAAACTTAGATCTACAAGAAAATATCCACCAAATTGAAAAATGTCAAGTTCTAAAGTGTCATAGAATCATGTAAGAAAGACAATGGAACAAATATAATTAGGTTCCTCCATGAAGCAAGTTGCACTTGCCTAGGGTTTCTTGGTAGGTGGAGAGAGTTATGAGGAAGAAGAAGAAGAAGTAATGAAGAGTAAAAAAAGAGAGAGAAAGTAGTTGGGATTTATAAAGAGAGGGGATGGTTCAACATGTGGAACCAACCATCAAAATAAACCAAACCAAGCCATCCAAAGCAAGTCAAGTTGGACCAAACCAATCCAAGGTCAACCCTAGTCAAGATACATCAAGGCAAGCCATAAAAAAATACGAAAATACAGTAAATAATATACGGGTCGAAATTCGTATACTTACACTGGAAATACGTATAACGAAAAACGGGAGTGACAAGGACTTATCTCCAAGTGTGGTGGTAAGGTAGAGAAATGTGAAGTTTGTGCTCAAACGAAGATCACAAGGAAACCCTTTCCTCAAGTTTTTTGAAGTACAGATCTTCTGGAATTGGTACACTCTGATATCTGTGACTTCAAACAATTCTCTACAAAGGCCGGGATGAAGTATTGCATAACCTTCATCGACGACTTCTCAAAGTATGCATTCGTCTACTTGCTGAAGGCGAAAGACGAAGCATTCGAGAAGTTCAAGGAGTACATGGCCGAAGCTGAGCGGCAAACTGGACAACAACTCAAAAGAATAAGAAGTGATCGAGATGGAGAGTACAGGTCTCATGAATTTGCATCGTTCTGCAAAGAACATGGAATTGTTAATGAGACTACGGCTCCGTACTCTCCTCAATCAAACGGAGTAGCATAGAGGAAGAACAGAACGTTAACAGAAATGATTAACTCAATGATGTTGGCTACGGGTCTTCCAAAGTGCTACTGGAGAGAAGCTGCATTGACGGCCACTTTTATTCTAAATAGAGTGCCTCATGCAACTTCAGACATTACTCCTCATGAACTCTGGTTCAAGGTCAGACCTAACTTGAATGTTATTCGAGTGTAGGGGCGTCTGGCATATGTCAAGCTTCCAGATCGGAAGATTGAAAAGCTTGGGACAAGGACTACAAAGACGATCTTCTTGGGGTATGCCGAGAAGAGTGATATTCGAAGATTTTTTGATATTGAGTCAAATCATATCATTGAATCTCGCAACGCAGAATATTTTGAAGACAAATTTGCAAGGCACAAGAATATTGTTCTTGCGGATATTCCAGAGAACAATGAGGGTGCACAGGAAACTGAAGTCTTCAATGAGGATGTAGTCCAAGAAGATGTTGTTCTTAAAACAACGGTTGAACCAGAACTCGCTGAGCCGTCAACGAAGCGTGTGAGGAGGCCGAAGGATTTCGGAAGTGACTTTGTCACCTATCATATGGAAGAAGATCCGCTTACCTATGATGAGGCGATGAAGACCAGAGATGCATTTTCTGGAAGGAGGCGATTGACAATGAAATTGATTCCATCACCTCAAATAACACTTGGGTGTTGGTTGATCTTCTTGAAGGAGCAAAACCCATCGGATGCAAATGGATCTTCAAGAAGAAGATGAAAGCAGATGGAACTATTAACAAGTTCAAGGCTAGGTTGGTAGCCAAGGAGTTTTCTCAGAAGCAGGGGATCGACTTCTTTGACACGTATTATCCAGTAGCCCGGATGACCACTATCAGAATGTTGATTGCTCTCGCAGCAATGCATAAGATGGTGATACATCAGATGGATGTGAAAACGGCTTTCCTAAATGGCGAGCTGACCGAAGAGGTTTACATGCAACAGCCAAAGGAATTTGTCGTCAAGGGTCTTGAAGACAAAGTCTGCAAGTTGGTAAAATCCTTGTACGGTCTTAAATAGGCTCCCAAGATGTGGCATAAGAAATTTGACAAGATTATAAGGTCAAATGGCTACATGGTCAGCGAGACAGACAAGTATGTTTACACAAAGTTCACTGATGGAAGAGGTGTGATCGTTTGTCTGTACGTGGATGATATGCTAATCCTAGGTACGGATATGGGCTGTGTCACGGAGACAAAGAAGTTCATCTCGAGCAAGTTCAGTATGAAGGACTTGGGGGAAGCTGATGTGATATTAGGGATCAAGATCATTAGGACAGACACTGGACTAGCACTATCACAGTCTCATTATATTGAAAAAATGATCACACGTTACGGGTATCAGGATCTTCCAGGGATCGATACGCCTTACAAGTGTGATCTGAAGCTGAAGCCTAATTCAAGAGAAAGTGTCAGACAGCTGGAGTACGCAAGCATAATCGGGAGTTTGATGTATGCTACTACTGCCACAAGGCCTGACATAGCTTTCGTCGTGGGAATGCTGAGTCATTTCACGAGCAACCCAGGTATTGAGCACTGGAAAGTTGTAAAACGGGTTATGAGATATCTCAAGAAGACTCAGACATATGCACTGCACTACAGCGGAGATCTGCCGGTAGTAGAAGGCTTCAGTGATGCCAGCTTGTGCTCAGAGGTGGAGAGCGAGAGGTCCACAGGTGGATTCATTTTCATAATGGGTGGAGCTGCTATATCGTGGAAGTCGAAGAAGCAGACTATGCTCTCGCGGTCATCCATGGAATCTGAGTTCTTTACACTTGATACCACAGCGGAGGAAGCAGAATGGCTTCGAGAGCTCATGTATGATCTTCCAGTGGTTGGGATGTAAATACCGGCGATACTGATATACTGCGACAACCAGGCGACTGCGACGGTGGCATCAAATGACCTCTTCAACGGAAAGAAGAGGACTGTGTGGTTGAAGCACAGGATAGTACACGATCTCATCAAGAGAGGTATTATTGTAGTGATTGTTGTTCGGAGTCAGGATAACCTGGCGGATCCGTTCACCAAGGACCTCAAGCGCCAGCTGGTCGATGACACAATATGTAAAATAGGCTTGAAGGCATTATGATATTGTATTACTGCAATCCTACCATAAAGTTTTATGTTATTAGTTCAAAGAGAAATCTACTAGGCATCTAGCTTTTGGTTCAAGGGAGGACCATTAATCGGAAGAATATCAGGAACGGTAGGTACATGTCCTATAGGACATGGAGAGGTTACGGACTTACAATTACTGTTTTCTACTGTTGTTTTCTACGAAAAATGGATCCTGTGGGAAAGTTGGCTTAAACGCCTTAGTGAGTTCTCAGGCAGAGTGAATGTCTGGTGTGCTTAACAGGAAGCATGGTAGCGTAGCACTACAAGGAGTAAAACTTCTGTAGGAACGAAGTCGTAAAACAGAATACTCTAGAGGGGGTGAATAGAGTAGGCAGCAGAATATTGCTAATTAAAAACTTATTAGCAGTTAGATCACAGAAATAATATCAATAATCACAATGTAATAACTGTAAAGAAAAGAGATCAGAAGGCAAACGCAAATACAGCAATTTATACTGGTTTCCCTCTTGTGAGGACTAGTCCACTCGGAAGAACTCTAGCTTCCAGTTGAATTCTCTATTGAAAAATCTCGCAAGTTTTTATATAAAGTCCTTGCAACTTCTACAGATGCGAGCTTTGATACGAAAAACTCGACCAACTTCAGTTTTGAAGAGTCTTTCTTCAATCAAGCCTCTTATTACAATTTCGGGTTAATTAGTTGTACCCCCTATGGTTTGTACGTATTTTGGTAATTGTTCCCGTTGTTTCAAAAATAAAGAATACCCCCCTGGCTGCTTAATTTTCCACTCATTTTCTTCTATGCACAAGGGGGTACAACTAATTAACTTTATAAACCAGAGGGTGTTCTTTATTTTTAAAACAGCAGGGACAGTTACCAAAATACGTACAAACCATAGGGGGGTACAACTAATTAACCCTATAATTTCTCTGAAATCTTCTAGACCGCACCGTACCGGCAAATTGACTAGAGAATTATAACTGGCTTGGGATTTGAAAATGAAAGCTTTTTAGAAAACTCTTTGGAAGAAACATAAGCTTTAGAAAAGAAGAGATGAAAGTGAATTGGTGATTTGAAATGATCAGAATTTCTCTCTATTTATAGTTTTTCCAAAGGCAGAACTCTGGCAGAATTCGGACAGAATTTGGACAGAACTCTATGTAACAATCCGCAACTGAAGGGAGACCAAGTTCAAAAAATCCAACGTTCACATAACGTTCACTATGGTCGAGTTCTGTTAGGGTTGGTTAGGAATATTTTAAGAAAATATTTTTGGGCTTTTTGAAATCCTTCAGAAGCTTTTATAAATAAGAGATGTTTTTCAAAACATAGGTCATTTTGGAAAACGATCTTGGATAGCCTATTTGCCAGTACGACTTGGTGTACAATGTATTCCTAGACTCAATAAAAGTAAAAATTATATTGCATAAAGAAATACAGTCTCGAGTGACAAACATAGCTTCGGTCTTGAACTGAGTAGATATCCAATCTTGATCAGTGTCTAAAATGTCTTGAGTAAACATTTGAGTTGTTTCGTATATCGAGACAGAGTTTGATCAATTATTAAAATCAGGTTTGACCATGACCAATGGGCCAACAATCTCTCCCATTTTGATAATTGACAAACCTTGACTGATATAACATCTTTAGTCTTTATCAAAACAAATTGTACCGATATAATGTACCAAAAAAATTGTTCCTGTAGATTGTTCATATCTGTATTCTGACAGATCGAAGATGTTAGATCTTATTTCTCCCCCGTTGTCACTTAGCAAAATAATTGCAAAAGAGAAGGCTCTCACGCAATATATGCAGAAGTAACAATCAGTAAAGAAACACAAAATATAGATATATCAAAAAGATTTATCACATGCATGGTATAAATGTCACAGACAATAAAGAAATGTGATAAGCAAAAAATATATCACAGGGATTATAAATGGAAGCATAATAAAAGATAATGCTATGAGAAATACTGAATAATGCTATACTGAATGAAAATATGCTAAGGAAAGCATATAACATGTTCATCCGACAAAAAAATAACAAAAGAAATCACAACCACATAACTAATAAGAGTACTGATACTAGCTTGGAATGTCGGAGCATTTCCAAGTAAACAAAGACAATAACATCAGTCTCAATAGTACGACAACTAGACAAGAATGTCTAAAATCACATATCATCCTCATCGTCATCATCGTCATCTGCAGTACCAGCATGTCCACCATGTCCGGATGGACCAGCTCCAGATATGCCAGCTCCAGAGGTGTATGGAGTAGAACCAGAACTACGGTACCAATCATAAGCGTTTCCTGGCTGGAACAGAGAATGGACCGCTTCATCCTCAATGCGACAACCGGATACAGTAGGGTCTCTAGGAAGAGAGCTAACAGAATGACCCGTCTGAGCAAATCGGAGATCAGCAAACGAGAGGTGCTGATGGATACCTCAAAAGTCATAGGGTAGGTCTGAGGAGGAACATGTGCAGTAAGAACAGGTGCAGGAGGTGTAGGAGCAGTGGCAATGCTACGATGAAAAAGTTTGAGAAACTTGGGCTCAGGGTCCAGAACGCAAGTAGATAAGTCGATATCAAAATGCTGAAAGATACGAGGGATAAGCATCGCATAAGAGAGATTGCGTTCTCTTTCGCGACATCTTCCCATCATCTGGATGATAGTCTTAGGGGCAGAAAAAGGAATTCCCTTAAGAATGTGATAGAGGGCAGAGAGTTCTAGTGCAGTGACATCATCTTTTGAAGTGGATTTCGAAAAAATAGTGGAGTAGATGATGCGATGTAACTCATAGTTAAACAAGTTCAAGTTATTGGCCTTGAACTTTCTAGGACGAGCACGTGCTTGTGCACAAAGCTCATTCTTAAAACTAACAAGAGTCGTGCCCTTGAAAAAGTTGAAGTCGGTGATGTCATCGAACGGGGCACCTTCGTTTGAAATACCAAGGATTTCCGCTAGCAATACATCATCGAATTCGATATCGATCCCGCCAACACGAGTTCTTACGGTAAAAGTGTTTAACACAAAGTTACAATAGAATAGTCTAAGGGCATTAGTAGCTATAGGGAATTATTGGGTAATGAGACGGTGTAACCCTAATACCTCAAACAAAGGACGATGATCAGGAAATATAGTCCATTCACTACAACAAAAAACCCTTTTAATGACGGCTAAAAAGCGTCATTAATGACGTACCATGACGCTTTTTTTTCCCACAGCAACCGTCATGAAAACGGGTGTTATAAATATTTTTTAAAAGCGTCATAAAATAACCGTCATGAATATGATGAGTTTCTGCTACACTTATTTTCAGCATAGTTTGAAAGCGTTATGAATAGATAATCTGTATAGACTCAATTCAGCACATTTATAATGCTCAATTCTGCACATTTATATATTACTTTCCAAAAAATTATAGATCAATGCTCAATGTTGCTCAATTCAATTTCAAAACATTCATTTTGAACCATATTCACAAGAAAACATCTAAATGTTATAGAGTACCATTTAATCCATTTACAAATATATACATAACATATATCACCATCTTCAATACATTTTTTCAAAATAAGACATCCAAATACATATATTTACAACTACTACTAGTAAGTAGACCCTCAAAACTATTAGTACATTGGCTTCAACTTTGAGCACATCAAAACTGTCGGCATCACGTAGCAAAATCCTAAAAAATGTCTCCCTCCATCATATACTTTGTGTTAAAGAAGTAGCCAAGAAGTAGCCAAGTGATAAGTAGGTCTAGTACTGCATCACCAAGAAATTCAAGCCTCTAGTTTTGAAAAAAATAAAGAAAAAGAAGTCAAATGCATGATTATAAATATGAAAAGTAATTTTGAGTGTCAAACAAAAAATGATAAATATATCAGTATCTAGTATCAACTAGGAAAAAACTTCCAAACTTGCTTACTTGGTAGCATTAGCTAGTTCCAATTTTAGAAGCATGAGTTATTGCCTCCAATAAAAGGCGTTTAATAGCAAACTCATAGCGTAATTTCTTTTCCAGAATTTCCATGTGTTCCAATATTAACCAAATCCTGTGTTCCAATATTAACCAAATCCTGAATCATATTCACAAAGAAATGAGACACAGAAATTGAACCTAGAGCAAGAACTGTTTGTAATATAAGAAACATAGAAACTAAAGTATCACAGGACTAGTATTATACAGAATCTAGCCATTAGATAATAACCATATGTGTCTTAGTTAAGTGGTCCAGTTGGGGATGCCTATGAAATCTCTGTTCCCAATCCCAATCTCAAAAGAATGATTAAAGTAAAAGGAGGACAACAGGATCTATATCATAACAGAGAAGAAGTCTGACTCCAAAATTGTGGGATAGTCATAGTTGTAGAAAAGAAAATATAGTGCTTGATCATATACAGCTCGCAAAGAAATACCACTCCTAACAGAAACAAGTTTCGTATGTTAAGATACTAGATTAATTCGGCAGGAGGATCGGAGTACAATTCAAAAGTATTCGCCGAGCATCGCGTTCAAGCTACAAGATATTTACGGACTTGAGGAACATTTTCAAGATTAAGTGAATGAATTTTTTTGAAATTATGAATCATGAAGATGTGCAGATGGAGCAGGCAGCCACTGGTTACAATAAAGCGAGGATGCTCTAAAAACACAGTAGTTTTCATGTCATTGTTAACCTTCACAGAAGAGAAAAAATGCTTCATATGGGGTTAAGTTACCAGAATTCACGAATTCCTCCTCAAAATTAACTTGTATAATGTTGAGTGTTATACACCAAAAATCATAATTCATTATTTTAGCATTAATAACTAATTTGGTTTTCAGTGTTGTCATAACTCTTTTCACTTACCTCCGAAAGGAATGCATAAAAATATGCTCAAGTTTGTGTGTGTGCTTATTCAAGTGTTGGCATACAACAAACACACCAACTATATATTGATCACTGCATGCACGCAGCACACTTTACCCTGCCAGTAGTGCCTTAAACAATGCATAAATTCACACGTTTTAAATACCTTTAGACAATCTCAAATCCGCCTATTAGATCCATAACCTATTTTCCAGGAATAATTGACTTATGTAAAACACCTAGCGGATGAAGGCATTGCGTAACAATTGATATCACCTTATGCACTGAGAACGTCAGAGCTAACCAACTTCGATAAAGCAACTAAACTCGGTCTTTAATTTTTCTGGTTACAATTAGCTGCAAGCTTTTCAAATATGTTCATAGCTTTCCTTAATATGATATGCCCAAAACATATCTTTCTAGCCATTAGATAGTCTTTTCCATCCTTAATTGGTAGAACTTTTAAGTTATGATAATAGTCTACCATCTCTTCAGTTTGGAAAGGTGACTTTCGCTAGTAGATTAAGGAGTCTTATTTCTTGAGGAACAAAAAAACGAAAGCATTTGCAGTTAGGAAGTTGTGAAGACTGATATTTAAGAGTTACTTCTCCAACAGTTGTTATTTTAATATGCATCTATGTTGCACGGGCATGAGATTATACCAACACAGGGAGACTGACAGAACACTGATTTTGGTGTGTTCTAGTGTGTTTAGGAGTGTTCCGAGTCATGCTCAATACATGTCCGATTTTTGGAGCATCCTAGATATGCATCCATAGTCATTTCCAGATGCTATAAAATATTAAAAATCGTGTTACCTGCTCGACGTAAGATAACAGAAGATGTTGCAGCAGGACATGTTGTGCTCTCTGGAGGTGAGTGTATCCAGGAACTATCAAACCTTTGTTTTTCATAGCCAAGTTAACGAGTGACACCTGAAATAACAAAAAAATAACCACTTAAGAGTATCAAATAATCATTTCTTTCATAGATGTATCAAATCGGTGCGACATCTACCTGCAGCTGTTTGATTCTGGCGAGCAGCCCATCGATGGCCTCCCTGCACCAGAGGCGGAGGTCGGTGACGACCTGGTCGTTCCTACTCCTGGCGGTATGCAGCTTCTTCGCGGGCTCGCCGATAAGGTCGGTGAGCTCCGCCTCGATGTTCATGTGCACGTCCTCCCTGTCCTGCCTCCAGACGAACTCCCCGGACTCGATCCTCCTCTCGATCTCGTCGAGGCCGAAGAGTATGCTGTCCCTGTCGCTCTCAGTAATCAACCCCTGCACTGACAATAAAACGGTGGTATATCAGCGGTAGAGATTCGTTTAAGAGGGACGGGGGATTTAGGTCGAGCACCTGGTGGGCGAGCATGGAGGCGTGGGCCTTGCTGTCGACGATGTCATGGTGGTATAGCTCCTTGTCGAAGGACACGGACTCGCTGAAGCGCTCGACGGCGTCGATGACGCTCTCCTCGAACCGGCCTCCCCAAAGCTTCACCTTCTTCGGCTGCTTCCCGTAGCTCTCCCCCTCCGCTCCTGATGCTGCTGATGCCATGGAGGACCGAGAGGTCCTCTGGCTGAGGCTGCGGATGCTGAAGAGGCGGCGGGCGAATGGTGAAAGTCCGGTGAGCTCCTGCGGGAGGAGCAGAGAGTACGAGTGGGAGAGGGACTTCATTTTCGTATATTCCTCAGGACTAATGAATGAAACACTCACCCGCCGCCGATCTCCAGCATGTGCGCACGGTGTTCACCAGCCGGACCTCCATCACCGGCTTCAGGTCCTCCGACGATCCCTCCGATATGGTCGAGATCGCACCTCGGCTAAGATCCATCGATCAGAAACCCTAACCTAACTCTTGAGGAAATTGGGGGAGAAGAGGTTTGGAGAGATGCTGCTCCTTAGAAAATGGATGAGAAATGAATTTTCTCTCTCTCCCACTTAGCTTTTATACAGTGAAAAAATTACAAGTTTGCCACCGCTCTAAAGTATTAATGACGTTTTGTTTTATAAACGTTATAAAAAGCCCAAAATTAGTCCAAACCGTCATAGAAAAAAGGTATTTTTCAACTTGATAACGCTTATGTATCAGCCGTCATTAAAACTCCCTGTCGAGCGTCATTAAAAGGGTTTTTTGTTGTAGTGATTTGATCGAAGCCTAAGGCTTCCTACTGGGTAGTATGGCACTACAAAGAGGCGGTGACCTCATGCTACAGTAGTATGACACTACGATGAGGTTCCCGGTACGGGGTAAGGCCTCGGCTTTAGGCCACGTCATAGCGGCGTAGTACCGCAAGGGAAGCGCAAAGCGCTTCATGCCATGTCTCTTTAATAAAGAACTCACTTATCGTGTATGGACAAAGAGATATCAGGCCGTCTCTTGAGGGTAAACTTGTAGATGACCAAAATTATACACTGAAACCAGGCTGGCACATGGCCTTTAATGTGTAGCCAGAAGCATACTGTTGAGCACCTCTAGAGGGGGTAAATAGAGTGAGTGCGTGTGCAGCAAAAAAATAATCACCAATTAAAATTTAAACAGATAACTATGGCAGTGAATAAAAGACAGTAAATAAATGTAGCAAGAGATGGAAAGATCAAACTCAGTGACACAGCGATGTATATTGGTATCCCTCTAAGAGGACTAATCCAGTCTCGAGTACTCTTGCTCGATGTTAATCCACTATGGCACAAGCTAATTGAGAGCTTACAGTCTATTACAACACTGTATTGGTGACAAGTGCACGACCGACTTCACAACACCGTGCTTGGTGACGAGCGCACGACCGGCTCCAAAAACAGAGATGTTTTCTGAACTTTGAACGACTTCTTTACAACTCTGAGAACCAAAAGACTCTAGATCAAATAGATATTACTGACTTTTGGCTAAGAGATGTGTAGGTAGAATATGAAAGCTTTTGATCAAATAAAAACACTTTAGAAAAGAGAAGAGAAGATGAATTGATGAGTGATTTGAAATGAGAAATTCTCTTATATTTATAGGTGTTTTTGAGGACCGAACTCGGACAGAGTTCAGAAAAATTTCTGATGCAAAGATTTCACAAACGAACGTTGTATGCAGATTTGGAGGCAACAAATATTTGAATTCAAACTGACCGAACTCGGACCGAACTCAGATCGAACTCGGCCAGAGTTCGGACCGAACTCGAGCCGAACTCGGCTTGAGTTATGTCTCAGTTCAACTATAAAATATTTGTCTAATTTTGTTGTACAAAAGTGAATGATATGTTTGGTAGGTGGACTTTGGATGGGTAGGCTGTATAGGAGAGTGGACTGTGATTAACCTAAGCCAGTAGTATCCAGTCGATCTTATAATTTATATCCTAGACTCAATAAAGATAAAATACATAATAAATTGTAAAAAGACTCGGACTGATTCCAATGAGAATGATTTTCAGAATGATGATTTGCATGCTTGCTGATGTTGTAGTCCGCTTTTTGATATTGATTTCACTTGACCTGAAATGTTTAGCAGCAGTTCGTATATTTTATGCATTGACTTAAGTCATTGTCGATTATCAAAATCGGGTGTGACCATGGAATGGGCCAACAATCTCCTCCATTTTGATAATTGACAAACTTGAGTCTATACCAAAATATATCTAAATAAAATGAAATAAAATACCTGAATTGTTTATTTTGGAATAAAATGGTAAATGGTATTTGCGTTGCTTTGTTGATTTTTGGTATTGCTCTTTCTCCCCCTTTGTCAATGTCAAAAATGGTTTAGGCTCCTCCGTAATATGTGAAGCCAACAATGTTCATCAGAAGACAAAGAAAGTAATGATAGAGTAATAATCACAAAGAACAAGATATCCACAAATAACAAGTCATAGCAAAATGAACTAGAAATGAAATGCGAAAATGTCATACATAAAGAAAGATACATCCAACAAACTGTTTTTAAATGTCTAACTATAAAGTTTAGATAAAAAGAAAACTACAAAAGATCATTATATAGTAAACTGCATCCAAAAGAACCACTAACTAAAGTCCTCATCACATCGGCGTATCGTCACCTCCAGGAGTATCCGGGGGAAAGTATGCAGCAGTCGGATCGAAATGAGAAAAAGTCGTCTCATCATCGAACCTAGGTCCAGGGAAGCTGGGGTAATGAAGCATAGTGACTTGATGTGATGTGTGGGGTCATGAGAAAGACTCCAGTGAATGTCAGCAATACTGTTCCGTAACACCTGAGCCTAGGTGATATGGCGGAACTCAAAATCAAGATAACCTTGATGTCGTTGCGCTGAGAGGGCAACGGAATTATCAAAGCGCTGATAAAAATCGAGGTCGAAACCCGGAGCAGGGGCTGGAGCAGCATGATGTCACTCCCCGTTTCCAGAATACGTATTTTAATACGTGTACTGCTTGAATGTATTTATTTAATATTTATCATGCATATATTCTTTATTTAATTCTTTAATTTATTCTGTAATTTCATGCTTGTTAATTGTCTATATTTTATTTTCTGCCTTTGCTTAAGCTCTTAGTTTATTTTGTTCATGTTGAACCAACTTGGTTTAGCTGGGTTCATCATGATAAGGGGTGGATGGCCTAGATCTTGTAGGAAGGAATGGGTGGTGGAGATTTTGACTTGGGCTTGATATTTATACCCCTTTACTTTTCTTTCTCTTCATTACTCTCATTTACTTCTTCTTCATCCTCCATTACTCTCCCACCAACCTAGAGAGCTTAGGTAAGTACAACTTGCTTCATGATGGATCTCAAGTATTATTTTTCCATTCTCTTCCTTACTTGATTTTAAGTCTCTTTAGAACTTGGAGTTTTTGGTTTTCATGGGTGTATTTTTTATAGATCTGAGTTTATGTTACTTTCGGTTCTTCTTGGTTTTGACCTATCAAACTTCTTTTTTTTCAAAATCTAGTTGTTCTATGTTGTAGAGAATTTCATTCTACCCTATTTTGACTTATGGAAGTCCAGATTTGGGCTTCGATTGAAGGTTGGAAAGTCTGGGAACCCCCAACTTCCCAGGTTCTTCTTCTCGAAAAATTTGGAGAAGAAGAACAGTGCCTCCCCCATGACCTTTTCATGCGGCAAGATCCCCTGCGGCTCCTCTTTGGCCGCATAGTAGATATCGAATCGACTAGCAAGATGAAGAAGTTTAGATCCTACCCGAAGATTATAGGTACGGATGCAAAGAGTAAGTTCGCACAACCATTCCGGTGGCTGACAATTCAGAAATAGAAGCAAAATTTTAATTATGGGCTAAGACTGTGTTTCTAAGGAGGGAAGACTGTTGATTCGAAGGAAGTGCATGAATTGATCAAATTAGACTATATAGAGGTTGTCAACATTACTAAGAGACAGTAAAGGAAGCTTTGGTCTACATGTAGAGATTTTGATCATTCCCCTAGTAGTACCCTCTGAATTTCGAGGACGAAATTTTCTAAGGAGGGAAGATTGTAAAACCCAGATTTTAGATTATTGGATTTGTAGCGTAATATTAGTCTAATTATTGTAATTATTATTATTATTATTTATTTAGTCGGTTTTAGAAAAATATATATTATTTTAAAAATATCGTTGATTTTTGATTGTGGCCTGCCCCGATCCCGAGTCCGGACTCCGACCCTTAGTTCGAACCCTTTTCCGTTTCCCGAAGCCAATTTCTGTTTCCAGTTCCGAATCCGTCTTGAAACCTTTTAATTAATTTCTTGACCTTAGATAAATAGTTAGAACTATTTTGGGTTAATAATTATAATAAAAAAAGAAAAAATAAGTCCTATGGCCTGGTCTCCCCCACGACCAGGCCTTCTCCTCTATTTCCTCCACTTCACTAACTTTCCTCCACACATTTTCTCCACTCTTCCCATTTAAAACTCCCCACCACCACTACAGCACCCTCCCATCACCATTTCTCTCCTTTCCTCACTCTCACTTTCTCTTTCCCCTCACTCTCCCTCTCACTCAACGAAGCCCTTCCCTTTCCAGAGCTCAGCACCCGAGCCCCCGAGCCCTCGAGCCCCCGGCCCCTTCGTCGGCACCCGACTCCCGCGACCTCCGGCATCCAGCCCGCGGCTCCGCCCGCGGCCGCCCCCTCCGGTGCCGCTTCCCCGGCCTCTCCTTGCCGGACCCGTGCGCCCCTGGGCCGCCCACGCCGTCCGGATCCCGACCCCACTCCGCACCGCAGCGCCCCGCGGCTGTGCCCTAGCCGCACCCCCTTTGCCCCGATCCCGCTCGGCCGTCGCCCCGAGCGCTCCTCGGCATCCACCAGCCGGCCCCACCCCTCTCGGTCCCTCCGGCACCCCTCGCCGCGCTGTCCCGGCCCCTTACCGGCCAGTAGCCCGCGCCAGCGCCGCTCCTCGAGCGCTCCAGCGTGTCCCGCGGATTTCTCGACCTGCTGTACGTACTTTTCGTGCCCGGATCCCGCTGTCCAGCGCAGCCGTACTCCGACGAGGCGCTGTCCCGAGCCAATCCACTGTCGGCATGTTCCTTTTTATCTATTATTATCATCAGAGAGCTCTAGCCGAGCAACCCAAGGTATAATTCCTTTGTCTCGTTCCATTTTCGGTAGTCGATGATGAGAATTGGTCCCCGATTCCCTCCCGGGAATTCGGTGTTGGGTCGACATAGTGATTTCGGATTTTTTCAGAGACGTTTCTGTGATATTTTTATGGTTGGTTTGGATATTCGAAATTTCGGGAATTCCGATTAGGCTCCGAAAATGTTTTCTGTTAATATATATATATATATATATATATATATATATATATATATATATATATATATATATATATATATATATATATATATATATATATATATATATATATATATATATATATATTCTCTATATAAATGTGTTCCCTGGTTTGGGACTTTTATTATGGGTGTTTTGGCGCATTTAGTCTAATTATTATAATTATTATTATTATTTATTTAGTCGGTTTTAGAAAAAAAAATATTATTTTAAAAATATCGTTGATTTTTGATTGTGGCCTGCCCCGATCCCGAGTCCGGACTCCGACCTCGAGTTCAAACCCGTTTCCGTTTCCCGAACCCAATTTCCGTTTCCAGTTCCGAATCCGTCTTGAAACCTTTTAATTAATTTCTTGACCTTAGATAAATGGTTAGAACTATTTTGGGTTAATAATTATAATAAAAAAAAAGAAAAAATAAGTCCTATGGCCTGGTCTCTCCCACGACCAGGCCTTCTCCTCTATTTCCTCCACTTCACTAACTTTCCTCCACACACTTTCTCCACTCTTCCCATTTAAAACTCCCCACCACCACTACAGCACCCTCCCATCACCATTTCTCTCCTTCCCTCACTCTCACTTTCTCTTTCCCCTCACTCTCCCTCTCACTCAACGAAGCCCTTCCCTCTCCAGAGCTCAGCACCCGAGCCCCCGAGCCCTCGAGCCCCCGGCCCCTTCGTCGGCACCCGACTCCCGCGACCCCCGGTGTCCAGCCCGCGGCCGCCCCCTCCGACGCCGCTTCCCCGGCCTCCCCCTGTCGGACCCGCGCCCGCGCGCCCCTGGGCCGCCCACGCCGGCCGGATCCCGACCCCACTCCCCACCGCAGCGCCCCGCGGCTGTGCCCTAGCCGCGCCCCCTTTGCCCCGATCCCGCTCGGCCGTCGCCCCGAGCGCTCCTCGGCATCCACCAGCCGGCCCCGCCCCTCTCGGTCCCTCCGGCACCCCTCGCCGCTGCTGTTCCGGCCCCTTTCCGGCCAGTAGCCCGTGCCAGCGCCGCTCCTCGAGCGCTCCAGCGTGTCCCACGGATTTCTCGACCAGCTGTCCGTGCTTTCCGTGCCCGGATCCCGCTGTCCAGCGCAGCCGTACCCCGGCGAGGCGCTGTCCCGAGCCGATCCACTGTCGGAGTGTTCCTTTTTATCTATTATTATCATCAGAGAGCTCTAGCCGAGCAACCCAAGGTATAATTCCGTTGTCCCGTTCCATTTTCGGTAGTCGATGATGAGAATTGGTCCCTGATTCCCTTCCGAAAATTCGGTGTTGGATCGATGTAGTGATTTCGAATTTTTTCGGAGACGTTTCTGTGATATTTTTATGGTTGGTTTGGATATTCGAAATTTCGGGAATTCCGATTAGGCTCCGGAAATGTTTTCTGTTAATATATATATATATATATATATATATATATATATATATATATATATATATATATATATATATATATATATATATATATATTCTCTATATAAATTTGTTCCCTGGTTTGGGACTTTTATTATGGGTGTTTTGGTGCATTTTTCCCAGTTTTGGGTTATCCCGAATATAGAGGGAATGCTGCCCAAATTTTTATAAAATTTTATAAATGAATTTTAAATCAGTTTTCGAAAAATATTTCAAATCGGATTTTTGGCGACGACCTTATAGGTCGAATGAGCCTGGCGAAGCGCAAACGCTACAGGGTTCCTGTACGTTGAGGCGCTAGCCATTATTATGACTTTTGGACCAAGTCTGAGACTCATATAATTATTATCTTTAATTTATAATTATTATTTTTAGTACGGGTATTGATGTTAGTATTTTTGGTGCAGGGCTTCGGCCTGGTGAATGGACCGCTTCCCGGCGTTCAGGATTCACCCAAGTTTTATTGTTATTCCTAAAATTCATTTATGTAAATAAATGTAAGGGCATAAGCCCAGTTTTCAATTTTCTTTGCTGCGATCCTGTATTGTGTAGCGTAGGTTTTCTTTATTTTTTTCTGAGTTATTGTTTTGGCTTTAAACGCGTAGATTATTAAAATGAGTATTTATTTTAATATAGAAAATTAATAAGGATTTTTTACGATAAAATAGCTTGAATAAAATATTGATAGTTAACAAAACCCACGTTTTATCATTGAAAGAAAATGTAGTTTTATACGTATAATATTAAAAATACAAAATTTTGCGAATTAACCGGTAACGACAATTTTTCCAAGTAAACCAGAAACTGGCTATCCAACTAAATGAGAACCAACGTAGTACGCGTCATAAACCGTTAGCAGCAGATTTTATAAACAAACTTAAAACTTGACTAGGACCTGCTACTAGAAATTGCAACTAGCACACCTAGCTCGGTTTCACAATGGTTCTAAGTCAAGTTCTCAACTGTAGGATCTCGAAGACGAACTTGACTTCCTCCTCGGTACCAACTTGCCCCTACTCTAGTCTTACAAATCGAGGCAAGTTACGGTTATACTATTCTGCATTTTAATTAGGAATTGTTATCTTGCATGTTTAAACCACATTGTTACACGGAACTCTCTCCTAGAGTATTGATTGATTGACTGCGGGATATTGGGGAAGTAGTATAGTGTCTATGACCAATACCCCAAATAATTAATGAATGTATTAGCTTACCCCTCTTACACACGGGGATAAGCCATATCGTATCGCTAGGATACAAGTGTACAACCCAAGCCGGTCATAGTCATTATCTACTCAAATCACATTATTTTCTACCGTGTAGAATTGTAGAAAAATATTGTATTTCAAATTGTTTAAAATTGCAAATTTCTATTATTATTTGAAATGTTGGATATCTACTCGTACTTGCTCCCTCCTGACTGGAGACCTAATATTTTAGGTGTCACTGATGATTGCTGAGCTATAGCACAATAGCTACTATGACCCAGTACCATATTCTGCCGTGTTACCGGAGACCCCTTGGAGGACGCAGATCCTGAGGCTGACGAGACAGCCATTCTAGCTAGTTGTCGTTTTAATTCGAGTGTCTTTTATTGGAATTTTTGTAGACTTGAATTCAGTATTTTCTTTCAGCACTTTCAATTTCAGATGTATTCCATTTTGTTGATTAATAAAAGTTTTAAAGTTCCCGTATATAAATGTTGTGAAAAATGTTTATATGTTGTTGTGATTACCTGTAATAAAACAGCTTACTGCCGCCGTCTCACAACGGTGCAGGCTGGGCATGATCCGGTTCGACCCAACAAATTGGGATCGGATCGTGACATATTTTTAGTGGTGGCCCATGCAGGTCCTTCTCTCAACAACAACTTAGGAGAACACCTCTAGAACATTTAGAACACTAGAACATTAATTTGTCACAACATAGGACCGAATTATATTATAAATAAATATTTTTGGTTGTTATGGACTGGTAGGCTACCTTATGTTTGCCTCCTAAACCTTTCAGACTATGACTAGAGGAAAGACAACCCGTTCTAGTCCTGCTGATGACAAGGTGTTATCTCCTAATCACACCCCTCTTTCTCAGGCCCGTTCCAACCCTTCTCCTTTGCAGCTCATCAATTCCCCCTTTGCTGCATAAGTCCCCAGCACAGCTCATACTACAGCCGAACCTATTCCGCCCACGGCAATTTCACCATCTCCTGTTACGATAGTTACTCCTGTCGCCCCACCAGTACCAGCAGACACCTTCCAAATGGTTGCCCTATTTCAAGGAATCCTGGAGTCCCAGAAGGCCCAAACTGAGGCCCAGCAGAAACAGATTGATATCCCGAGAGATGTTATGAAGGATGTCAATGACGTAGCCTTAGCTATCTTAAACCGAGTTGGTGCGGAACCTTACCCTAGGAGGGATACCCCTAAATCTAGAAGATATTTGGGTCCCATCAAGTACTCTACTTCCCGGCAGTCATGTCGTAAGAAGCTATTGGCTTGTGCCTACTGCAAGAGGCCTGGTCATCTAGCCAATAGTTGCCGCAAGAGATTGGGACAATGTTTGGCATGTAGATCCGCAGAACATCGGGTAAAGGATTGCCCCTTATCTTCCATCGTACCAGAGCACCTATCCCAGCAACACCTGCTACGCCGCAACCTAGGGACTCTCTTCCTATCGAGCAGACCTTGCCTCCTACACCCATTGCAGAAAGGCATGATGCAGACTCGAGGATCATAGAAGAAGATGAAGCAGTTGGAGACTGCTCGTGCAAGAGTCAGAGCCATGAAGGCTAGTACCTAGAACTGCTGAGTAGCATTATCTATTGTTATAAGAAGTTGTAACAGGATGTCCTTACAATAATCATGAAAGTCTTGCTGTAATTCTCCAATATGAATAAAATTCTTGGTTACACCTTTATGGTAGATATCTTTTCCAAAGTCTTTATCCTACGATGCAATTTCTGAAAATTGTAATCTTAATGAGAAGGTATGTAAGGCGGTATTTATCAAGGATATATATTGGTGATTAAGAATTGGAAGAATAGAATTTTGGAATACCCAGATATTAGTTGGTACTTATAACATTTGGGAGTGATAATGACATAAGGAGTGAATTTTGACCTTAACCAGTTTAGGCCGACTGTATGATGGTATATGTGCGAGCGTACACATTTTTAGAAAAACATTTTTCCTATTTTTATAGTTTCAAGATAATATATATAATAATTATTTTTAGCTATCAAAATTTCTAAATTTATGATTCTATTTATGTAAAGCCTTTTATTTAGACAGTTATAATAATAAATAATATTCTTATAAAATGGTATACTAGAAAAGTATATATTTGTAAATATTATTTGTGCATACATATATATTTCGTAATTAATTATTAGTTTATTTTTAAATAATAATGTAATTTTTGAAATTATTATTATTAGTATTTTTGGAAAACATATTTTGAAATTATTGTGGCAATTTAAATCTTGATTTAATTTTTGGATTTATTTAAATAGATTAAATTAATATCTATATTTGGAATTTGAATTATCTTATTTGATTTTTAAACTAAAGGATGTAAATTAATTAGATTTAAATTGATTTCGATTTGGATTGATTTAAATTAATAGATGAATTATCTAATTGGGTTTTAAATCTTCCAAATCCTTATCCAACTGAAAATTCCCATATCCTATAAATAGGTAGGTACTCCTCCATAAATTTCTCACATCCACAAAAATTTCTCTCCATAATTGTCGTACATCGTGTCGGTGTCCACATCTTATTTCATAGTTTACATCTACATTATCTCCTTCCCCGTGTCGGACACACCCCGACATCATCAATCCCAAAACCTAACCTAATCCTACCCGAGCCATCTACCCACCACGACCCTCGCTGTTCCAACCACCATCGGGACGACCCACAGTATCCTCGCCATCACGACCCCTGCAACAAAAACCAGCCGTCATCACCCGAACTCACCAGCAGCCCCGTTGCCACCACTGTCACCAAAACACCCCGTCTCCTCCGCAGTACCGCGGCCACTGCCACTGGCGAAAACCCGACCGCCACAACCAACCCTTCACCATCGGACAACCCCCTTCCCTGCTACGCCAATCCGGCATCCCCGCAACCACAGCCACCGTCCCTCTCCTCCTCGCCGTACCCGACCTCAGACTTCGACCACAGACCACCACCGCCATCGGCCACCCCCTCCGTAACCGGCAGATCCAAACCCAAAAACTACAAAATAAAACAAAACCGACCACCACACCTTACCTCCTCAACACGCCGACGCCGGACCTTCGACTCGCCGCGAGCGGCGCCACGCCTCGACGCCAGCACTGGAAGTCGTGACGACCTTGGCCGAGCCTCCGCACGCTGGGAGCCGCCGCCCCTTCCTCGGATGGCCGTGCCGCCCGTTCCTTCCATCAGCCGTGCCGCAGCCGCCCTCGTCACAGCACGCAACCGCCGCCGCCTCTCTCGGCCGGCAGCTCCGACCGGAAACCCCATCTCCGAGACATCAGCGCCACCGCCTGGACGCTCCCTCCGCCGCCCTCTTCCCGTGCAGCGCCCGCCGCACAGCCACCGTCCGCCGCTTGTCTTTCCCGTTCACCCTTCCCCTCCGCCTATCCTTCCTCCCAGCTCCCCGACCTCCGTCTTGGACTAGTCGCCCGCCGCCGGCGACCCACTTTCTCCGCCTCCCTTTTTTTTCCCTTTTCCTTAGCAAAGAGTTTTCTTTTTTTTCAATCTGTTGTCTCTCTCTCCCTCGGGAGAGAAGACAACAGATGTATCCTTTTTTTTATTCTTTATTTTTATTTTATTGTATTTTATTTGTTATTATTTACTTTTATTGTTATTTTGTAATATTAGTAGACATTATTTATCAATTGTATTTTTCGTTTTATAATATCTGGTAACATAATTAGTATTACTAATTGTTGTAATGTTATTTTAATTTTTGGGAGATTTATATAGCCCTAATATTAATATATTTGTGAAAAATATGTTATTTGATTATTTTAGAGTACATATACATATTTTGATCTACAAATTATTATTTGGCAAAAGTTAGTTGGTATCCCTAAATCACTTTGCTAGATTTTAGTTTCTTCTAAAAATTTAAATTTATATACTTCCAAGTATTTGTTTTGATCGTAGAAATATAGTTTTCAAATGATAGATCGGTTTCCTAATATTTTCAAAATATTTTTCTAAATTATGTTTACTAATAGTTTTCTATCTATAAAATTCTTTTGTCAAACGTAAAGTAATTTTAACTAATATATCCCTATCAAAAATATTATTTCTACAAATGTAGCGTTTCTGTCGAAAATAATTTTTCTTGACTTTAAGTATTTTAAGTATTTTCCTATAAATATTTTGACTCATGAAAACTAGTTTTTAGGAATTACAAATATTTTCTAAAAATCGTATATATAATATTTATCCATTATTCTTTGATTTTTCTCCCGTCCGTAACCAATCCTATTATTCACGCTCCCTCGCCAATTCAAGCCTACCTTATGTCGAACCTAACTAATTTGACCCTCCTGGACTCAATGAAACCATCCGTGCTACCAACAGAGGTCCCCTTGTGTAGTTGTTACCGAAACTCGCAGTTTGTGCCACATTGATCATTGCAGTACACCAGGCGTCCTACCAGGCAAGACACCTTGCCATTTGCTGTTTATTTATTTTAGCTAATATTTCATGCATTATTCACTATTTTCTTTATGCAAAATAAACTGTGATACATGGCATAACCTGTTAGAACTTACTGTTCAGTTATACTTCCTGTTATGTATTATTTTTCTTACACATTAAAGCTAGATTTAAGGGACCACTTTATGTGTTGCATACATAGGCCTTGACACATTTATACCACGTTGTTGTGAGTCATATATAGGACTCGGACATGCATGATTGGCTGGCCACCAGTACGTATAAGCCGTGCGTTAGAAAATAACTGCTAATAGAATTGTATGCTAGAAGACTTAGCATTTACGAGTTGGCATTGGGCGGGGAGAACATGATTGGAAGTTGACTACCACCATATCTATCGTAGACTCGCTCGCTACTGAGGAACGATAGGTAGACTATATGCTATAGACTCGCTCGATACTGAGGAATAGTATATGGTGTTGTGACTCGCTACTGAGGTACTATATTTTTTTGACTTGACCCGGTAGTCATGCGACCATGAACGGTTCTTAAAACTGCATTCACTTAGATTGGTTAGGCACCCTTATCCGTTAGGTATGAGTACTCTTGGTTTGGGTACTTGTATCTGACCGTGGCTTGGAACAATAACTTGTCGCGAATTAGTTCGCCACACCTTGTCCTTGTTTGGTTGTAGGTGTGGCTTACTACTTCGATGAGAAGGTATTGAACCTTGTCGGGGTCCGGATACCATATTAGATTCATAGCATGGAAAGATACGTCACCGTGAATTAGTTTACCATCTCATGTCCTTGTTTGGTTGGAGGGATGGTAAGCTAGTTCAATAGGTGTGTATTGGACCATCTTATAATTCAATTGACTTATTTATTTGAGCAATATTTATTCAGTTTATATGGCATGATATTATGTGTCTTGTTACGTCCCTCTGAGGACCCGATTATCTTGCCAGGTGTGTGCTCTTGTCTTTCGTAGGTGTTCTAGATCTAGCCGTCGCTATTTCTTCGAGGATGATTGCACTTAGATCGTCTTCGCTTCGCCCGCCAAAAATCATTTCTCTTTTCATGTATTTTTTCTTTACTTGTTGGTAGTGGATTTGTCTCCGCCTAACATATTGTATCAAGACAATTCATTATCATTATATGATATCTTTATTCATTTATTTTGTGTGGATGAGATTGGTTATGGTTCTACTATATTTTACAGCTTATGTATTCATACGAGGTTTCCATATATTGGAGTGTACTTTATATGTATACAGCTGGCATATCTACGTTCCTAGTCCTACGTATTTTGGGACTGGGGCGTTACATGATTTGACCCTGCCGCATGGGATCCTGATTTGACTCTGGCCGCATAGATGGATACCCACTTGCCCTGCCGCATAGATGGACATCCATCTACTGTCGCCTTTTGGGCTGTTTCTTGTCCCGTATTGACATTAATTGTTACCTTGACTAATGATTGATCATGCGTTCCTAGTTGGAACTGGAAGACTGGCTAGTCGTCTGATTGAATTGAATGAGGCACGTTCATGTATGAACCATGAACCATTGCGATCGACTAGTCGATCCGAACATTGGCATACGGACATATATTGACTTCCATTTTTCTGTAAAAGCAGCATGTGTACCTTACGGTCAAGGCATGATTATTCCGTGGCTAGGCTTGATTGTTGCATTACGCTATTTAAGACATACAACCTAGCCGCACTGGTATCGTTGTAGAGTTATGCATATCGTACTCTGTACGGGAGTACTCATTCAGAATGATCATGATCCACGGCATGAGATTTCAATTAACATAGGGTATACTAAGCTAAATAAAAATAACTATTGCATGGAGAGAATAGATTCTCGAGTTCTTACATGGCAGCCATCTCGGGACAATTAGTGCCCTGACATGCCGGCTGGTTCCCACGGATACTGCAAATCTGTCGTACGAGTAGGGAGTGGTATCTGTTTATATTTATTGTATATTGATGATGGGCGTCCCGCTGGGACACGTCTAATTCATGATTGGCGCAATTGATTATTGGGTAGACTAGCCTTGCTTGTACATTATAAGAACTGAGGAATCCCTTATTGCATGTTTCCAAGACAGCTTGGAACTCATAATAGCAAGCCGTAGTAATTGTATGGCCGTTTAAATTGGTTTGTTTATGTACGGTACCTACTCTGTTAACTACTGAGATGAGCAGAACGTCAGGACATGATGGGTCAACTTCTGTCCTTGTTTTGTTGGGAAGTTGGCTTGAAGTGTCGTGATATTGTGCGAACCCCAGTAGCAAGCAGAGACTATTTATCATATTCTTAACTCTTATTACTGGTTCTAATTTCTCATATCGTACTTCCTTGTGGTACTTGCTATTAGAGGTCTAACCTCTCTGGTTTTACATGGCCAGATTTAGAGCCAGCTCCCGAGGACTCAGCTTACTTCTACCTCCAAGATGGTCAATACTAGAGGAATGATTGCAGGAGGACACGAGTGGGTTCCTTGCTTCCCTGCTCGTTTTATTACTTACTTTACTTATTGTCGTTTGGCACCGACATGTTAGTCGAACTATCTTGTACTTACCTTTACATAATTGTAACTAAGTCAGACTGCAGCAGATAACAATTGTGTATACCTTGCTATATCATCTGGCTATGTTTTGTACATCCAGATCTCAAGAATATTTTGACTGAGCATTTGGGATGCCTTACTGTTTTATCTTACATGTTCTCTATTATTGCTTCTTGTTTGAATGATTGAGACAATAGATGTTGAGTGACCATAGTGAGACTTTCATGTAGTATGCACCCCCTCGTTGTTAGACAGCATTGATCGTATTATACAGTATTCTTCTACCCGTAATATGTAGCTGGCTGAGTCATTCTCCCACTCTCCGATATTTTGGTTCTGGGGTTCGACAAGGTTTTAGTAGTGGCCCATGCAGGTCTGATTTCAGACTTGTGGGATGTTTTAATTTATAGGATGTCTCAATCACACATGTTTCCTCCTTGATCTCATGATTCGTTATTCTCGACCCTGGCTTGACATTCCAGTATCCTTTGACTTCATTGATCCTTCCTGTCTGATCGTTTGATTGTTCTCTTGTCCCTTTTCTTAGGGGCACTTCGTCCGCATCTGTCAGAGCTGGACAGCAACAACAAGGGCAACATGACCATATTGGTCAGCAACAAAGGCCGATACTACCTCAAGAGACCATCCAAAAAGAGGTGATAGTGGAACCAACAGCTGGACCGCAGTATCCGGAGGTTCCAACACTACCAACAGTTCCACCTACCCCTATGACAGTAGACACACAAGCCCTTCTGGAGATCATAAGAGGGATGATGGCTACTCAGCAACATCAGATGTTGGCCCAGCAACGCATGAACACTCAGCAGCAAGAGCAGAATGTATTACTCAACCAAGGATTGCAGACGGTTTTGGATAGAGGGGTGAGGACAGATTCAGGAGCATCAACCAGATTTTACAAGTACAACCCCCGTCGTTTTAAGGGCACGGAATATGCCATTTCAGCAGATGCATGGCTTAAGGACATCGAGGCTATTTTGACAGCGGCTAAGGTTCCGACGGAAGAACGTGTGGATCTAGTGAAGCTGTTGCTTCAAGACCTCGCACGTGATTGGTGGGAATCAGAAGAAGTGGGCATCAGACGTCCTGTTGCTTGGGACAATTTTACTGCAAGATTCAAGACGAAGTACTATGGAGTTGTGGCACAGTTTGAGCTACAACAGAAGTTTATCAACCTCAAGCAGGCTTGCAAGACAGTGGATGCTTATGTAGCAGAGTTCTGCAGACTGAGTAGGTTCGCCCCAAAGATGGTAGCAACAGAGGGCCAGAGGGCTATGAGGTTTCAGCAAGGGTTTCATCTTGAACTCTTGCAATTGATATAGGGACACAACTACCAGACTTTCGATGAGGTATTGACGGCAACCCGAAGGCATGAGATCACCATCCAGACGATCACATCTAGGACTGGAGGTCAGAAGAGATCTCACAATCAGATTGAAGGAGGAGGGGGAGCAGTGCCCCAAGTTACAGCACAACCCCCTGGAATTCGCATTCACGATGTGGCAATGCGAGGGCCACCACCCCCAGCAAGGCAACAACAGCAACAGAGGAAGAACCAGCAACCCCCAACGGGCTGCACTTATTGTGGGAAGACAGGGCATACTAGAGATGTGTGTCGGGCATTGAACAGACAGTGTTTGATATGTGGAAGTCCAGATCATCGAGTTTCCACTTGTCCTATGAATTCGAGGTCAGGAGGACCAGTACAACAATTTTCTGCTCTGTCAGCACCAAGGGCAGGCCAGTACCAAGGACCAGCGGTTGCGGTGAGACCGTTGGCACAACGTCCGTTGATGTCACAGTCTCAGATGTTTCGGCAGCAGGGACCGTCGATGCAACAGCAACAACATAGGCCACCTCAGCATCACCCAGGCAGAGGCCAGCAGCAGCACCAGGCTAGGCCGCAGCATGGGAACCAACAAGGTGGCCGAGGTCAAGCATTCAATCTGTCCTTGGACGAGGCATTGGCATCGAGAGATGTTGTGGCAGGTAACATTCTCGTTGCCTCATATCCCGCAGTAGCATTATTTGATTCGGGAGCATCACACTCATTTATATCTGCACAATTTGTGACACGACTAGGAATGAAATTCGAAGCATTGCCAGGGAGGTTGAATATACTAACTAGTAATGGACTCGTAGGAGTTAGTAGAGTTATTCTAGCATGTAGAGTTGTAGTGTGCGGGCGTTCCTTACCCGCCAGGTTGATAGAATTTTCTATGAGGAATTTCGACGTTATCCTAGGTATGGACTGGCTGAAAGACAGTTGTGCCACAATAGATTGTCGTAGAGGGGGTGTATCTTTTAATATTCCAGACATGGAGCGATTTACCTTAGTCAGATCAGTGGCAGCTCAACAAGAAGAAGAAATAGTAGCGGCAATGGAAGAAGTTCAAGTTTCGAAGATAGTTGAAGTGTTTATTGACGTGTTTCTCGAGGAACTTCCAGGTCTACCACCTATTAGAGATATCGAGTTCAGTATAGAATTAGCACCTGGGACTAAACCGTTATCGAATCGAGTTTACAGAATGGCAGATTCAGAGCAGGCCAAGGTGTGTCAGCACATAGTGGAACTGAAGGCGAAGAAGTTCATTCGAGTTAGCGAATCACCATGGGCAGCACCAGTGGTACTTGTAGGAAAGAAGGATGGGTCATCAAGATTATGTATTGACTACAGAAAGCTCAACGTGGCAACAGTAAAAAACAAGTACCCACTACCAAGGATCGATGACTTGTTTGATTAGTTGAGCAGAGCAAGAGTTTTCTCTAAGATAGATCTTCGGTCAGGGTATCATCAAGTTAGAGTTCGAGAAGAAGATATTCCCAAGATAGCATTCAGGTCGAAGTACGGGTATTACGAATTCTTAGTAATGTCGTTTGGTTTGACCAATGCTCCAGCAATATTTATGGATTTGATGAACCGCATCTTTATGCCATACTTAGATCAATTTGTCGTTGTGTTCCTCGACGACATTCTCGTATACTCAGTTAGTGAAGAAGAGCATGAAGATCACCTCAAGAAAGTGTTACAGGTTCTGAGAGAGAACCAGTTGTACGCCAAGCTCAGCAAATATGAGTTTTGGCCAGACCGTATTTTATTTTTAGGGCACATCATATCAGGGGGTGGAGTGGCAGTGGATCCCAAGAAAGTAGAAGCAGTAGAGAGTTGGCCAATGCCTAAGACTGTAGCAGATGTGCGAAGTTTCTTAGATTGGCAGGATATTACAGAAGGTTCGTATCAGACTTTGTAAGGCTCTCAGCACCCATGACCCGCTTGACACGGAAGGATGTGCCATTCGTTTGGTCGGCAGAGTGTCAGGCATCATTTGAGAATTTGAAGCAGAAGTTGATATCGGCACCTATTCTTACATTACCAGTTGGACCCAGAGGTTTTACTGTATATTGTGACGCGTCGGAAAAGGGACTTGGGTATGTCCTAATGCAACATGGGAAGGTGATAGCGTATGCATCTAGGCAACTTCGAAACCATGAAAAGAATTATCCGACTCATGACTTGGAGTTAGCGGCAGTAGTATTTGCTTTGAAGCTATGGAGGCATTACTTGTACGATGATTGAGTGGACATGTACACAGACCACAAAAGTCTGAAGTACATCTTTAATCAGAAGGAACTGAACATAAGGCAAAGAAGATGGTAAGAGTTGATCAAGGATTACGACGTGGAGCTTCAGTATCATCCAGGCAAAGCTAACGTGGTAGCAGATGCTCTTAGCAGGAGAGGCGGAGCATTTATGTTGACATCACAAAAATATATTTTAGAAGATCTTCAGGAGATGGGCATCAAGGTTATACTTCCTAGTGATGTAGGAATTCTGGCAAGTCTACGAGTTCAATCCAACTTAGTAGACAGGATCAAGGCGGCTCAGGCACAGGACCCAAGGATTCAGAAGCTTAGGACAGAATGTGAGTCAGGACTCAGGAAGGAGATAAAAATTCATGAAGATCGTACACTTAGATTTGGATCACGTCTATGTGTGCCAAGTGGAGATATCAGACAGGAGGTTATGGCAGAAGCCCACAGTTCTCAGTATTCTATACACCCTGGAGGGACCAAAATGTACCAAGATATCAAGCAGTACTTCTGGTGGAATGGAATAAAGAGAGAGATAGCTAGATTCATTTTTCGTTGCTTAATATATCAACAAGTAAAGGCAGAACAACAGACGCCAGCTGGATTATTACAATCGCTTCCTATCCCAGAATAAAAATGGGAATATATCACAATGGACTTTGTAACCGGTTTACCGAGATCACCAAGTGGTAAGGATGCTATTTGGGTAATAGTAGATCAGCTTACGAAGGTGGCACATTTTCTTCCTTTTAGAGTAGGGAAATCTATAGAAAAGTTGGCTGAGTTGTATATGCAGCAGATAGTCAGGCAGCATGGAGTCCCGGTTAGTATTATGTCAGATAGAGATACCCGTTTTACATCACATTTCTGGAAAAGTTTACATCACAGCCTGGATACCAAGTTCAGATTTAGTATGGCCTACCACCCACAGGCGGACGGACAATCAGAAAGAACAATTCAGACTTTAGAAGATATGTTACAACCTTGTACCCTAGATTTTGGAGGATCTTGGAAGAGTCACCTGCACTTAGTCGAATTCTCGTATAACAACAGTTATCAAGCCAGTATCCAGATAGCGCCATTCGAAGCACTATATGGTAAGAAGTGTAGGTCACCACTGGCATGGGATGATATCGGGGAGAGGAAGATATTAGGCCCAGAGATGATTGTTCAGACGGTTGAAGTAGTTAAGGAGATTAGAGAGCGACTTCGAGTTACGCAAGATCGGCATTGTCATTGGGCAGACCAGCATCGTAGGACGCTAGAATTTTCTATTGGGGACCACGTGTTCTTGCGGATCTCACCTACCCGTAGGGTCATTAGATTTGGCGTTCGTGGGAAGTTGAGTCCGCGATACGTAGGCCCATTTACTATCCTCGATAGGGTAGGCGATGTTGCTTATCGTTTGTCCCTTCCACCTTCGTTACGAGAGGTGCATGATATGTTTCATGTATCTCAGTTGCGTAGGTATATATCGGACCCAAGCCATATCCTCGATTATTCTGAGCTGGTTGTTGGTACCAACCTATCTTACGAGGAGCAACCTGTGTCTATTTTGGACCGAAGAGAGAAGATACTCAAGAATCGAACAATTAGCCTTGTCCGTGTTGCTTGGGGTCATCACTCCTTAGGAGAGTCAACGTAGGAACGTAAGGATGATGTCCGATCACGGTATCCGTACCTATTTGACTCACAAGGAATATCTTTTTTCGTGTACCTTGATTATCTTGATTCCTCATGCTTATCTCTCTATGAATAGAATTGCTTGATGTCGTAGATGGATAAATATAGATATATTACTTGCTATTGATATTGTAAGATGACTACTTGCTCAAATTGCTTGTACTTGGAATTAGTTTAGCTCTGATGTTTCTATCCTGCTTGGATTCCGATGACGAAATTTTTCTAAGGAGGGTAGAGATGTCACTCCCCGTTCCCAGAATACATATTTTAATACGTGTACTGCTTGAATATATTTATTTAATATTTATCATGTATTTGTTCTGTATTTAATTTCTTTAATTTATTCTGTAATTTCATGCTAGTTAATTGTCTGTATTTTATTTTTTGCCTTTGCTTAAGCTCTTGATTTATTTTGTTCATGTTGAACCAACTTGGTTTAGCTGGGTTCATCATGATAAGGGGTGGATGGCCTAGATCTTGTAGAAAGGAATGGGTGGTGGAAATTTTGACTTGGGCTTGATATTTATACCCCTTTACTTTTCTCTCTATTCATTACTCTCATTTACTTCTTCTTCATCCTCCATTACTCTCCCACCAACCTAGAGAGCTTAGGTAAGTACAACTTGCTTCATGATGGATCTCAAGTATTATTGTTCCATTCTCTTCCTTACTTGATTTTAAGTCTCTTTAGAACTTGGAGTTTTTGGTTTTTACGGGTGTATTTTTGTATATCTGAGTTTATGTTACTTTCGGTTCTTCTTGGTTTTGACCTATCAAACTTCTTGTTTTCAAAATCTAGTTGTTCAATGTTGTAGAGAATTTCGTTCTACCCTATTTTGACCTATGGAAGTCCAGATTTGGGCTTGGATTGAAGGTTGGGAAGTCTGGGAACCCCGAACTTCCCAGCCTCCTCTTCTCGAAAAACTTGGAGAAGAAGAACAGTGCCTTCCGCATGGCCTTCTCATGCGGCAAGATCCTCTACGGCTCCTCTTTGGCCGCATAGGCACACCAGTCTTAATGCGGCTCCCTCCTTGCCGTATTATCCCTTTGCTCGTGTGCCGCAAGGTAGTATGCCGCATAGGCCTTGCCGCATGGATCTTGGTAGCTTTGCTACATGGCCCCTGTTTCCCCATTGCCACATGGCTCTTGGCAGCCTTGCCGCATGGCCCCTGTTTCTCCCTTATCGTATGGCTCTTGGCAGCCTTGCTGTATGGCCCTTGTTTTTCCCTTGCCGTATGGCTCTTGGCAGCCTTGTCGCATGGCCCCTGTCCCCCTAGCCGCGTGCCGCATGGCCATTTGGCCCTTGCCGCATGGCGATCCTTGGCCACATAAGCCATGGCCCTTGGCTACCGTGCCACATGGGATTCTGATTTGACTCTGGCCGCATAGATAGGCATCCATCTACTGTCGCATGGGATCCTGATTTGACCCTGCCGCATGGGATCCTGATTTGACTCTGGCCGCATAGATAGGTACCCACTTGCCCAGCCGCATAGATGGGCATCCATCTACTGCCGCCTTTTGGGTTATTTCTTGTCCCGTATTGACATTAATTGTTACCTTGACTAATGATTGATCATGCGTTTCTAGTTGGAACTGGAAGACTGGCTAGTCGTCTTATTGAATTGAATGAGACACGTTCATGTATGAACCATGAACCATTGTGATCGACTAGCCGATTCGAACATTGGCATACGGACACATGTTGACTTCTATTTTTCTGCAAAAGTAGCATATGTACCTTACGGTCAAGGCATGATTATTCCGTGGCTAGACTTGATTGTTGCATTACGCTATGTAAGACCTACAACCTAGCCGCACTGGTATCGTTGTAGAGTTATGCATATCGTACTCTGTACGGGAGTACTCATTCAGAATGATCATGATCCATGGCATGAGATTTCAATTAACATAGGGTCTACTAAGCTAAATAAAAATAACTATTGCATGGAGAGAATGGATTCTCGAGTTCTTATATGGCAGCCATCTCGGGATAATTAGTGCCCTGACATGCCGGCTGGTTCCCATGGATACTGCAAATCTGCCGTACGGGTAGGAAGTGGTATCTGTTTATATTTACTGTATATTGATGACGGGCGTCCCGCTGGGACACATCTAATTCATGATTGGTGCAATTGATTATTGGGTAGACTAGCCTTGCTTGTACATTGTAAGAACTGAGAAATCCATTATTGCATGTTTCCAAGACAGCTTGGAACTCACAGTAGCAAGTCATAGTAGTTGCATGGCCGTTTAAATTAGTTTTTTTGTGTATTATACCTACTCTGTTAACTACTGAGATGAGCAGAACGTCAGGAAATGACGGGTCAACTTCTGTCCTTGTTTGGTTGGGAAGTTGGCTTGAAGTGTCATGATGTTGTGCGAACTCCAGTAGCAAACAGAGATCTATTTATCATATTCTTAACTCTTATCACTGGTTCTAATTTCTCATATCGTGCTTCCTTGCGGTACTTGCTATTAGAGGTCTAACCTCTCTGGTTTTGCATGGCCAGATTTAGAACCAGCTCCCGAGGACTCAGCTTACTTCTACCTCCAAGATGGTCAATACTAGAGAAATGATTGCAGGAGGACACGAGTGGGTTCCTTGCTTCCCTGCTCATTTTACTACTTACTTTACTTATTACCGTTTGGCACCGACATGTTAGTCGGACTATCTTGCACTTACCTTTACATAATTGTAACTAAGTCAAACTGCAGCTGATAACAATTGTATATACCTTGCTATATCGTCTGGCTATGTTTTGTACAGCCAGATCTTAAGAACATTTTAACTGAGCGTTTAGGACGCCTTACTGTTTTATCTTACATGTTTTCTATTATTGCTTCTTGTTTGAATGATTGAGACAATAGATGTTGAGTGACCATAGTGAGACTTTCATGTAGTATGCACCCCCTCGTCGTTAGATAGCATTGATCGTATTATACGGTATTCTTCTACCCGTAATACGTAGCTGGCTGATTCATTCCCCCGCTCTCCGGTATTCCGGTTCTAGGGCATGACACAAGAGCAGGAGGAGCCTCAGGGTCATCATCGTGAACCGAAGCA
Source organism: Iris pallida (assembly GCA_029216955.1). NCBI lineage: Eukaryota > Viridiplantae > Streptophyta > Magnoliopsida > Asparagales > Iridaceae > Iris > Iris pallida. The sequence continues at coordinate 1,631,598 of JANAVB010032620.1, forward strand.
ACAGGTTCAGCACCAGAAGGCAGAGGAGGAGTAGGATACAACCTTGACCTACTGAGTTCAGTGACAGTGGTGGAGTAAGGACAGGTTTGAAGATCAATATCAAACCTCCTGAAAATGGAAGCCAAGTGGATAGGATAGACAAGATTGTGTCCCGCATTTTTGCAGTTAAGCATCCATGCCATGACAGTCTTTGGGACAGAGAAAGGGATACCAAAATGAATATGGTACATAGCCGATAACTCCATAAAGGTAATCTCACCAGAAGATCCCTTCTTTGAAAGAAGAACAGAAAAGATAAACCTATGAAGTTCATAGAAGTTTTGATTCAAATGTTTGGAATACACCCTACGAGGAACAGGTTTAGGGTGACACAATAATTCTTTGAAGGAATCAAGGGTGACACCTTCAGGGAATTAGACATGGTTGATATCTTCTAATGCCTCACCTATATCAGAAACATGAAAGTATTCGCTGATGTCTGTGGCATTGAACTCAAGTTCCTGTCCAGTTACACAAGAATAGAAGTTGTCATTGTCTTTTACTTGCAAATTGTAGTAAAACATACGAACAGCATTGTCATAGATATTTTCAGCAACTTCGAAAAAATCTCGGAAACCAAGACAGTTGAAAGTAAGGGCATATTCAGAAAAGATAGTAAAATTGACACGTTCCCCACCACAAATTTTACGACCCGAAAAAGAATCGGACCAAAGATCAGAAAATTTTCTATCGGGAAAAAGTCTGGAGTCGTAGTCATCAGTTCCAGTAGGACGGGCTGGACTGAAGACGTTGGTCGAAACATAATCCAAGGAAGACAATCCTGTTTGAGAGGAATCGATCTTTCTCTTCTGATGTTTGGGTGCCATTGATAAAGAAGAAAAGAAGTTGAATACCTTGAGGTAGAAGATGAAGATGAAGAAGGTGGAGAGGATGATTGCAAGACTCTACAAAGCTTGAGGAGGAGGAGGAGGAGGAGGAGGAGGAGATTCTCTTAATTTTTTAGAGGAGTTTTTCGGTTGAGGTGTGGAGAAAACCGAAGTGAAGGAGATGATTAAATAGGCTAGGGCCGGCTGTTCAGTTCTGGAAATCCGCACAGCGCCGACCGAACTCGGTCTGAACTCGGGCAGAGTTCGGCCCGAGTTCGGCTGCTTGCATTTCCAATGTCATAAATGCAGTATGAGTTCTAAATTTAAATTTATAACTGTTACACTCCTTCATTTAATAATTTCTATTACTTTAGGTTAGCTGTAGGGGCCGGATCCCAGCTAGCGGTAGTCCGAAGACTAGTACACCGTGTCGCTTCAGGCTATTTATGCCTGTATGACAGAAGGACCCTTTCGGTTTGTACCCAAAATAATTTCTATTAATAAATTACAAAGTTTCGAGTTATAAATAAATTTAATAAACATACTACATTATGAATCTGAAAATTCAAGTATGTCGAGCTCTCGACGTATAATGTTAAAGCGGTCTTCAGCTAATGGTTTTGTGAAAATATCTGCTAGTTGATGATCTATGTCAATAAATTCTAAGCAGATGTTCCCTTGTAGTTGGTGATCACGTAAAAAGTGATAACGAATTTCAATGTGCTTTGTGCGTGAGTGACATACAGGGTTCTTAGTCAAGTTTATAGTGCTAGTGTTATCACAGTAAATAGGAATCTTAGTGTAGTACAGATTGTAGTCTTCTGAGGTTTGCTTTATCCATAAAATTTGAGCACAGCAACATCCTGCGGCGATATACTCAGCCTCAATAGTTGATAATGCTACATAATTTTATTTCTTGCTAAACCATGAGACTAAGACTTTTCCTAAGAAATGACACGTACCGCTGGTACTTTTACGGTCCACTTTGTATCCTGCAAAATCCGCATTCGAGTAACCTATCAGGTCAAAGGATTTAGTTTTAGGATACCATAAGCCGACTGTTGAACTTCCCTTAAGGTATTGGAAGATACACCTAACAGCACATAGGTATGATTCCTTAGAATTTGCCTGGTATCATGCACAAATGCAAACACTGAATATAATATCAGGACGACTAGCAGTTAAATATAATAAGCTACCAATCATACCTCGATACTTACGCTGATCGACAGGTTTGCCACTTTCATCAGTGTCAAGCTTTGTTGATGTAGCCATTGGAGTTCCGATTGGCTTTACATTTTCGAAGTCGTACTTTTTTAGTATGTCCTTCGTATATTTGGCTTGATTGATGAATGTTTCCTTTGAGTGTTGTTTGATCTGGAGTCCTAGGAAGAAGTTCAGCTCTCCCATCATACTCATCTCAAATTCACTCTGCATATACTTAGTAAACTCTTGACAAAGTTTTTCATTAGTAGATTCGAATATGATGTCATCAACATATATTTGCACAAGAAGATTATCATCATCTAAAGATTTGATAAATAAAGTAGTATCAACTCTTCCTTTTGAAAAACCATTTTCAAGTAAGAAGGCACTTAGGCGTTCATACCAAGCACGAGGTGCCTGTTTGAGTCCATAGAGTGCTTTCTTAAGTTTGAAGACGTGATCAGGTTTTTGAAAATCTTCAAAACCAGGGGGTTGTTTCACAAATACTTCTTCTTTCAAAAATACGTTTAAAATGCACTTTTCAAGTCCATTTGAAATAATTTAAAATCATTAAAATATGCATATGCACAAAACATGTAGATAACTTCTAGTCTAGCAACAAGAGCATATGTCTCGTCATAATCAATACCTTCTTCTTGATTATAACCTTGTGCCACTAGACGTGCTTTGTTGCGTAGAACTTGTCCATCTTCACTTAGTTTATTTCGGAACACCCATTTGGTACCAATTATCGATTGACCAATAGGTTTAGGAACGAGTTCCCAAACTTGGTTTCTCTCAAATTGATTAAGTTTCTCTTGTATGGCATTAATCCAAAACTCATCATTAAAAGCATCTGCTACATTCTTAGGTTCTATTTGTGAAATAAAAGCTATATTTGCTGCTATTTCAGTATCTCTAAGAGAAGAGCGTGTACTTACACCTTTTGATATATCACCTATAATGAGCGTCTCTGGATGATCTGGTAAGAACTTCAATGATTCAAATATATGAGTCAGATCTTCCATAGGACTTTTATCGGTTTTGGTTTGTACATTTTTATCATCACTATCGCTAGATCTGTGACTATTGAGCACATCAAAAGTAACGTTAATGGATTCTTCAACAATCATAGATATTTTATTGAAAAATCTAAATCCCTTACTCTTAGCAGCATATCCGAGAAATATCCCTTCATCTGCTTTAGAGTCGAACTTTCCCAAGTTGTCCTTGGTGTTCAGGATAAAACAGCGACATCCAAAAACTTTAAAATAAGAAATATTTGAAATCCTTCCAAACCAAAGTTCATAAGGTATTTTCTTTGAGATGGGTCGAATTAACACCCTATTTAAAATATGACAGGCTGTACTAACAGCTTCTGCCCAAAAATATTTAGGAAGGTTATGCTGATTCAGCATGACCCTAGCCATCTCGCTTAGAGTACGGTTCTTCCGCTCCACAACACCATTCTGTTGAGGAGTTCTAGGACAGGAAAATTCATGGTAATATCCACTATCATCACAAAAATTTTTGAAATCTGTATTTACGAATTCGCCACCATGATCACTTCGGATACGAGTAATCATGAAGCCTTTTTCGTATGTTTGTGTAATGTATATATATAATATATGTATATTGTAGGTATACCTATAGGCTTAAATACCTAATACATATAGATATACATTATAATATATATATATATACATACTTATGCATTATTTATATACATAATACATATTATATATATAAATATATATACATGATATAATAGAGAGTGTATATGTGTGTGTGTAAACTGTGAGTGAGAGAGAGTGCAATGTGTGTAGATGTGTGTGTTAGGCTGTGAGGAAATCAGTGTGTGAGACATAGGGTGAAATCCTGGAAATAGAAACAGCAAAGAAAGGAAAGGAAACCAATTCGCAATATCATTTAAAAGGAAAACTGAACCCAGTTCAGTCCCTACATTCCCAACCCCATTTTGAATCCAATTATTCACCAAACAACACAAAATTTGAAACCCAAGTAGATTACATATAGGAGAACCAATTTAGGAACTAAAACCAATCTGTTAACAGCATTAATTAGGCTAAATCAACTGTCAAAATTCATATTTCAAATCTGGGAATAACAAAAAATACATGTGTTTCAGGTTTTTGGGGTAATTAGGAAATCATAATTAAAAACAAACTAAATTGTACAAATAAGGGTTGGTAATAAACATTTAGAGTGTACACGTGTCTAGCATTGTGTTTGTGTCCACCCAAGTGGACACAAACGTGTCCAAACAATTCAAGACACAAAACAGTGCACACAGGCACTGTTCAGTGCACTGCATCGTGCACGTGTGCACGCGTGTCGTACACACGACACAAGAAACTTCGTGTCTCGAGGTCACTAACCTAGGTTCGCCTAGGATAGGTCCTCGTGTCTAGGTGTCTGTACCGAGTCAAAGTGTCCACGTGTCCGACTTACAACTGCGTATCAGTGACAATAAAAATCGACTAAAATTGTCAGTCCCAACCAGTGCAGAGCCTCGTGCTCACTCGACACGACACGGGGACACGTGAGACTTGACACTCGTGGTGTCAGTCATTGCCCCATAGTGTGTGTCGAGTTTTGCGTGTCCTAGTGCTGTGTCCGAAGTACAAAAGCCCCCGAGTGGCAGGACACGCGCACTGCCTCGTGCGCGCGCGCACCCGCGTGTGCAAGTGTCAAATCCGACACGACACGACACAGTGTCACTCCCAGACCAAAAGAAATCGATAAGCAACATCAAAATGTAAATTCCTATTCATTTAGTTTCCCAAAAATCAATCGAAATGCCCATTGGGGCATTTCATCAAACATCTAGAGAATGGGACTGATACATGTCTATTTAGGACACGAAACGGACACAAAACCTAGGTCTAGGCATACCTACAGTTAGGGTAGACCTAGGGCTTTCCAAATATGCAAGAAAATCAGAATTTCATGGTGTAGAATGAGAGTTACCTCTATGTATCAAAATCTGCAAAAAGCTCTAAAGAGAGGTGTTCCTCTTGATGGTCGAACTTCTCAAAATTGGTTTGAATCTGAGAATAACATGTAACAACAGCAAGAACACTTCATTTAAAACCTATTGCAATTTGTTTGAGGAAAAAAGGAGCTAAAATGGAATTTCTATGGATTTTAGAAGTTGAGAAAATACCTCTTTCTAAAGCTTGTTCTTCCTTAGAGGCTAGCCTTAATTTCTAGGAGGATATTTATAAGGGGGGAATCCCTAGGACTAGGTTTATGCGGCCGGCCAAGTGAGTAGGCTAGGGTTAGGTTGGCTAATGGCTAGTGGGTTAGGTTTAGTCATAAATCAATGGTTTAATCACAAGTCATGACTTGTGTCTAAAACTTTCTATTATTATCTCTATTTTCTAATTGATTTCAATAACTAGAGTATGGTTAACTTAACTTAACCTAGGGTCTCAATCTAACCAAGTCCAACTCAACTAGGGTTAGGTTGCCAAGTCAAAGCTAGTCAAAGTCAACCTAGTCAACCCTCATTCAAATAATTCCAAAATAATTTCTAAAAATTCCCATAAATTCAAATAAATTCTAATAAATTCAAATAACCCCAAAAATGTCAAAAATACCCTCAAACTAGAAATATGGTAGTGATAATTATTTTATATATGTAATATGTCTCCATGTATATATTTTATATATACTAAAAACTAGAAATGTGGTTATGAATAATTATTTAGTGTTTACTTGCCGCCTGTACTAGTGGGGATCCACAACGTATTTCATGTATCACAGTTGAGACGGTACGTGGCTGACCCTAGCCATGTGCTCGATCATTCAAAGATTGAGGTTGGGCCTTCTCTCAGCTATCCAGAGCAGCCAGCGGAGATTCTGGATCGACGGGAGAAGGTTCTGAGGAACCAGGTGATACCCTTGGTACGCGTCGCAAGGAGGCATCATTCTCCAGGAGAGTCTACCTGGGAGCGGGAGGATGAGATGCGCGAGCGTTACCCATATCTTTTTGGACCGTGAGGTATACTTTCTATCCTTCTCATCAATTGCATTTTGCCTTTCAATTTCCAGGACGAAATTCTTTTAAGGAGGGTAATTTTTCACTACCATATTTCTAGTTTAAGGGTATTTTTGACATTTTTGGGGTTATTTTAATTTATTAGAATTTATTTGAATTTATGGGAATTTTTAGAAATTATTTTGGAATTGTTTGAATGAGGGTTGACTAGGTTGACTTTGACTAGCTTTGACTTGGCAACCTAACCCTAGTTGAGTTGGACTTGGTTAGATTGAGACCCTTGGTTAAGTTAAGTTAACCATACTCTAGTTATTGAAATCAATTAGGAAATAGAGATAAGAATAGAAAGTTTTAGACACAAGTCATGACTTGTGATTGAACCATTGATTTATGACTAAACCTAACCCACTAGCTATTAGCCAACCTAACCCTAGCCTACTCACTTGGCCGGCCACATAAACCTAGTCCTAGGGATTCCCCCTTATAAATATCCTCCTAGAAATTAGGACTAGCCTCTAAGGAAGAACAAGCTTTAGAAAGAAGTATTTTCTCAACTTCTAAAATCCATAGAAATTTCATTTTAGCTCCTTTTTTCCTCAAACAAATTGCAATAGGTTTTAAATGAAGTGTTCTTGCTGTTGTTACATGTTATTATCAGATTCAAACCAATTTGGAGAAGTTTGACCATCAAGAGGAACACCTCTCTTTAGAGCTTTTTGGGGATTTTGATATATAGAGGTAACTCTCATTCTAAACCATGAAATTCTGATTTTCTAGCATATTTGGAAAGCCCTAGGTCTACCCTAACTGTAGGTATGCCTAGACCTAGGTTTTGTGTCCGTTTTGTGTCCTAAATGGACACGTATCAGTCCCATTCTCTAGGTGTTTGATGAAATGCCCCAATGGGCATTTCGATTGATTTTTAGGAAACTAAATGAATAGAAATTTACATTTTGATGTTGCTTATCGATTTCTTTTGGTCTGGGAGTGACACTGTGTCGTGTCGTGTTGGATTCGACACTTGCACACGCGGGTGCGCGTGCGCGTGCGAGGCAGTGCGCGTGTCCTGCCACTCGGGGGCTTTTGCACTTCGGACACAGCACTAGGACACGCGAAACTAGACACACACTATAGGGCAATGACTGACACCACGTGTGTCAAGTCTCACGTGTTCCCGTGTCATGTCGAGTGAGCACGAGGCTCTGTACTGGTTGGGACTGACAGTTTCAGTCGGTTTTTATTATCACTGAGACGCAGTTGTAAGTCAGACACGTGGACACTTTGACTCGGTGCAGATACCTAGACATGAGGACCTATCCTAGGCGAACCTAGGTTAGTGACCTCAAGACACGAAGTGTCTTGTGTCGTGTGCACGACACGCGTGCACACGTGCACGATGCAGTGCACTGAACAGTGCCTGTGTGCACTGTTTTGTGTCTTGAATTGTTTGGACACGTTTGTGTCCACTTGGGTGGACACAAACACAATGCTAGACACGTGTACACTCTAAATGTTTATTACCAACCCTTATTTGTACAATTTAGTTTGTTTTTAATTATGATTTCCTAATTACCCCAAAAACCTGAAACACATGTATTTTCTGTTATTCCCAGATTTGAAATATGAATTTTGACAGTTGATTTAGCCTAATTAATGCTGTTAACAGATTGGTTTTAGTTCCTAAATTGGTTCTCCTATATGTAGTCTACTTGGGTTTCAAATTTTGTGTTGTTTGGTGAATAATTGGATTCAAAATGGGGTTGGGAATGTAGGGACTGAACTGGGTTCAGTTTTCCTTTTAACTGATATTACGAATTGGTTTCCTTTCCTTTCTTTGTTGTTCCTATTTCCAGAATTTCATCCTATGTCTCACACACTGATTTCCTCACAGCCTAACGCACACATCTACACACATTGCACTCTCTCTCACTCACAGTTTACACACACACATATACACTCTCTATTATATCATGTATATATATTTATATATATAATATGTATTATGTATATAAATAATGCATAAGTATGTATATATATATATATATATATATATATATATATATATATATATATATATATATATATATATTAATGTATATCTATATGTATTAGGTATTTAAGCCTATATACCACATGTATGCATATATGTTATATATGAATACCTATATATGTATGTTTGTTTAATGTATATATATATAATATATGTATATTGTAGGTATACCTATAGGCTAATGTGTATTTCTAAGTTGTGTTAGATAACATATCAATATGTGCAGTATTTTAGATATAGATATTGTCATATAGTCTTGTGTTATAGGTTGGCTTATAGGCATGATATAGCCTATGGCCTATGTGTGTGTCTGTTGCCTAGTAAGTCTAGAATGGCCTTGTATAGCTTTATTAGACCTAGATTAGACTTGCTAGACTAGTGTAGACTTGTTTGACTTAGGTTTGACTTGGTTGACCTAGTTTGACTTCTAGGGTTGACCAGAGTTGACTTTGGCTTAGATTGACCTAGAATCATGTAGAATGCATAGTAGGACTTCATTATACCATTTTGGACTTGTTGTGACTTGTGATGTTCTGATTAGGAGCCAGACACCTCTCCTCGGACAGTACATTTCTTCCAGACACTCAGATACCAGGGAGTACATTCTCTGATCATTTCATATCCTGCTTAGAATTATTTTTCTGCTTTAATTTACTTTACTTGTTACTGTCACGTTGGTCACACGGATTGGTACTATATGGATCCCTTCTTGAGATGTTATCCTTAGGGAGCATCGGGTACTACATGTTCTGTGCGTTTCACTTACATGGCGTATCCCTATGCTTCATTAGTTCATTGATCACTTGTGACATATACTCTTATGATCACAGAGTCTCCTTGAATCCTTATCCCATTTACTGGGTATCCTAGAATCTCCTAGAATCCCTATTTATGGGACATCCATGTATCACCCTTCGGGGGCCTTTGCATGGAATCATAACATAATCTGGTTGGATCCTTGTGTATTTATTGGGGGTACGGGGGAGTAGAAGTAGACATGTGAATAATACCCAAGTAGTATCTCATCAGAATCTTTTCATAGTGTCTCATCAGAATCTCCTATGCCATTTACATGTCTATATTGTACTCTGACTCACTAGCCACTGTTAGTCTCTATTTATAGTAGATATTTCTATTACAGCTCTCTCTCTGTTTACATACTGTATTTCATTCAGTACCTGTATCTTATTTTACTGCATGATTATATTTTTTAACCTGCTATGAACTGTTGAGATGTACTGTGCTCGCTCCTGTCCTGACTGGACCTGTTGAAAATATTACAGAGGACGAGGAGGAGGCCTGTGTGGATACCTTCTACGGGACAGCCCTAGACGACACTTGCGAGATGGACCCTCAGGAGGACCCAGCTCTAGCTGAGGACATCACCCCCATTGCCTAGACTAGCTTAGTTAGGCCTTATCTTATTTTATGTTGTCTTAAGACTGTTTAGCTAGACTTTACTTCTGTTCAGAGATTTTGAGTTGTATATATTCTTTCATATTCAGTAGCTGAGATTTGTACTCTGGATATTTGATGGGATACTATCTTAGACTATTTTATCATCTGTATTTCCTTGAGTTCTATATCATATCGTGTTATCTCTTTCTTAGTTGTGATTGAGTTTATTTACTGCTATGTCACCCCCATTCGGGGAGTATAAACTGCTTAGTATATTATTGCTAGATGTTGTGACCTAAGACAGCGTTCTACCGCCGACACTGCGGCGTAGGCTGGACGTACCCACGTCTCGTGCCCTTACTCTAGGGTGTGGGTTGTGACAATTTTGTATATTTTTACAAAATAACTTAAATTCAAAAATTGTATCACTTTTGTTTGATAAAAAGTAAACCCAAGTAAAACGAGAGAAATCATCAACTATAACAAATGCGTACAGCTTACCGCCAAGACTAGCGACTCTACTAGGACCAAATAAATACATATGTATCAACTATAAAGGTCTAGAAGTACTTACAACGTTGATGGATTTAAATGTAGACCTATGTGCTTTGTTCTTTTCACAGTCAGCACATACCATATCTCTTTTGAACGGTATCTCAGGGAGTCCTTTTACCAGCTTCTTAGTGCTCAGCCATGAGATAGTGTCCATATTGGTATTTCCTAGTCTCATATGCCATAGCCAGCTTTCATCTTGGTTAGCTACTAGGCATCTTCCTGCATTATTAGTACTCTCCAGAAAAAAAACATAAATATTGTCTTCTCTAATCTCTTCATATACGAAATTACCAGATGACATATCATATATGGTACATTTATCTTTTAAAAAATTGATACCATAACCATTATTAGCCAAATGACTTATGCTTAATAGGTTATGTTTCAATTCTGTAACTAGACAAACATCTTTTATTACAAGATAAGGAGATATACCAACAGTGTCATTCCCAATTATATCACCTCTTAAGTTGTTTTCGAAGGAGAAGTATCCTTCTTTCTTCATCGATAGCGTGGCGAACAAAAATGCATCACCAGTCATGTGCCGCGAACATCTGCTATCGAGGATCCACTTGCTTTTAGCATGAGAGGGTTGAGGGTCCACCTACAAAACAAGTAGATAAATCCTTTGGTACCCATTTACTGAAGGGTCTATGCTGATTAGTCTTAGGTCTCCAAATCAGTGTGTGATTGTCAACAAGCTTTCTTGCTAGACAATACTGTGATATGTGCCCATGAGTACCACAGTACGTGCAAGTAAGTTTTGAAAACGTGTTAGTAGAATTTGTGTTGACATGCATATGTGATTTCTTTGGAAACCTATATGTGAAAGCATGGTGATATTCGTGTTTCTTATGTGCTTTCTGTGTTTTAGTCCTTTTACGTGTATGCTTAGCATTAGGATTAAATTTAGGCTGTGTCACAGGTATAGCCTGTTTGCCTAACTTGATTTTTAACTTTTTAGAAACCGCATAAGACCCTTCAAATTTAGCAGTCATATCTATGAGTCTTTGTTTTGTGACTAAGTGATTCTTCTTCTCTATGTCATATAACTCTTGTATCTTGACATAGTCTTTTTTTTTTTTTAATTTTGATGATAGCCTCATGATAGTCTACTTTAAGCTTGGCCATCTCTTCCGTGTTACCAGTAGTAGATGTCTCTTTAATGTCTTCAATGAGACTGGACAGTCTAGCTACTTCAGTTGTGCATGCTTTAACCTCTTTTCGAGATTGCTTATACTTGTCAAGCACATTTCTGTGTTCTTCAAGTAATTCGTTGAAGGCATTTTCTAACTCATCGAAAGTAAAATCATCATACAAAGGATTTGAGGATACCTTATCAAAAGCCATAAGACAGACATTAGCATTTCCGCAGGGTCTGTCTTCTTCCTCTGAATCACTGGCATCGCTTTTATGCCAGATACTTGTATTTGCGTATTTTCGACTAATTGTTGCTTTTCGGCATGATTTTGATCTATCATATGGACTGTTTTTCTTTGAAGTTGGACAGTCCGTCTTCATATGCCTGATTTCTTGCATCCAAAGCATATTGTTTCCTCTTCATTGCTTTCTTGGATATCTCTCTTCCTTTTGTTTGATTTCTCAAACTTTAGGAATTTTCTGAAGTTCTTCACTAGTAGGGCTTGTTCATCACCACTTAATGATTCTTCATCAGAATCTTTGCATGTTGATCTTCTGGCTTGAGCTTTGAAGGCGATTGATTTCTCTTTTGGAGTAGCTTCTTCAAATTCTTGCAGATCCAGCTCATGGGTATGTTTCCAGAGTCATGGTGGTGAGATCGTTTTCATCAATGGTTGTCGTTACCTTCGGGTTCCAGTTCTTGGTTAGAGCCCGTAGCACTTTTCTGATTTTTTCGTGATTACTGTAATCCTTACCAAGAGATTGCAAAGGATTAGTCATATCAAGAAAACGAGTGAACATCTGTATAATTGACTCGCCGAATTTCATTTTAAAAGATTCATATTTCTATGTTATTCTGCTGATTTTGGATTCCTTCACTTAGGAAGTACCTTCATGAGTTACCTCGAGAAGTTTCCAAATCTCATGAGACGTCTTACAGGTTGAAACTCTGCTGAACTTCGTTTTGTCAATTGCACAGAACAGTGAGTTGATGGCACGAGCATCTAGACTAGCCTTTGCTTTTTTAGCCTCTGTATATTTGTCATGAGGCTTTTCTATAAGTACACTATCAACTACTGTAGGTTCCGGTTTCTTATAACCGTCAACTACTATAGACCAAAGATCAAAGTCAAGAGACTTTAAAAAGAATGTCATTCGTATTTTTCAGTAAGTATAGTTTGTACTATCAAATAGTAGGGGTCTATTTGTGGATTGTCCTTCACCGTTGAATATTGATTTCACGGCTGCCATATATACTCTCTGAGGTTTGTTATATTAGAATATAACCTGCTCTGGTACCAATTGTAGGACCGTTGAGCACCTCTAGAGGGGGGTGAATAGAGTGAGTGCGAGTACAACAGAAAATATTCACCAATTAAAATTTAAACAGATAACTATGGCAGTGAATAAAGAGACAGTAATTAAATGTAGCAAGAGATAGAAAAATCAAACTCAGTGACACAGCAATGTCTACTGGTATCCCTCTGAGAGGACTAATCCAGTCTCGAGTACTTTTGCTCGATGTTAATCCACTATGGCACAAGCTAATTGACAACTTGCAGTCTCTTACAACACCGTGCTTGATGACAAGTGCACGACCGACTTCACAATACCGTGCTTGGTGACGGGCGCACGAACGGCTCCAAAAATAGAGATATTTTCTGAACTTTGAACGACCTCTTTACAACTCTGAGAACCAAAAGACTCTAGATCAAATAGATATTACTGGCTTTTGGCTAAGAGATGTGTAGGTAGAATATGAAAGCTTTTGATCAAATGAAAACACTTTAGAAGAGAGAAGAGAAGATGAATTGATGAGTGATTTGAAATAAGAAATTCTTTTCTATTTATAGGTGTTTTCGAGGACCGAACTTGGACAGAATTCGACAGAGTTCTGATGCAAAGATTTCACAAACGAACGTTACATGCAGATTTGGAGGCAACAAATATTTGAATTCAAACTGACCGAACTCTGACCGAACTCGGCCAGAGTTCGGACCGAACTCGGGCCGAACTCGGCTTGAGTTCTGTCTCAGTTCAACTATAAAATATTTATCAAATTCTGTTGCACAAAAGTGAATGATATGTTTGGTAGGTAGACTTTGGATGGGTAGGCTGTATAGGAGAGTGGACTGTGATTAACCTAAGTCAGTAGTATCCAGTCGATCTTACAATTTATATCCTAGACTCAATAAAGATAAAATATATAATAAATTGTAAAAAGACTCGATTCTAATGAGCATGATCTTCAGAATGATGATTTGCATGCTTGCTGATGTAGTAGTACACTTTTTGATATTGATTTCACTTGACCTGAAATGTTTAGCAGCAGTTCGTATATTTTGTGCATTGACTTAAGTCATTGTCGATTATCAAAATCGGGTGTGACCATGGAATGGGCCAACAGTAACTACATTATGTGAGTGGGAAGAATTTCAGCTATGGTGCAGAATTCAAGGTTTAGTCCATTCTTGTATTATAGTCTGTTATTTGACCCATGCGGAAAGATTCAATTCGTCAGCGACATCTCTCCTAATGCATGATGGACAGTTACTGTGGGGAACACTCGAACCCATATATATAGAGATATGTGGAAGATTGTTGGAGTTTGGCCTTTTTTATTGGAAAGTTTAGTCCCATATCGGCTAGGCCAAAGGAGTTGTATCTCTATATAATAGCTATGCTTGTTTAGAGATGCACAAGTGGTATGGAGGTGCACATGGGTGTGCCATGTGGAGGTATTTTTCTAATGGGAAAAAAGGACAAATCAACAATGAAGCATTCATATTTTTTGCTCTTGGGAATTAATTTCCAATGGAGCTAAGCCCCGTAGGGACTTAGCGATTCGTACTCGGACTCGGACTCGGACTCGGACACGGACTCGGGCTCATGGGCTCATGAGGCGTAATGTGGTATTTTGTTGGCGCACTTTGCACTTAGCACGTCAGCATCGTCGCTAGGCGCATAGTGTGCTTAAGTTGCGCTCGTTGCTCGAGCCACTTGCGCTGCCAATTGGCACGGCCAAGTGGCGCGCCCAGTTGCGCGGCCAAGTGGTGCGCCCAGTTGCGCGGACCAGAGGCGCGCCCAGTTGCGCGGCCCAGAGGTGGACGTTGCTTGTTGGCGCTGCCTGTTGGTGTGCAGTTGGCGCAGGTTGTGCAGAGTGCGCAAGTGGCGCTGTGCGCGCAGTGTGCAAGGTGCGTGCGGGTGCGCGCGGTGCGTACATTGTGCGGGTGGCGCACGTTGCGCATGTGGCGCGCGCTGTGCGCCAGTTGGCTTAGATCGTGCCTGTGCACGATTTGAGCAGTTGCAGCACTTTCAGGTGCTGTTTTTACCATGTCCCGAACGTTCTGCTAACTGGACAGTTACAGCACGGACCTATATAAGGTTCTCTCTTCTCTCTCTCTCAGTACACACAGAATATACAAAAGTTTAAAGTATTTTTTAACACAGTTCCACAAAGTTCGAGAGAGCAGAGAAGGGCAGTACCTGCGCCACTTAGTGCCACAGGAGTTCGCTGCCATCCGAGGAGTCAGAAGAGCGAAGTGTTCCAAAGTTCTCCGTCGAACTTGCTGGTTCCTGGAAGCTGTTCGTATGGGACAAATTAAGCTTTGAGCAACGGTGATCATTCACCCCAGCAATCTTCCATCTATCGCCTCCAAGTTGCTGCTGCCTTTAGCAATTCGCTTAATATCTTCTTTTTAGAAGTACTACTGTCGTTTGCTACTGTTATGAACTGTTTTTAGATTTTCGTAACTCAGAATCCTCCAAGGATCTCTGTTGTGCACCTTCTTTGAAGTGTTGCGTTGAAACGTTGTTTTTACAATTGTTTTATTTTTTCAGTTTTCTATCGAAAATTGTTCCCCGGCACTAACACAAAGTTCTATGAAGAAATAGATCATCGTGTCATTTGAATTCGATGTAAACATAATACATAATTATCAATTATTTGTAGCCATATAATTTGGTAAGGTCCGGATTAATTAGTGTTGTAGAATAATCAATCACAAGAGTCTCAATTTGGGGACAGTTTAGACTTATGCCCACAAATGGATGTTTATGATCGATTAAGAGGTTTACTTATTTTTCTTTACTAGTCCTCTGTACTGCAAAAACCTCATCAATGCTTGATCAGCAAGTAGGAAATTCCATTGCAAGAATATGTTTTGCCTAAGGGTAACTGATTTGTATTTTTACAGCACCCTTCTCGACTGTTCAAAACACTGACTTAGGGTTGTCTAAATGGTAATCCATAAGATGATATCCTGACTAAACTGGAAACCCTAGCTTGTTAGGATTTGGACATTTCCTCGTCCAAACCTGAACTTGAAACTCAATTAAGACCCCATTTGGATTTTTTTTTATTTTTTATTTGATTACATTGTGAATATGATTACATTACAGTGTACCAAACGAGTCCTAAGTAGTTAACTAACAAGTTTATCAAGTTCATTCTATAACAAGATTTTAGGTTTGAATGCTATATCAAAAAAATTAGAAAAACAAAACTGAATAACTCTATGTTGTCCGAGCTCTTTAGCCTAGTGGTGTTAGAGCGGACACCCGGAGGGACCGGCAAGGTTCGAGTCTCTCAATTGCGTGTGTGCGTGGAATTTCAAAAAAGAATAACTCTATGTTACACGTCATCACTTTTCATATAAACAAGACTCAGTCGTTACACTTCTGTGTCAATTTCACCTGCATCACGTGTGAAAAAGCATTTGAATTATTGTCGGAGAAGTAGCAAGGACCAAAAATAATTTCTAGAGATGATATTTTAAATGCCGTTAGACTTGAATAATATCCTTAGGATGTTATAAATTTTCGTAAAACAATACTCTCAAACAGCTCGATATTTGCACAACAAACCTTTATTTATGGGGCAGTTCTTTCCGGTTTTTTCTAAGGGCACCACGTAAATTAATGGGGCGTCATTTTACTAGGAGAAAACCCAGGTTTGAGAAACTTTTACTGGAAACGTTCCAAAAATTACTTGGGACTATCCCACCCCCCCCCCCCCAAACCCTCTCTTTCATTTCATTATCATTTAAAAATTCTCTCTCTTCAAAACCCTCTCAAAACCCTCTCTCAAAAAATTTTCTACTCTCCTAAACCCTAACACTCTCTCCATAATCCACTCTCCAAAACCCTCTCTCAAGAACCCTAACTCTTCCAAGATCATCAATGGCACCGAAGAAGAAACCGTCATAACAAGCTAGGTATGTTTCCTAATTATTGTATAATTTATTTTACATTTCAAAGTACATTTCGATTCTTTGAGAAATCTCTTAAATGTTATTATAAATTAGGTTAGAACAATTCAAAGTATATTTCGAAATCGAAAATTTCATATTTTATCGTTTAAACGTAACCTAACAGTTCGTCTGATCGTCGTCCCTAATGACAGCAGACGAACGGGCAGTCCTACTGCCAAAGTGGACTGCCATGCAGTAGGCAGTCCTGTTATAAAACAGGACTGCTGGAACCCTGGCAGTCCTGTTATAAAACAGGACTGCCATCTCCCTGGCAGTCCTGATAGAATAATGGACTGCCAGGAGCATGGCAGTCCTGAAGGCCAACTTCACAATTTCTTTTACATCCAGTATTTAATACTAATCCTATGTTGTCCTGTAGTCCTGTGGCCGCTCCCAAAAGAAAACGACCCCCCACCGCATCCTTGCGCAGGGAACGTAGTGAGCGGTCTCGTCCTCTTGAGAGACCAATCAGAATTTCAGAACCGCAGCAACAAGGGGAACAACCACACCCCCATTCTCGTTCGAAGCAACGAGGTCCTCCTAGTCCTCCGTCTTCTTCCGATGACGACGACGACGTACCTATCAGCCAAATTCTAGGACGAGGTGGTTCTGGTGTCGGTCCTTCTGAGGATCATGTCCGTACGTCCGGTGTCGGACCTTCTGAGGATCCTGTTGGTTCGGCCGACGTCGATACTTCTGAGGAGGAGGAGGATGTCTGTCCCCCGGGTTGCTCAATGTTGTTGTCGTTCGACAACCACATTGCTTATGATATATGGAAGAATCCGGTATGTATATTATGTTTGTAAGTTTACGTTTATATATATATATATATATATATATATATATATATATATATATATATATATATATATATGTATGTATGTATTTCATAAAAAAATATATATGTATGTATTTCATAATTGTATTTTTATTATCTTGTACGACATACAGGAGAGCTCTCGTATTCTTAGGGACGTGAGCCACGGGAGGAAGTGTGTTGCCTGGTCTCTTAACCATTTACCCGAGGACGTCCAGAGCAAAATATTTTCTACCGGTCTACAAATTTTGGCTAGATATATATGCCTACAAGACGCAGGACAGTACTCTCATATCGGCCTTTGTGGAGAGATGGCATCCGGAGACCAACGCATTTCATCTCCCAGCTGGGGAGATGACCATTACCCTGGACGACGTCTATCAGATACTGGAGTTGCCGGTAGAGGGGCGCGCCATGACAAATGAATATTTATGTACTGAGAAGGATCTCGAGTGGTACGATCGTATAGTTGATTTTATAGAAGCGAACCTTGGGGTGGAGGCCACTACCTTTACAACCCTGCCGGGCTTCAAGAAGTCCTACGGAATTCCTCTGTCATGGTTGGTGGAGAATTTCAAAGGCCCGCAGGATTGGGATGATGAAACCGTTGAGAGGGTGGCCCGGACATACATGCTCTTCATACTTGGATCGGTTGCCATTCCAGACAAGTCGGGAACCTCTATACATGCTAGGTATCTTGCGAACCTATCTGTTATAGACGACGTAGAAGCCATATCCTGGGACAGCGGTATACTTGCTAACCTTTACCGCGAGCTTGGTATAGCATCCCGTGTCGGAACCAAGACCATGGCGGGATGCCAGACTCTACTCCATGTAAGAAAATTTCTAACATTTTAAACTAATATACTAGCTAGATTTTGTTGTTAATTTACTGACTATTCATTTACAAATTGTATAGGCATGGATATACGAGCACTTTCCGATGCTCGGGAGGGGTGAGCTAAACCCACGCTATGAGGAGCACCTTCCTAGAGTGTGTCAATGGAAGCCAACTCAGCTGGAAACTAAAAGTCATGAAATGCTGGTTTACATTCGTGATGCTCTGGATAATTTGGTGCCAGAAGAGGTTAGTTGATAGCGCATAGATAGCGTAGACTATTTATGGTTTGTTTATTTGTTGACTATTTTCTTTTAACTTTTGTCCTACAGATAGTTTGGCACCCATACCGGGATCCCCGGCAACAAAATCGCCATCTGCAACCAGTATCTCTATTTCATGGTATGATCACATGCTATGATATTACGGAACCTTACATGCCTGATAGAGTACTTCGTCAGTTTGGTCTCGTACAAACTGTGCCGCAACGCACATTAAAGTTATTGGAGCCTCCGTGTGGGACCCAACCTTTGAACTACAAGCCGTCCTATTTCGACTGGGTGACCGACTGCTACTCCGAGTGGCAACGACATTTGCTGGGGGTAGAACTTCGACAACCGGTGCAGGAGATGCACGACTGCAGCGACGAATACATGCCGTACTACTTGGCAGTCGGACATCCTAGGTTGTCGAACCCTAGAAAGCCAGGGCCCGTTGCCGTTGGAGCTCTAGGACCTCTGCCTTCAAAAAATGTCATGTATGCTTCATTGGTCAAGATGGTAAGTTTATAAATTATAGTTTGTAAATACTTTCAAATTTAACTCTCTTAATTAACGTTTTGTTACCATTGACAGGCTACTCGGGTGAAGGCTTTGGCAAAATCCCTCCGATTGGGCTGCCAGAACGATGAATGTGTCAATATCGCGAACCAGTTGGAGCATATCGACGACACTGTCGATTTTCCTTTCATGCAAAATCGGAAGGTGCATACGAAGGCCGGCATGATCATTGATTTGATTATGATGTTTAACTTGTATTTTGGAAATTGTATTTTAGAAATTGTGATGTTTAACTTGTTGGATATTGTGATGTTTAACTCTCTATAATTTTGGAAATTGTGATGATTATGATTTGAGGAAATTGTGGATATTATGATGTTTAACTTGTTGGATATTATGATGTTTAACTTGTTGGATATTGTGATGTTTAACTGATTTGATTATGATGTTTAATTGTCATGTACATTCATAATTGTGATGTTGTGATGTTTAACTCTCTTAATTGTAATGTTTAACTCTATAATTTGGAAATTGTGATGTTTAACTCTCTTAATTTTGCTTAGGACTGCCAGACCACTGGCAGTCCTAATGTGAATGAGGACTGCAAGTGGTCTGACAGTCCTGATGAAAACTCACTGTGTGTGAGTTCAAAACTCTCACACGGTGAGTTTTGATTAGGACTGCCAGACCACTGGCAGTCCTAGTGTGAATGAGGACTGCCAGTGGTCTGGCAGTCCTGATGAAAACTCACTGTGTGTGAGTTCAAAACTCTCACACAGTGAGTTTTGATTAGGACTGCCAGACAACTGGCAGTCCTAATGTGAATGAGGACTGCCAGTGGTCTGGCAGTCCTGATCAAACTCACACACAATGAGTTTTGATCAGGACTGCCAGACCACTGGCAGTCCTAGTGTGAATGACCATTCTCCGTGCTAAATTACACGGAGAATGGCCATTCTCCATGTAAATTAAGACGGAGAATGGTCATTCTCATGCGTTTTAACACTGGAATGGCATTCTCCGTGTTTCTAACACGGAGAATGGACATTCTCCGTCTTAATTTACACGGAGAATGGTCATTCCAGTGTTAAAACGCAGGAGAATGACCATTCTCTGTCTTAATTTACACGGAGAATGGCCTTTCTCCGTGTAATTTAGCACGGAGAATGGTCATTCTCCGTGTAATTTTCAGGAGTGCTAGTGTGAATCAGGACTGCCAGACCACTGGCAGTCCTAGTGTGAATGAGGACTGCCAGTGGTCTGACAGTCCTGATGAAAACTCACTGTGTGTGAGTTCAAAACTCTCACACAGTGAGTTTTGATCAGGACTGCCAGACCACTGGCAGTCCTAATGTGAATGAGGACTGTCAGTGGTCTGGCAGTTCTGATAAAAACTCACTGTGTGTGAGTTTTGACTTCACATTTTACACAAGTAGGACATTTTACAGGACTTCACATTTCACACAAGTACTTCACATATATTTGACACAAGTAGGATATTTTACACAAGTAGGATATTTCACACACACACGTATAGCAGACAGGAAAAAGTAAAAAACAAAAAACATATATTTGGCTTCACATTTCAAAATGATATACTTTAATGTTTACAAAATGGGTCATCCATATACAAAATATTTACAAAATGGGTCATCCATATACAAAATGTGAAAACTTCATTCAGTCGATTTCGACGTCGTAGTAGCCAACCGGTAAGTCTCTTGGCTCCTCCATCTGCAACACTTTCCTACAATGATTGATTTGATAATCAAAAGGCCCGGTCCAGGACTTCGCTTCTGCCGGTGCTAGTTTGTACCAAACTGTTGTAGGTGGAGGAATCGGAGAATGACTGATCATCCTTAGCATGACAAAGTGATCTTTGATTTGACCTATAGTACATAGATTAGTTTGTCTGTGCTCCGCCGGAGGAGCGCACATCGGGAAAAAAGTATTACGAATCCCCGCCGAAAAAAGTACAACAGGGATCCGGTACCGATTAGCAAATAAATACAAGGCAGACAGGACGGACATGTAGTGGTCTGGCCCGGTAACACTGTCAGTGCAAGGAATACTTATCAACAAACTTGCAACTGTTTCTTCGCTTAGGATGCGGGAGTATAATGGAAGACGACTCTCAAATTCCTCGTACAGCTCCTGCCTCACTTGCCTCCATCCGTCTTTGTCAGAATAACCGAGATGTATTGCAAGCACATGAAATCCGCAATGGTCATCCCCCGGGACATCAACAATAGACCAGATGTAACTGCGAATCTCAGGATGAAAATTGTGGATATACAAACGCAACGTTTGACTTTCCACAGTATCTTCGTTTGCAATATCCGTTTTCTCATTTTTCCGGCGAATGATAAGCTTGCTCTTCCGTGCAGGCGGAGCTTGCTCTAAGCTTCGTTCAATATGCTCAAAGGATGATGGATCTCTCTTGGTTGACTCAAGCCTTCTCTTCTGTGAACTACTCATTCTTGTTTGAGGCCTGCCCTTAGGATTGGAAATAACAGACGGCTCATGCATTCTAGTAGTCACCGGACATGCAAGTTCTTGGATTTTAACCTCAAGGCACTCCCGCTCTGCTCCTGCTGAGGCACACCACCGTGCGTGGAGAAGTTTCACTTGTGGCAAAGAGAAGAAATCACCGTCTGTCTTCACCACGGGCATTATAGACAACTGCCTCCAACGTTCATCGACAGCAAGAACTGGAATAGGAATGGACTGACGACGATATTCCTTCATCTCATGGCCACAAGGGAGGCCCAGTGTATGTCGATGTACACACCCGCAAACCTGAGGATCAAAGCCGACAAACTTTGACCTATCAATCTCTTCAAATATGAAATCCAACACCTTGTGAGAAATGACACGCATTAAAGAATCCAAGAGGACTTCCTTTCTATGCTCATGCTTGACAATATTTAAGCTCATCTCAAATGATGCCGTAATTTCGTTCACCGTCCGATCTATTGACATATGTATCGCTTGCCAAACCGAAACGAAGTTGCCTTGGGATGACTTTAAATGCCTCTTTAATACTGAGTGTGCTCCTTCGACACGGTTGGTAGTTGTCGTACCGTAATGCTTTACCACATTCGTCTATGCTAAGACGAATTGTTCTTTGTGCGGTTCAAGCCATGTCTCTTTGATGTAAGAAATGCATGCCGGCTCCCTCCCCTCCCACTTCTTCTTGAATAAGTACCATGCGGCGGCGTAACTGTCTATCGTGCTGGCTCGCCATACACAATTCCAGTCATGGTTGAATTCGTCAAAAACTTGCATGTCAAGTTTACCATCCACTTTTTCGAACTTCAACTTACATTGGGATTGTATATTACGATTTACATGAAAAGTGCATAGCAATGTATCCGCTTGAGGAAACACAATCCGAATAGCGTTCATTAGAGCATACTCTCTGTCGGTAACAAAAACCGAGGGCTCTCTCTGACCGGTGTAAAAGGTTTTCAGTTTCTCCAACGCCCATGTGTAGTCTTCAACTTTCTCACTCTTCATGAAGCAAAAAGCAACTGGAAATGTTTTCCATGTAGAGGTGAAGCCGACAACATGAAAGAGAGGCATCTTGAACTTATTGGTCTTGTACGTGCAATCAAGAACTAACACGTCGGCGAAAGACTGAGCCAAATGTGTGCAATCGGGATGAGCCCAAAAGAGTGAAATGACTTCATTGCTCTGGGGATGTCTTCTATGGTGCTCAACATAATGATTATCTCCAAGCAACTTCATCACTTCTTGCATCGTCATTCTCGATTTCGACCGAATGGCGTTAGAAGAAGATAGGGCGTTGTATATTGACTTCATTGTAGACTTGTTCTTCTCATCTTCATGTCGTATGACGGAATATATTTGTCTCGGTGCAACTCCGGAATTGGACAAGTCTTCCACTATCTTCTTCTCCGTAATGTTCAACCGTCCGACATACGGATGAACCAATAGTGTTTCGGCAATCTCGTGGTTGTGGATTCCATTCATGACTTGGACTGTCCACTTCGCTTCTTCATCCTTTCTAATATAGATTTTGAACGGACAACCACATTTCCTCGTTCCAATATTTCTCTTTGAAACTTTACTTTGGATAACTTTATCTTTCTTATGGCTTCTAAACACACCACCTCGTTCACATGAAACCACAGTGGTTTGTTGTCCCGGACGGTTTCGGGCCGATCTTGATATCACAAGAACTATGTTGTTTGCCCGTCCAACTTCTCGGCACCAATTTAGCGCACCTTCGTATGATTCAAAACACATATCGGTCCTGAATAAATGGCCTACATCGACGCCAATTGGAGCAGCTACCTCGATACCGGAAGATGATAAGTCCTACAATATAACTTAAAGTTAATAAAAGAAAATAACACAACACCAAAAATGTGCAAACTGCTGCCAAAATGTAGGACTGCAGAAGGCAAGGCAGTCCTTGCAATAATCAGGACTGCCAATTCACTGGCAGTCCTTTCAATAATCAGGACTGCCACAACTCTGGCAGTCCTTATGTTTTAAAGGACTGCCACGGTTTGGGCAGTCCTGTATGTAGTGGTGGACTGCCAGAGTATTGGCAGTCCTGTCCGTAACAGTCCCAAATTTCACCCGACATGAATGTTACAATTGGCTTATAAAGAGTGCATCCGAAGCAAGAATGTGTTCTTCGGACATATCGGGACGAGAGTCTGCTACATTCGATGACCCGGGTTCTTCCATGTTCCTTTTTTCTAAATTAAACACATATAAATCATTATTTATATGTGAAATTATTGTGAGATAGTCTACAAATATATTAATTAGATGACATACCCATTAATGGATGAAGTTGATGACACTGTAACAAAAATTTGGACCATAAATCTTCACAATGTCTTGGTTGGGAGACAATTTGGATTAGGCTTTACAAATTTATGACCTAGAAATTCTTAGGGTTGGAGAAAAGGGTGGAGGAGAAGGAAAGAGTGGAGAGAGAAGAAGGGAAATAAAATTAGGTTGGTATTTATATGATATCTTGGGCTAGCCCCAAGCAAAAAAATTTGATGGCAAACTTGTAATTTTTTCAAAAAATTTTGGAATAGCTCCAAGTAATTGTTATGGTGCCCATAGAAAAAGCCTTCTTTCCTCTTCTAGGTTTGCAATTTTTGTTCCTAAAGGAAAGGGGGAGTCCTGGTCAAACTAAGCTCATTTCGTGTGAACAAAACTTGTAGGAATAACAAATGTGCATGTTTGATTGTGATGGATTTAGAGATGAAAGGTATGTTGGAATTGTTGTTTACGTAGCAACACGCTTATGATCCAAGAAAGTGCACCTTTCTTTTAGTTCCACATAGAAAGGAAAAAAAACTTCTCCTTTGCATGTCATGATTTACCTTCCTTAGTGGGTAGTTGGGATTTGTAGGGGATAGACTATATTCCATCCAACCCACGAGCGGATGTGCAATTTAATGCACGTTTTTTACGCGTTTATTTGTCGCGCACTTAACGCGCCGCGGACTGGACCAGGATATAAAGATAATTTTATAATTTCTTTTAATTTTATTTGTTTCTAAATTTTTGAATCATTTGGTTCGGTTGTCTGGTCTTCCGTAGACCTGTTATCACGTAATCACGTTAGGGGATTCGTGGATAGCAAGATTATTCTGGACACGAACGGTAGTCCAGAGAGATGTTTAAAACAAAAACAGTTTATCATTTTGATACAACAAAATCTCTTTCATTCGAAAAGATGTTCGCACGGAAGAGAAACACAACCAGAACCTTTCTTTTCCGTTCAACTCCTCCGTCCAATTCCTCCTCCGGACAAAGGTTGTGATTGTTCGTGGGATTCACCACTGGATGCACGGTGTTGCAAATCGAAGGGATTCGTTGTATCTCAGAAATAAATCGCCTGGACCCCGATGCACTGTTCGTATAAACAAAATTCTATTGTAAGGATAGCGTTGTAACGTGCCTCGAATCTACTCTTAATTCTTGTTCTTATTTTTACTTCTAATTTGCATGCATTAGAAATTCTGTCCAACAAGGTACCAGTACTTGCTCCATAGAGCCAACCAAACATTTCCAAGTAAAAGTCTCTTTAGGTCATCGGTCAGAGATTTGTAGTTCTGTTCAGCTTCCGATCTTCATCGATAGCATGTGCCTTGGCGCATCATGGTTATTGCACGCACAGAATTCGTCCAAACGCAAATTTTGTATCATCCATCTTACTTCTACTCTTTGGTACTGTTTTTTTTCCTCATACCAGGGGCCCTCGGCAGAGTCTGGAGTTCAAAAAAATATTCACAAGCACCACCTGAAATGTTTGGGGTACTGGGCATATCCAAGTATGAAAGAAAACGTTTACTTTGCTGCAACTTCACTTGTATGACACAAGAAACTGAAAACAGAGCCAATCATCATGACACAAAATGAGACGCATACAAAAACACTAATGTTAGGCAACACCCAGGACGGGGCATGAATGCAGGCTACCAAAACTCCAGCATTCACCATACTGTAGTACACACAACTTGCAATATTATATACAACCATATTATCATTTCATTTAAATGCCCCCTACCAATGTCAGCTATCAAAGTATTAATCAAGGAATAAAGTTCAACATAAACGCAAGCCAAAAACTGGTGGGAAAAAAGAAAGAGCCACCACAACACCAGATGCTACAGCTACAGCTACAGCTATATATATATATACACACTACATCAAATTTGATTTGATAGGAAGCACAAAAAGCTCTCTCATAATAAATAGAAATGCCTTGACTACAGCTGGAGAGGGGTTATAATAAGATTAGGGAGATATTTACATGACTGACATAAGGAGTAAGGGCACAATTACCTCAGACACTAAAAGGTTAAAATGATTAAAAGAGAAAAGAGAAAAAAAGCATCGACATAGCTCTTAGTAGGACAACCAAAATTGCAGTAGATAGATGAGCCACCAACAGATGATGAGGCTAACTGGTAACACCTACCACATACCATCAAACGTGCTTCTTCCCACATCCCTTTATGGACCCTACATGCGAAAAAGGCAGTGAAAAGTTTAAACATGTGAAAGGCAGCCAAAAAAAAAGACTATAACCTACATGCGTAAAGACAGCGAAAAAGATGAGTCGCTTTCTGTTTTATATGTGAATTTCGCTAAAGTAGAAAGATATTGCCAAATATATGTTTGGCAAACAGAAGAATCTGTCTGTATATGCACATTACATTTTGGTGTCATCCCAATCATAGAGAAGCACGACAAAAAAGAAATAGCTTAATATCTTTAATAAACTAAAAAACATTGGGCTGGAAAACGTGATGAGAAAAAAAAAAATCATTTCACCAAGAATTGTGTCAGATCACTATTTAGAAAGAATCGACCTATTATAACTTGCAAGCGAAATTATGGAATCGACTGTAAACCCAGAATCACAATTATTTTATTTATAGTTCAAGCTGAAACTTGGGGCAACCAGAAAGGTCCCTCAATATCAAACTAAAGATTACGAAGGAATATAACTAATATATAATTGGCATTAAAAAACACTCACAGCATAAAGAGTAGAGGCTGCCCTAGCTGTGATATGATCATCCTCTGCGTGTGTAGACTCCAGCCTCTTTGGTTCTTCAACAGCCTCTTGTTCTTCTGACTCAGCCTTGTTCACTTCAGTTCTCAAGTTAACTGTACCTGTATTCATTTTGTGAACTTCCTCTCGAGTGTATATGACAATCTTGCAAACCATGCTACAGAATTCCCTGGCTCACACATAAAGTATGTTAGCATCATTCAGTGGGTTGAAACCTTCAGTACCAGAATAAATTGTGAAAGATACTGCATAAAATACATTTGAACTTACCCCCAAGGATCGTCTCCAACAAGCATCATATCACCTTCATTATCAGTGTATACAACCAGCCAGTCTTTGTTGGGAACCATTAATTCACCTTCAAATTCAAACATCTGATCTAACTCCGCAATCAGCTCATCATAACCAGTAAATTTGGAAAGATCCACAGATCTCCCGAGAGCTATTCCTTGCTTATGTACCTGTAATGGGAACAAATGTGTCATCACTGCTTCATCAATGGTTCAAACAATATCCACAAAATCGGCAGTCAAAGGAACACATTAACTCAACTGTATATCACAGAAAAGAACTGTAAGCATAGACCATCCAAACAGAAAAATGAAATAGAACAGAAAACAAACCAAAACAAAACCTGCACTGAGAACCTTGTCTGAATGATAAAAATGAGCTAATAGAACTGAGAATGAATTGAATGAGGAAAAACTGGCAGTTAAGTTAGAAAGTGTGTGAACTACAACAACTCTACTGCAAGCAGCCGAAATATACATCAAATATCAGAAAAAACATGCATAAGATGAATAATAAGGAACAAGAATATGAAACCTTAGTGCAACTCCTTGTGGAACCAGATTGATGTCTGCCATGGGCATCTTTAGAGGCCTGTATGCAATTCTGTAGCTGTTTCTCCTGCTCAGTGTCTCCCATAGTTGCCCCTCGGCATGGCTGCTCACATTTTTGTTTGGGTTCCAAGGCCTTTGACTTGCACAATAATGCTACTGGATGACTTTTTATCTCTGCCTCTCGTTGAAGATCTTTCTGATGAATTGTAGGGTCAGATGCTATTGGGTTGCCATCAAGATGAATCCCGAAGAGTTTGCAGTTGCCACTTCCCTTGGGTTTTGCCACTTCACCTTGGGCTGCAACCAGAGGTTGAGGTTTGAAAACCCTATGTGATTGGCGTTCCACTTGAGAAGGGGGCAACAAATGCGTTAACCAGTTTTGGTGTTGCTCATACCCAAGTTGATAGCCAGCCAGCCCTCCCTGTCTACTATTTGCATTTAGCATAGGGATCCTCATGTTTGACTCCATACCAAACGAGGAGCTGGGGGGCATCTGGGACCATCCATCTGGAACCATGTTGATTTTGCCTTCCTGATCTTGAAAATGACCATTCAGTGTTGTATCACCATCCCGTTCATAGAACGATGAATAGAACCCATGTGGATCACCATGAGTCCTAAACCCTGACATCATATCCGTATATGTGGTTTCTTGCCTAGACATTTGCAACCAATTCTGTGATCCTAATCTTCTCTGGACTGAAAAACTATGTTTGTCTTCGTCACGTGATGACGTCCACATGGTAGGCTTTTGAGCAGTGTCGGGCTCGTTCTCAGCAATATTGCTCCGCAAGGTCATGATTTCTTGACCTTGCAAGACCCTTGGGACTCCATGAGCCAGCGAAGGATCTGGTGGGGCATTAGATGCAACTGAAAAAGCAAAAGGATAAATAAAACATTCAAAATATTTTGGCTGAAAGAAATAAACAGTAACATGAATTTTCTCTTCTGAAGCTCTACAGAATGCATGTAATAGTACCTTCTTTTGTAAGAACAGATGAATCAGGAGATGAGGGTATCACGTTTGACCTAGGCCTTTTAGGTCTAGACACCGGGAGGGGATTCAAAGGGGGAGCAGAAGCAGGTTCTATTTTCCAAGGAGACACTCTCTCAGGTCGAGGTACTGAAGAGGTTTCATCCCATCTCACCTAAAATAGGGTGGGAGAAAGATCAAGAACACCATGATTCCAGCCTGCACTTGTTTTAAAAAAAAATTACTACACTGAGATTACCTTTAGGCATCTCCACTTTGAGCCAGACCACCTGCTCGAATCGACATCCCCTATGCCAACAATAGTCCCGGTGAACCTTCAATCCAAAAAAATACACACCAGTTCATTGGAGTGCCTTAAATGTTTTCCATCAACTGCCTAGAGAGAAAAAATTGCTATACCTCTGTTCTGGAGCCTCTTCACCTTCAAATCTCATCTTGAACCTCATCCCTATAGAATGGTTGTTTTTGAGAGATTCCATGTATTGATCGTAAGGCACAATGAACTCAGAAGGGCTCGTCCTAATGCGTAAAGTTTCGATGTAATTAGCTAAGTTCTCAAATGTGAAACTGAGTAATCAGATACCTGATTGTCAACTTAAATACAACAAATTATATAACAGCAATAACTTTAACATGTTAAAAATTCATAAACCACAAACCTAGGCTTGTAATAGACAGTGAACATAGTCCCTGTGTTAACAGCATGCCATGCAGTTGCAAGGACACCAAGGTGCATACTGTGGCTGGATATGACTGATGATGGGACAGTAGTCTGCTGCCTCATTGCTCGTCTCACTCCAACACGTAAATCACCACTTTCTCCTCTGGAGATCACAAGGGAATTAGTAATTAGACAACTCAAAGAGGTTAAAAGTCACTGATGTCAAACTTGCTACAAAATAGATTATGGATATCCAACCTGAGAAAAATAAAAGCATCTCCAGCAACCAGCCTCTTAGAACTAACAAAGACGCTCCAACCACTTTGAAGTAGGTGCCGTCTTGGTTGACCTAGATTTTTAAGAACAATGCAACATGAAATTATAAATAACTAAATACATAACATGTATGTGAATTTCAGGATAACTATAATTAAACCTAACATGTAAAATGACTAAGATTAGAGGGGAAAAGGACATGCTATAACCAAGATGATGGAACTTTTCTTTATCTCTGAACATAACGATTCAGTGAGAAATATAGGGAAAGGACTGGGATGCATATCCATAATGTAACACAAGAAACCTCCAAAATCATAGTTTTCAAATATTGATAAAAAAACAAAAACAAAAGTATTAATAGAAGGCTACAAAATGCTTTAGCCATCAATTCAAACCCCTGTAGGGCACAAAATCTATCAATAATGAAGCATCAAAGATCGTCAACCAGATTTCTCTGCCAGATCATCAAAAATTGATGTCATATTCCTCCACAATGCAGTAAACAACTTGCCAAAAAAACATAAAGCCAATTATTTAATAAAAAGGCATATTTTATCGTAGAACAGTTTTAGGTTTATACAGAAAAGGGAGCACCTGCAATAATGTTGGCTCCCGTAGACGATAAAAATATATAGATTCTATATATTGTTTCCAATTAGCCGTTTCACTGTTTCAGTATATTGTACAAGTTATTTCTTATCTAAGATGAGGGTACATAACTTTTAAAATTCTTAAAATGACAAAAAAAAATGGAAAGTTATTTTTTTAAGTGCTCTCGATATTACCAATGACAGATCCCAAAGTATGCATCTCTTTCCACCAAGTACCAAAATACTAATGATAACACATTATACAAGAAACTGGAACAAGAGGGAAGATTTTCGAACAACATTCCCTACTTATCAGGCAAAAAAGAAGAGAGAAGATATTCCTCGTACAAATCCCCTCTAACAAATTAAGTCAGCAGAGAGAGGCAGTTGGACACTTGGACTACATTCTTAGTTCTCAAGTCTTTATCTGAAGATAACAGAACGTACAACAAAAAACACAATCAAGAAAAGAACCAAACTTCCTGAAAATATTCTACTTAGAGGTTTACCTCGAAAGATATGACGGAAGCGCCACTCGACCCCGTGAAGATCCTTCGCAACAAGCTCCTGCGTAGGAGGTTGCCGCCCCATAATATCCTACGCCAGTCCAAAAGTAGATGAAAAAAAATAGGTTTCAACAATCCATCCACTCCAAATATAAAACATAAATCAAGATTTCATATGGACCCATAAGAACAGAAATCCTTACCAATGAGGGCAAGCACTCATCTGCATGCCTTCTCAAGACGGAGAACCCACCATGAGTGCTTGTGTCTGACGCTGTCAAAGTCTTACAGAATGAATGGACAAGTGGCCGCGATGGAGGAGGAGGAAGAGTCTCTTTCTCCAAAGCATTCTCATCTTGCTAACAAATGAGTAACAAAACAAAAATAAATTTTCAATGCCTATAAACTATATTTTATATTTTAAAAGACACCAAGATTTTAAAATCTGCATCCTGAGATTTCAACCACCTACCATCGCTTCAGGGTGCAGAGTTACTTGAGCAAACACCTCATCCGTGTCCGGTTCGGCCTGAATAAATCAAAAATGGCCCTCGTCAAACTCACTAAAAAATCCCCAAAACCTAGACAGCAGAGAGACTTCAAAGACCACTAGCGTCTGCGATGCATCATGCGGGGCACGTATTGACACAGATACGGATATTCCAACATACACTACAAGAAAATAGGTGGTGTCCACATTGTGTCTTGTTGTATTTGTGTCCGTACAAAGTTCCTAAAATCTTGCATGTTACATTATAAGTAATAACTTTCAATAATAATTTTTCAGTTAGTGCTACCTTCAAGTGGACATTGATAACACGACAAAGGATCTTGGAAGGGAGATTGTAGACAGGCATTTGCTGGTCTGCCAACTGATTTGTTGATGCCTCCACCTGAATGAAATAACAGTATTGAGAAAACGCAGAATTAAAAATAAAATTAAAAAACATAAAAAGAAAAGCATAAAGACATGAAGAAACTAGAAGATTTTTACCTGCTCTAAGTAATAATCCTCATTTACCCGCTTTACAAAATCAACCATTGTTCTTAATAGAATAATATTACAGTCAACAGCAGCCAAGTATAGAGGACCGGGTCCACTACTGCGGACATAATGGTGTTATCGCTTGGCACTATAGCCAATTGTGTCATTCTAGACATACAAGGATAATGTGGACAGTACATTCGTTTATTCTTTATTGATTGGTAGTAAAAAGGATTGCTGCTAACTCCTGGAGTTAACCAACATTGTATATGTACTATTTGACATTTATTTACTTAACCGATAACTTGTTTAATGATCGGTAGGTTCTCCTTTTCTCACTAGTACTCCACTTAATCATTTATAAATTCAATAAACAGTTGTTTAAGTATTAGAATACTACTTGGGCAGATTTAGCTTAATGTGTTTTCAATTAACTTATTATTAGGTTTAGGCTAGGAAATATGAGATGCCAAAACTCACGCTAGATACATACAACATTGAAATTCCAAAATATATTAGGACAGGCCAAAGTGGGTCGTATCTGTGTCACTATTGTGTCACTATGTCCTTGTCGTATTGTATTTGTCTACGCAACATAAGGTTTAGGACTATGAATTACATGTTGCACAGACACGAATATAACACGATATAGACAGGGTGACAGACACGACATTTATTTGACGTGTCCTAGTATATTTTGGAGTATCTAGGGCTGCAAATGAATAGACCGTCTTGAGAACTCAACTCGATAAAAGCTTGATTTGCTTTCATTAACAGATATTGAAATTAGAAATGAGCTCAATTAATTTAAAAGGCAGAGTTTGAAAATAGAAGGCTCATGTTGTGAACCTCGTGTAGGACCGTTGAGCACCTCTAGAGGGGGGGTGAATAGAGTATGTGTGTGCAGCGGAAAATAATCACCAATTAAAAACTTTAAGAATAACTATGGCAATAAATAAGAGACAGTAAATAAATGCAGCAAGAGATAGAGAGATCAAACTCAGTGACACAGCGATGTATACTGGTATCCCTCTGAAAGGACTAATCCAGTCTCGAGTACTCTTGCTCGATGTTAATCCACTATAGCACAAGCTAAATGAGAGCTTGCAGTCTCTTACAACACCGTCCTTGGTGACAAGTGCACGACCAACTTCACAACACCGTGCTTGGTGACGAGCGCACGACCGGCTCCACAACAGGATAGTTGTTGAACTTGGAAAGACCTCTTTACAACTCTTGGACACCAAAAACTCTAAATCAACATAGATATTACTGGCTTTTGGCTAAGAGATGTATAGGTATAATTTGAAAGCTTTAGATCGTTTTGAAAACACTTGAAGAATAGAGAAGAGAAAGTGAAGAGTGAATGAGTGATTTGAAATGAAAAATTCTCTTCTATCTATAGGTGTTTTCTGGGACCGAACTCGGACAGAGTTCGGGCAGAGTTCTGATGCAAATATTTCGCATAGAGACGTTGCTCGCAGATTTAGAGGCAACTAAACTTTTGAATTTAAAATGACCGAACTCGGACAGAGTTCGGACCGAACTCGGTTTTGAGTTCTGTCAAGGAAATTTCGAAATATTTGTCAAAAAGCTGTTAAAAAAAATACGGAATACTTTGTAAAGATGAAATGTAAATAGGCAGGCTTTTTAGAAAATGGACTGGGATAAACCTAAGCCAGTATTACCTATTTGATTTTACAATATAAATCCTAGACTCAATAAAAAGTAAAATACAGAATAAACTGTAAAATGACTCAAACGAAAATCCATTGAATCTTTTGCTTGTTGATGCAGTACAACGTCCGTTGATATTGATTTCACATATAGCCTGAAATGATTAGCAGCAGTATGTATATTTTTGTGTATTGACTAAAGTGCGTGTTGATTATCAAAATCGGGTGTGACCATGGAATGGGCCAACACCTCGTGGTTAAGATCTGTTAGTCCCGGGGCTTGATCAAAGATGAAAAATTGATGCAATCGTGATCTGAGAGTCACACAAAACTTTGCAGTGATCAAACTCAAGATCTACGAGGATACAAAACCAAATAGCCAGATTACAATATGAAGGAGGAAAATAGAGAAGAGAAGATCTCTCGTTCTTCCTTGCAAACGTGTTGCAATTGGGACAAAACGAGTTACAATAATCCAGAGAAAGATGAGATGAAGAAAAGTTGCTGGGGTGTCAAAACACCGTTGCTCAAAGCAAGATTCGCCCCACACGAATTGCTTCCAGGAACCAGCAAGTTGAAGAACTTGTGGAACGTTCGAAGTCACCTCTGTTCTGACTCCTCGGATGGACTTGCAATGGCGGCATCAGCACCCTCTCTCTCTCTCTCCTTTCTGACTTATAAAATTCGTAGTACCCACAAAGGAGGCCAGAAGAGAGTATATAGAGAGAGAGGGTGGAAACCCTAGCCGCCTCTTCAGTTATGGAAAGATTGAATCAAGTCCCACAAAAGATAGCAACGAACTTAATTCAAATCCCACAAAGATGGAAACGAAATTAATTCAAATCCCACAAAGATGGAAACGAAATTAATTCAAATCCCACAAAGATGGAAACGAAATTAATTCAAATCCCACAAAAAGTGGATCTGAATTAATCGCATTGAATCAGTCTTTCCATAACTGACTTGTAGCCTGCACAGTCAGCGGAGCCCTCCATGCGGCAGCAGCAGCTGTAGCCTGGCCGCATGAGCCATATGGCCTCATGAGCCCATGAGCCCGAGCCCGAGTCCGAGTCCGAGTCGCTAAGCCCCTTTGGGGCTTAGCTCCAAATGGAATTAATCCAAGAGAATGACAAAAGCATTAATGCTTAATCCTTGGAGCCTTATTCTTACCTCCTAGTAAAATCACCCACATGGTTCCCTCCTTAGGGTCACCACCCCATGTGCATCTCTCAACAATACAACCAAGTATATATGTTGAGATAACTCATGGTGCATTTCCGATGTAGGACAACTTTTACAAGGCATGTTGAGAGCAAACTCTCTCCATGTAAAGAAAGCACCAACAATCCCCCACATATCACAACATATATAAGTGTCCAGGGTTGAGCGTTCCCCACAGTAACTGTCCATTTTGCATTAGGATAGATGTCACTGACGACTTGAATCTTCCCGCATGGGTTAAATAAAAATGTGATACAAGAATGGACAACGCCTTGAATTCTGCACGACAGTTGTAATTCTTCCCAATCGCAAAGTGTAGTTACGTGTGCTTCTGGCTGCACATTAAAGGCCCTGTGCCAGCCTGGTTTCAGTGTATAATTTTGGGCGTCTACAAGTTTACCCTCAAGAGATGGCCTGATATCTCTTTCCATACACTATAGGTGAGTTCTTTATTAAAGAGACATGGCATGAAGCCTTGCGCTTCCTTGCGGTGCTACGCCGCTATAACATGGCCTGAAGCCGAGGCATTACCCCTACCAGGGAACCTCATCGTAGTGTCATACCACTGTAGCATGAGGTCTCAGCCTCTTTGTAGTGCCAATCTACTCAGCATGAAGCCTAAGGCTTCCTTGCGGTGTTACGCCGCGACGACATAGCTTGCAAGGCCGAGGCTTTACCCCTACCTGGGTACCTCATCGTGGTGTCGCGCCACTGTAACATGGGGCCATCCTCCCCTTTGTAGTGCTGTCTACAACTCTTTAATTACGTTATACAGCATTAGGCTACCTGCCTATTTGCGGTGCTACGCCGCTATGACTTGGATTGCAAAGCCGAGGCATTACCCCAGACCTGGGAACCTTATGGTGGAGTCACCTCACTGTAGCATGGAGTTTCACTCCTTGTAGTGCTGCTCTACCGTGCTTCCTGTAAAGCACACCAGGCATTCACTCTGCCTGAGAACTCATTAAGGCGTTTAAGCCAACCTTCCACAGGATCTGTTTTTTTTTCCGCAGAAAATACATAGTAGACAACAGTGGTTATGGGTCCGTATCCCTTCCATGTTCCAGAGAACAAGTACCCACTGTTACCTGATAGTTTTCCAGTCAGTGATCCTCCTTTGAACCAAAAATTAGATGCCTAGTAGATTTCTCTTTGAACTAATAGCATAAAACTTTATGGTAGGATTACAAAGACATACTATCAGAATGCCTTCAAGCCCATTTTACAAGCTGTGTCATCGACCAACTGGCGCTTGAGGCCCTTTGTGAACGGATCTGCCAGGTTCTCCCGACTCCGAACATCAATCGCTGCAATTACACCTCTTTTGATAAGATCGTGTACTGTCCTGTGCTTCAACCGCACAGTCCTCTTCTTCCCGTTGAAGAGGTCATTTGATGCCACCGCCGCAGTCGTCTGGTTGTCACAGTATATCGGTATCGCCGGTATCTGAGCCCCAACCACTGGAAGATCATACATGAGCTCCCGAAGCCATTCTGCTTCATCTGCTGCAGTTTCAAGTGCATAGAATTCAGATTCCATGGAGGAACGAGAGAGTATAGTCTGCTTCTTCGACTTCCACGATATAGCAGCTACACCCAAGGAAAAGACATATCCACCTGTGGATCTCTCGCTTTCCACCTCTGAACACCAGCTAGCATCACTGAAGCCTTCCACTACTGTCGGATACCCGTTGTAGTGCAGTGCATATGTCTGAGTCTTCTTGAGATATCTCATCACCCGCTTCACAGCTTTCCAGTGCTCAATCCCTGGGTTGCTTGTGAACCGACTCAGCATTCTCACGGCGAAAGCTATGTCAAGCCTTGTGGCAGTGGTTACGTACATCAAACTTTCGATAATGCTAGAATACTCCAGCTGCCTGACGCTTTCCCTCGAGTTTGGCTTCAGCTTCTGATCACACCTGTATGGCGTATCGATCCCTGAAAGATCCTTATACCCATAGCGTGTGAGCATCTTCTCAATGTAGTGAGATTGTGACAGCGCTACTCCAGTGTCTGTCCGGATGATCTTTATGTCCAAGATGACATCTGCATCCCCCAAGTCCTTCATACTGAACTTGGTTGAGAGGAACTTCTTTGTCTCCGTGACACAGTCTATATCCGTCCCTAGCATGTCATCCACGTACAGACAAACGATGACTCCTCTTCCATCAGCGAACTTTGTGTAAACACATTTGTCCGTCTCGCTGACTCTGTAGTCGTTTGACCTAATAACTTTGTCAAACTTCTCATGCCACATCTTGGGAGCTTGCTTCAAACCATACAATGATTTCACCAACTTGCAGACTTTGTCTTCAAGACCTTTGACGACAAATCCATCTGGCTGTTGCATGTAAATCTCTTCGGTCAGCTCCCCATTTAGGAATGCTGTCTTTACATCCATCTGATGTATCACCAACTTATGTATAGCTGCTAGAGCGATTAACATCCTGATGGTGGTCATCCGAGCTACTGGAGCGTACGTGTCAAAGTAGTCTATCCCCTGTTTCTGAAAAAATTCCTTAGCTACCAGCCTGGCCTTGAACTTGTCAATAGTTCCATCTGCCTTCATCTTCTTCTTGAAGATCCATTTACATCCGATGGGCTTTTTTCCTTCAGGTAGATCTACCAACACCCATGTGTTATTGGAGGTGATAGAGTCAAACTCGTCATTCACTGCCTCCTTCCAGAAGATAGCATCTCTGGTCTTCATCGCCTCATCATAGGTAAGCGGATCTGCTTCCACATGATAGGTGACAGAGTCATCTTCGAAGTCTTTAGGTCTCCTCGCTCGCTTTGCTGACGGCTCTGCGAGTTCTGGTACAAGAGTTGTTTCATCAATAATAGCTTCTTCTTGGACTACTGGCCCATATGAGATTTCAGTCTCATTTGCACCTACATCATTTTCCGGAATGTCCGAAAGAACAATGCTTTTGTCTTTTGCAAACTTGTCTTCAAAGTATTCAGCATCGCGAGATTCGATGATATGATTTGACTCAATATCAAGAAATCTCCGAGCATCACTCTTCTCGGCATACCCCAAGAAGATCGCCTTCGTAGTCCTTGTCCCCAGCTTCTGAATCTTCAGATCTTGGAGCTTCACATACGCCACACCCCCACACTCGAATGACATTCAAGTTTGGTCTGACTTTGAACCAGAGTTCATGAGGAGTTACGTCCGAAGTTGCATACGGCACTCTATTTAGAATAAAAGTGGCCGTCAATGCAGCTTCTCTCCAGTAGCATTTAGGAAGACCCGCGGTTAGCAGCATTGAGTTCATCATTTCTGTCAACGTTCTGTTCTTCCTCTCCGCTACTCCGTTAGGTTGAGGAGAATACGGAGGAGTAGTCTCGTTTATGATTCCATGTTCTTTGCAGAACAATGTGAATTCATGAGACCGATACTCTCCGCCTCGGTCACTTCTTAGCCTCTTGAGTTGTTGTCCAGTTTGTCGTTCAGCCTCGGCCCTGAACTCCTTGAACTTCTCGAACGCTTCGTCTTTAGACTCGAGCAAGTAGACAAACGCGTACTTTGAGAAGTCATCGATGAAGATTATGAAATACTTCATCCCGGCTTTTGTAGAGAATTGCTTGAAGTCACAGATATCAGAGTGCACCAACTCCAGAAGATGTGTGCTTCGATTGACCCGATGAAAGGGTTTCCTTGTGATCTTCGTCTGAGCACACACTTCACACTTCTCCATCTTACCCCCACATTTGGAGATAAGTCCTAGACTGGACATTTTGTTAATTCTTTTACAATGAACATGTCCTAGTCTATTATGCCACAACTCAAGAGAATAATCAGAAAATGCAACTGCATTAATGTCATTAAACTGGTTGACAAGCTGAATTTTAAACATTCCTTCGGTTTGATAAGCCTTCCCGAAGTATGTTCCCTTCTTGGACATCACCATTTGACCAGCATTAATGTCCATCCTCAAGCCTGCGTTGCAGAGCAGGCTTCCAGAGATCAGGTTCTTGGCAATCACCGGAACATGCTTCACACCTTGAAGCGTCAGAGTGTTCCCAGAAGTGAGTTTCAGCTCCACAGTCCCGATCCCCAGAACTTCAACTTGGGCCTGGTTCGCCATGACAACCTTCTCAGATATCGGCTGGTACGTGACGAACCATTCCTTGCCAGAACAGACATGGCAAGTCGCACCAGTGTCTATCCACCAGTCAGAGTCAACCTCCACAGTTGTGACCTGTGCGATCATAGCAACAATGTTAGAAACCAATGAAACCTTACTAGGCTCACCTTTCTCTGATTGTTTAGGCTTGGATCTGCATTCACTCTTGTAGTGGCCTTTCTTGCCACAATTGTAACAAGTCACGTGGGACTTGGTCTTCTGTTGCTTGAATGAAGGACCCTTCACTTTTAGATTAGTGGTCCTTCTTCTTGTGATGAGAAGCCGCCTGCTTCCCCTTGGAATCTCTCGTCTGCACTAAATTGACCTTAGCCAACTGTTTGGACAGAGTGTCCATCTTCTGTTGGGAACGCATCTTGTCCTCAACATGGATCTCTTGAAGTACATCTCCCAAGCTAATGTCTAGCTTCTTTCTGAGCATCCTTGCATAGAAGGTACTCCATCCAGCAGGAAGTTTTGAGACGATCCCTCCAACGACAAACTTGTCGGAAATGGACATCTCTTCGTCCTCCAGTTTCTGACGCAGCTTCAGAAATTCCTTCACCTGTGGCAACATGGACTTCTCGTCCTCAAAGAGCAATTTGTGATATTTTTCAACCACAAACATCTTGCTCCTGTTCCTGTCTTCTTCATACAGTTTTTCCACAGACTCCCATATGTCTCTGGCAAATTCCTTCTTCAAGTAGGATTCTGCCAGGGAATCCTCCATAGCATTAAGGATGAGAAGCCTGCAGATGCTATTTTCCCTTCTCCATTTGGCCTGGAGTTTGGTAGTCGCATTGATTGCGGTAGTAGACCCAGTGTCTGGAACAGAAGGTTCTTCCTCCAACAGTACATGATCAACGTCTTTGAGTTGAAGAGTTAGACAAACCTTCCTCTTCCAGACTTGATAATGCTCTCTATCGAACTTTTCCAACTTGCAGTAGTCCGATTGGACGAGCGAAGCATTAATGTTTTCCATCTACAAGGATCTTGCTTTGAGATTGTTAGTCCCGAGGCTTGATCGAAGATGAAAAACTGATTCAATCGTGACCTGAGAGTCACACAAAACTTTGCAGTGATCAAACTCAAGATCTACGAGGATACAAAAAAACCAAATAGCCAGATTACAATATGAAGGAGGAAAATAGAGAAGAGAAGATCTCTCGTTCTTCCTTGCAAACGTGTTGCAATTGAGACAAAACGAGTTACAATAATCTAGAGAAAGATGAGATGAAGAAAAGTTGCTGGGGTGTCCAAACACCGTTGCGCAAAGCAAGATTCGCCCCACACGAATTGCTTCCAGGAACCAGCAAGTTGAAGAACTTGTGGAACGCTCGAAGGTGTAGTGCCCCGTCCCTACATCGTGCCCCGTACTCTGTCCACGAGGTGCGCGAGAAAGGAACACTGTCGCTATCGATTCGGTCGGGACCGATAGGTCGGGATCGACCGAGTCGATCGAACGGGAACGGTTGAATTAAGATCCATTCCTCGTTATGGAATGTCTTCTTCGGAACCAAGTCCCATATTCAGCGGGTTGCGCCTCGAGGATTGGCTCTGCGGCTGAGTCGGGAGAGACCTCCCGTTGCTCTGGTTTTCATGCCGCACTTGATTTGGCTTTGGCTTTGGTTTTCGTGAATGCGTTTTTCGAGCTATGTTTTCGATGGGTTTTCGTGACACGTTTTTTTGAGCTTCGCATTCATATCGAATATCCTTGAATTATACAGTGTTCTAATCAGTTGCTTATGCGATTGCAGGTGATCGCGTAGGCGACGTCAGCGCAGCCAACCGGTCGCTCGCTTGAAGCAAGGCTAAGGCGAGTGGCTGACCTCCTTCGTCCCGTCCCTCTACTTCAAAAACTCAATATGTGAAGTAAAATAAATGCTTGTCATAATAGTGTAAAATCAATGAAATCGTGGCACGATACTTCACGAAACACTTGTTAACGAACTGTCGGTTTTGGAAATGGAAAACATGCTTCCCTATACAATTATACTTGGTCTGTGCCAAACCAATGAATGAATCAATTAACGCTTATCGCAACGATACGGATAAATGAGTAAATCAACTAAGTTCCAAAGAAAATGGTCATTGGACAACTTGTCGACAAGGTGTAGTTTCCTCGAACGGTTACCTAGGCCAAGGGACCGATTCGGCCCGGGAGGAACGAGTGTATAGCAAGCGCCAGCCCTTCATCGGTGCGAGTTATGCGGGAACTTTCGCACAGGGCTCGCTACCCGACGCGAAAGGGTCGCCGTCTAACCCAGCTATATGTCCGCGATGGCTTGAAATTGCCAGTGGCCTTCACACCCTTCACATTGTTTAACAAATGCACCTGGCACGGGATGATTTTGATAGTTGCTCAATGTTATACAATTTCATATGCTTGCCTCAAAACATGTTAACATACAAATCGAACAGGATGGTTAGAAAGATCATTGAAATAGCTAGCTAACATGTTTACGAAACTTCTTGAATCAAATGCAGAGCTTGTATTTAATTAGCCATTCGCCAGTACATGTGTTTCGTGCTGATCCTCGCTCTTTGCAGGTCCCGCGAACCAGGAAGGACGCGCCAGCTAGCTCGGCGGCGTTTGTGACTTTTGAAGCTTCGGCCGTGCGTCGAAGACTCTCTCTCAGCGACTCCACTTTTGAAGGCTCTCGACAGTCCAAGGAAAATGACTCAGCGTCCCTCCCATCCAGGTCAATGGAGTACTTGTGTATATTGAGGGATGTGTGCAATGTATGGAACGGCTATCTCATCGGCACTCTTTTGTAATCGAGTCATGTTGTAGCCCGTGCGGCAAAGAGTCTTGTATCGGAG
Organism: Iris pallida; assembly: GCA_029216955.1. NCBI lineage: Eukaryota > Viridiplantae > Streptophyta > Magnoliopsida > Asparagales > Iridaceae > Iris > Iris pallida. The sequence goes on from JANAVB010032620.1 coordinate 1,672,805, forward strand.
TCTGTAAAAGATGTTCATTATCAATAAAGATCAAGTTTCCTTTACTTATTGTGTGTATCTATAAATTTGTCTGCGTACTCTCTTAGATCTCGTGTTTCGGATTACCTTATGATTTGGCCTTGTGCGATCACAAATTAGGTTCGCACGGCATCACGCCCGGGGGACGACTATCGATTCGACGGAATCGGGGAGTGACATAATGGTATCAGAGCACGGCTTTACGTCCTTGGCCTCCAGTGTCGAGTTCTAGTCTCCAACCGTTGACCTCGTGTCGATGAGAAGAGTTGTTCCATACGCTGAACCCAGGACATTTTCTGAAACTAACGAGAGTTGCCTTTCCTTTTCCCTGCAGTTACGGGAGCTCAGGCGGAAGACGAGACGAGCGCTTCCAGCGGCTCGAGTGCTTCTGGACCCGAGCATTCCGTCAACCCAACGGGAATGACGCCTACTGTAGCCGGACCTTCCGGCGACCCGATGCAACGTATGCTGCAGATGCTTGAAATGCAGCAACGTCAAAACGAGCTCCATCGTCAGCAAGCGGAGGCTCGTCAGACTCAATTTGAGAATAGGTTCGAGGCTCAATTCAAGCTGCAGCAGCAGCAGCTGAATACCCTCCAGCAGATCGTACAGTCTGTCGTCGGCAATAACAACTCGACGATGACACCTGCCGTGACCCAGCCTGCGGTTCGATCTAACGAAGCTGAACCAGAGGCGCCCGTGCTCTCAACTGCGGCACCGAGAAGTTCTAACTTCGACGTGTCAAAATTCACTAAAAGCTGCCGTACTTCCTTCAACGGTACAGAAGATCCCTCGGTGGCGATCGACTGGCTGGAGGAGCTGGAAGATAAGTTCGAGCTTCTGGGTGTCGAGGACTCAAAGAAAGTCGCGTGTGCTCAACTTCTACTTCGAATGAACGCGCACGATTGGTGGGCTATGCAGAAGCGGGCTATTCGACGTGAAGACGAGACGGCGGCGATCTCATGGGCGACATTCAAAAAGACGTTCGAGACTGAATATCTTTCTGCAGCCGTGCGACAGGAGAAAGAAGATGAGTTTATGCAGTTAAGGCAAGGCAATATGACTGTACGACAATATGCGGCCAAATTCAATAAACTGGCCAAGTTTGCTGGGGACTTCCTACCTACCACTGCCAGTCGAGCTCGACGATTTGAAGTGGGTCTACGTTCCACTATCCGCGCTCACGTTTCGGTGGGTGAATACCAAACTGTGGGCGAGGCACTCTACCACGCCATCCGTCTGGAGTCCGAGTATCCTCCTATTACTACCGGCGCTGTTCACTTTAATAACAAACGCCACAGTAATGCGGGAGGCAACAACGCACACAAGCGTCAAAACCGCGGCAACGGAGGCGGCAACCAGACGAAGGATCGAGTGGTCTGCACTTTCTGCGCCAAGGAGGGGCACTTGATCAGCGAGTGCCGATTGAAGAGTGGTGCGTGCCTCCTGTGCGACCAAACCGACCATATCGTAAGCAACTGTCCGGTGAAGTCAAACCCGCGCCGCCAACAGTACCAACAGAACCGAGGCCAAGCACCTCGGGCTCCCCCGACCGCACAACCGAATGGCCAAGATCGACGCCCTAATGCTCAGGGACGTGTCTTTGCTCTGACTCGAGACGAAGCGTTGGCATCAGATACAGTAGTGTCAGGTATACTAAAATTCAATAATGTGCCTGCTCGTGTGTTATTTGATTCAGGCGCTTCACATAGTTTTATATCGGCGGACTTTGCCGCCGAGAACAAATTCCCTGTAATATCATTAGATCTTGACCTTAGCGTAAGCACGCCTTCGGGCACACCAATTCTAACAAACTTAGCTTGCGCCGGCGGGATTATCTGTATCGGCGGTCAAAAGATCGGTCTGGACGTGATAGTTCTAGACATGAAGGACTTTGACGTCATTCTGGGAATGGATTGGCTCGGGCCGTGCAACGCAACCATAGACTGCGCTGAAAAGAGGGTCACATTCCGCATGCCTGGAGTGCCTGAATTCTGCTACTCGTGTGGTGAGGCGTCGCCGACCTGCATGGTGATCTCCGCAATATCTGCTCGACGGATGCTGCATTCCGGGTGCGAAGGCTATCTAGCTTCCGTTCGAGACATGCGACAGGAAGGTGCAAACGTGGGTCAGACCGACGTTGTGGCAGAATTCCCAGACGTGTTCCCGGACGAGCTACCCGGCATGCCGCCCGATCGAGAAATAGAGTTCACCATCGACACATTCCCCGGTACCCGGCCGATCTCGAAGGCTCCATACAGAATGGCCCCTGCAGAATTGAAAGAATTGAAGGCACAACTTCAGGAATTGCTCGACAGAGGGTTTATCCGTCCGAGTGTCTCAGCGTGGGGTGCGTCCGTGCTGTTCGTGAAGAAGAAGGATGGATCGATGCGACTCTGCATCGACTATCGGGAATTGAATAAAGACACCGTCCGAAACAAATACCCCCTGCCCCGCATCGACGACTTGTTCGACCAGCTCCAAGGTGCAACGGTGTTTTCGAAGATTGATCTACGATCGGGTTACCACCAACTCAAAGTCAAGCCAGATGACGTGCCGAAGTCTGCCTTCCGCACTCGTTACGGCCACTACGAGTTCTTGGTAATGTCGTTCGGTCTGACAAACGCCCCTGCCGTCTTCATGGATCTAATGAATCGGGTGTTCCGTCCGTTCGTTGACAAGTTCGTAGTAGTCTTTATTGACGACATCCTCGTCTACTCGAAGGATCGAGCGCAACATGCAGAGCATCTGCGGACGGTACTCCAAACCCTTCGAGAAAATCAGTTGTACGCGAAGATGAGCAAGTGCGAGTTCTGGCTGAACAGCGTCTCATTCCTTGGGCACATCATCTCCGCCACGGGCATCGCAGTCGATCCGAAGAAAGTCAAGGCAGTTGCTGATTAGAAACGGCCCGCATCAGTTAGCGAAATTCGAAGCTTCCTAGGCTTGGCGGGATACTACCGACGCTTCGTGAAGGACTTCGCGAAGATCGCATCGTCGTTGACTCGCCTCACCCAGAAAGGAGTCGCATTCAAGTGGTCAGACGACTGTGAAGCTTCCTTCCAGGAGCTCAAACAACGGCTCGTTTCGGCCCCGATACTTGCTCTTCCTGACGGGTCGGAGGGATTTCATATCTTCAGCGATGCTTCTGGCCAGGGCTTGGGGTGTGTGCTCATGCAGCGGGATAAGGTGATATCTTTTGCTTCCCGACAGTTGAAGCCGCACGAGAAGAACTACCCCACGCACGACCTAGAACTAGCGGCAATTGTGTTCGCGTTGAAGCTGTGGCGTCACTATCTCTATGGCGTGGCGTGCAGGATTTATACGGACCACAAAAGCCTCAAGTATCTCTTCACCCAGAAGGAACTGAATTTGCGGCAGAGGCGATGGCTCGAACTAATCAAAGACTATGACTTATCAATCGACTACACGCCGGGCAAGGGAAATGTGGTAGCGGATGCGCTGAGCCGGAAGTACTTAGCTTCGTTATGCATCAACGATCGACTGCTGCGTGACTTGGAAGGAATGGGCATCGAGCTCCGAGTTCGTTTCAGAGACGTGAAACTGGCGCAACTGCGGGTGGAACCGAGCCTACTGGAGAGGATCAAGTCTGCACAGAAGGACGACCCCTACCTGGAGAAGATGCGGAAGCTGATATCGACAGGGAAAGCGTCCGACTTTGCAGAGGACGAGTCGGGAGTGTTGCGCGTGAAGAGACGGCTATGCGTACCGGACGACGTAGAACTTAGAAAGGAGATAATGACGGAGGCGCACTATGCGAAATATTCCTTGCATCCCGGCAGCACCAAGATGTATAAGGACCTCCGCGTTGTCTTTTGGTGGCACGGCATGAAGAGGGTCGTAGCGCTCTTTGTGTCAAAATGTATGGCCTGTCAGCAAGTCAAAGCCGAGCACCAGCGACCGGGCGGGGAGATGCAGAACCTTGCCATTCCAGAGTGGAAGTGGGATCACATCACTATGGACTTCGTTGTTGGCTTGCCGAGGACGCCGCGGGGAACCGACGACGTCTGGGTCATCGTCGATCGACTAACCAAGTCAGCGCACTTTATCGCCATCAAAGTTACTTGGAGCGTCGACCGCCTTGCTCAGATATATCTTGATGAAATAGTTCGGCTGCACGGGGTCCCAGTTTCTATCGTCTCTAATCGGGATGGACGGTTCGTAGCGCGCTTCTGGAGTAGTCTTCATTCAGCACTGGGGACCAAGTTGAAATTCAGCTCAGCTTATCATCCTCAGACTGACGGCCAAACAGAGCGGGTGAACCAGATTCTCGAAGACATGTTACGACTCTGTACGATCGACTTGAAGTCAAGTTGGGACGTCCATCTACCGCTGGCCGAGTTTGCATACAACAACAGCTATCAGTCCAGCATCCAAATGGCGCCGTATGAAGCTTTGTACGGCCGAAAGTGTAGATCGCCCATTTGCTGGGATGAAGTCGGGGAACGGCAGATACTTGGTCCGGAGCTGGTGGAGTAGACTGTGCAGAAGGTTAAGTTGATACGAGAAAGATTGAAGATAGCACAAAGCCGGCAGAAAAGCTATGCCGACACGCACCGACGCCCCCTCGAGTTCTCGGAAGGTGACCATGTATTCCTGAAGGTGATGCCTATGCGTGGAGTTTCCCGGTTCGGTGCGAAAGGAAAGTTGAGCCCAAGATTTGTTAGCCCGTTCGAAATATTGAAGCGAGTCGCCCCGGTAGCTTACCAAATCGCCTTGTCGCCCGCATTGTCAGAGGTACATGACGTCTTCCACGTCTCACAATTGCGGAAGTACGTGCACGATCCGGGGCATGTGGTAGATTTGAGTAAGCTGGACCTGAAGGCGGACTTGTCATATGTCGAAGAGCCGGTGCAAATCTTGGAGCGCAAGGATAAACTTCTCCGCAACCGTGCTATTCCACTCGTCCGCGTCCTATGGAGAAACCATTCGGTCGAGGAGTCGACGTGGGAGCTTGAGTCAGAAATGAAGGAGAAGTACCCTTCATTGTTCTCGTAGAGGTAGGTTCTATTTTAAGTTTCGAGGACGAAACTTTTTCTTAGTTGGTTATGGTGTAGTGCCCCGTCCCTACATCGTGCCCCGTACTCTGTCCACGGGGTGCGCGAGAAAGGAACATTGTCGCTATCGATTCGGTCGGGACCGATAGGTCGGGATCGACCGAGTCGATCGAACGGGAACGGTTGAATTAAAAGATCCATTCCTCGTTATGGAATGTCTTCTTCGGAACCAAGTCCCATATTCAGCGGGTTGCGCCTCGAGGATTGGCTCTGCGGCTGAGTCGGGAGAGACCTCCCGTTGCTCTGGTTTTCATGTCGCACTTGATTTGGCTTTGGCTTTGGTTTTCGTGAATGCGTTTTTCGAGCTATGTTTTCGATGGGTTTTCGTGACACGTTTTTTTGAGCTTCGCATTCATATCGAATATCCTTGAATTATACAGTGTTCTAATCAGTTGCTTATGCGATTGCAGGTGATCGCGTACGCGATGTCAGCGCAGCCAACCGGTCGCTCGCTTGAAGCAAGGCTAAGACGAGTGGCTGACCTCCTTCGTCCCGTCCCTCTACTTCAAAAACTCAATATGTGAAGTAAAATAAATGCTTGTCATAATAGTGTAAAATCAATGAAATCGTGGCACGATACTTCACGAAACACTTGTTAACGAACTGTCGGTTTTGGAAATGGAAAACATGCTTCCCTATGCAATTATACTTGGTCTGTGCCAAACCAATGAATGAATCAATTAACGCTTATCGCAACGATACAGATAAATGAGTAAATCAACTAAGTTCCAAAGAAAATGGTCATTGGACAACTTGTCGACAAGGTGTAGTTTCCTCGAACGGTTACCTAGGCCAAGGGACCGATTCGGTCCGGGAGGAACGAGCGTATAGCAAGCGTCAGCCCTTCATCGGTGCGAGTTATGCGGGAACTTTCGCACAGGGCTCGCTACCCGACGCGAAAGGGTCGCCGTCTAACCCAGCTATATGTCCGCGATGGCTTGAAATTGCCAGTGGCCTTCACACCCTTCACATTGTTTAACAAATGCACCTGGCACGGGATGATTTTGATAGTTGCTCAATGTTATACAATTTTATATGCTTGCCTCAAAACATGTTAACATACAAATCGAACAGGATGGTTAGAAAGATCATTGAAATAGCTAGCTAACATGTTTACGAAACTTCTTGAATCAAATGCAGAGCTTGGATTTAATTAGCCATTCGCCAGTACATGTGTTTCGTGCTGATCCTCGCTCTTTGCAGGTCCCACGAACCAGGAAGGACGCGCCAGCTAGCTCGGCTTTGTGACTTTTGAAGCTTCGGCCGTGCGTCGAAGACTCTCTCTCAGCGACTCCACTTTTGAAGGCTCTCGACAGTCCAAAGAAAATGACTCAGCGTCCCTCCCATCCAGGTCAATGGAGTACTTGTGTATATTGAGGGATGTGTGCAATGTATGGAACGGCTATCGCATCGGCACTCTTTTGTAATCGAGTCATGTTGTAGCCCGTGCGGCAAAGAATCTTGTATCGGAGTCTGTAAAAGATGTTCATTATCAATAAAGATCAAGTTTCCTTTACTTATTGTGTGTATAAATTTGTCTGCGTACTCTCTTAGATCTCGTGTTTCGGATTACCTTATGACTTGGCCTTGTGCGATCGCAAATTAGGTTCGCACGGCATCACGCCCGGAGGACGACTATCGATTCGACGGAATCGGAGCGTGACAGAAGTCACCTCTGTTCTGACTCCTCGGATGGACTTGCAATGGCGGCAGCAGCACCCTCTCTCTCTCTCTCCTTTCTGACTTATAAAATTCGTAGTACCCACAAAGGAGGCCAAAAGAGAGCATATATAGAGAGAGGGTGGAAACCCTAGCCGCCTCTTCAGTTATGGAAAGATTGAATCAAGTCCCACAAAAGATAGCAACGAACTTAATTCAAATCCCACAAAGATGGAAACGAAATTAATTCAAATCCCACAAAGATGGAAACGAAATTAATTCAAATCTCACAAAAATGGAAACGAAATTAATTCAAATCCCACAAAGATGAAAACAAAATTAATTCAAATCCCACAAAAAGTGGATCTGAATTAATCGCATTGAATCAGTCTTTCCATAACTGACTTGTAGCCTGCACAGTCAGCGGAGCCCTCCATGCGGCAGCAGCAGCTGTAGCCTGGCCACATGAGCCATATGGCCTCATGAGCCCATGAGCCCGAGTCCGAGCCCGAGTCCGAGTCCGAGTCCGAGTCGCTAAGCCCCTTTGGGGCTTAGCTCCAAATGGAATTAATCCAAGAGAATGACAAAAGCATTAATGCTTAATCCTTAGAGCCTTATTCTTACCTCCTAGTAAAATCACCCACATGGTTCCCTCCTTAGGGTCACCACCCCATGTGCATCTCTCAACAACACAACCAAGTATATATGTTGAGATAACTCATGGTGCATTTCCGATGTGGGACTAAACTTTTACAAGGCATGTTGAGAGCAAGCTCTCTCCATGTAAAGAAAGCACCAACAAGATCCACTAGCAAAGCTTGACAAGTACTTGGCTCGGCTCACGTTTTACTTTATTTCATTTTAATGAGATAACCTAGTTCTTGGCCAAAAGATGAAATTACTAGTGCTAGTGTTTATACAAAACAAGCTCAGCTTGACTTGAATAGGAGCAGCTTGTGAGCTGCTCTCCAACTCAGCTCGATAATTCCAGGCTTGAGGTCAAGTTCTGCTTGATAACTTCAGGCCACAAATAAGCCAAGCTTGAGCATGCCAAAGCTCGAACCAGCCCAACTTGCCAGTATGTACCTGACATGGCGTGACACAGATACAACACCGGTTTTTGGTGGGAAAAAAAATGCTTCCTTTGTTGGAAGACTTTTGTTACTGAAAATAAGTCTGGACCAACTTCAGTGAAAATTTTATTTTTATCATTTTTCATATGATAATTTTCCTCTTTTTAGTGTCTTCGTGCCTTTTACTTGCGTATTAGAAAATACTAGAAACTACAGACCGCTACAATTTGCAAGAATGATATAGAAACTCTGAAGCACCGATTTCTAAGCCATTTGGACACACATTCGACACGACACACGGACCAAAAATACACTTAGACATGCCAAAGTAAGTCAAAATGTCGCCTGTGTCCCCAACTACTAGACCCCCCACCTACCTACTTAATGTACTAAACAACACTAAAATAAACACAATATATGCTCAAAAAACTAGCAAACCAAATTAAAAAAAAAAAAAACTAAAATTACACACATTTCGAAATCGAACCCCCAAGTCACAACCGGAATCGAACAAGAGAGAGAAACTCCACCTGCTCTATATGCCCCTGAGGGAAGTAGAAGACCCTCTCTCCGAACCTCGGGACTGTCACGAGAGGGCCGGCGCACGCGTGCCACAGTTCGTTATAGAGAGCCTCCTCCTCTGAATCTGTACCACCAAAAAAATCAGAAAAAATAACGAAAAATCAAGAGAGAGAAAAAAAATTACGACGGAGATCGGCCGGATCCTCGCCTCTCCCCGCGGCGGGACCGGCGGTGAACTTCCGTCCGGCGTCGTTCGGCTCGCTGCAGGCGGAGGAGGCCATCTCCGACAAAGCCACGGAGGAAGAGGAGCGGTCGAGATGGGAGATGGAGTAGCCCTAGAAATCCGAAACCCTAACCCTAGAAATCGTCGCGATCGGAGTCGTCGTCTTCCATTTTCTTCTTCTTGCTACTTCTGCTACTACTTCCACTCTATAAAAAAATTTGTTTTCCTTTTTTGGGCTTTGGTGCTGGTGTTTATTAGAGCATCATTAGTAGTTGGAACTCTCCAATATAATTTGGAGCCCAAAATTTTAATAAAAAGGGTAAATGTAGAATGGGTTAGGTCTATATGAGAATAGTAGGAAATAATAAAGTGAGCTCCGGTCCCAAAAATTAAGTTTGGCTCCAAATTGAAACTTACTATTTTACAAAACGAGTTTTTATAATCTAGAAATTAGGAGGCCCAATCCTTAACACCCATAGATGGATTGGGACCAAAACTGTAGAAATTAAAATTAGAAATAAAATTTATTATTCTACAAAATGAGCTCCTACGTTCTAAATTTAGAATCTAGAAAATGGGATGGACCTTACTAATGACCCTCTTATGTGACACTGTTGATTTATCAACCCTCGGCCTTGGGGAGGGGGGCTGGGTCAAAATCCCCATGCAATCATTTCAACCGCGGTTCAATCCCCTTAACCCGTGGTCCCCATGACCGTAACTTGACGCCGTTAGGATAGGCGGCTCTTTTTGCATATTGGTACCTCTACAAATTTTTGCTTTAGGGCATAGTTTGTGTTAGAGCAATAATTTTTTTTTTAGGTATTTTTTTTTCAAGCCAGGCCGTGGTCCAAAGCCACCCAGCCGTCCGGAAGATTCGAATCCGAGATCTTTGCTCGAATGGTCCCCTGCACTACCACTAAGCTAGTGCCTTAGGACTAGAGCAAGAATGAATCGAAATAGTAGCTCTTTTTTCACCTCCATTTTCTGTCAATGATATATTATACTCGTTTTTTTAACAAGAAAAGTACCATCTCTCTTAATTATTATTTTCTATTTTTATAAGAACAATAATTTAAAATATAATATTTAATTTTTGTCCTCTCATTCACTTTCTTGTTTTGTCCTAGGAATTAAATGAAAAGTATTAAAAAAAATATTATTACTTTGTAGAAAGAAAAAAATCCATCACATTCAGTAGAATTGAGATAACTAATGATTAATGTTATAGAAACACACTTTTTTGACATATTCCATAGCCACACTAATATGACAATGTAATATTAGACGTCAAGGAAAGCCTTAAAATAAAGATAACAATTGACATCCAATAATGTACTGACAAATCAGTATGGCTATGGAGTGTGTCAAAAAAGTATGTCTCCATAGCATTTTTGATAACTAATTTCATTCAAGTAATATTTTTACTGTACCTAATAGTTTGTGTTGGCCATTATCCTTTGTAATCTTTACTTCTTCGTATCTGTATAGCTCTAACTTCCTATTTGATACATCATGAAGCATGCATGTGTCATAGAACAATAATAGAAACAATATTTATTTTTTTCATTATCTCGATTTCATGTCATGAAGAGTTTCACTTTCTTTTGTAAAAGAAGAAAGTATTATCTTTCCTAATTATAACTTTCTTTATATATAAAAAAAAAACTAATATTTAGAACTTTATATTCTATTTTTACTCTTTTGAGTCACTTTACATCCAACTCTACAAGTTTGGATGAAAGTGGAGAAAAAAATATTCTTTTGTAAGGGAAAAAAAAATGATATGGCAAACATGGGATTAAGAGCAACTAATTTCATCAAGTAAAATTTTAACTATAACTAAGATAATCTTGTCACAAATGATGATTTTGAAATAAGTTCTTAATCAGTTATTAAAATTGTCTTAAAAAATTAAGTAAGAAGATATTAATAATAATTAATAAATATATAGGTAGTAATTCTACCAATTACTAATAAGAACAATTTTAAACAGTTTCACGTATAAAAAAAATTTATAGATAAAACAAAATATTTATTGACTGAAATCTTTTTAAAAAACAGTTATATAGGAATCATGCAACTTTGATTTATATAGAAATATTGTTATATATAGACAGTAGTACCAAATATGTTATATTATGTGCTATCATACTTGTGCCTCTTTGATTATTGGAGCACAATTTGTGCAATAATGATGGTATTTAAATGTGTAATAAAACAATTGTCTAGGAACTATTACTAAAGAAAACTAAAATAGCAAACGGTGCCTTACGTAACCTAACCGTGTTGCTTGAGGCGGGAGCTTTGTCGGCCTATTAACGGGCAACTTTCCAATCAACATTTCATTTCCACTTTTTAATTAATTTCATTTACTTAATTAGAAGTCCTTTATCTTTTGTTCCTCTTTTTTCTTTTTTTCTTTTTTCTTTGTTTTTTCCTCAGTGGGGGCTACACTTACATTTGGAAATCTTCACATATCAACATGACATTTTGAAACCTCCACGTGTCGAAAAGACAGACACGTACTAAAGAACATGCTTTGGGAAGCTATTTGTTCGAATAGTTGTTTTGGACTCGAGGCTTAATTGGACGAATTTTTGATGGTTTCACTTCTCACAGTGTAGCAACATGAATAGGTGGGCACGTTAGACGTGTTAGGGACCTCATTTGCTTTTGGTACGTGCAAAACACATGATAAAATAATTTCTCCTTTATTACATTATGATATAAATATCTTGTATTGTTTTTTTTGTTTTATATATATTTTTGTGATCAATACTAATCAAATATTTTTATATATATTCTCCATTTTTCTTATATCTTGATTATTTGAATGTGTCAATAAATAAAAATATTTATATTTTTTTTTACAAAAGGTGTCGTCTATTATTAAAATTTGGGTAAAGTGCAAAAAACCCCTCGTTAGATTTATACCTTTTGCACTAAAAGACCCGACGCTCTAAATATACCTAAACGTTTCTAAAATGCTCATTAGACCCCCTAATTCTGATTTTTGTGTAACGGACGTTATTTCTCGAGTAAACTGACCGTTATACCCTCCCTAATATAGGCTAAACCCCCCAGTAGATTAATGTTATTCTTCCAATTTGACGCTTAAGCTCTCTTCCAGTTCGACGTGAAGCGAAGACGGAGAACAGGAGGTTCGTAATTCGACGCTTAAGCTCTCTTCCAGCCCTAATTTTGCACGAAACCCTAATTCGAAGACGGAGAAGAAGAGATTCAGGTATACTCGTAAACCCTAATTTCGTTTGTAACCCTATTTTGGTGTGACAACCCTAATTTTGCACGAAAAAATTTTGTTTGTGACGAGGATTTTGTTCGTGACGAGGAATTTTGGGAAAAAAAAACCCTAGTTTGGGAAGACTTTAGGAGAACCCTAATTTCGTTTGTAACCATATTTTGGTGTGTAACCTCATTTTGTTTGTAATTGTGTCTGCACAATTACTGGACAAAGTGTGTGGACAGGAAACCCTAATTTTGATGGCTAAGTGTGAAAATGGTAACTGTATGTAATTAGTTGTTAATTTGTTATTAGTTTGTAATTGTGTACAGGTTTTAACACAACATGTTTGGTACAAAGTATGCTCTTCACATGTATGTTGGGGGTCACTTTGATGTTGGTGACAATTCTTAGTGATGAATTCTGTTGGTTTGACCTTGATGGCCTATGTGCAAGTGCTGGGGTGCAGGCTCCCTGTGAAGTTTACTTCTATGATCCTGTGGATGGAAGGAAGACACAATTATTGGGTGACAATGATATAATGAGCTGCTTTGCAAAGTTTCCAGAGCCATGTCTTCTCAAATTTTATGTATTAGGGAAGCTCGATGAGTCACTCATTGATTACAATGATTATGAGACACATATTACTGATTTTAGTGAAGCAGCTATGTCACGATCCGCACCCTTATGAGGGGCACGAGCACGTGGGTACGTCCAGCCTACGCCACAGAATCGACGGTAGAACGCTGTATATAACGTCTGTAAATACCTACGACTAATAATATAAATGTACCTGTACAGTATATACTCTCCGAATGGAGGTGACATAGCAATACAATCTCAATCACAGAATAAAACTAAGGTAGATAGCTCAGAAGGAAAGACATATGATAGATGAAAAAGTAATAAGTCCAGAGTCCAATACAAGCCCAGATATATACAACATCACAGGGTATCAAAATATAATATAGAACTACAGTCTGATAAAGCTAGCTGGATCGCAGTCCAGTCAAACCTAGCTAACCTACACTACTCTGGAAGTACAAAATCTAGTGGCTCTACTATAAGGCCACGATCCTGGACTACTCCATCTAACTCGAGCCCATAATAGGTCGAGCAGTCCGCCTCAGAGTCATCTGTAATATATCATAACGGTATCCTGTCAGAAAAATGAGCAAGTACAAACACTAACAGCAGTTCCATGTGAATTGACAAGTTCTATAAGAGACAGTATAATGAACTACAAGACAAAGATATATGAAGACTTGGGAACCGTTCGGAAGCCGAGTTACAACCCTTAAACCAAACAAGGACCGGGATTGTAACTCTTCTTCCGAGCAGAACTTAGTCTCCAATCAAGGTACAATATAAAAGCATGTAGAGCATGTGAGTAACTGTATATCATGCATGGTGAGAAAGTACTGAATGTAGAACAGAACAGGATATATGACAAGAAAAGTAAATATAAAATATGCCTCGAATATTATAGCCTAATGTGATCGGTATGGGTCAAGAATCAGGCTTCCAGTCGACCGGCTACAAGTACGTGGACTCGGTCCGGCCGGGATGGTAAGCTATGGAGCAAGTAGTAGCACAGGTCAGGCTATACCCATTGTGAGGTGAGGGTATAGCTATGATACAAGCAGTAACTCAAGGTGGGCATTGATCACACTATCTATAATATTCTCCATTCCCCGAATAGTATACGGATCCGGACATAGCACGTCATGACGCGGGATTCCCAAAGAGAGGAGCAAGTCCTCTTCAGGAATCGGCGTCAATACAAGTACGAGAATCAAGACTAAACAAGTACCAGTATCCTAAGAAATCTAGAAATGACATCTCATGACAGGAATCCGACAATACTAGTCCGTGAACTATCGTGTCTGAGAATCAAGTAAGACACTACGACTGAATCGGATATAGCAAATATCAAGACAATGAAAACTATCAGCGAATGTACTCGCCTGCTGTCCTGAGCTGTAGGGTATATCAATGCTCAGAGCGGTATCAGAAGACCTAAATATGAAATACTGTGTGTTAATTTAGGTTTAAACAAGTTTAGGAATGATTCACAATGAATGATATGCATCTAGGTCAAACTAGGTCTCACTGAGTCACACTAAGTCCTGTCAAGTCAATCTAGGTCAAACCAAGTTATATCAAGTCAATCTAAGCCAACCCAAGTCAATCCTAGGTCATACCAGGCATCACAGGTCAAAACAAGTCGAAGAAAGTCAAACGGGGTCAAGAGTTGGCCTACAGTTGACTTTTGGTCAACTGGTCAACCTTGGTCAACTCTGGTCAACTCTAGGTCAACCCTGGTTAACCCTAGGTCAATGGTGACTAATAGTTGACTTTTGGTCAACTACACAAGTCTAAAGGAATTTGGGACTAAATTGGGTAAAGCGTTGACCCATAGTTGACTTTTGGTCTAAAAAGACAACCGGGGTCAACCGGGGTCAAGACTAGGTCTAGGCGACTATTTCTAACTATTACCAACCTCTACAACCCATATCCAAGTCCATCTTGGACTTCGAAACTCATATCTTGGCCGTATGCCAATATCCTATTTTACCCTTAAAAATGGTAAAATTCTAGCTTAGGCAACTATCAAGTTAGCCTACCTACGCTTGGTATTTTGATCCGAGCTCCCTAGGGTAGTAAGGTACTAGCCTATACATATATTACCTACCAAGATACCTAAGTAAAGTGGACATCTAGTCCATGTTACGGCCCATTGCCGGTATCTTGAATATTTCAAGATACGCAATGGTACGGTGCGATACCGGCGCCCTACAACTCTGATTTCCACTCGGGAGCCTACCCGCAAAATCTAATTCACGTATTCTTGCCCCACGCCAAGTTTCAACTCATTCCGATACTCCGAGCTCCGTTTCGCCCTCTAACTCGATCTCCTCTATTTCCTATTTCCCTCTTTTCTCCCTATTCTTCTAACCTCTTCTAATTCTCTCCTTCTAAATTCTTCTTATTCTTTTCTAACTTCTAATTCCTTAAACTTCTTCAAATTTTAACTATCTACCAACTTATATATACATATATATATATATATATATATATATATATATATATATATATATATATATATATATATATATATAGATAAAAAGGGGGGTGTTAAATAGGTGAAAAGGGCTCAAGAGGGGGGGCAAAACCTGGCAGCAGCTGCTGCCAGGCTGCTGCTGTTACTGCAGCAAATGCTGCTGTTGTGGCTGTTTCTTCTTCTTCTTCTTCATCTCTTCCTCTTCCCTACTTCCTATCTCTATATATATATATATATATCTATATATATATATATATGTATATATATCCCTCTATATATATCTATATCCATCTATAGATATACATATATATCTATCTAACCATCTATATATATATATATATATATATATATATATATATATATATATATATATATATATATATATATATTTTTTTTTTTTTTAATACACACTCATATATATATATATATATATATATATATATATATATATATATATATATATATATATATATATATATATATATATATATGAGTGTGTATTTATATATGTATATGGATATGGGTATCTATGTATATATACACACAACACTCACACATCTATATATATACATACATACACACCCATATCCATATACATATATAAATACACACTCATATATATATATATATATATATATATATATATATATATATATATATATATATATATATATATATATATATATATATATATATATACACATTCATATCTATATATATATACACATTCATATCTATATATACTACTCTCAAAAGGATTAAACCCTAATAAATCCCTAACCTATTTTTCTAGGAAAAATCTACAAATTTGTGGGCAAAGGGTGGAGAATGAGCTCCTCTCCATTTATTGTGAGGGAGATGAATGCAAATGAGTAATAAATGAAGAATTAAAAGCATACCTAACAATGGGTTCTCTCTTGAGAAGAAGCTTGGAAGAAAGAAAGAAATGAAGATGGAGAAGTTACTTGGTGGTGAAGGAAAGAGAGAGGGGGGGGGGGGGGGGGGGGGGGGGGGGGGCTATTCATGGCCGGCCAAGGCATGGTGGGTTAGGGGCACTTGTATTTACAAGTTTGCCCCTCCCAAGCCTAATTGCTAATTAAATCCAAAATAGGTTTAGGAAGTTGCTAAAAATAAATAAAAATCATAATTAAACTAAATTACTCATGGGGGACTAGTCCAAACTCCTAAACCCTAAAATTTAGTGTGGTGGGCCATGGTTAGCTAACATGCTAATTATAGCTCAAGTCAAAATTCACCGGGGTCCCGAATTAACTCGGAATGCGATAAAATTCGAACCCGACTCCTATAATAATTAAATAATAATATTCATGAAATAAAATTCCCAAAAATATTATAAAATGGAAAATTACTATTTTATCCCTAACTGGGAAAAGTGAGGGTGACAAGTCTATCAACCTTAAAAAAAATTTGTCCTCGAAATTGAAGACACAAGCACAGGAAATCACAAACAGAAATAAAGGAAATAAATTTATACCTTAGGGCACGAAAAGATAAGGGAAACGCTCCCGCATGTCGTCCTCCCTCTCCCAGGTAGACTCACCTGGAGAGTGATGTCTCCATGCAACCCGAACCAAGGGTATGACCTGGTTCCGGAGCACCTTCTCCCTGTGATCCAGAATCTCCACTGGCTGTTCTGGATAGCTGAGAGTAGGTCCCACCTGTATCGCTGAATGGTCCAATACGAGGCTAGGATCTGCCACGTACCGCCTCAGCTGAGATACATGAAACACGTTGTGCACTCCCTCGAGCCTGGTAGGCAAGTCCAGTCGATAGGCTACTGTACCGATCCTCTCTAAGATGGTGAAAGGTCTGATGTAGCGCAGACTGAGCTTCCCACTGCCGCCAAAGCGAATAGTACCACATGTCGGGGATATCCTCAGAAATACCATGTCACCAACCTAGACACAAGACAAAAACTCAACACACAACTAACAAACAATCACAACAACACGATAAGAACTGAAACTAACCTCGAACTCTAACGGTCTCCGGTGACTATCGGCCCAATGCCGCTGCCTATCCTGAGCCACCCAAAGTCTGTCTCTAATCAATCTGACCTTCTTGGCCGCATCCACAACCATCTCCGGCCCAAGAAGCGCCCGCTCGCCGACATCGTCCCAAGACAAGGGAGTACGGCATCTCCGTCCATATAGAGCCTCAAATGGTGACATCTCTATACTGGCCTGGTAGCTATTGTTGTAAGCAAACTCTACCAGGTGAAGATGGTCCTCCCAAGAACCCCCGAGATCTAGCACACATGTGCGAAGCATATCCTCCAAAGTCTGGATGGTCCTCTCCGACTGCCCGTCTGTCTGAGGATGATAAGCAGTACTAAACTTGAGCGAGGTGCCCAAGCTAGCCTGCAAACTCCTCCAGAAGTAGGAAGTGAATCGGCTATCCCGATCTGAAACTATGCTCACCGGAACTCCGTGCAATCTCACGATCTGACGAACATACAGCTCAGCCAGCCTCTCCGTAGACAAACCCACTTTGAAAGGCAAAAAGTGGACCGATTTGGTCAATCTATCAACTATGACCCAAACCGCGTCCTTCCCTCCTAGCGACCGTGGAAGTCCAGATACAAAGTCCATGGTGATGTGCTCCCACTTCCACTTGGAATGGGTAGCGGCTGTAGCAATCCACCTGGTCTCTGTCTCTCGGCCTTCACCTGCTGACACATAAGGCAACGAGATACAAACTGAGCTACCTCGCGCTTCATGCCATACCACCACACGTGCTCTCTCAGGTCCCTATACATCTTGTTGGCCCCCAGGATGCATAGAATACTGAGAGCGATGCGCCTCCTGAAGAACCTCCTCCCGAAGCTTTCCACGCGGAACTCACAGCCTAGTACCGTGCCGCAACGACCCGTCTTCGGCTACAGAGAAATCGTCAAGCAAGCCCGTCCTCACCTGCTCCCTGATGCTCCTCAGGGCAACATCATCATACTGCGCTGACCTGACTCTATCCATCAGCTCAGACTGAATCTGCAAACCCCACATCTGGATCTCCATGCCCGGAATGATGACCTCGATACCCAAAACTATCCAGGTCGGCCAACAAATAACGATCTGTCGTCAAGAACATAGTAACTGGATACCTGCTCAAGGCATCTGCAACTACGTTGGCCTTCTCCGGATGGTACTGCAAGGATATATTGAAGTCCTTCATCAGCTCTAACCACCGCCTCTGCCGCATGTTCAACTCCTTCTGAGTGAACACGTACTTCAAGCTCTTGTGATCTGTAAAGATCTCAACTCGCTCTTCGTACAGGTAATGCTTCTATAACTTCAAAGCAAAAATAACCGCAGCCAACTCCAGATCATGAGTAGGATAGTTCTTCTCATGAGGACGCAACTGCCTGGATGCATAGGCAATCACCTTCCCGTGCTGCTGAAGAACACACCCTAAACCCTTCTCGGAAGCATCGCTGAAGATCGAGAACCCTCCTGACCCATATGGCAAAGTCAGGATCGGAGCTGAAGTCAACCTCCTCTTCAGCTCATCGAATGCAGCCTGACACTCAACAGTCCAGACGAACTCCACGTCCTTCCTGGTGAGTCTAGTCATCGGCTCTACAATCCGCGAGAAGTCCTGGAAGAACTTTCGGTAATAGCCAGCCAAACCCAGAAAGCTCCAAACCTCGGCAACTGAACTGGGCGTAGACCAAGACTCCACTGCCAAAATCTTCCTCTGGTCTACTGAAATCCCGTGCTCGGTCATAACATGACCTAGGAAACTCCACCTGGTCTAAGAAGAACTCACACTTCAAAAGCTTCCCGTAGAGTTGCTCCCTCCTCAGAGTCTCTAACACAACTCTCAAGTGCTTCTCATGCTCCTCCTGCGTCTTCGAATAGATCAAGATATCGTCTATGAAGACCACCACGAACTTGTCAAGGTACTGATGGAATACCTTGTTCATCAAGTTCATGAATACCGCGGGAGCATTGGTCAACCCAAATGGCATCACTGTAAACTCGTACTGGCCGTACCGAGTCCGAAATGCCGTCTTGGGAATGTCATCCCGCCTCACCTTCAGCTGGTGATACCCGGACCTCAAATCTATCTTCGAAAAGACCTTTGCCCCACTCAGCTGATCGAACAAGTCGTCGATCCTCGGCAAAGGGTACCTATTCTTGATAGTGAGGTTGTTGAGCGCCCGGTAATCAATACACATGCGGGATGTACCGTCCTTCTTCGGCACGAACAGGACTGGTGCTCCCCAGGACGAAGAACTGGATCTGATGACCCCCCTTGTCCTGCAGCTCGTCGACTTGCTTCTTCAACTCTATCAACTCGCTGTTGTTCACCCTATAGACATGCTGCAAGATGGGCTCGACGCCCGGCACCAAGTCTATGGAGAACTCAATGTCCCTGTCTGGCGGCATCCCCGACAACTCCTCGGGAAAGATATCCGAGAACTCAACAATCAACGGATGTGGCAAATCCTGCCCCGCCAACAAAGCTCCACAGAATCCAGCCTCCGGCTTCGCTGCTCCTCGAGCAAACTCGATCTCTGGCTCATCCGGCATCCTAAAAAGAACTCTGCCTCCTCTACAATCAATGCTAGCATGGTGCATGCTCAACCAATCCATACCGAGTACCATATCGTACCTCGGTAGGGGCATTACGAGCAGACACGCACTCAAGTCCCGGCCTCTCAGAGTGACTCTTCGCCCCTTACAAATATTATTAACCAGGATAATACCTCCCCCGGTCAAAATCTTGCAAGTCCTACCCATATATTCAGCAATAATATTGTGTCTCAGAGCAAAAGAAACAGACACAAAACTATGGGTCGCCCCAGAATCAAATAAGGCGAAAGCAGGGAAAGAATTTAGGAGAACATGACCTGCTACAATATCTCCCACGGGCTCTGCCTCCTCCTCTGCTGCCAAAGCGAACACCCTGCCCGCGGGTGCTCCCCTCTGGTGCTGGACAAAATGCTGCTGCTGGGTCTGAAGTGGGGGACCCCTCTACTGAACCGCTGGTCCTCTAGCCGGCTGCACCCTGTCCTGGCCTCCCTTGGCTGCCCGAGCAGGACAGCCCTTCAGCTAGTGGTCGGTCCCTCCGTAGAATAGGAAAGCGCATAATCTCCTCCGACATATGTCTCTGCTGTGCCCCGTCTTTCTGCAGAAAGTACACTGCTGGGTCTGCCTCTGGCCCTGACCCTGATGCTGCTGGGCACGCGCCGATGCCTACTGAATCTGCAACAGAGGCTGCTGCTGAAACGGCCTCTGCTGCTGCTGCTGAATGTGGGGGCGCTTGGCCGGTCCCGCACTGGAACTCGCCCCCATAGTATCTCCGCTCCTCTTCGGCTCGAGGCCGAAGTCTTCCTCTGTAATCTGCGCGTCCATCAATATCTGATCGAACGTCGCGTCACGACGACCGAGGTGCGGGTGCGTACTGCATGAATAAGTCTCCTGCAGAACTTACGAGCCTTCTGCCCCTCATCCTGGATCATATCGGGAGCGAACCTGCTAAGGCGGAAGAACTCAGCTACATACTCGTCCACCGACGAGTTCCCCTGCACTAGACCCACGAACTGGCCCTCCAATGCTGTAAGAGCCACGTTCGGGAAGAACTTCTCCTTGAAGAGCCTCTGAAAGTTCTTCCAAGTCAGCCCTCTCACCGACGCACGAGGATCCGTACGGTACCATGTCAGCGCAATGTCGAAGAATCGGCTGGCTGCGGCCGAAACCCAAAGTGCTCTAGGAAGCTCTGCCAGCTCCATGCTCCACTGTACATCCTCTAGCCAGTCGTCTGCATAAAGGATGCCCTCTGTGCCTGTGAAGTCCCTGGAGCTCATCTTCCTAAAGTCTAATACTGTCCCCGGCCTGGACTGCTGCTGGCACGGCTGCTGGCCAGTAGGGCCCTGTACCGTACCCGGTGCCACTCTCTCTACTGCTGCCAGTACAAGCTGATGCGAGTTCTCCATACTCTGCCTCAGCATCTCGATCTGACGGTGTGACGCCTCCGACTGGCGCTGTGACGCCTCTGCCTGGGCCCGCTGTGTCTCCATCATCTGCTGAAGGAGAAGGAACATATGGTACGTATCCGTCGGTATCGGTGGTGGTGGCGGCAGTATCTCCAGAACAACGGCCGTAACCCTCTGGGGTGGAGGTGGTAGACCTCCCTGTGCAACTGCCTGGGTCTCCAGAATAGTAGAATCACTGGGGGCAGTCTCGTGAACCTTCTCCTCTGCCTGATCAGATCTCTCAGGCAAGCTACTCGATCCAGTGGCCTGCGGGTGCATCTTTGTCATCCTGGAGACGAATTAAAATAAAGAGATCAATATGGCACATGAGTAGATTATCAAAAAAGGACAGTTAATTTAATACAAGGTGAATAATCATGATAATCAAAAGATCAGAAATTTCCTAGGTGTGATTGAGAAACTCCTATCATGTCCTAGGTCCTACGTCCTAATTGCAGGCTCGTAATTAGTACTCTAAGTCGAGCACCATTATGAGATCGCACTAATTGCGATACTGGACCTGCGTGGGCCACCACAAAAATGTGTCACGACACGCACCCTTATGAGGGGCACGAGCACGTGGGTACGTCCAGCCTACGCCGCAGAATCGGCGATAGAACGCTGTATATAACGTCTGTAAATACCTACGACTAACAGTATAAATGTACCTGTACAGTATATACTCTCCGAATGGAGGTGACATAGCAATACAGTCTCAATCACAGAATAAAACTAAGGTAGATAGCTCAGAAGGAAAGACATATGATAGATGAAAAAGTAATAAGTCCAGAGTCCAATACAAGCCCAGATATATACAACATCACAGGGTATCAAAATATATATAGAACTACAGTCTGATAAAGCTAGCTGGATCGCAGTCCAGTCAAACCTAGCTAACCTACACTACTCTAGAAGTACAAAATCTAGTGGCTCTACTATAAGGCCACGATCCTGGACTACTCCATCTAACTCGAGCCCATAATAGGTCGAGCAGTCCGCCTCAGAGTCATCTGTAATATATCATAACGGTATCCTGTCAAAAAAATGAGCAAGTACAAACACTAACAGCAGTTCCATATGAATTGACAAGTTCTATAAGAGACAGTATAATGAACTACAAGACAAAGATATATAAAGACTTGGAAACCGTTCGGAAGCCGAGTTACAACCCTTAAACCAAACAAGGATCGGGGTTGTAACTCTTCTCCTGAACAGAACTTAGTCTCCAATCAAGGTACAATGTAAAGGCATGTAGAGCATGTGAGTAACTGTATATCATGCATGGTAAGAAAGTACTGAATGTAGAACAGAACAGGATATATGACAAGAAAAGTAAATATAAAATGTGCCTCGAATATTATAGCCTAATGTGATCGGTATGGGTCAAGAATCAGGCTTTCAGCCGACCGGCTACAAGTACGTGGACTCGGTCCGGCCGGGATGGTAAGCTATGGAGTAAGTAGTAGCACAGGTCAGGCTATACCTATCATGAGGTGAGGGTATAGCTATGATACAAGTAGTAACTCAAGGTGGGCATTGATCACACTATCTATAATATTCTCCATTCCCCGAATAGTATACGGATCCGGACATAGCACGTCATGATGCGGGATTTCCAAAGAGGGGAGCAAGTCCTCTTCAGGAATCGGCATCAATACAAGTACGAGAATCAAGACTAAATAAGTACCAGTATCCCAAGAAATCCAGGAATGACATCTCATGACAGGAATCCGACAATACTAGTTCGTGAACTATCGTGTCTGAGAATCAAGTAAGACACTACGACTAAATCGGATATAACAAATATCAAGACAATGAAAACTATCAGCAAATGTACTCGCCTGCTGTCCTGAGCTGTAGGGTATATCAATGCTCAGAGCGGTATCAGAAGACCTAAATATGAAATACTGTGTGTTAATTTAAGTTTAAACAAGTTTAGGAATGATTCACAATGAATGATATGCATCTAGGTCAAACTAGGTCTCACTGAGTCACACTAAGTCCTGTCAAGTCAATCTAGGTCAAACCAAGTTATATCAAGTCAATCTAAGCCAACCCAAGTCAATCCTAGGTCATACCAGGCATCACAGGTCAAAACAAGTCGAAGAAAGTCAAACGAGGTCAAGAGTTGGCCTACAGTTGACTTTTGGTCAACTGGTCAACCCTGATCAACTTTGGTCAACTCTAGGTCAACCCTGGTCAACCCTAGGTCAATGGTGACTAATAGTTGACTTTTGGTCAACTACACAAGTCTAAAGGAATTTGGGACTAAATTGGGTAAAACGTTGACCCATAGTTGACTTTTGGTCTAAAAAGTCAACCGTGGTCAACCGGGGTCAAGACTAGGTCTAGGCGACTATTTCTAACTATTACCAACCTCTACAACCCATATCCAAGTCTATCTTGGACTTCGAAACTCATATCTTGGTCGTAGGCCAATATTCAATTTTACCTTTAAAAATGGTAAAATTTTTGCTTAGGCAACTATCAAGTTAGCCTACCTACGCTTGGTATTTTGACCCGAGCTCCCTAGGGTAGTAAGGTACTAGCCTATACATATATTACCTACCAAGATACCTAAGTAAAGTGGACATCTAGTCCACGTTACGGCCCATTGCCGGTATCTTGAATATTTCAAGATACGCAATGGTACGGCGCGATACCGGCGCCCTACAACCCCGATTTCCACTCGGGAGCCTACCCGCAAAATCTAATTCACGTATTCTTGCCCCATGCCAAGTTTCAACTCATTTCGATACTCCGAGCTCCGTTTCGCCCTCTAACTCGATCTCCTCTATTTCCTATTTCTCTATTTTCTCCCTATTCTTCTAACCTCTTCTAATTCTCTCCTTCAACTTCTTCTTATTCTTTTCTAACTTCTAATTCCTTAAACTTCTTCAAATTTTAACTATCTACCAACTTATATATACATATATATATCTATATATATATACATATATATAGATAAAAAGGGGGGTGTTAAATAGGTGAAAAGGGCTCAAGAGGGGGGGGGGGGGGCAAAACCTGGCAGCAGCTGCTGCCAATGTGAGCACCCTAAATTTTGGGTTAATTTTTTTCATTTTATTTTAATTTTTTGATTGAGGGTAATTTTGAAATTTCGTGTTTATAATTATTTTAATAATGATATTTAATTCATGATATGATTTTTGGTAATTTTAAATCATTTTAAAATTATTTAAATCAATGACTTGTGGTTTTGATGTTTTGCTAGTGAAACCCTAGAGACTGTTTGACCTAGAGCCTAACCATGTGATTATGATATTTTAATTTCATTTTTGGCCTAAGGATATTTTTGCATTTGACCTCTTTGAATTATTTTGATATTATTTTATTATTTATGATATTGTTTTGGGGTTATTTGAGTCGGGTTCGAATTTCAACTCAATCCGACTTGAAACGGGACCCGGGGGTACTTTGACTCTAGTGGGACCCACACACTAGTTAGGCATGGCCCACATGATATTAATTTTAGTCCACATGATAGAAATATTTCAGTTAGAGATTAGACTAATTATTATGGATAAGATTAGTGTAATTAGAGACTTTAGAATGACTAATTTAGCCCCAACCAATTAACCCTTTCATAATACTCATAGAATAGGTTAGTAGGGGCTTTTGGACTTTTCCTAATAGGACAAAACCACCTTTATGGCCAGCCACAATAAGGATAGGGTTGAGCCTCCCATTTGTCATTATCCATCTATTTTTCTCTCTTGTTCTTCCCCAAATTCCTAGAGAGCAATCCCTAGCAATTTCTCCACCAAATCCTTCCATTTCACCACCAAATCTTCTTCTTTCCTTCTCCATTCTAGCCAAGGAGGAAGCTACCCAAGTTTGGGAGGATTCGGAGCTCGTTCGTGTCCTTTTGGAATCTCTATGTGTCGGTGTCGCTCCGGGAAGATTTTTCTTCGATTCGATCTACCAGGAGGTATAAATCCCTTCTCCTTTTCATTTCCTTATGCATATAGGTCTATTTTGAACCCATAGGAATGACCCCCATGGTTGTATCTTCATTTGTGTCCATTTTGTGTCCATTTGGAGGTCATAGGAGTGTCCTTTGTGTTGTGGATGTGTTCATGTTACATATATATATATATATATATATATATATATATATATATATATATATATATATATATATATATATATATATATATATATATATATATTGTAATGAGAGTGTATCTATATTTATATATGTAATAAATGGTTCATGATGATTATATAATCAAGTTTGTGAGTGTGGTTCCTCATATTATTATTGCTATTATTGTTGTGGATAATTAGGATATATTGTGTATTCTTTTGGCTCAAACTACCCAAATCCGTCATGATTTTTATCCACGTTTTTAATTTCAGCCCTAACTTAGAAATGTCATAACTTCTAGCACAAAACTCGGTTTAATCTCCCGTTTTTTTTAAAAGAAGCGTATTGAAGTTAGCTTTCCAAAAACATGTATTAATAGGCCTAATTCTTTCTGTAACTTTCTGGAGATTTATTTGAGTGTCAGCTGTACGAAAGACAAACGCGTTCTCGGTGTTTTCGCGATTCCGGGAGTTTTCGGAAATAAAAACGCGATCCGTTTGAAGTTTCGGAAAGCTAACACATAGATCTATAACATACTTTAATCCTAGATTTTAATTCATGCTGAGATGGTATAGTATTGATTATTAGTAGGAGTTACTATTCGGCATATGCATTTTGTGCACCCTTGTGTGTAATATAATGTTCTATTTGATTTTAACCCATGTTAATGTATATATATTATGTAATTAAATAGAGAATGCAAGCATGAGTAAATGTTTAAATAAATGATGTATGAGGTGTAAGTATCCTATCTAATGTAAGCATGTATAAGTATGGCTTGTAATGAATATGTAGGTTCCATAGTATGTAATGTATGGTGCATATAGTGGTGCAAAAGAATAAATGAATGATAAATAAATGCAAGCATGAATGTAATGTAATAATAGATGTAATGTATGCAATATACAAGTTAATGAGATGTAATGTTCTATGTTAACACAAATCCTGTATTACCTCATGTACCCCCTTACATTATGTTGACACTATCACACTTGACACATTGTTAACTTACACTTTGACACTCTTTGATGTGTATATACTATGTATACCCATTTAACCCTCACTTGCCCCTTTGCCATGTTCACATACACACACATAGCATCTTAAATAAGTATTTATGAATATAGTTAACTTAGCTATGTATGTATATTATATATATGTTAGCATATTGTGTTGTAATATATAAGTTTATATAACCATTTGAAATGCCATGATTATAGACCTAATATTGAATACCAATATATGCATGTGTATATATGTGTAGACATATATAGCTTAAAGTAATAGATTACCTAGTGTATATCCAATGTGAATTCTTGCCTATTTGAGTATTGAATAATTGCATGCTATATAGAGTTGGGTGTATGTTGGCTTGTATAGCCTTGTATTGATATGTGCTTGCTAGGATAGTCTTGGTTAGGCCTAGTAAGACTTACTGGGTTAGGACATGACCTAGTTTGACCTAGTTTGACTAGTGCAGTTGACCAGAGTTGACCAAGGGTTGACTTTGGCCTAGTTTGACCTAGATTCATGTAGAATGTATTGTAGTGCTTTATATTACCCTTCTGGACATGTTGTGACTTGTGCTGTTCTAATTAGGAGCCAGATACCTCTCCTCGGATAGTATCTTTACCTTGGACATTCAGATATCAGGCGAGTACATTCTCTGATAGTTCTCTCATTTATTTGTCAATTACTGTATTTCAGTTCTAGTTAGTTGTATGCGATTCTCTGTTATAACACGTGTGGATATTACTGGATTCATGTATACGACACACATTTATTTTCTGGCCTCTATTACTGGTATCATCATTTTTGGCTTCTATTACTGGAATCACCTGCTGGAATCATTTACTAGAATCATTTACTGGAATCATTTACTGGTATCATTATATTTTGGCTGGACTCATCTTGAATCATTGTGTCAGAATTCTGGATTCACTTGCTGGAAGGGGAAATACTAGAGTAAGACATGTAGACATACCCCATTACTGGAATCACCCCTACTGGAATCTACTGGAATGATAGCAATCTCTCGCCTGATCAGTGAGAGGTGTGCCGGATTACCCAAAGCCGTTTACATGTCGATCTCGGTATTTTAAAACACACTGTTAGAGTATAGGCTGGACTCACCCTGGAATCATTGATCACTATAACTGGAATCGTTCCTTACTGGATTCATCTTGTATTAGATTCATCTTGTACTGGACTTACATTGGAGTTACACTGGTCTACATTGTTGTCTGGACTTTATATCATATTACCCTGGTTCAGCTAGTTCTATTTTTACAGACTTCATTGCTATGATTTTTCTCTTGTTTTGTTATTTACTTTTCTTGCACCTTATCTGTCTTTCTTACCATCACCTGAATATAAACTGCCATTTTCATCAATACAACTGCCTATAACTGCTTTATAGTTCTCTGTCATTTACTTGGATTTTCTAGATGAGATGTGCTCGTTCCTGTCCTGACTGGACCTGTTGATAAATTTTACAGATAGCTTAGAGTTTGCCTGCTAGCCTAGAGGAGACACAATAGAGGTTGTTTATATAGTTATTTTATTTTGTCTGGAGTTGTATTTACTTGTGGATTACTGTATTTGAGTTTTGAGATGTATTTCTGGGATTATGTATCTTAGACACTTAGACTTC
Source organism: Iris pallida (assembly GCA_029216955.1). Taxonomy (NCBI): domain Eukaryota; kingdom Viridiplantae; phylum Streptophyta; class Magnoliopsida; order Asparagales; family Iridaceae; genus Iris; species Iris pallida. The sequence goes on from JANAVB010032620.1 coordinate 1,700,445, forward strand.
TATCTTCTGTATCTCTTTTGGATTTCATGTTTATCTATCTTTATCATTCTACCTTAGATTGTGATTGAGTTGTACCTTTGTGTTGGCCTCCTTATGGAGAGTATTCATATTATGCTAGTTATAGTTCATGACCTAGAACAGCGTTCTACCGTCGAGACTGCGGCGTAGGCTGGGCGTTGTTACGCACTCGTACCCTCACGGTGGGTGCGGGTCGTGACACGTTTTTAGTGGTGGCCCATGCAGGTCGAGTTTATGTAGTGGTATTCGAACTTGAGTACCACTACAGCCTGCAGTAGGATTAGGATATATTTTGAAGGTACTCAATCACAGTTAGGAACCCTTTAGAGATTCCTGGGACGACCCTTGAGAATCTTATTTTAACTTCGATTTGAAAACTCTCTTTTTCCTTGATTGTTTTATCTTTATTTTTTGTTGTTGAATTTGATGGATTATTGTTGAATTTGGGTTTGTATTTATTAATTTTGATGGAAGATTGTTGAATTTTGAATCTTGACGATTAGCTGTAGCATCCGAGTTTGTATTTATATGATTGAAGGATTTAATTCATTTTTGAGTTTGATGTTCGTTGATAAATTTGATTTGATTTTTGGGTATTCATTGTTAATTTAATTTAATTTTTGGCAAGATGAAATTATATGGGCTAGGTCATCTATGTTATGGAATCTAGTCTTCTATAGTCACATTAGCCAGCATGGTGAGGACATATAGTCTGACTTTGGATATATTTTTCGGGTGTGGGAATTTAAGGTTTTCGCAGCCAAGCTAGCGACACCGCAAAAATGTTAAATACCATGATTCTAGAAGTATGTGCATAAGTCAAGGACTCTGTGATTATCGTAGCCTTGCTCACTAGTATGACGAGGATTTAGAGTACCATGATTTTGGATAGACGCATATGATTATCAGATTGTACCTTAAATATTTTCGAACATGTTTTTGCTACTTTTGTTTCAGTCATTCAAAAAATAACGAGAAGGAATTATTGTTGTTTTGTTTTGTTTTGTTTCTCATTGTTTACTTAGGATGTAGCTTTAGCTATTTTTATAAACCTTGTGTAACTTTTTACAAAAATTTATTTCTTCTTAATACAATAAACCAATGATTTTGCTATGCCTTATTTTGGATTTGGTATTATAATTCTTGTTTAAAAAAAAAAGATCCCTCTTTTAAATAGATAAGCAGAACAGATTCTATTATCATTCTTTTCCTGCCAATATTTTTACTACCATCATTCCTTGTCTTATATACCTGTCCTGATTATATCAATTCCCTGTCTCATATATAATTCTGTCAGCTATACCTTGAAAACTCTTGAATCTTTATATAATTTTTTATCTGAGAAATGTTGAGGAAGTGACGTAAATCATCTAGTTCGGAAATGATGTAATTGGTTATCATATGATAATTTTGTAGGAATCAGAGTGTTGGATGTCAAATATGAAAATTTTGAAATGGAGATGTGGTAAAGGTTTAAAATGAAATCGAGGGATAAATGTTATCAATTTAGAAACAATCACAGAAAGTGGGTTATGAATAATTCATGGATGTATTTCAAAACTAATGAGGATGTTTAAGGTCAACCTAGTTTTGAGAACTTAAAAATCTTTGTTATTGATTCTTGGGAACTATTACAAGGCTATGTAGAAATTTAGAGATGGAAAGGAGAATTTAATCGAATAAAATGATTATGCGAAATTGAACTAGATATTGTAAGAGGGTGACTAGAGACAGAGAGAACACAAGGATTTTACGTTATAGAAATTATTTTAGATGATTGGAAGAAAATTGTAGAATTCAAAAAAAAATATTTGAAGGTGAACGTTGAAGAAAATATGAAGGTTGATTTATAAAAAAGAATAAATTTTGTGTGACATAGTGGTATTGGAGTTTAGTGAATACGAGACTCGATTTAAACAAGTCCAAGGATTCCATAAACTGGATTTAGAGGTTTCGGATCTAATTTAAAACGAGGTGAAGGAATTTGAAATTTTGATTAAATGAATAAGTGTGACTCCTAAAAAGAGGGGTATGTTTCGTGGAAAATATTTTGGAAGTTAAAGATTTTGTCTATGGTGATTGTGGTAAAGGTTTAGATGACTGAAGGTTATAAAATTTAGATGATAGTTATATAGAGGTTGATTTTCATATTGGGACTTGTGAGAAAAAAAAAGAATATGGTTTGGCAAATGATAAACTGATAGTATTAGAGAGGGATGATTTGCTGACTTCGTATGAAATCTTTTTCTGTTTTCTCTAAAAGGGGTTTTTCAATATCATTGAATCATAGTTTCCTTAATCCGACCAAATCGACTTCGATTATCTTTTCTTATCATATTTATATCTTGGGTTGTACTTAATTGAATTAAATTTGATTGTGACCTGAATCTCTATCCTTGTATGCTCGATCTCAGACTTTGTTGAACCTGTCCTCCATATTGCCTAAATCTTGATTTCCCCCAATTTGATCAACTTAGATCGTATCAAGACTAAATATTCTTAATACATATTGTGATTGGAAAATTTCCATGGAATTGGCTTTCATTCCTTAACTTTGATTTTGATTTTCTTTTTTTTTTCTGAACCCTTTAAAGATAATGGGTAGTTACTTTTCTTTATTTTATGATAAGTATCAGTTTCATATAGGATGGTAGACTGTCTTACAGTTATGATGGTTTGTTGTTTTTGTAACTTTTGTTTAGCACCCTAGATTGCTTGTGTGTTTTGATACCCTATGACCGTTTTGGTTTAGCATGACTAGTATACCTAGATGAGACTTTCACTACCACCGTATGTCCTGACCCTGTATATCGTCCTTTTGATGGTATGATTTATTTAAGTTTTGGGATTTGATTGTGGGGGTTAGACCTAGAAGGATTACGAACATTTTAATTTCGAGGACGAAATTTTTATAAGGTGGGTAGGATGTGAGCACCCTAAATTTTGGGTTGATTTTTTTTATTTTATTTTAATTTTCTAATTGAGGGTAATTTTGAAATTTTGTGTTTATAATTATTTTAATAATAATATTTAATTTATGATATGATTTTTGGTAATTTTAAATCATTTTAAAATTATTTAAATCAATGACTTGTGGTTTTGACGTTTTGCTAGTGAAACCCTAGAGACAGTTTGACCTAGAGCATAACCATGTGATTATGATATTTTAATTTCATTTTTGGCCTAAGGATATTTTTGTATTTGACCTCTTTGAATTATTTTGATATTATTTTATTATTTATGATATTGTTTTGGGGTTATTTGAGTCGGGTTCGAATTTCAACTCAATCCGACTTGAAACGGGACCCGGGGGTACTTTGACTCTAGTGGGACCCACACACTAGTTAGGCATGACCCACATGATATTAATTTTAGTCCACATGATAGAAATATTTTAGTTAGAGATTAGACTAATTATTATGGATAAGGTTAGTGTGATTAGAGACTTTAGAATGACTAATTTAGCCCCAACCAATTAGCCCTTTCCTAATACTCATAGAATAGGTTAGTAGGGGCTTTTGGACTTTTCCTAATAGGCCAAAACCACCTTTATGGCCAGCCACAATAAGGATAGGGTTGAGCCTCCCACTTGTCATTATCCATCTATTTTTCTCTCTCTTGTTCTTCCCCAAATTCCTAGAGAGCAATCCCTAGCAATTTCTCCACCAAATTCTTCCATTTCACCACCAAATCTTCTTCTTTCCTTCTCTATTCTAGCCAAGGAGGAAGCTACCCAAGTTTGGGAGGATTCGGAGCTCGTTCGTGTCCTTTTGGAATCTCTACGTGTCGGTATCGCTCCGGGAAGGTTTTTCTTCGATTCGATCTACCGGGAGGTATAAATCCCTTCTCCTTTTCATTTCCTTATGCATATAGGTCTATTTTGAACCCATAGGAATGACCCCCATGGTTGTATCTTTATTTGTGTCCATTTTGTGTCCATTTGGAGGTCATAGGAGTGTCCTTTGTGTTGTGGATGTGTTCATGTTACATATATAGATTTATATATATATATATATATATATATATATATATATATATATATATATATATATTGTAATGAGAGTGTATCTATATTTATATATGTAATAAATGGTTCATGATGATTATATAATCAAGTTTGTGAGTGTGGTTCCTCATATTATTATTGCTATTATTGTTGTGGATAATTAGGATATATATTGTGTATTCTTTTGGCTCAAACTACCCAAATCCGTCATGATTTTTATCCACGTTTTTAATTTCAGCCCTAACTTAGAAATGTCATAACTTCTAGCACAAAACTCGGTTTAATCTCCCATTTTTTTAAAAAGAAGCGTATTGAAGTTAGCTTTCCAAAAACATGTATTAATAGGCCTAATTCTTTCTGTAACTTTCTAGAGATTTATTTGAGTGTCAGCTGTACGAAAGACAAACGCGTTCTCGGTGTTTTCGCGATTCCGGGAGTTTCCGGAAACGAAAACGCGATCCGTTTGAAGTTTCGAAAAGCTAACACATAGATCTATAACATAATTTAATCCTAGATTTTAATTCATGCTGAGATGGTACAGTATTGATTATTAGTAGGAGTTACTATTCGGCATATGCATTTTGTGCACCCTTGTGTGTAATATAATGTTCTATTTGATTTTAACCCATGTTAATGTATATATATTATGTAATTAAATAGAGAATGCAAGCATGAGTAAATGTTTAAATAAATGATGTATGAGGTGTAAGTATCTTATCTAATGTAAGCATGTATAAGTATGGCTTGTAATGAATATGTAGGTTCCATAGTATGTAATGTATGGTGCATATAGTGGTGCAAAAGAATAAATGAATGATAAATAAATGCAAGCATGAATGTAATGTAATAATAGATGTAATATATGCAATATACAAGTTAATGAGATGTAATGTTCTATGTTAACACAAATCCTGTATTACCTCATGTACCCCCTTACACTATGTTGACACTATCACACTTGACACATTGTTAACTTACACTTTGACACTCTTTGATGTGTATATACTATGTATGCCCATTTAACCCTCACTTGCCCTTTGCCATGTTCACATATGTCACGACCCGCACCCAATTTTCGGATACGAGACGTGTCCAAGCCAGCCTACGCCGCAGAGTCGGCGGTAGAACGCTGTCAAGCCCGCAAGAAATAAATGCTCAAATATCACATTGCTGCTCATTCACATTTCTAAATTTATTACAACAGTTACAACATTTATATTTAAGGGAAAAATACAAAGTTTTACAATTAATGAAATGATACAATGGCTATCTATTTCTAGGTTGTCTTCAGCATACCCAAGTTCTCCCAGTGCTAAGAGTGATCGCGGCTAAACCTGAAAAATGTTGGTTATCCAGTCAGGATTGGAACAAGTACACAAACCAACGGCAGTGCAAAACACAATAGAATTATCAAGACATGAAAATAGCATATGAGAAATGAAAACTGTAAGATAAAGTGATGTCAGAGCACGATAGAGAAATAAACAAGGAAAAGCTAATAAAAGACATCTATCTAAGTGGTGTGAAATATCCTTTCGCCATGTGGACGGCTAGGGGGTAAAATCCGGCATACTGCACGTGTCGTGTGCAGCAGCTATCGTTCAAGAATAGACTCATGGGATATTTCTGGGTAGTCCACATGTATACTAAGATATTTCCCCTCCCGACTACTCCGTGTGACGAGCGTGTCAACAAGCAGCAAGATATATGTATAGACATGAAATGAAAAGACTACTATGAATCGGAAAGCAATCAGAAAGTGCACTTGCCTGAAGTCCTTAGCTGGAGAAACCAATAATAAATACCACTCACGAGCCACAATCAATCAACACATGCAAAAGTCTCCGGATGCTGAAATAAACATTACCAACATTCTCAGAATAGTCAAATTATCTAGGATTGCCTGTCCTTAAGTCCAATTCTGGACACAGGGGCAAAACGGTAATTTCGGGCAAAAACGATGTCCGTCGTTGGACCCGCTTTGCACCGAAAAGCGTGTTAGGGTCAATGGTCTCTAAAGTCGTCAAACTACATGTCTACGGATCCAGTTTCCCGATACAAACCCAACCGTATGTCCAAAGTTGGATTCCGGCAGGCCGTGCACAAAATCGCCAGTTGAGCGGGACCGTAGGGCCCGCAAAACGACGTCGATTTCAACTGTCTCAAAATCGGACCAAATTTGGCATACAGGACCAGAAAAATGATACGGTTCTGTTGGCGCAAGTTTCGTCTCGATCTGATGAGCGTGCACGAAGTTATGACTGAATTTGCATTGGACGGATACGGGACGATTCCGACGGATACGCGTCGAATTCGTCGCGCACACGCGACCAATTTGAATTCCGTCAAAGCCCACACGACCACGAAGCTTTTACGCAGCTTTCGATACTTACGGTGCGCGACCACGTCGTCCGGATTGGCGTGACGCACGTCGTGTGGAGTGTTTTTTTCAGTATTTTAAAACAGGTTTTCGGCAACTTTCGGGATTTGATTTCTCGACGCTGAGTCGATGAAATCCGATTCTACAAAAAGGGAATCGAAGCCCTATAGGTTGTCTTCAAGTGTCTTTAGGTGGAATTTCTACATGGTTGCTGGATTGGTCGGGATCGACCTCCCAATGTGGGCTCATGGACTGGTTTATGTTCTGTTCAAAAGACAAATTTTCATCGAGTTTCCATGAATTTTCATGAGCAAACTAGGACGACTTGATCTAAACTAATCGAAGGGTTATGTCGAGGGTTATGTAGGATTTCCAAAACACTTCACAGATTATAAAATGATTGAGTGTGGGCGAAGAACTCATACCTTGAAGTTGCACGCCTGTTGTTGACACTGTCACGCGCATCGCGCGCGCGCGGGTGGCAGCTGTGCGCGCGGCGGCTCCGGTCGCGCGCGGTGGGCGTGCTCACGGCGGCTGGGTCGCCGGACTGGGGGTGTCGGCGCGCGCAGGTTGGCGGCGCTGGAGGTGTCACGTTTAGCCTAGGGTTTTACTCTTCGAACTCTCCGTTTCTATATATAAGTACTCTTGTATATATTGATACAGTGGGGTCGGGTTTGGGGTTTGTTCTGCTCGGGATGGGGGCGCTCAGGCCTGGCTTGGGGTCGGGATAGGTCTGTGGGTGCTCTGCTATATTGATCTTGCACGTGGACAAATCAAGTCATGGAATTAAATTGAACCTCACATGCTTAATCAGGAGAAAGCATGCATATGGTTGAAAAGGTAAAATATGGTACACAGTAACAACATATAAGACAAATTACACCACCACGTGGTGTTCTGACCATGAGAAAGGATACATCAGGTCAATAAAGCAACAATTTCAAGCAATATGTTTTAAATACTTTGAGTTGATATTCTGGAAAATATTCAAATAAAGATAAATAATAGTAATATAATATGAATAATATAATGATAATAATACAATAGGAATAATATAGTGATAATAATCTAATAAGAATAATATGATGAGAATATTATCTATTCTCTAAATTTCTATTTCGGATAGAAATTCGATATTCATATATATGCACCTACACATGTATAATAAGGATAATATAATAATAACAATAATGATAATAATAATAATCAACTAAATGTCCCCTAAGAGTTCTTGGTGAACATCTCATATTCCATCTTTATTTGGCCTTAAATATTTGTACACTTATCTAAAATTCTTTATTTAAAACAATTAAATAAATAAAAATATTTCAAAAATATTTTCGGGAAGGGGAGCTACAAATCTACCCACCTTAAAAATAATTTCGTTCTCGAAATTCTAATTCGCAAACATGCCAAAAATTTAACCATAAAAATAATAAAATAGAATAAAAAAATCTACTATTACTACAAACTTCTCGAATTTTAATTTCTCAGAAATATTTATATCTTCCTCCTTGCCATTTCGTAACTACGAATCATCGAGGACTTCTACCCACCTTTGGTCACACTACTCCCTCAAGGCTTTGTCACTAAAGCTTGTAATCTTCCAACTACTTTGCTAAATTGCTATAAATAGATATCTACGACTTTTGGCCTCTATAATCCCCTCCTATCTATCAATCACCCAAAATCTAACAATCAACAAGTTTACACAAGTAGCTAAGAAATATTGGCAAAATTTTAATAAGTATGCCCAATCGTCTCTCTGAAATAGGAAGGACAGGAAGATAAGGAAAACTAGTCGAGAGTGAATATGAAGTCTCAAGATCGGTAGGGAGTTTCCAATGATGCAGGTAAAGATGTTTACGAACCATTGACTTATTTGTTAGACTGGGTTACTCTGGTCTAGTCAATTGCTAAATCGAAAAAAAAAACTTTCGTATCTTGGAGGGTCGCTCAATCCGTGCAATACGGAAATTCCGTTCCCGAAATTCTAAACAATGTTCCAAAATAGAAGGAAATTTGAGAAATCAAGGTTGTGATCTTAATGGATTCTCCACTTGGACATCAGTTGTGGATTGGATGAACATTGGATCTCAATCTATATGGATTGGACAAGATCCTAATGAAAAAACTCTTCCTATTAGATTAGGGTATCCTAGAATAGGTTTCTATCCAAGGTTGAGTTAGTTGCTAGTCAGGTTGGTTAGCTAGGTCCATAAGCCTGAAATGCGCCTTCGGTAACTTTGAGTTTAAGTAACACATGAGACCTCAATTGGGTGGCACACTAGTGGCATGTGCGTAGTGGGCTTCGAGTAGATCACAACCATATATTGGGTCGAATGAATTGAGTCAAGGTTGAGGCTCTAATGGAAGTCGGAAAATATACCGGTATTACGGTAAGGGTTATGGCTAAATCCTTTTATCCTGAAAGTCGTACCATAAGAATAGAGTACAAGAGGACGGGTTTGAGTGGGACATGATATACCTAGATGGAGGTGGATTCGTCTAGATTTTGCATATAAAATTTGTTGGAAGGTAATGGCTGGTCTCGTGCTCCGAATATTAATGACACGGCCGGGGACACAAAATGATCTAAACGGAAAGTGGGAGTCTATGGGCACTAACTATCCTGCTAATGGAATTTATTCTAATCAATCGGTAATTCTCGTATATCCTAAAATTTTAGAAGGCTTACAGTCTACCCACCTTAGAGACTAGGATATGGTGGCAAGGTTCCTGTCACATGGCTGGTCGATGGTAGCTACACTTGGATATACAACTATCATAGTCATGAGAACACTCTGTATCTACCTATCAATCACGAGCTTTCGTCCTTCCAATCAATGAAAGACAAAAACAATGAAGGGTCCAAGGGAGTTGTCACTGAACACAATTACGTGATTCAAAGGCGAATGTATAATTCAAGAGGAATTATCGAAGCAGTCGCGGATGGGATCCTGGAGGCATCTACATCTCAGTCCACGTAGGGTAAATTAATTGAAAAGCGAACCAATTGCATCATGGTTGATCAGACCGTAATACAATGATTCTGATTAGACAATATGTTAGCGGGCGTCCCCAATAAACATATGTCTCGAATCAAGCTTGATAAAGAGTAAGCTTGCAAAACTAGGCTGTAATAGCAGCATTGGTCAAGATAGTCAAAATGTAAGTAGGCAAGATTTTTGGAAGAAGGAAAATAAGAAGTTCGAGTTTTGAGAGGGTCAAATCCTTACCTGGTGTTCTTGCTTATACAGTCTTCCTACAATCTTACTATCCCTAAAGTCTTGGTCAACTACAACATAGTTTTAGCAAAGTTCTATAACCTATGATCCTCAAAATAATTTCATTTCTATGGGTTGTGCCTCGCCAGTGCGCTGCTGGCTGGCCATTGCAGTCGTAAAGTTTATTCTAACTATTCTCCTGAGACTTCAAGGATACCTAAGGGTCCAATCTATTTGACTATGATAGATAGTGTAACATCTGCTTATAATTCTCATTCCTTAAGGTAAAAGGCTGGTCGAAAAGAAAGGTCTGAAGACAAATAAAATAATAACATCCTAATCTTGATTTCATAAATATTTCAAATGGTTGAGGAGAAAATCTCAAATAAATCTACTTCGAGATTCGTATATGATTAGCAGGATTAGAAATTATAAACCAGTTCCTTACGACAAAATAGAATTTAAATAGGCAGTTCTAACTTATGCTATAAAATTTACATCTAATAAAGCAAAAGAAAGTTAAACATTTCATCAAGATCAAAGCCTTAATTCTAGATAAGCCTAACTAATCAAGTGAATGACAGACTATCATTGAAGCATATCATCGTATCAAAAGCAATTATGTATCTAGCAAGCTATCCAAAATCAATAATTCCTTATCTAAATTGCATGGCCTGCCTGGCAACCTTAACTACCCAACGGTCAATTTGAACAAGGGACTCCTAGTCCTAGTTATTCTCCTAAATTATTTTAATCCTATTTGTGAATGAGCATTTCTTGAGGGCAGACTCGCAATAGTACGACTAACGTACCATCACGAGTTCGCATGGTTTGCAAAAACTGACCTGCATGGGCCACCACAAAAACTTGTCACGACCCGCACCCGGTTTTCGGATACGAGACGTGTCCAAGCCAGCCTACGCCGCAGAGTCGGCGGTAGAACGCTGTCAAGCCCGCAAGAAATAAATGCTCAAATATCACATTGCTGCTCATTCACATTTCTAAATTTATTACAACAGTTACAACATTTATATTTAAGAGAAAAATACAAAGTTTTACAATTAATGAAATGATACAATGGCTATCTATTTCTAGGTTGTCTTCAGCATACCCAAGTTCTCCCAGTGCTAAGAGTGATCGCGGCTAAACCTGAAAAATATTGGTTATCCAGTCAGGATTGGAACAAGTACACAAACCAACGGCAGTGCAAAACACAATAGAATTATCAAGACATGAAAATAGCATATGAGAAATAAAAACTGTAAGATAAAGTGATGTCATAGCACGATAGAGAAATAAACAAGGAAAAGCTAAAAAAAGACATCTATCTAAGTGGTGTGAAATATCCTTTCGCCATGTGGACGGCTAGGGGGTAAAATCCGGCATACTGCACGTGTCGTGTGCAGCAGCTATCGTTCAAGAATAGACTCATGGGATATTTCTGGGTAGTCCACATGTATACTAAGATATTTCTCCTCCCGACTACTCCGTGTGACGAGCGTGTCAACAAGCAGCAAGATATATGTATAGACATGAAATGAAAAGACTACTATGAATCGGAAAGCAATCAGAAAGTGCACTTGCCTGAAGTCCTTAGCTGGAGAAACCAATAATAAATACCACTCACGAGCCACAATCAATCAACACATGCAGAAGTCTCCGAATGCTGAAATAAACATTACCAACGTTCTCAGAATAGTCAAATTAGCTAGGATTGCCTGTCCTTAAGTCCAATTCTGGACACAGGGGCAAAACGGTAATTTCGGGCAAAAACGATGTCCGTCGTTGGACCCGCTTTGCACCGGAAAGCGTGTCAGGATCAATGGTCTCTAAAGTCGTCAAACTATATGTCTACGGATCCAGTTTCCCGATACGAACCCAACCGTATGTCCAAAGTTGGATTCCGGCAGGCCGTGCACAAAATCGCCCGTTGAGCAGGACCGTAGGGCCCGCAAAACGACGTCGATTTCAACTGTCTCAGAATCGGACCAAATTTGGCATACAGGACCAGAAAAATGATACGGTTCTGTTGGCGCAAGTTTCGTCTCGATCTGACGAGCGTGCACGAAGTTATGACTGAATTTGCATTGGACGAATACGGGACGATTCCGACGGATACGCGTCGAATTCGTCGCGCACACACGACCAATTTGAATTCCGTCAAAGCCCACACGACCACGAAGCTGTTACGCAGCTTTTGATACTTACGGTGCGCGACCACGTCGTCCGGATTGGCGTGACGCACGTCGTGTGGAGTGTTTTTTTTTCAGTATTTTAAAACAGGTTTTCGGCAACTTTCGGGATTTGATTTCTCGACGCTGAGTCGATGAAATCCGATTCTACAAAAGGGGAATCGAAGCCCTATAGGTTGTCTTCAAGTGTCTTCAGGTGGAATTTCTACATGGTTGCTGGATTGGTCGGGATCGACCTCCCAATGTGGGCTCATGGACTGGTTTATGTTCTGTTCAAAAGACAAATTTTCATCGAGTTTCCATGAATTTTCATGAGCAAACTAGGACGACTTAATCTAAACTAATCGAAGGGTTATGTCGAGGGTTATGTAGGATTTCCAAAACACTTCACAGATCATAAAATGATTGAGTGTGGGCGAAGAACTCATACCTTGAAGTTGCACGCCTGTTGTTGACACTGTCACGCGCATCGCGCGCGCGCGGGTGGCAGCTGTGCGCGCGGCAGCTCCGGCCGCGCGTGGTGGGCGTGCTCACGACGGCTGGGTCGCCGGACTGGGGGTGTCGGCGCGCCCAGGTTGGCGGCGCTGGAGGTGTCACGTTTAGCCTAGGGTTTTACTCTTCGAACTCTCCGTTTCTATATATAAGTACTCTTGTATATATTGATACAGTGGGGTCGGGTTTGGGGTTTGTTCTGCTCGGGATGGGGGCGCTCAGGCCTGGCTTGGGGTCGGGATAGGTCTGTGGGTGCTCTGCTATATTGATCTTGCACATGGACAAATCAAGTCATGGAATTAAATTGAACCTCACATGCTTAATCAGGAGAAAGCATGCATATGGTTGAAAAGGTAAAATATGGTACACAGTAACAACATATAAGACAAATTACACCACCACGTGGTGTTCTGACCATGAGAAAGGATACATCAGGTCAATAAAGCAACAATTTCAAGCAATATGTTTTAAATACTTTGAGTTGATATTCTGGAAAATATTCAAATAAAGATAAATAATAGTAATATAATATGAATAATATAATGATAATAATACAATAGGAATAATATAGTGATAATAATCTAATAAGAATAATATGATGAGAATATTATCTATTCTCTAAATTTCTATTTCGGATAGAAATTCGATATTCATATATATGCACCTACACATGTATAATAAGGATAATATAATAATAACAATAATGATAATAATAATAATCAACTAAATGTCCCCTAAGAGTTCTTGGTGAACATCTCATATTCCATCTTTATTTGGCCTTAAATATTTGTACACTTATCTAAAATTCTTTATTTAAAACAATTAAATAAATAAAAATATTTCAAAAATATTTTCGGGAAGGGGAGCTATAACATACACACACATAGCCTCTTAAATAAGTATTTATGAATATAGTTAACTTAGCTATGTATGTATATTATATATATGTTAGCATATTGTGTTGTAATATATAAGTTTATATAACCATTTGAAATGCCATGATTATAGACCTAATATTGAATACCAATATATGCATGTGTATATATGTGTAGACATATATAGCTTAAAGTAATAGATTACCTAGTGTATATCCAATGTGAATTCTTGCCTATTTGAGTATTGAATAATTGCATGCTATATAGAGTTGGGTGTATGTTGGCTTGTATAGCCTTGTATTGATATGTGCTTGCTAGGATAGTCTTGGTTAGGCCTAGTAAGACTTACTGGGTTAGGACATGACCTAGTTTGACCTAGTTTGACTAGTACAGTTGACCAGAGTTGACTAAGGATTGACTTTGGCCTAGTTTGACCTAGATTCATGTAGAATGCATTATAGTGCTTTATATTACCCTTCTGGACATGTTGTGACTTGTGCTGTTCTAATTAGGAGCCAGACACCTCTCCTCGGATAGTATCTTTACCTTGGACATTCAGATATCAGGCGAGTACATTCTCTGATAGTTCTCTCATTTATTTGTCAATTACTGTATTTCAGTTCTAGTTAGTTGTATGCGATTCTCTGTTACAATACGTGTAGATATTACTGGATTCATGTATACGACACACATTTATTTTCTGGCCTCTATTACTGGTATCATCATTTTCGGCTTCTATTACTGGAATCACATGCTGGAATCATTTACTGGAATCATTTACTGGTATCATTATATTTTGGCTGGACTCATCTTGAATCATTGTGTCGGAATTCTGGATTCACTTGCTAGAAGGGGAAATACTAGAGTAAGACATGTAGACATATCCCATTACTGGAATCACCCCTACTGGAATCTACTTGAATGATAGCCATCTCTCGCCTGATCAGTGAGAGGTGTGCCGGATTACCCAAAGCTGTTTACATGTCGATCTCGGTATTTTAAAACACACTGTTAGAGTATAGGCTGGACTCACCCTGGAATCATTGATCACTATAACTGGAATCGTCCCTTACTGGATTCATCTTGTATTAGATTCATCTTGTACTGGGCTTACATTGGAGTTATACTGGTCTACATTGTTGTCTGGACTTTATATCATATTACCCTGGTTCAGCTAGTTCTATTTTTACAGACTTCATTGCTATGATTTTTCTCTTGTTTAGTTATTTACTTTCCTTGCACCTTATCTGTCTTTCTTACCATCACCTGAATATAAACTGCCATTTTCATCAATACAACTGCCTATAACTGCTTTATAGTTCTCTGTCATTTACTTGGGTTTTCTAGATGAGATGTGCTCGTTCCTGTCCTGACTGGACCTGTTGATAAATTTTACAGATAGCTTGGAGTTTGCCTGCTAGCCTAGAGGAGACACAATAGAGGTTGTTTAGATAGTTATTTCATTTTGTTTGGAGTTGTATTTACTTGTGGATTACTGTATTTGAGTTTTGAGATGTATTTCTGGGATTATGTATCTTAGACACTTAGACTTCTATCTTCTGTATCTCTTTTGGATTTCATGTTTATCTATCTTTATCATTCTACCTTAGATTGTGATTGAGTTGTACCTCTGTGTTGGCCTCCTTATGGAGAGTATTCATATTATGCTAGTTATAGTTCATGACCTAGAACAACGTTCTACCGTCGAGACTGCGACGTAGGCTGGGCGTTGTTACGCACTCGTACCCTCACGGTGGGTGCGGGTCGTGACAGCCAGGCTGCTGCTGTTACTGCAGCAAATGCTGCTGCTATGGCTGTTTCTTCTTCGTCTTCTTCATCTCTTCCTCTTCCTCTTCCCTACTTCCTATCTCTCTCTCTCTCTCTCTCTCTCTATATATATATATATATATATATATATATATATATATATATATATATATATATATATATATATATCCCTCTATATATATCTATATCCATCTATAGATATACATATATATCTATCTAACCATCTATATCTATATATATATATCTATGTATATATACACACAACACTCACACATCTAAAAATATACATACATACACACCCATATCCATATACATATATAAATACACACTCATATATATATATATATATATATATATATATATATATATATATATATATATATATATATATATATATATATATATATATATATATATATATATACCACTCTCAAAAGGATTAAACCCTAATAAATCCCTAACCTATTTTTCTAGGAAAAACCTACAAATTTGTGGGCAAAGGGTGGAGAATGAGCTCCTCTCCATTTATTGTGAGGGAGATGAATGCAAATAAGTAATAAATGAAGAATTAAAAGCATACCTAACAATGGGTTCTCTCTTGAGAAGAAGCTTGGAAGAAAGAAAGAAATGAAGATGGAGAAGTTACTTGGTGGTGAAGGAAAGAGAGAGGGGGGGGGGGGGGGGGGGGGGGGGCTATTCATGGCCGGCCAAGGCATGGTGGGTTAGGGGCACTTGTATTTACAAGTTTGCCCCTCCCAAGCCTAATTGCTAATTAAATCCAAAATAGGTTTAGGAAGTTGCTAAAAATAAATAAAAATCATAATTAAACTAAATTACTCATGGGGGACTAGTCCAAACTCCTAAACCCTAAAGTTTAGTGTGGTGGGCCATGGTTAGCTAACATGCTAATTACAGCTCAAGTCGAAATTCACCGGGGTCCCGAATTAACTCGGAATGCGATGAAATTCGAACCCGACTCCTATAATAATTAAATAATAATATTCATGAAATAAAATTCCCAAAAATATTATAAAATGGAAAATTACCATTTTACCCTAACTGGGAAAAGTGAGGGTGACAAGCTATAGAGATGGAAATGAAGATGGATGATGATTATTGGGCAAGCATTAACTTGACTGGGGTACCACTTGAACATGTGGATGAAGAACAAGTGGGTGAAGAAGAACATGTGGCTGTGGGTGAAGAACATGTGGCTGTGGGTGAAGAACAAGTGGGTGAAGAAGAAGTGGCTGAAGAACAAGTAGGTATTGACTATAGTAGTTTTTTACCTCATGAAGACATTGACCAAGACTCAGTATAATCCTAGTGATGAGTTGGGCAGTGTGTAGTCCTCAGAAGACAGTTGGGGTCTGAAGATTATGAGTTGGGTACTTCAGATCCTGTTGTGACTAAAAATAGTTTGTTGAGGGATGAAAATGTGGATGTTCATGTGGAAAAACGTTTTGCTACACATGAAGAATTCAGGAGTGCTCTGAGGCTCCATGCCATCAAGAACAAGTACAACATGAAGTTTATACACAATGAAAGAAGGAGGATCACAGCTGTATGTTCAACTGAAGGATGTGAGTGGAGGATTCATGGAAGTGTTGTAGGTGAAAATGGTTACTTTGCCGTTAAGAAATTCCAGTCTGCACATGCAAAAAATTGTGGCGAGGTGGACACCAACAAGCAAGCCACTTCTATATTTCTTGCAAACAGGTATATCCACTTCTACTGTTATTTAGCTTTTAGTTAATTGTTAGTTAGGTTTTAGTTAACTGTTAGTTAGGTTACTAGTTACTAGTAGTTAGCTTTTAGTTAACTAATAGTTAGCTTTTTAGTTAGCTGTTATTAAACTGTTATCTGTTCTATTTGTTACTAGTAGTTAGCTTTTACTTCTACATTTCTTGCAAACAGTTACTAGTAGTTAGCTTTTAGTTAACTAATAAACTGTTATCTGTTATCTAATATTAAACTGTTATCTGTTACTATCTGTTACTATTTGCCACTTCTTGCAAACAGGTATCTCCACAGGTTCAGATATGATCCAGACTGGCAGAATGTTGGATTTAAAACTCATATAGCTGAAGATTTGGAGATTGATGTTTCTAGACACAAAGTTCACAGGGCAAAAAAAAAGGCATTGGAGGTGATTGATGGGGATGTCCAAGAACAGTATGCTTGTATAAGGGAGTATGCCATGTTGGTGATGAAAACAAATCCTGGAGGGCTCACTTCTTTCTGACATTGGCAATGATGATTTAGAGTTATGTGAGTGTAGGGCTCTGTGGGTGGGGCTCACTTCTTTGTGAACTGCTCTATTTTGTGGGGCTATTTTGTGGGGCTCTGGTGCTCTGTTTGTGTGAACTGCTCTATGTGAGTGTAAGACACATATTTTGTGTCAACTGCTCTATTTTGTTACTCTGTGGGGGTGCTATGCTAATGTATGTGTTCAGCTCTATTTTGCACTGCTGAGCCACTGCCCCTACCACACTAACTCCTCTGAGCCACTGTCCCTATCTCATTTTGTCAGGCTGTAGTCCCTAACTCGTTTTGTCATGCTACAGGTTCCTACTTCTTCATTTCATCATTTAATTTTCAACTTTTACTTCATCAATTATAACTCTGCCTTTCTTTCCTGCAGTATACAAGCATCTATTTTGGGATGTGCTACTCTTTTGAAGGATTATTGTGCCTATTTTGCTCTGCTGTAATGAAGTACTTATCTGCCAGTGAAGAAATGCAATAAAGAAATACTTATCTGCAGTTTGGATGTGCTTGAGTTTGGATGTACTTATCTGTGCAGTTTGGATGTTGGTCTCAATGTAAACTTGAATGTATGGATACTTATCTGCAGTTTGCAGTTTGGATGTTGGTCTCAATGTATGCTTTATGTGTTGGATAATGTACTTTATGTGTTGGATACTTATCTGCAGTTTGCAGTTTGGATGTTGGTCTCAATGTATACTTTATGTGTTGGATACTTATCTGCAGTTTGGCTTGTTGAAAGGTTTATGTGCTTATGCAGTTTATATGTGTTAAAGATGTGTCTGAATATACTGCAGTTTTTAACTTCTTTGTTGAAAGATTTATATGTGCTTACTGCAGTTTTTAACTTCTTTTTAACTTCTCTCTTCAGCTTATATGTGCTTACTGCAGTTTATATGAACTTACTGCAGTTTATATGCTTCCTGCAGAGCCAAACTTCTTTGTTAACATTGTGCTTACTGAAGATTTATGCTTATTGCAGAGCCAAACTCTCTTTATTTTATATGTGCTTACTGAAGATTTATGTGCTTATGCAGAGCCAAACTTCTTTGTTACAAGAACTTTATGTGTTTGTTGCAGTTTAAATGAACTCTCTACATTTTGTCACGACCCGTACCCTAGAGTTAGGGCACGAGAACGTAACAACGCCCAGCCTACGCCGCAGTGTCGGCGGTAGAACGCTGTCCTAGGTCTCAATGCATCTAACAGTATAAGACTAAACAGTTTATACTCCCCGAATGGGGGTGACATAGCAGAATGTAAACTCAATCACATCTAAGGTAGAGCATAAAAGAAGATAGATAAAACATGAAATCGAAAAGAGATACAACAGATAGAAGTCTAAGTGTCTAAGATACAAACTCAGAATACATCTCAAAACTCAAATACAGTAATCCACAAAGTAAATACAACTCCAGACAAAAATGAAATAACTATATAAATAATCTCTACTGTGTCTCCTCTAGGCTAGCAGGCAATTCCAGGCCATCTGTAAAATTTATCAACAGGTCCAGTCAGGACATGAGCGAGTACATTACATCTCAACAGTTCATAGCAGGTTAGAAAATATAATCATGCAGTAAAGTAAGATACAGGTACTGAAAGAAATGCAGTATGTAAACAGAGAGAGAGCTGTAATAGAAATATCTACTAATAATAAAGACTAACAGTGGCTAATGAGTCAGAGTATAATATAGACATGTAAATGGCATAGGAGATTCTGATGCTACACTATGGAAGAGATTCTGATGCTACACTACTTGGATAGTATTCACATGCATATTTCTACTCCCCCGTACCCCCAATCAGTACACAAGGATCCAACCAAGTTATGTTATGATACTATGTAACAGCCCCCGAAGGGTAATAAGCTTCCGAAAGGTGATAAGCCCCCAAAGGGTGATATGCCCCCAAAGGGTGATAAGCCTCCGAAAGGTGATAAGCCCCCGAAGGGTGGTAAGCCCCTGAAGGGTGATACATAGTAGTCCCAAAAATGGGGATTCTAGGAGACTCTGTGATCACAAGAGTATATGTCACAAGTGATCGAAGAACCTGTGAAGCATAGTGATACGACATGTAAGTGAAACGCATAGAACATGTAGTACCCGATGCTCCCTAAGGATAATATCTCAAGAAAGGATCCGTATAGTACCAACCCGTGTGACCAACGTGACAGTACAAGTAAAGTAATTTAATGCAGGAAATAATTCTAAGCAAGATATGAAATGATCAGAGAATGTACTCGCCTGATATCTGAATGTCCAAGGTAAAGATATTGTGTAGCAGAAAACACCCTTTGGAGTCCTGAATGACATGTGTTTTGCGTCATCGGGGAACATCTTGATTTGATTGTAGCCTGAATACCCATCCATGAAGGACATGCGTTCAAAGCCACATGTATTGTCGATCATCACATCGGTGATCGGAAGCGGGAATTCGTCCTTCGGGCAAGCTGAATTGAGGTCCCTGAAGTCGATACAAACTCGTATCTTTTCGTTCTTCTTGGTGATAGGTACGACGTTGGCTACCCAATCTGGGTGTTGTTCCTCACGGATGAAGCCGCTAGTCAAGAGTTTGTCCACCTCCTGATCGATGGCATTCATGATATCCGGACGGAAATATCGTTGTTGTTGTTGTTTGATAGGTTTGGCATCAGGTAAGATGTTCAACCTATGCATTGCGATCTGTGGATCGAGTCCTGGCATGTCTTCGTAGCTCCAGACAAAGACGTCGATATACTCTTTAGCCAGCTGGATTAAAGCCTCTCGGTCTTCTTCTTCTAGGCTTTTGCTGACGAAGATGGGCTTGGAAGAAGATCCGTCCCCAAGGTCGATCTGCTCGACTTCGTCTTCGGTAGGAGGTTCACGTAACTCAAAACGAGACTCCCATTGCTCTCCTAGGCGTTGAGCCCAGGGTTCTTCTTCGAAGGGTTCCGGCGTTTGGTCTTCGCCTTCACCTTTTTGAGGTTGTGCTGACGTCATGTTAGCTGACAGCACTTTTCTGAAGACTGATCCGATACTGGTATCAGAATCCCAAGTCGACGCTTCGGACGAGTGGGAATGTTCTACGTCTTCTACGTCTGAACTCTCTAGGGTTGATGGCGGCGTGACATAGCCTATCCCCCGTCGAGTTTTGTTGTAGTAGTCTTACGGCCTTCCTTTGGGTGTTGAAAGCTGGAGAGGGAGAGGTCGACCCTTGCCATAGTTTAGGCCTTTGTTGCTTTTCAGGTCGTAGCCCATCTTCTGGATGATGTGCTTTGCTGTATCCGTATACCGATAGACTTGTACTCTGCCGGTATCAGGTTCAGGCTCGAGTGGCGGAAGGTCTTGATGACGCTCGACTTTGCCAAAAATGACGGATCTTTCATCTCGGCTTCGTGAAGGGTTTATGAAACAGACTCCTTGAGACGGGACTACTCGGTTTACATTATGGACGGTCGTTATTTGTGTTTGCAACGACCGTAGAGCGTGATCTAATGTATACATGGCATTCCAATGTGGAAAACAAGAATAATTAAAAGACACTCTATTATTGATGAAGTACGAGATTTTATCCCACGGGATTACATTGTCTAAGGAGGGTGCATCTACATCAGCAGAGATATATTCGCCAAGCTCCTCGTCTGTAAGCACTGGGGCTGGATCAGGAGAGTCCACCACAGCTTTGATCTTGGGGTCTGAGAGGGTTATGTGAGCCCTCTCTGGCATCTTGGATGACTGCGGGGGCTTGCCCTTGAGATGCACCTTCAGAGGTGCCTCAACTGCGCCTCCTGTGAGTGGTGTCTTCCCCTGTAATTTCGCCACCAGGGGAGCCGATGTTTGAGGCGGCTTTCCCTTGAGGCGTATCTTCAGGGGAGCCTCAGGAGTCGGTGCTTTCCTGGATAGCTTGATGCTCATTGGAGGCACCTTCTGGGGTGGTTTGCCCTTCAGTCGGATCTTCAGTGGGGCATCTGGATTCATCTCAGGCTCCGTGTCCGGCTCAGTTGCCGTCTCTGCCTCATCATCAGCATCGTTGGCTTCCCCCTCGTCAAGTGGCTTGTACAAGTCGGAATCGGTGAAGTAAGCCTCAATCCCTTTGAAAGGATCGATGTCTGCGAACTCCGTCCGGATGACGCCGTTGGTGGATACATATTTCATGCATTGGTGGAGCGTGGAAGGCACCACCATGTACTCATGTAGCCATGGTCGGCCGAGCAGGATGTTGTAGTTGACCTCGGCATCCACCACATAACAAGTCACCTCAGTTTTGAGGTTGCCTATGTGGCACTTCAGTCGAATCTTGTCCAGTGGCTCGCTTTTGCTAGCGTTGAAGCCACTGATGGTTGTGTTGGAGGGCGCCAGCCGATACATTGGGATCCCAGTTTTGACATCAGCGCCTTCGGGATGATGCTGAGGGAAGACCCCGGATCGATCTGAATCCGGCTCACCTTGACTGAACCGATGTACCCCGTGTAATACAGTGGTCGGTTATGTCGGTAGTGCTTGAGCAGCATGTCTTGTTGGGTGAAAGTTATGTTTGGGATAATTTCCTCCGCACAATGACAGTGCGCACAAGTAGTTGGAAGGTCTTCAGGCTGCTTGACCTGACTGAGAAAGGATTCAGCGTCCTTCAGAGCTTCGCAGAGAGCTTCTCGGGAGTCTTTGGAAAGACGCAGGAGCTCAAACAAAGACAAGCGCGCAGGAGTACTGGCCAGTTGTGCCAGTATGTCAAAGTTGTGGGGCGTGGCTAGCCCCGAAGCATTCCCCTTCCGTGGAGGTCCGTCGAAACGAGCCTCCACCTGCTTCTGCTTATTGGCTGCTGAGGGTTTAGATGGGCCCTCCTCAGGGATTGTGCCAGGGGGCACCACCTCGGCGGCAGCTTCGCCGGGCTGAGCGTTCTGTTGTGCACGCGTCTGCACTGGAAGTGCCTCTTCCGTTGAAGAAGAGACCGTGCGGCAAGACTTGATCTTCCTGCCTTTTGATTTGGAGGTAGAGCGTACCTCCGGTTGAGTCACCTCGGAGACGAGGTCGGGGTGAACCCAGAGGACCTTTCCTCGAGATGTGGTGAGTGGGATGAGTCCACTCACATTGTCACGGGTAGGTGGCAAGTTCACCACCTCCATTGTCTCCTTAGGGATGGGGACGACGCCATCTTGTGTGGTGGTCGGCGGCAAGGTGCCGAACTGAAGTGACACCACATTGGCTGACACCGTCTTCTCTTCATAGTCTACGGAGATTATATCGGCATTGATCATACGCTGGATGTAATTCTTGAGGACGTAGCAGTCCTTGGTCGGGTGTCCGACAAACCGATGGTAGTGACAGTACCTCGGGTTGTCCACTTTCTCGACTTCATCGGGCCGCTTTGGGTCCGGAAGTTTGATTTTGTCACCCTGCTTCAGTATTTCGAAGAGTTGCAGGGTGTCTTCATCATTGAATGAATACACCTCCTTAGGTCTCGGTGCCGGTGGAGGCTTCTGAGTAGGCGCAGATGCGCCCTTCGAGGCATTAACAGTCAATGCCTGTTTCCCTTTTGCTTCTCGCCCGGAGTTGTTGGCTGCTGACCTTTTCCCCTTATCATCAAAGGCGGGGAAGCTGACACCCAGAAGACGTGCATTGGCCGCCTTCTTTTCTGCGGCTTCAGCTTCGATGATCAGGGAGCTCCAGTCGGGAGGGGGAGTAGAGTTGAGCCAGAGCTTCACTGCGGGCAGCATGTTCTGCTGCAAGAGGAGAGGAGCGCATATTCTGGCATGCCTGGAGGTAGCCTAAAGCAGGCTTGTCGGAAGCGTTCGATGAACACCCGAACCGTTTCTTTCTTCTTCTGGCGTATCTCTATGAGAGATGCCATCGTCATGTCCTTCCCGCCGTCGTAGAAACGATCGAGGAAGAGGTGCGTCAAGTCATCGAAGGATGATCTAGAATTGTCGGGGAGGCTGCAGTACCAGTCATACGTCACCCCTTTTAGGGCCCCAACAAAGATGCTGGTGAGGAGCGCGTCCTCCTTTGGAAGATGCCCCGTTTGTGACTAGAAATATGTCAGGTATCAACACGGAGAGTCCTTCCCATCGTATGGTGTGAGTGTTTGTGGTTTATATTTTGGAGGATAAACCACCTTGTTCTACTCGAGGGGATAAGGCTGGGGAATGCCCATCTTCTGGCGCTCCTCTTGCCTGTTTTTGGACTCGAAGTGCTCCCGCAGGTCCTTGATCATTTTGACCACATCCTCCGTGGAGCTAGGAGTCGGGGAAGGTGGCACTATCTGGAGCGGAGCGTTTGAGGGTTCCGATGTCCGAGGTGCTTCTGTGTCGGAGGGTGCCCGTTGAAGGGGTACACTCGACTCCCCAATAACTCCTGGGTCGGGACCGGTTGAAGGTGTTCTGGTCAAGGCCGACCGAATATCAAACACTGCTTGAGTCAGTGCTTGCATAGAGGCAGAGAGGGTTTTGAGTCCTCCCTCTAATGAGTCTATGCGCTGAACAATGTCCTGCGGTGGCGCATCAGACTCGGTATCATCCCCAGCCATGTATACTGTCCTGACACGGCCAGGAGTGGATGGATTGGTTGAGGCTTCGCTCTCGGCCTCACTTTTATGTGGGGGAGTCACCTCTCCTGGTGTTTCAGCTTGGCCACCCCCAGTCACATTCTGGAGGTCATTCTCGACGGGCGCATCTGCCAGGGCCTGATTGTCCTCGACTCCGTCTTGAAGGGCCTCTTCGTCTCTACCCCCAGCTGTGTCCTGAGGGACATCCTCGTTTCGACGTGCTTCTGGGAGGCTGACTTCGCCTCGAGGATGAAGATCCGCCGCAGCTGTGCTTTGGACATCTTCGTCTTCGGAAGGAAGCTCAACATGGGTCTGACTACCCCCAGCTTCCTCCAAGAACTTCTTCTTCGACCGAGTGCCTTCGAACACCCCAGAGGTCGAGACTGCTGCCTTGGTTCTCCTTGATTGGCTTTTGGACGAGGAATTGCCGGTCGCCTTCCGGAGAGATGAGGAGTTGGAGACCACATTGCATGAAGCAACTCTTGGCTCCTCTTCTGTTGACACCTTCTTCCCAAGGCGACGTCGGAGGGGTGTCGATGACTGCAGTCGCTGGAAGACTGACTGCCTTGGTGGTACTGCCATCTTGCCACAGCAGTTGATAGTGACCACCGCACAAGTATGCCCCGTAGGAGGCTCATCGTGCTTGTTGGTCGACTCTCCTGACCGGCGCTTGTGAGTGATCACATTCCGCAGGTCGTTGGAGGAGAGTGCTACCTTCACACCCCCTTCAGGCGCATGGCAAGGCCAAACGCCGGGGCGGACAGGTGGGTGCTGCGCCCCCTGATCTAATACCAAACAGGCATCATGATCAGTAGTGGGGGAACAACAATATTTGAAGTAACTTGAACGGACCTCAAACGCACAACCAGAGGAGGCGCGGAAGTTCAAGACCACTGAATCTGCCGCACTCGACTTGGTTATGCACGCAGTGGATGTGCCCAAGTGAGATAAGGACTTTGAAGATTGACTCGTCTTTGGTGCCGAAGCACCTGAGTCGACCTTGTATAGCTTGCCATCGGCAGCACGCGTGATTGTGAGCACGTGCCTCTGGCCTGCTGCTGGCATAGCACGCTTGTGGCGCATGGCCCGTGCCGCCTTGGATTTCTTTGTACTAGTCCGCTGGGGCGCATAGTACACAGCATCCAAATTCTCCTCGCCATTACAGCGAGTGAGTCTGTCAAAGACAGAGACTTTTTGTGGCGCATCAGAGGTGATGTGCGGGGCATTGGCTGCGCCCCTGCTCCGTCGACTCATCTTCCTCGCCTGAGAGGGAGATGGCTGGGGAACGTGGTCAGCCGCACGTTTCCCCGATAGATGCGCTGCATCAGCGGGCGCACCTTGGTTGCTGAGAACGTCAACAGGAAGGGAGGGCTGGATTGGCGCATCCCCTTCAGTGGTGGTGCCCGAGGCGTCGACTTTGTGCACCCAGACACGGCGGGTCTTCTTCGGCTTCGGCAGCCGCTTCGAAGGACTCGCGCTTCCTTCAGAAATGAACTCCTCGTACACCTGTTGATTGAGGCGTACGACCAGCGTCTTGTGGGAGGAGCCCACCTTCACGTCGTCGGCCTGTGACACAACTTTTTCGGAAGAGGAGAAAGAAGTCCCCAGCAGAGTCGCCAGCTTGTTTGCCATTAAAATCGTTTGATTGCAAATCTTAATACAAACAAAATAGTGTTACAATATAGGACTTAGATGTAGTCCTAGGAGTACACTTTTGTTTAATCTGGGTCCTAAGTGCCAATGGAGCGAGTGGTAATGCGTTGACTCTGTTGACGGGCTGACGACGGTTATCGGTTCTCTGAAGGTGTAGATTGCTCTGGGTGCTGGAGCTGGCTGAGAGGAGGAAGACGTTGAGTGTCTGTATCTGCCTCTCTGATGATCTCTGTCTGGATTGTTCGTATGTATGTCTCTGTGTGTGTGTAAGGAGGGGATGATTCCTCCATTTATAGCTAGGCAGGTTGGCTGCTCATGCGTGCATATGTAGGATGTGCCGGTGCGTGGGGACGCGACGTGAAGATTGCTGATGGAGGCGCATGGATGATGCGTCCTACTCACGGAGTTGAATTCTTCATACTGCTGTCGTGAGTCGGCACGTAGCAGAGGAGAAGATCTTTCTGTTGCTGAGATCTTGGATGAGTTGAGTCAAAGGACACGTGTCGTCGACCCATGGCTCGGAGATCTCTGATTTGGTGGGGGGATGATTTGGTAGGATGCGCCATGAATTGGGCGCATGATGAGATTTTGGCTCGTGACCTTTAGGAGTCACGAGCCGTTCTGGGCGCATGGTTTTTGAGGCGCATGCGAGCAACTTTCCTTCTGTCTTTCGGGATCAGAGATCAGTCTGGGGCGCATGGCTTTTGAGGCGCATGCAAAGCTTCAACTGGAGACTCTTCTTCTGTCTTTAGGGATCAGTGAAGGGTCTGAGGCGCATGGCTTTTGAGGCGCATGCGGGTTTGGGCTCATGGCCGTGGAGGCACATGCGGGTGGTCAAGTGGCCACGTGGCAGTAGCCGTCGGGATAGAGTCATGATGATGCTGATGTTGTGGACGCTTCATTTTCTGCAAAAGCTGTCAGCCGTTCAGACTTGGGAAGGCATGCTGCCAACTCTGTCAGTTCAGCATTTAATGTTGGTGACATTCGATGGACAGCTGAGTGGGCGCGTCGGTTGACGTTCCACTAGGCGTATGGGGACGTATGGAGGCGCATCCCCTTTGATGCGCTCGGTACATGGCGCATCTGTTTGAGAGGTGTGATGCGCTGACCAGCCGGCGCATCCGACACGTCTTTGATGATGCGGCTGTTTTGCTTCTCGAGTGCTTTTAATAGCCGCTTGGCTGAAGTCGAGGCGTCTGGTTCATCCATTTAATGTGAGTTCATTGCAAGGAATTCGGAGAGCCATCCACTTGGCGCATGGGTTTGATCTGCCCGGCCTATAAATAGTGGCATAGAGAGAAGGTTGGCCTCTCATTCCCTCACGTCTTTCCAATATGAACTCAGGTTCTCGGGTGCATTCTGTTGACGAAGTGCTCCCGAGGGTGAAGATGAGACGCCATGTTGTCATTGATGCTCTTGAAGGTGACTGTTACATCCAAAAGACGGAGTCGAGGGCTTCTGAGGTAGGCGGAAGGTGCCTGTTGCATCCAAAGATGGGGATGCTCGGGCCTTGTCTCCGTTGTTCCAGAAGAGCCGTAGATCGGAATGGCGGTGCTAGGCTCTCTCTTCCTTCAAAGTGGGTGTCGCCCACTCTGATTGTGTTGAAAGCTGCCTTTCGCCGTGATTTCGATCACGGTCTTCCTTGGCCTTTGGAGGCTCTTTCGAAGCCTCCCCTGGCCACAGATTTGCGGTACTCTTCTCTTCCTTGGTTCCAGCCAGAGGGTTAAATGCTTTGTGTATCGAAGCATTTATCAGGTGAGCCTGGCTGGAAGAGCGGCACACTCCTGCTCGGCCAGGTGAGCCTGGTTGGAAGAGTGGCACATAACTGGGCTGCTGAAGGGATGCACATAACTGAGCTGGATGCACATAACTGAGCTGCTGAAGAGATGGCGGGATGCGCCTGGATGGAGGCGCATAGTATCTGATGCGCCTCACTGGTGGCGCATGGTGACTGCTGCGCCTATCTGGAGACGCATGGTGGCCGCTGGCTGTAGACTTAGGATCTTTTCTTTGTAGAAATTCTCCTTTGTACAACCTTTTCTAGACATGTAATAGACTTTTATATATAAAATGAAAAGTCCTTCTTCAAATGTCTATACTTATTGACTTTGCTGTGAAGTGTTCTGTGCGAGTTCTGGCGCATGTAGTGTCTGGCGCATGGTCTTTCTGGTTGTGAAATTCCATGCTTCTACAAGAAGTTTAAACACGAATATTGTGCGTATTGGTAACTCAATATTTTGATTCATAACATATTGAAACTAATCACAATAAGAAAGTTGATTGCATTATAATCATGCTAGCTATGTTTGTTGTACACTTGCAAACTTACTAAATTTATAAACTAGGACATTCACCACCATTCACTCATGCGTTTACAAGTATCACCTTTTTTTAGTTTAAAAGTTGTAATAAACAAGACTGCATAAGAGTTTTATTTTTATTTTCGGTAATAATTGCATGACATTAAGCGTACATTGAAAGCAAATAACATTTTGGAATGTATATTCCATGTGATCTGATTTCTATAATGCCAAAAATAGATATATGAAGATCCTAATAATAATAAAGAAAATTATCATACGACTCCGCTCCCTATGTAACTTTCTGAAATCTTGGATGACCTCCGGTATTTAAAAAAAAAAACTTTGCAACGCTCCCTCCAACCACTAGCAGTGCCAGCATAGGGCGAGTTTATATATATATATATATTTTGGAACCAGGACCACATGCATCTCTTTTAACCACTAGGCTAAAGGTAATTGTGGCAAACTCGTCTTCACTGGGGCTCGAATTCCTGACCACTTGGACCGCATGCATCTCTCTTAACCACTCGACTAGAGGCCATTTACATATATATATATATATATATATATATATATATTTATATATATATATATTAAAGAAATCTTCCTATTTTATTCCAGCAAGGCTCAAAATGCCGTAGCCTGTACAAATATACTCCCAGGCACAAAATGCCAACGCCTATACAAGTATACCAACAAAACCAGAAAACCGGAGGTTAGAAGAGAAGAGAATCCTAGAAACTTGTCTGGCCATGCGAACAGATGCCCCTGATCTTACGGCACTGCCGGATGACCTCCCTAATGATCTGGTCGACGTTGCACTGGTGGCCCTCATATCTCGCCTTGTTACGATTCTTCCATATGACTCACGAGGCGGCTGCCGCTACGATCTGGTGACCGTGGGAGGCAAAGGCCCAGCTAGCCAAGAGATCATTGAAGCACCCATCTCCCTGAGCCCTTCTGCACCGCTGTGATAGCACTCTCCAGACCTTGACAGATAATTCCCCCTGTCAAAGGATATGGTCGACGGTTTCCGTCTGACGCTCTAAGCAGCAGTTGCAGGCAGATCCTAAGGTGAATCCTATAGTGTGCAGATTATCGTCTGTGGGTAACTTCTTACGAAAGGCTCTCCAAATAAGGATGGACCACTTCTTGGAGGTGCATGTCTGCCAGAAGACGACGATGATCGGGGATGGCGTCCCGCGACCGCGGACAACTTGTCTGGCCAAGCTCACTGAGAAGCCTTTCGAGGGGTCTGCCGACCACCGCAGCTCATCTTCTTCGGTGCCAATCTTCAGGCCTCGACGATGGATGCATTCTTCAGCCTCATCACCGACCCAATTACGAATCCTGCCCCAATCCCATTCGTTACCAGAGGAATCCCATAAGTCCTTGATCTTGCTATTCCCTCGGCCCGCCGTACGGCTGGGGAGCAAAGTTTCTCCAGCCCAATGTTCAAGAAAGGTCGAGGATGCTCCATCGCCCAAATGTAGGCGTATTACTGGTTCGGCCATAGTACGCCCGATGAGGATGCGTCGCCACGCCGCCGAGGATCTGCTGTTGGAGATGGCCTGAGACGGGTGAATGTGCTTGAAGTATCTGGCCTTCATGAATCTAGCCCATAAATTCTGACTCGTCCGAAGCTTCCACCACAGCTTCATCGAGAAAACATCAATAATGTGAGAGAGTCTGGCAAATCCCATGCCTCCTTCCTCGGTAGGCCTAGCCTTGGTGTCCTAACTCGCCCAATGATGCTTTATGTGGCCTCCACTGTGTCCCCAAAAGAAGTCGCACAGCATGCTTTCAATCGAACAGATCACCTTCTTGGGAGGGGAGCACGCTGCCAGGGTATATATAGGAATGGATGTGAGCACGTGTTTGATGAGGGTCATCTTATCACCTGGGGATAAGGTAGCATTGTGCCACCCCTCCAGCTTTCTCCTGATTTTGTTAATAAGTCCGTCAAAAATGCCAGTATTAGATTTACCGTACACCAGGGGACATCTAAGGTGTAGAAACGGAGGGTGTTCAATGGAGAAAGAGGTGGTATTGGAGATGTTAGCCGCACTCTCTCTCTTGATGTTGTGGTATGCGTATATGACACTCTTGGCGGGGTTGACCTTCTGACCGGAGCAGGATGAGTATCTCTGGAGGGTGTTGTGGACCACATCAACCGACCCGACATCCCCGGATGTGAAGATGAGGATATCGTCTGCATATGCCAGGTAGGTGATGATCGGGCAGCCGTTGGCGATATAAAAATGCTGGAAGTTGGGGGTGCTAGCCATCTTGTTCAGATTTCTGCTCAAAGCGTCCGCCATAATAATGAAGACGGTGGACGATAAGGGGTCTCCTTGCCTGACGCCACGGCTCGATTTGAAGAATCCATCGGCTTGACCATTGATAATCGTGGAAAACCACGAGTTGCTGATCGATCTCCACACTATATTGGTCCAAGTTTTCGAAAAATGAAAGGCCCTGAAAACCCAGATCATGATTTGCCAATCTAGCATGTCATAAGCTTTCTCCATGTCCAGTTTGATCGCGATGTTGCCACTTCTAGCAGGAAGTTTCATGCAGGTGATGAGCTCCTGTGCTAGCATAATGTTATCTTAGATGTTTCTACCTCGGACGAAGCCACTTTGCTCCTCAAAAATGATCTTGGGAAGCAAATCTGACATACGGGATGCAATAATCTTGGAGATGATATTATTGGTGAAGGTGCACAGACTGATGGGGCAGAAATCACGAAAAGTCTCAGGGTTATCTTTTTTCGGGATGAGAATCAGGTTGGCAGATGATATGGCTCTGGGGTAAGTAGCTCCCTGAAAGAATGCGATGACTGCTTCATGGATGTCCTTCTTGATAATGTCCCAACACTCTCGAAAAAAGACCACCGAAAATCCGTCAGGTCCAGGTGCGCTGTGGGCGTCTAGGGCCCATACCGCGTCTTTAACCTACTGCTCGGACGGAAGGAGTTCCAGCTTTATGTCGTCGGTGTCGTCAATGAGGCGGGGGATCTCAGCCAGAAAGTTGTTGTCTCTGTGAACCCTTTCTTTGATGATGTACCAGAATCATCGTTGATCTGGTGGAGGGTCAGTTTCTGCTTGCGACCGTTGGCACAGGCGTGGAAGTAAGTCGTGTTTTTGTCCCCCTCGTTGTCCCATTTCAGCCTCGCTTTCTGTTTCCAAAATTCCGTTTCAACTTTCAACCGGAATTTGAGAATGGCTTTGGTGAGGTTAAGAGCGGTCCTGGCTGCTGGCGATCGTTCTGTCGTGAAAAGCGCCTCTGCGCGAGTGACGTCATCTTCGGCCACGCGAACCGCCTGAAAAATATTCCTGTACGCCTGTTTACTCCTAGCCGCAAGGGCTTTCCTCGTCGCCTTAAGCTTGCTGGCTACCTTCATCAGCGGGTCGACGTCATTCACGTGGTTCCATGCTTCCGCAACGACGTTCTTGAATTGAGGGTGTTCGCTCCAGAAGTCGACAAAACGGAAGTTCTTTTTAATCTGGTTGGAGGAGTTTTTGATTTCAACCCACAGGAGGGCATGATCGGACTCGTTGGCATTGAGATGAAAAAGTCTAGAGCTGATCCCCATACCATGCCAGAGGGTGTTTGTGAGAGCCCTATCAAGGCGGGAGTATTATCGACGATCACCTTCCTGCATGTTGCACCAGGTGAACGCATTGTCTGAGAACTGGAGCGAGGAGAGGTTGGCATTAAAAATAAAGTTGTTAAAATCTTGCATGGCCGTGAGGGGAGGCGGTCGGCCGCCAGACTTCTCCTCTCTACAAGTGATGACATTAAAGTCCCCAATACAAAGCCAAGGGAGGTTAATGTGGGTGAAGTAGATGTTGAGGAGGTCGTTCCATAGCTGTTTGCATTCGTTAATGTCACAACTGCCATAAACAGCAGACAGAATGGCACGCTTGGAAAGGTAGGGATGTTCTATCCAGCACGAGAGAGCCTGCCTGGAATCCTGGATAACTCCGATCTTAACGTCCGACGAGCTGAGGATCCAAATGTCGTGGTTGCCTGCCACGACGTTGTGGAATCCTAATTGAAGCTGGATGGATTTGATTTTCTTGGGGGGGATCTTGGGTTCGATGATGATCAAAATGTCAATCTTATGAAGGTTTTTGAGGCCAGTAAGCCGCATCTTGGTGGGTTTATTCGTCAGACCTCGAACATTCCAGGAAAGGATGTTAAGCATTAATGCTGTAGTTTGGGGCATTTTTTGTCCGCTTGGCTGCGGATCTTGTGCGTATAGTTGACGGCTCAGTGGCTTCTATTTTATCATTATTTTTGGGGTAGATGGATGCCGTCGTGGCCAAGGGCTTGTCACGGATTGGATCCTCGACTTCGGTGGAGTAGGTGTCCTTTATGGGTTCGAGCCTTTCTTCCGCGGAGTCCAGAATGGCCTCATCGGGGGGTATAATGATGGTGTCTTTTGTGCATCCTGGTTGCTCTCCTGCGGACTGGAGGGGGAATCCTGCGGCCATGACCTGTTGACCTCTCAGGACCTGTTCTGGACCCAAGATCGTAAGAGCTTTCTCTACGGTGATCACCTCGCTCGGTAGATGGCTGACAGGGGGCTCGGTAGGGACATAAATGAGTTCTTGGGAGGCTTCCGCGCCAGCATCCAAGGGGATATCACTGGGTGATGCCATCTCAGAGCTCGATTCCAGGGGCTTGTGAGGGTCCTCAAGGATGACAAGCGCCTGCGAGGGCTCGGTGGCTTCCGAATCCAGGACATAGAACTTATTAGAGAGGGGTAGGGATACAGAGGTGTCGTGAGCCATATCTGTGCCAGGGGAGGTAACCTTGACTGGCGTGCCTTCATATTCGTCGAATCTAACATGGATGTTTGGAAGTTGAAGCAGCGGAGGGGGGGGGGGGGATGCGGCTGTTGATTTTTGCCGACCTTACCTGGATCGTCCTTTTGGACCGTATTCCTCTTGAGCTCAGGGTGCAGACGGAAAAAAGTGTTCTGCCAGGTGTCCTCGCAGATGGAAGTGTTTGCAGAAAATGATGTGATTGTCGTAGACAATTCGCTGGGTGTGTATTTGGTTTTCCAGCTCAAGGAGGATGGGATTGGGGGGCTCATTAGTGAGGTCGAGTTCTACACATATTTTAGCGTAGTGAGCTTTAGTTAGGTTGCTAGTTTCTTCTGCTGTGGCCACATAGGTCCCGAAAGAGTTGGCGATCCGTCTGAGGGCCGCAGGGACAAAGCAGATGAGGGAAAGGTTAGGGAGGGTCACCCAGGCCGCAACCTTCGCTGAATCTTCTCTAGTGTTAAAGTCCGCTGACCACCTGATAATCTTCATAAGGTGGGAGTCCACCCTACCTGTGCCCTTGGACCACACAATCTTGTGATCAAGCTCGGAGGAGAGGTACAACAAGATGTGCTTGGGGTCCAGGGGTGCGACCTTGTAATCCGTGGAAAGCCGCCAACTGATAATAACTTCCTTAACCCGATCAAGTTTCGGGCATCCATTGGAAAATTTGAGAACGAGGGTGTGAGGGAAGGAGGTGGATAGAGAGGACAGTTCCTGCACAGAGAAGAGAACCTTAGGCACAGGGGATTTCGTGGGGTACACAACTTCAGGGAGCGGGACGTTGAGGAATAGGCCACCCTTCTTGACTACGCGGTCTGGACGCAGCTTCTCGGCATAAGAAGGCAACGGGGCACCAGACGAGGAAGGGGAAGCCAAGGCACCGCTGATGGGTAGGGACACAGAGGAGGACAGGGAGGGCTGAGCAACAGCCGGCCTAGAAGCCGGTGCCGAGCTCTGGACACAGGAAGGTGGAATAGCCGGAAGAGGAGGACGGCACGCCGGGGAGGGAGGTGTTGCTGCAACTGGAGGAGGCGCAAACTGGGGGGCATGCTCCCCCAGGAGGGGTCCAAGAGCAAGAAGGTCCGCCGGGAGCACGCGAGCAGGAGCAGAGAACGGTCCCGACAGAGGAGGGGATGCGCTCGCCACCCCAGGTCCCGGAAGCGACGGTGGGGCGCTGACGGGCGAGGGAAGCAAAGCGCCCGGGGTGCCAGTAAGCGACGACGAGGCCGTACAAGCCCTTGCTGCTGAAGAGGGCTCGGCAGCAGACGAGGCCGACACGAAGGAGGGAGGGGGCCATGCGCTTACGGCGGTGGGAGTAGGCCATGCGCCCACGGCGGAGGAAGATGGCCATGCGCCCACGACGGGAGAGGACCATGCGCCTACGACCGGGGGCTGGAAGTGCCATGCGTCCCCTTCCAAGGAAAGGGGCCATTCGTCTGAGACAGGGAGGGAGTGCCATGCGCCCGACGCTGCAGGAGGGGCATGCACGAGCAGGCCTGTAGAAGCATGAAAAATTTTCAGCAATGAAGCCTTATGCGCCCAAGCCAGTGGAACTCTATGCGCCCAGCCAGTAAAGCTCTATTCTCCCAGCCAGTGAAGCTCTATGCGCCCAGCTAGTGAAGTTCCATGCGCCCAAGACTAGCTCCCCCAAAAGGAGGGCACATAGCCTGAGACATGGTTATGTGCCCAAGCCTGATTTCGGTCAAAGCCATGATCAAAATGTGTACCGAAGCACACAGCCACGTCAGTCTCCACGAGCAGTCGTGCACCGAAGCATGCGGCCACGTCAACACCACGACCAGCCTACGATCTCGCAGCCTGTATGCGCCTACACCCTATGCGTCCAAGGCAGGACTATGCGTCCACATGAAAACCAGTATATTTTCCTCATGTGGGCGCATAACATCATTCTAGCTCAAAAACGACTATAAAAAGGGGCCTCATCCCTCTTCAAAACACAGAACGGAGAGCATTTTCAAGAGCCAAATTGCTGCACTTCTTGCTAGTGAGCCGAGAGTTAGCAATTTTCTTAGGTTTTTTCCACTTTTGTAATCGGAGTGTCAACGGAGTAAAGGAGCAATTGCCGCTCGATCTCCATCGTCCCATTCCCCAGAATTCTTTTTTGTACTCGGGGATCCTCAGCGCAGGATCTCTCAGGCGTACTCGATTTGCGGTGCCTTGCGCCAATAAAAAAAAAAGCATTTTCTTCTTCTTTTTTGTGTGTCCACAAAAATGGTGACTCTACTGGAGACTACCTTTTCTTCTGACGAGAATGTGGTGTCGCAATCCGATACCGACAAAGTGGGGAGCACTCAGAAGATGCTGATCGTAAAGTTCGATCAGCAGGCGTTCGAAGAGATGCTCTCGAGGGATGGCTCTACTCCCTCAAAATCAGCGAAGCCAAACAAGTCTCGCAAGACTTGGCTTCCGAAGGCTTGCTGTGCATATCCTGCTAGTGTCATAGTAGATATGCAACTGGAGGACTCTGTCACATGGGCGCATGACTCTGCCACAAAAGTTCCCCAAATGGAGAAGGCTCATACCGTTCCGGGCTTTACTAGCCCAATGACTTCTTTCCTACACAACCAACAATTCGACGCTCGAGACTTGGCAAAGAAAAATACTACGATGCCAAGAATCGGGGTGTACAACACTCCGAGCAAACCCGACGAGGCTCACAAACAAAGGAGGTAAAACTGAAAGAAAACATCTCTGATCCACCAAGCATGCGCCTAAAGCCATGCGCCCAAGGAGATGTTTGGGCGCATAACCCCAACTAGAATACTTCTGTCTTCAACAGACTAGGCATCCAGGGTCATGCGCCCAAGGCTATGCGCCAGGCTCACTGGATCCATACTATACGCCCACATCAAGGAGGCTCAGACATACTGTCAAGGAGCATACGCCCAAGGTCAGCCTCCAAGGCCTATGCGCCCACATAAAAAAGACAGGCCCCAACGCGTATAGCACGAAGCTTTCTTCAAGGACATCACAGAACTTAGGTGTAGGGGTTTCTCCTGCACGTGAACTAAGTATGGATGCGCCAACTCTCCTTACGAACCCGCATGCAAAGCTCGGCGATGCATGCAACATGGGTTGTAAGGCAAAACTCTCTTTCGCTGACTTACGCGACATGATAAATCATAAGCGTAAAGCGATGAAGGACATAACAATTCATAGTGCACATCCATGCACCAGTATTGTTATCAACTGTTGCTGCTCCAAAGCAACAAAAGTGCCTCAAAGAAAGTCCGTGCTTCGACGGCTGCATTTCTCTGACGATGAAAAGCCACTGTGTGTTTCATCCAATATGGCTTCATGGGGTCCCCCTTATGGAAGCCCCAATCAAAGACGGTGGACTACGAACCCAACTTTCTCTCTCAGTTCCGCGAGAAGAAGAAGAAGTCTACCAACAGATGGCCAACAGGCTATCACATCTGAAGAAGTCTATGTGGGTACTCGGTCAAAGGCAAGATTCCGCACGGATGACGAAGACTCCCAAGCTGGGGGTAGTATTCCTTCAGAGTCTGAAGCGGATGACCTCCACACCGGGGGTAACCTTCCAGAGGATGACGATACCTCCGAATCTGATGGCGACTATCTACCTCCTCTACCTGAAGATGAAGGACTTGTTCACTCGGAGACAGACAGTATCAGCACCAGTTGTACTGTTTCCTCTGTTCATCTTCGTATGTTATCTACATACATGGCAAACAGAGAAAGACCTGA
Source organism: Iris pallida (assembly GCA_029216955.1). NCBI lineage: Eukaryota > Viridiplantae > Streptophyta > Magnoliopsida > Asparagales > Iridaceae > Iris > Iris pallida. Next base: position 1,736,733 of record JANAVB010032620.1, read on the forward strand.
AGAAGCCAGTGATCAGACCAGCAAATGGCTAGAGGGTCTTGAAATAGCATTCGCCAAGATCACTGATATGCTTACCAGTATCATGGCAGTTCAAGCTGCTGGGGCTGTTCCTCCACCTCAATAAAATGTTTTGGCCCATGCTAGCCCGGCTCATAGCAACAACCCTCCTTCACTACAAAAGGAGTATCATTCTGTTGCGCCTCCTCCAAATCTTGCAAATGTTGTGGGTGGCCCTTCGCCAACGACGCCTGACAACCGTTCAGCAGTCGTTTTCTAACACCTGCTCAATCAACAGGATGCAATTGATTTCTTGGTCGCTCGTCTCGACCCTATCTCACACAAAGATGAGCTTCAGAAGATGGGAATATCTCAACCATATCCCTCTGAGTGGGAGAACGCTACTTGCCCTCCTAACTACAAGCCGCTGACGCTGAATTCATTTGACGGGTTGACTTCTCCTCGTCAACACATGACATACTTCAACACACAGACTCTACACTTGTCCAGAGACGATCCGTTCTTGTTGAAGCTGTTTATTAGCACCTTGCAGGGGTAGCTTTCGAATGGTTCTGCAGTCTGCCTAACGGATGTATCAATTTATTTAAAGACTTGGAGAGGTTGTTTCTCAACAGGTTTTACGAAAGTGGCATGCATGTTAGTATGTCCACCCTCATCGAGACCAAGCAAAGGAGGACTGAGTCTGTCATCGCCTTCATCGAACGCTTCAGGCGGCTAGCACTGAAGATGCCCTTCGGCATACCAGACTCATAACTTATGGATACTTGTCGACATAACTTTCTTCCTACGGTAAAGTTTTGTCTGGGTATACATAAGTATGATACATGACCCGCTTTTATTGGGGCCGCTGATGCTGCTGAAAATGACGTTCCTAACTTAGAACTACTGGGGTTGAAAACACCCAAATCCGAAGACAAAGGCAAGCATCCTCAAACTATCCCTGTTTGTGGGGGTAAAGGGAAAGAAGTCCTGAAGGTCGACACATCCAAAGGAGCTTCCAATTCTCAGGGCGCCTTCGACAAGCCTAAGGAGACCTTCTCCTTTGATGAAGACGATGTCATTACCATCTTTCATACATTGATGAAGGGTAATAAGCTGACATTGCCTCCACCACGACGTCCTGCAGAGACGAACCAGCTCAACGATCCCAAGTACTGTCTCTATCATCAGTACGTGCATCATTCTACCAAGGACTGTATCGTCTTGAAAAAGAAGATACAACAGCTTATCGACAGCCAAGTGATCACACTACTAAAATACAACGATTTAGCGACGACCCTATTCGTCGAAAATCCGTCGGTAATTTACATTATCGACGGATTTTCGACGGATACGGGCTAAAAAAATCCGTCGAAAATAACCTCGTCGCTAAAACTAGCTCGTCGCTAGTCCGCCGCTCTGCGACTAATTAGCGACGGATTTCCGTTGGCAAAATAAAAACTTTTAGCGACGGCAAGCCGACGGCTTCTAGTCAACTTCGACAGTTTAAATTTTTAATATATTCATACAATTAGCGACGGATAATACGTCACTAAAATATAGTTAAACGCGTATCAGAGGGTTTTTGATATGCAAAATATGTCGCTAATCCGTCGCTAATCCGTCACAAACCTCGTCGGCTTAGCGGCGGGTTAGCGACGAATATTCCGTCGACCTGCTCCAGAAAATCTTTAATAATTCCAAGACCTTGGTGACGGATAATCCGTCGGTCGCCCATCCGTCGCTAACTGGGAATCCCCCCGTTAGCGACGGATAGTCCGTCGAAAATTGGCCGCCAGTCCGTCGATATCTGGGAATATTTAAAAAAATAGCATAAAGGTGGGCATTCCCAATATACACAATTCCAATATACCAAACATACAAATAATCCCAAGCAATTCTAATATACACAACACAAATATTCAATATTCAATAAAACAAATATCTCAAGCACAAATATACAAAACACACAAATATTCTAATATACAAAACACACAAACAATTTCAACACACAACTATCCCAAGCATTCAAATTGTTCACACAAAACACATAAATATTCAATACTTAAACACAAATATTCAATATTCAATAAAAAGGAAAATTGACTTTGGCCTCAGCAAAGACCGCAAGTCAGACGATGAATCCTCACAGCCAGGGATCATAGTTGCGTTGAGACATGTACCATTCTATCAGCCACTTTGCATACGAAGGCTCAATCTGGTTGAGGTCTTCTGTAGGGACAGGAGGGTCGGTCCCGATGCTACTACTCTCTGACGGTGGCTCCTCCTTAACTTCAACCTTGGGAGCAATCTCTTCTCTGATGGTCATCGGTTCTTCCTTGACCTCGACCTTTGGTAACACCTCCTCCTTAACAGTCATCGGCTCTTGTTTGACGACGGGGACTTCCTCCGTGTCGACCTCTAAGGGTTCCTTGCCTCGGCCCCTTCCTCGGCTAGCAGCACCACCTCGGGGAGTCTTGGGAGCCATCTCTCTGACAACAGAAATTTTTATATAGGAAAAAGAAATTTACTCAAATTATAAAAAAATAAAAAGTTTATCAAAATTTTCAGTCACATATGATATCCACCTCGGGGAGTCTTGGGAGCCTTCTCTTCTCCTCCACCATGGCTCTGGACCCATCTGCTCCTCCCTACTTCCCTTCTTCTTATTTGACTCTCTCAGCCACATATGATATCCAGCTCAAGTGTAGAGTCGGGGGAGAAAAAGTGGGCAGAAAGAGGAGGGGGAACCAGCACAGCCGGTGGCATGACCTGGAGGAAGTACAGAGGTTTTGCTGGAGGTGCTGGCGATTTTCCCAGGATGGTGTTGAGGAGCAAGTGTAGAGTCGGCCGAAGGAAGCTGTGGCTCCTTCGGCCGACTCTACACTTGCTCCTCAACACCATCCTGGAAAAATCGCCAACACCTCCAACAAAACCTCTGTAATTCCTCCAGGTTATGTCGCCGGCTGTGCTGCTTCCCCCTCCTAGCTTCCTGCCCACTTTTTCTCCTCCGACTCTATACTTGAGCCATATGTGGCTGAGAGAGTCAAATAAGAAGAAAGAAAGTAGGGAGGAGCAGATGGGTCTTGAGCATGGATGAAAGAGAACTAGAAAGCACTGAACCTTCCTGTTGTGAGAACTGTGAAGAGTGAGAAAGGAGAGGAAGGTCTTTGATTTTTGCGTTCATCATCATTAGAGGGAGCAGCACTGGAAAAGTTGTGACGTTGGTAGCATGAGAGAGTAAAAATCTGTATCACAAGACTAACAAAATTACTATGTAATCATGTACTCACCAATAACCGGATGTAACTGGAGTCGTTGGGCCTATCGTGCAGTAATTGGTGGATCCGTTGGTATAGGCCAGATGTACTTAGTATCTAGTATATCAGATTAGTATCGGTCTATCGGTTTGGTATAGGACGTATCAGATTGGTATTGGCCTTAACAAATTGGTATTGTCCTATCCGATATGTACATGTATCAGCCGTATAGCTAGGATTCATATTGGCCTTATCGATTTGGTATCGGTCATATCTGATAGGTATCGGCCGTGTTGGATTAGTATAGACCATTTCAGATTAGTATCGTAAAAGGTTTAGTAACAACTGTACTTGGATTTCTCTCTTCTCGAGCTATAATACCATTGCAAGAGAGTCACCAGATCGTGATTGGCCAGTTACAGTAACATACATGCTTCTTTTTCCATCAGAAAAAGCGAGATTGAAAAAAAGTATGTATGTTCTGTAACTGGCCAGCTACGCTCTCGTGACTCTCTTGCAATGGTAATCTAGCTCTAGAAGAAAGAAATTCAAGTACAGTTGTTACTAAACCTTCCACGATACTAATTCGAAATGGTCTATACTAATCTAACACGGCCGATACCTATCGGATATGACCAATACCAAATCGATAAGGCCAATACGAATCCTAGCTATACGATCGATACATATCGGATAGGACGATACCAATTCGCTAAAACTAATACCAACCGATACGGCCCATATCAAAACGATATATCGATACTAATCCGATACGGTCAATACTTATAAGTACCTACGGTCCAGGAGGTTGATCCGCTAGTACATCCATGTACGATCAACGAAGTAACGATCCATTTTAATTTGGATGTAAAAATCTGTATTGTAAGACAAACTAAACATAATCAGTTCTATTTCACATGCTTAATTGCCAAGTATGGGAACGAATGGCTTAGAACACAATCCAAAATTCATTCTAGCATACATTAGTATGAATCATCTATGTTCTGTACATATGGTGTTGTATATGTTTTTATCGTATCTAGTATTTGAAGAATGTAACAGAATCAAGATGAACTCACATAATGTAATACTAAGACATCATCTACTACTATATAAGATATAGTGATAGGTTGTCATTTCATCATTGCTGAGGGATGAGGTTCGAAGGATAGTCAACTTTATCTACGGCTACATAGCTTCTGCCTCACCAGTCGAATGGCTGTAGGGACTATGTCCAGATCACCATGTCGTAGTCCAATACAATCCAGATATTGACACAGTACTAATTCATATATATAGTCCAATACAAATAGTCTAATACAAAAACAACCCAATACAAATAGTCCAATACCAATAAATGTGAGAACGGATGGCTCAGAAATAATATAATTATAACATAAGCAAGCTAACTAAAGGAACCATCATGTCGTTTGAGTACATTTTCGAAAGCAGATAAAAGACAGAATATTCGATTTTTGCCAAGTGTGAGAACGGATGGCTCAGAACACAACCCAAAATTCATTCTAGCATACATTAGAGTGAATCATCTATGTTCTGTTCATATGGTGTACTACATGTTTTTATCGTATCTAGTATCTGAAGAATGTAACAGAATCAAGATGAACTCACATAATGTAATACTAAGACATCATCTACTACTATATAAGATATAGTGATAGGTTGTCATATCATCATTGCCGAGGGATGATGGTCGGAGGACAGTCAACTTTATCTACGGCTACATAGTTTTTGCCTCGCCAGTCGAATGGCTGCAGGGACTATGTCGGAGGACAGTCAACTTTATTAATAGTTATTTGTTTTCCGATACCAAAAAATCCGATACTCCGATCCGAAACCATCGATATTACCGATACCCCTGATCCGATACTCATAGGAATGGTCCGATACCGATTTCGATTCCTATTCCGATACCCTCCTCCTCCGATCCGATACTCATAGGATTGGTCCGATCCGAAACCACCTATACCCCCTCCCCCGATCCGATACACCGATTCGAAACCACCGATACTCATAGGAATGGTCCGATTGGTATCGGTATCGGCCGATACTTTAATAAATTATTAATAGTATCAACCTCGAACGGCTGCAGGGTCTGTCTCCCTTATGTATATATCTAAGTATGGTTGGTTGGCTGCGGTAATTGTATGGTTGGTTATGCATATTTCTAACGATTACTGGCTAAGCGAAACAAGATGGGAACAATGTGTACGAATCACTATGCTTATGTTCATATTATGTCTAACTGTATCTGCTACAGGGACACGATATTGGACACCTTTATATTCAGTTGCTATGTTTGAATATTGCCATGAAACTGATCCTAAGACTAAATAGAAAGATCACCAAATAAAGTTGCATGTTTCACTAAATGTACTTAGTGTTGGTTTGGGTGCGAGTGGGTCTTGATCAGTGCAGCGAGGACGAAAGCATTAATCCTCCACTAGTTTGCTTGCAGGTTCAGGATATGTTCGGCTCGGGGCGGGGCTTGGCTTGGATGCGCCGAGGCATGTAATCCTTAGCGTTTCAAGAGGAGCTATCGTATTGGCGTTCGGACTTGCAACATGGAGATGTTCGGCCGAAGACTACTTATTGGCTATAAAGAGGCATAATGTATGGAACAATATAATCCTTTATGAGCTAGAGAGATCATGAGCATTGTAGCCAGTTGGCATATCCAGTTGGGCTATTCAAAGCCTTTGTAACCTTTAGTTAATTATTAATAAAAGAGATTCTTATTGTATACTCTGTTTTCTTTCGCTGCTTATGTTATAAATTTGAGATAAACACTATGTGAACATGTTATCTTGCCTTGCACGAGCGTAACTCCAGGCTCGTACGGCATTACGCCCCAACGAGGACGATGATTCGGGTAAAATCTAGCGAGGACGAGCGATTTTGTGGGTCGGGGCGTGACACTTGCACCAGAGTAGATCCTCCATCCTTGGTTTTCAAACGCCCAGTTTTCTCCTATAAGGGTGATCATACGAGTGCTTATCTGCTCCATAGACATGGATGCCAGAACCTCCAAAGCTCTGATACCAATTATTGGGCACGTGGAAGTGTTTGCCAACCCACCTGATCAAAACCAACCTCCATCTAACGGACACAAGCATAAATGAAGATAACTATATGGCGATGACTACGTCACTTGGACAAATTCCAACCTTGATAACTCAGATAAAATTATAAGATTGACATAATTAACATTAAACCCTTTGTCATAATAGGTTTAACCCCCTCACCACTCTCAAGAAGAAAAACAGAATATTACAATTGAGATCACTCACCAAACCGTAGCAATCTTCCTAACCAAAGTTGATGACTCCTCGATTAGATCTCCTTCCTCCTTCTGTCTTGGATGACAAAGTCCTAAGAGTAAAGCACGGACTTTCTCTTAGATTTCCTGTGGACGAGCACCCCGAATCTCCACTTTTGTGATTTGCTTTGTGCCTCCACCCTCAGCATATATATAGGATGAGAAAATCATATTATAGTCATAATAGAATTTCCTAAATAGAAATAAAATAGGAATCCTATTATACCTAAAAGATTATATCAACATCCTATTTTAGATCATAATAGGATTTTCTAAAATAAGAATCCTATTATATCTAAAATAGCACAACACCAATTATGGATATCCAAATCTAATCAAATCAAATATTTAACTAGATTTGGATTCCACAAATATGTTGTTACCAAATCCAGACTGGACTCCAACATAGAAAATGATAATTTTTATGTGGACTCAGAAATTTAACTATTTAATAATTGAGAAGTTTATCTTCGAAAGATTTTTCATTCACATACATGGTTTATATGAATGATTATCTATACTATTATATAATCCAACCATTTGAATTTATAAAGTGGTTGTAACATTTTATTCTCTTTCCAGTATAGTCCGAAGAGAAGGAATATGTGATAACCTCCTCTCACCTTCTCTTTCTATTCTTTTGTATTTTATTCGAATGAATTATACAAAATCTTCCTTTATGTTTTATACTGTATTTTCTTTAGTAAGAAAAGGAAATAAAGAAAAGTAAACTAAAATTTCCAAACTTCTCTTCCTAATTTCAAGTAGATTCTTTTATCTTAAAAATTAATCATTTTCATTCTTTTGTGCTCATTAACCTATTTTTATATTGTAAATTACGAAATTCTACTTGCACGCCAGTGGCTGGTCCCAATCATATGAATTAATTTACTTGCTTCTTGACAGGTGAATCATTCATTTACATGCATGCCAATGGATGGTCCATACGAGAATTGTGGTACCTTAATTGTCACAAAAAGAATCTCAACTCATGGAAAATGAAGCTGACCTTAGATGCAAACTAAAGAAGGTAGTTGGGCTACCGGGCTTCTTTGCGATCCCACCTCAAAATTAAATTGTTAGTTAGATTTGACTTACAATAAATTCATGAATTCGATACTATGGGTTATAACAAATGAACAATAATCCATGAATTTGGTCATTTGCATTCAATTTCTTTTTGTCATATTTATATATATCAAATTTATGTTCTTCTTCATTTATTCTTCTTCAACTTCAAGGTGCGTTCGATCCCCCTAATTTATGAACAATTTGTATGCGGTTCAGAATTAGTTAATAATACATATGAAAAAGTTAATTTTATAATATAAATTGTTAATTCTTCTTATCATCTATATTATACTATTATATAATCCAAATACCATGTGGTTATTATTGAATGTTGGCAGTAGTTATATTTTTCTTCTTCTTCGAATTGTAGAAGTAAGTAGGAAAGAGATTACCTTTGAAGTACACGATGAAAGAAGACAGTTGTTGTAATACTTCGTCATATTTTTTTTTTTCTGTTTTGTGATGGATGGTGGCTAGGTAGAGTTGGTGTTCCTCTTCGATAACCAAATTATGGTAAGTTGGCTTCTTTTTTCATCTATCATATTGTTTTGCCTTACTCTCATGTTATTTTCTTATAATATAAATTATTAATTCTTCTTATCATTTATAGTATTATGTAATCCAAAGGCAACAATTACATTGTGCCTCGAACATGGCTTCGAATTGGGTTAGTTGCGCCTCTGTTTGTCAATGTCAGTTTTTTGTTTCTGTTGTGCCTCCATTATGCGCAACATCCTCTCTATAGCATTGGCAGAAGGTTTGGCCCTCGAACTACTCGAGCCAATTGAAGCGCTCGCCTCATTCTCGGCTGCTATTTCTCCAACTTCTGAAAATAGAAGGCAACTCATATTAGTCTCAAAAAATATTACGGACTCATTCTATGGAACAACTCATCTTATCGACACAAGGTCAAGGGTTTCAGACTCAGGACGAAAGGCCAAGGATGTAAACCCGTGCTCTGATACCATTATGTCACGCTCCAATTCTACAGAATCGATAATTGTCCTCCGGGCGTGATGCTGTACCAACCTAAGTTGCGCTCACATAAGGCAATTCATAAGGTTATTCAAAATACCACATCTAATAGATTACGCAGAGAAATTAAACTACACATTAAAATAGAAGGAAAACTTTACTCCATTTATAATGGACATCATTTACAGGACTCTATTACAATAGTCGCGCACGGGCTTACTACTTGACTCAGTTATAAAATGAATGCTGATGAGATAGTCGTTCCATATAATAGATCCCCTTTTATACAACCAAAACATTAAAAATACCTGCTATCAAGGAGAGTCGAGCCATCTTCTTTAGACTGAAATGTTGATTCTTCAAAAAGACTGAAACAAGCATTCGGCACACGGACTTGGCTTCAAAATACGTTAGTATTGCCTTCAGCTAAGTGACACGTCCTTGTTGATTCGGAGCAACTGTGGAGAGCGAAGATTAGTACATTGTCGTGTACTGGTGGGTGACTAATTAAATTCTATGCTCTTATTTGGTTCAATAAGTTGTATGATATAATTGGTGATCTTTTTAGCCATCCTTGTAAATTTTACGAAAGAAACTGAGTAGGCGTAAGCAATGTAAATTACCATGAAACTTAGCCATGGCAGAGCATTCCCTTGCAGTATGAACTTACCATGTTCTTTCCTGTCAATTGTTATCATAGCTAATAGAAACTGTATGTGTTTCATATGGAGCTCACTGACAAGTCTAGCCATCCTGGACGTTATAGCTTGGTTTAGACGACGACCATTCAAGCGTGGTTGTGAGCCCGTTAAAAGTTTTCCGAATGACCCGTGCTAACACCTAGCACAGCTATCTAGGTTCCTCCTAAGCCGAATCGGTCCCGTGGCCCCTAAGATACCGTTCGAGGAACCTAACCCTTATACACAAGTTGTCCATAACTGTGCAAGACTAAGTTACTTACTTCCGTATGGTCTATAAATATCGTGAGACTCAAACGATTTAAGGTGTCCCGCCTTACCATTGCTACATTTATTCATATCATCAATATTTGTGTAACACAGTTCTATGGCATATATATAAAAGCAAGCATGTAATAGTTCTACGAATTATGTACGCAAGTAAAGCACACATCAGTTCTATGAAAATAAGCCTTTCTATCCGTGCATCTACGTCTAACATTTCATTCACATATAACAATGATTGATTTGAGATAAGAGAGTCAAAAAGGAAAAGAAGGGTCAGTCACTCACCTTGATTTACTTGAAGCGAGAGAAAAGAGTTCGGTTGTACTAGACGGCGCTTATGCGATCACATAAAATCGCATATACAACGAATCAACACTCAACCCTTCTATCCCAGTTCGATATGAAATGCGGAGTTCGAAAACGCAAGCAGTAAAATCCATGGAAAACATTTACGAAAACACATTCATAAAACTAAAGCCAAATAAGCAAGTGTAGCATAAAAATAGTGCAAAGGGAGGTCTCTTCTGACCTAGCCGTAGAGTCCATTCTCGAGGCGCAACCCGCTGAATATGGAACTTAATTCTAAAGAATCCATTCCATAACGGGAAAAGGATCTTAAATCAATCAGTCCCGATCATTCGATAGCGACAATATTTCTTAACTGTGCTCCCCGCGAACGTGGAACGAGACACGATGTTAGGACGGGGCACTACATAGGAAGGCCATATACATTGGATGAAGGCTCGACGAATGTTCGAAAAGAGTTTCTGGATCATCAGGAACTTGTTTTAGGGGGTCTTCGAGATATTTTGAGGGATACAGAGGATTCGGTTCGTCGAAACAAAGCAAGAATAGTGATGAGTCAAAGATTGAGGGTTAGTCTGTCAATCCTATGACAGTTGGTCGGTCTCCATGTCATGACCCGTACCTGCCTTTTGGGATACGAGTGCGTGTCCAAGCCAGCCTATGCCGCAGTGTCGACGGTAGGACGCTGTCAAGGCCATGATGCTCAAATAACACAAAATAATAGCCTTATGCTCATTCACACTAACTAAATAATTTACAATTTCACAAGCTTTATATTTAAAGAAAGTACAATGTTCTTACAAATGTTAAAAATGACTACAACACATCTATTTAACTAATCTCTTTGTTTGGCTTGCAAGTACACCTGTGTCTCTCAAATGCTAAGAGTAGTCGCGGCTAACTTGAAAAATGTTGGTTTCCAGTCAGGAATGGAATGAGTACAATTCATTGAGTGCAGTTCCAAATATATACTAACTACTATAAGACAAAAGTTAGCCATAAAATATGTGATGAAATAATCAGGATAGTGGTAACAAGAGGCATGAAAAATATAGACATGAATATATAAGACAACAGTTAAAGAGTAAAACAATAGGAAATACTATCTATGTGATTTGAAGTACCTTTCGATATGTGATCGGTCTGGGGACAGTTACACCACAAAGTCTAAGTTAATTACAAGGTCTACTTTATTTAACAAGGTCTACTTTATTTAACAAGGTCTATAAAGTCTATTTTATTTAACAAAGTCTACAAGATCTACTATGCAGGAAATAAAATATGGACTAAGGTCTGATCATATATCTATTAGTACTTTTCCGTCCCGATACCATGTACAAGGTAAGAAACATGACATGAACAAGAAACATGAGGTGCTATCGTGTGATGAGCGTACCAAGAAACCAAGTGTGATATAACTGAATAGTGTGATGTAGGAATTAGCAATATTGAAAACAAACAATAAATGTACTTGCCTGGGGTCCTCTGCTGGTGAGACCGATAATACCAACCACTCAGTATGCCACACAAATCAAACTCGCACAACAGTCTCCATATGCTGAAACTGATATCACCAATACGTTTGGTACAAAAAAAAATGTCTAAGAATGCCTGTCCAAAAGTTCAATTCTGGACACAAGGACAAAATTATAATTTTGGGTCAACATGATGTCCGTTGTTGGACCTGCTTTGTACTGAATAGCGTGCCAGAACCTACGGTCTCTAAAATCATCAAACTATATGTCTACGGGATCGATTTGACGATACGAACCCAACCATAGGTACAACGTTGGATCGGGTCACGGGCCCGCCAAAATAGCGTCCGGTTGACCTTCCCAGAATCGGACCAAACTTGGCATACAGGACCAGAAAAATGATACGGTCCTATTGGCGCAAATTTTGTCTCCAGATGACGAACATGCACAAATAAATTAGAGTTTTTACAATGGGGCTGATATGGGAAAATTTGACGGATACGCCTCGAATTTGTCGTGCACACGCAACCAATTCGAGTTTCGTCAAAGCCCACATATCTGGGTATACCATACGCATCTTTCGATGCAATTGGTACGCGACGAAGTGGTCCAGATTGGCGGTACGCACTCCGTATCACAAAATATCTATTTTTAAAAATATATTTTAATGAGGTTTTTCTTAGTTTTCAAACATGTTTATCTTGTTGTATAATCCACTATAATTAAAAGTAATAACAGGGTTTCCATGCTGTTCAGGTTGCCTCTAAAACTATTTAAATGGATTTCGAAGATTCTCTTCAGATTGGTGGCAATATGCCTTCCAATACAGTAAAAAAACCGTCAAAGCAGAATGTGTTATGTGGTTTTTCCCGACTTTCAGAGAATTAATTCGACCATAATTGTATATTAACCCTAAAACCAGTAGATGGATCTCCTAGTCGGTCATGTGGACTATGCGTAGGACTTTACAGAATTGAAAACGATGGTTCCTACGTCGAGAGGGGTGTATGTGAAGTATCGTACCTAAAAGTGGTATCGCTGTACTGTGCGCGCGACCTCTGTTATCATTGACGCTGCCACAGCCGCCGACGTCCACCGTGGCGGCACAGGGGAGGTTGCCTGGGTAGGGGGGTCGGCGTGGCATGGGTTTAGGGTTTCGCACGAAGAAAATCCTTTCCCTCTCTTTCTTGTATAAACATAAGAACGGGGCCGGGTCGGCTTTAATCGACCATTGTTCCGCAAGGAACAGTGTTGGTGTGTTTTTTATTTTTTTTTCTTTTTCTTTTCTTTTTATTTTCTATAAACCTATAAAATCCAATTCATAATAGCAATAAAATTCAGAAAAATATCTAAATAAATTTTAATATATGTATTAAAATTCGTATCTCAGTGTATATATATATATATATATATATATATATATATATATATATATATATATATATATATATATATATATATATATATATATATATACACTGAGAAATATATATATATATATATATATATATATATATATATATATATATATATATATATATATATATATATATATATATATATATATATATATATATATATATATATATATATATATATATATATATATTGTAACGCCCCAGTCCCAAAATACTTAGGACCAAGTACGTAGACACGCCAGCTGCGTACATACGAATTATACTCCAATATATGGAACCATTGTATGTATACATAAGCTGTAAAATGTAGTAAACCACGACACTAATCTCATACACAATTAAAGAAGGAAGAATTTATAAATTAACTCATGAATTGTCATTTACAAATCGTTGGGCGGAGACAAATCTACTACCAACTAAAAGAGAAGAAATACATAACAAATGAATTTGCCGAATGATGTGAAGGCGATCCAAGTGCAATCACCTAGGAGGAAGAGAGTAAAACATGGCCTTGGCTAGAGCACCTGCGAAACATCACAAAGGCATACACCTGAAGTGATCACCAGGTCCTCAGAGGGACGTAACAAGATACAGGAAGAACATGCCATAGATACTGAATATAAATTATACCATAAAGCCATAAAGTAAAAGTAAAGTGTCCCAACCATAACACGGCCCAATATTCCATCATTGAAACAGTAGACTACCCTATAACCAAATAAGGACAAGGGGTAGTACATTATTTCGTGATGTGACGTTGTCCCCTGCCATGACTAGAACGGGGTGTGACATGATATTAACTAAGGTCTCCTAACCTCTCTATTATGCAATTTAGAAGACATCTCGATGTATGGACAGGTAAAGGCTAACTCTCCCAGGACAAGGTAACAACTCACAACACGCACACGCCAAGTACCAATGCTATCAGCCGGCATAACTCGAGGCTAGCTGCCCACGTGGCCCATCATGATGCATAGCTCGAAGTTAGTGACCGTCGCGATACGACTACCGTAGCACGCAGTTACTACGGCTTTTGCTTTTGGGTAGCCCATACATCTAACTGTCTTCACCCTCCCAAGGGTCACTAACAAAAGGTAGTCCGCTAAGACTAGGTCCACATGCATATTTAAAGACAAGTAGGAAAACTAATTGAAAGCAAAATAAAGTAAACTATAAACAGCAAGTCATGGATCCAAATAAATAGACAATAAATATACAGTAATCAAATAATGAAACATACAATTAATTATAAGCAATAATAAAGCAAGGTATCTTTCCTGGTGTCATGCCTGGTGTTGCGCCTGATGTTGCGTCTGATGTGGGGCCATGAACGTTGCACATAGAGTCCGAAATTTCATAAGAAAATAGGATGGCACGAGATTTAGTCACGCTCAAAGGTGGTAATCGAGAAGAATTTGTGCAATTAGATAAATATACTATCTTTATAAACTATTCATAATACTGGAAAATATTTTTGTTAGTAAAAATAGTTTTTCTTTATTTAGATAGATACAAAATTATATAAATCGTTTTCAGGCAAAATACCCTAAGTTTGTAAGAGTAAATTTTATTTAGTCAAAATATGTTCCTAGATAACACAAGAATCTCAAGAAATCATTTTTAACGGAGCATTAAGTTTGTAGTATATATAAAAGCTATATTTCATTAGTAATATCTAAAATACTAGAAAATTTTATTTTATAGTTTGGAAATCTACAGTTTATGATAAAATATATTTTAAATAGCCATTTTATATTCTAAAGAAATAATTTTGGTGTTAAACTAAATTATACTCATATTTTTTCTACAGTATATTAAAAATACTAATAATTCTATTAGTAAAAAATCATAATAATAAGATTCATAATAAAAGTAATAACGTATATAAAGCAAAAGGTGAGTTTGGAACGTCAAATAATAAGAAACCACCCACAAATAATAAAGTACTAATGCATACTGTACAGAAGTTCTCTCCTTGGAGAAAGGGGGACTTAAGAAACAATAAATTTTGGTTCTTTTCTTAAGAGAATGGGAAGTTAAGAATATGAGAGAGGGAGAGCGAGTCTTACAAGGGGAGGCGGAAGGAGGAAGCGGGGAAGAAAGCCGCGTTGGGTGGCTGAGTAGTGAGGAGCGCAGTCGACTTTTCGGACGAAGGACTGATGGATCCGCGAGCGGAGACGGGAGCTCCGGCCGGTCTGGCGGAGGGGCAGCCACACGGTGGTGCTCCGGTCGACGGTCTAGGGGCTGGGTCCGCCGGGTCGCCGGTCCAACGCCGGTGCTGGCGGACGGGATGGCCGATGCTAGGCTTGCCAGGACTCGGGATTCGACAGCTTCGATGATGAGCTGTAGCTCGGAGGTCCTCCGATGGCACGGGTGCTCCGAAGGGGGTTTCCAGGCGGTTTCGTACGGTCGGCTCGGCGCTACCGCAGCACTGGGCGGCGGGCGAGGTAAGTGGTGGTGGCATGTTTTGGTTTTTACTTCTTCTTTTATTGTGGGTGATGGTTCGGATTTGGTCTTTGATGGTGGTGGCGATGGCTATGGCGACGGAGGACGATGACAATGGGGTGGTGGTCGGGAGATGGCGACAGGGATGATAAGGGGTTTCTGGCGGGTGTAGTTCTAATGGTGTTGGTCGATGGGTGGGCGGTCGGTCAATGGCCATGGTTGACGATGGATGCGGGTGGTGTTTGTGATGTTGAGATGGTTGTAGCCAGGGGTCCGGAGTTGGGGAAGGTGCTGCGTAGGTGATGGCCGGGTTATCGGGACGAGTCGGAGGCAGGGAGATGCTGGTGGTTATGGCGTAGACGACAGAAAAGTTGGAGTACGGAGGATGGTGGTGTCCGGGTTTATCGGACACGGGAAATAAGTATTTGTATTGGAAAAAAATAGTGGATAGGAAGGCACGGACACGATGCACAACAGTGGTAGAAATTTTGGCTTGTGAAATTTTTATGAAAAAAGAGCAATGTGGCTCTCCTTATATAGGAGGTGGAAGCTTCTTGTTGGATAAGGATTATGAATTTTAAACCCCGATGGATAATTCCATCTTTTAGTTCAAATTGATTTAAAATTTAATCATTCAAATCTGAATCAAATCTAGATAAAACCTTCCTTTAATTTAAAGTCTATTTAAAATAAAATCTTTTCCAATTTAAATTATCATAATTAATCAAATATTAAATCAAACAAAATTTTAAATATCTTTTTCGTAAATAATAAAATATAATAATAATTAATTTCGAACATCATGATAAATGTTTAAATATTTGAAATATTATTTTGTAATAAAATAATTATAACTCATTTTCGTAAAATCAAAGTGGACATGAAATAAATTTTATGTCACTTGCACACAAATAATATATTTACATAAGACAATAGTTTTCTAAATTACGACTTATATTTGTACCATAAAATGAAATAGCATTTTTATATTAAGTAAATAAATAATATTTGCCAAATCTCGATGCGACGTAATAAATCAAAATAAAATACTTATTTTCTATATGAAGAAATCTTTTAATAGAACCTTTGTGTACATAAAAATATACCCTCGCATATACGTACTCGCATGCGACGAAAAACAAAATCAATACCAAATTTATTTTAAAAAATCGTAGTAAAATTTTAGGGGGTTTACATTCTACCCAACTTACAAGAATTTCGTCTTCGAAATGTAGGAATAGCTAGGGTAGGTAGGGTTGAGATGATAGGAAAAGTTTATCGATAAGAACTTGATCAAATTATTCGGCGAAGAGAAAAGCATACCGCAGAAACAATAAATTCGGAATAATTACAAATTTTGGTAACTAGGAAAAATAAATTCAAAGGCACTGTTTAAATGATATCTCATGACAACCCATTAGTATTGAGCTTGATCTCTACTACCATGAATCCTAGAATTGATGAAATATCAAGATTATTAATACTTCCTCTATGTCATTCTAAGGTCACTAGTTCCACATTCGAGTCGTGTTAAATATCGACATGATCTTCGAATCGTCACTATCGTCTTTATTAATAATAAATCTTCAAAAGTTTTGATTTCTTCTCAAGTTTATATTCCAATAAACTTGAATTTCTTTAAGGCACCTTTTCTTTTCTTCTTTATTTCATTTCCAAAATTTTGAATCCCCTCGAAAGCTATAAAAAAAAAATCTCTCCTTGAAATATATTTTCATTTCCTTTATTCAATCGGATAACTATCCTCAAGAATAAATCTCTTAAACTACTACAATTTCTTTGAAGCATACTTATGTATATATCGACCTTCCAACCAATTTTTATTTCCAAAATCGGATTCACAAAAATCTTGATTCCTTATAACTATGTTTAAAATCTATATCGTAATAAAAACTTTAAACTCAAAAAAAAACTCTAATCTTCCTCTTCTTTCAACATATATATATATATATATATATATATATATATATATATATATATATATATATATATATATATATATATATATATATATATATTTCCTTTCTCCCTTTTTTTTTTCCGTCCTTCACAATCTTCTTGAAATTGAATTCCAATAATCTTAACTACAAATCATAGGAATTTTAACCACTTAAGCATCAAGAATAAAAATGTTCTAAAGTCACTAAGTGAATCCTTGAAACTAGTGATCACATCTATATACCAATAGTTTTGATTTACCATTATCTTATTCAATTCTACCAATACCTTCTTCTATGGGACGTTTTAATCCAGCCCGTGTAACTGAAGTGTGTTATGATCAAAATTTTCATCTTCGTACAAGAGAATCACATAAGAAACAAGGTTTGTATAAACTACGGAGGAATCATAGTAAAATATGAGTATAGAAATTTAATTGGAAGGGAGAAAAATAAGGGTTGCTAATATTGCATGAAGAGTAAAAGGTGTCATGGGTCTAAGTAAATCTAGGTAAGGCACAAAAATAAAAGGATAAGGGTTAAGCAATCAAGATAAAATACAAGTTAAACATTTAAGGAATTAAGTGGACCACAATCATTTATTGGGTCGAAAAATATGAGTCGAGGTTGAGTCCCTATATGTAGTCAGAGAGTATATCAGTATCATGGTAAAGGTTATAGTTAGCCTTTTTGACATGAGTCGTATCATAAAAATAGAGTACAAAAGGGCGTATGTTAGTGGGACATGATATGTCTACATGAAGGTGGAGTTATTGATGTCTTGTATGTAAAATTTATTGGAAGGTAATAGCTGGTCTCGTGCTCCGAATATCAATGTCACGGTAAGGGACACCCAAAAGATCTAAATAGAAAGTGGGTGTTCATGAGGCGCACAAAATAAATGATCAAGTTAAAGCACGAAATAAAGATAATTAAGGAATCTAGTTGATCAAGTAAAATAAGTTAGGGACACGGGTTCTAGAGAGAAGATAGTCTTCTAGGTTTTGGTATGGTCAAGGAAGCGATTCTAATCATTTTCCAATTTCAAATGATTAGAAGGTCACGATAGATCTAGAGTTGAGGGAGGTTGAGTAAGTCAACATGAAGATATATTCACATAACTTGGTCGATGGTTAGCTATACTAATGTATATACAAATACTTCATGCCTATCTATCAAGTAGAGAGCGTTTTGTCTTTCTAAAATGAGTGAAAGACAAAACCGATAAAGAGTTCGAGAAGGTGTTATTGAATACGAACATGTGGTTCAAAGACGAATAAATAATTCAAAAAAGAATTGTCAAGGCAGTCGCGGATGAGATCCTAGAGGGAAAGTATATTTAACTATATCTCAATCCACGTATATTAAGAAGAGCGAACCAAGTGCACTTAGATTGATCAGAGCATCATGCACTAGTTCTGATTAGACAATATGTTAGTGGATGCCTCCAATAAAATATTGTCCTTGATCAAGATCAATAAAGAAAGCAAGCTCACAAAACTATGCTATAATAGCGGCATGAATCAAGCTAGTCTCAAATATATGTAAGCGAGGTAATGGTGAAGGAAATCTAATTAATCCAAAGTTTTTAAGAATCTAAGTCATTTTTGGTGTTTGGGCCTATAACATCGTCCTACTGTCTTCTTGTCGAAGGCTTTGGTTGACTAGATGGGTTAGGGATCTCTAGATAATCCTATTAGTGACATTCCATTGTACTACCTTAATGGGTCATAGAGTCAAGAAAGTGTTAGGTCGTAAGGAATCTACCCAACTTACAAGAGTTAAACTAGCAGTGTGATGGGACAATGGGTCAACTTATTAATCTCTATCACGCACGAAGGAAGAATAAAACTTTTCGGTAGAAGGAATCAAGCAAGATGCAAAGCAAGTGGTCGAACAAGAGTTCAAAAATGAAACAAAGGAATGAAGTCAAGTGTGTGGATGAGATCCTAGACTCTAATCCTATATACAGGCTCACATCGGTACAGTAACATAACCGAAGTGATAAACTCGACCTGCATGGGCCACCACAAAAATATGTAATGCCACAGTCCCAAAATACTTAGGACCAAGTACGTAGACACGCCAGCTGCATACATACGAAATATACTCCAATATATAGAACCATCGTATGTATACATAAGCTGTAAAATGCAGTAAACCACGCCATTAATCTCATCCACAATTAAAGAAGGAAGAATTTATAAATCAACTCATAAATTGTCATTTACAAATCGTTGGGCGGATACAAATCCACTACCAACTAAAAAGAGAAGAAGTACATAACAAATGAATTTGTCGAGCGATGCGAAGGCGATCCAAGTACAATCACCTCTGAGAAAGAGGGTAAAACATGGCCTTGGCTAGAGCACCTGCGAAACATCACAAAGGCACACACCTGGAGAGATCACCAAGTCCGCAGAGGGGACGTAACAAGATACAGGAAGAACATGCCATAAATACTGAATATAAATTATGCTATAAAGTCACAAAGTAAAAGTAAAGTGCCCCAACCATAACACGGCCTAATATCCCATCATCGAAACAGTAGACTACCCCTACAACCAAACAAGGACAAGGGGTAGCACACTATTCTGCGATGTGACGTTGTCCCCTACCATGACTAGAATGAGGTGTGACATGACATTAACTAAGGTCTTCTAACCTCTCTATTATGCAATTTATAAGACATCTCGATGTATGGGCAGATAAAGGCTGACTCCCCCAGGACAAGGTAACAACTCACAACACGTACACGTCAAGTACCAATGCTATCAGCCGGCATAACTCGAGGCTAGCGGCCCACGTGATCCATCAGTCCATATAGCTCGAGGCTAGTGACCGTCGTGACACGACTACCGTAGGACGCTGTTACTACGACTTTTGGTTTTGGGTAGCCCATACATCTAATTGTCTTTACCCTCCCAACGGTCACTAACAAAAGGTAGTCCGCTAAGACTAGGTCTACATGCATATTTAAAGGCAAGCAGGAAAAATAATTGAAAGTAAAATAAAGTAAACTATAAACAGTAAGTCATGGATCCAAATAAATAGATAATAAATATGCAGTAATCAAATAAAGAAACATGCAATTAATTATAAGCAGTAATAAGGCAAGGTATCTTGCATGGTGTCATGCCTGGTGTTGCGCCTGATGTTGCGCCTGATATGGGGCCATGATCGTTGCACACAGAGTCCGAAATTTCACAAGAAAATAGGAAGGCACAAGATTTAGTTGCGATCAAGGGTCGTAATCGAGAAGAATTTGTGCAAGTAGATAAATATACTATCTTTATAAACTATTCGTAATACTCGAAAATATTTTTGTTAGTAAAAAAAAGTTTTTCTTTATTTAAATAGATACAAAATTATATAAATCATTTTCAGGTAAAAAACCCTAAGTTTGTAAGAGTAAATTTTATTTAGTCAAAATACGTTCCTAGATAACACAAGAATCTCAAGAAATCATTTTTTAACTGAGCATTAAGTTTGTAGTATATATAAAAACTATATTTCATTAGTAATATCTAAAATACTAGAAAATTTTATTTTATAGTTTGGAAATCTATAATTTATGCTAAAATATATTTTAAATAGCCATTATATATTCAAAAGAAATAATTTTGGTGTTAAACTAAATTTTGTATATATATATATATATATATATATATATATATATATATATATATATATATATATATATACTCTTAAAATAGTACTATAATTACTTTATAATTATTAAAATTTTAAAATAATATTGCCATTAATAACAACAATGGCAAACATTCACACCCATATTTTTTCCACAGTATATTAAAAATAATAATAATTCTAATAGTAAAAATCATAATAATAAGATTCATAATAAAAGTAATAACGTATATAAAGCAAAAGGTGAGTTTGGAACGTCAAATAATAAGAAACCACCTACAAATAATAAATTATAAAGGTAACTAATGCATACTGTACAGAAGTTCTCTCCTTGGAGAATGGCGGACTTAAGAAACAATAATTTTTGGTTCTTTTCTTAAAAGAATGGAAAGTTAAGAATAGGAGAGAAGGAGAGCGAGTCTTACAAGGGGGAGGCGGAAGGAGGAAGCGGGGAAGGAAGCTGCGTCGGGTGGCTGACCGGTGAGGGGCGCGACCGATTTTTCGGACGAAGGGCTGATGGATCCCCGGGCGGAGGCGGGAGCTCCGGCCGGTCTGGCGGAGGGGCAGCCACACGGTGGCGCTCCGGTCGTCGGTCCACGGCCTGGGTCCGTCGGCTCGTCGGTCCAACGTCGGTGCTGGCGGACGGGATGTCCGACGCTAGGCTTGCCAGGTCTCGGGATTCGATAGCTCCGGTGAGGAGCTGTGGCTCGGAGGTCCTCCGATGGCACAGGTGCTCCGATGGGGTTTCCAGGTGGTTTCGTGCGGTCAGCTCGACGCTACCGCGGCGCTGGACGGCAGGTGAGGTTAGTGGTGGTGGCGTGTTTTTTTTTACTACTTCTTTTGTTGTGGGTGATGGTTCGGATTTGGTCTTTGATGGTGGTGGCGATGGCCCTGGAGATGGAGGACGATGACAACGGGGTGGTGGTCCAGAGATGGCGACAGGGATGATGAGCGGGTTCTGGCGGGTGTAGTTCTAATGGTGTTGGTCGATGGATGGGCGGTCGGTCAATGGCCGTGATTGACGATGGATGCGGGTGGTGTTTGTGATGTTGAGATGGTTGTAGCCAGGGGTCCGGAGTTGGGGAAGGTGCTGCGAGGGTGATGGCCGGGTTATCGGGACGAGTCGGAGGCAGGGAGATGCTGGTGGTTATGGGGTCAGGGGCAGGGAAGTCGGGGTACGGAGAATGGTGGTGTCCGAGATTGTCGAACACGGGAAATATGTATTTGTATTGGAAAAAAAATAGTGGATGGGAGGGCACGAACACGATGCACAACGGTGGTGGAAATTTTGGCTTGTGGAGTTTTTATGAAAAAGGAGCAACGGGGCTCTCCTTATATCGGAGGTGTAAGCTTTTTGTTGGATATGGATTATGAATTTTAAACCCCGATGGATAATTCCATCTTTTAGTTCAAATCGATTTAAAATTTAATCATTCAAATCCGAATCAAATCTTGATAAAACCTTCCTTAAATTTAAATTCTATTTAAAATAAAATCTTTTCCAATTTAAATTATCATAATTAATCAAATATTAAATCAAACAAAATTTTAAATATCTTTTTCGTAAATAATAAAATATAATAATAATTAATTTCAAAAATCATGATAAATGTTTAAATATTTGAAATATCATTTTGTAATAAAAGAATTATAACTCGTTTTCATAAAATCAAAGTGGACATGAAATAAATTTCATGTCACTCGCACACAAATAATATATTTACATGAGACAATAGTTTTCTAAATTACGACTTATATTTGTACCATAAATTGAAATAGCCTTTTTTACATTAAATATATGAATAACATTTGCCAAATCTCGACGCGACGCAATAAATCAAAATAAAATACTTATTTTCTATATGAAGAAATCTTTTAATAGAACCTTTGTGTACATAAAAATATACCCTCGCATATACGTACTCGCACGCGACGAAAAACAAAATCAATACCAAATTTATTTAATAAAATCGTAGTAAAATTTTAGGGGGTTTATATATATATATAAATGAAAAAAATTAGGGTGTTTATATATATATATATATATATATATATATATATATATATATATATATATATATAATCATAGTAAAATTTTGGTCCATCAATAATTCTTCGTTGCATATGTCCTGATTTGATCATGTTTACTGCTTGTCTGCAAGTACATGTTAGACGAAACAAAACAATATGATGCAGTATGATACAAGCATAGCAATATGATATAGACCATTTAAAACAATGCTAAGTTTAAGTAGCAACATGATAGTAATTACATGAATATTAGTGACATCACTAGTTAAACCTAATTGATTAGCCATATTCAAAAATATGATATAATCATTGGGCTAACAATCTCTCCCTTTTTTATTATGGCAAATCGGTTAAGTTAAAGATAGATACAATAGATGCATATATCACTAATAAACATATATTACTAAAAAATTCTTTGCTAACTTAAACTTATTTCTCCCCTTTTGACAAATAAGCTCCCCCGTAATAAGCTATAAAATAAAATCAATCATCAAAGAAGGAAGGCAGAAATAATCATGAACAACGATCATGGTAGAAATTGGAAACAAACCATTCAAAACACAGTCTAAGAAAGAATATAACTATAGTTTTGAAGGAAACCAATATAGTAGAATTCAATTATTGGTCATAAATAATCCATGAGAGAAAAAATTTACAGATCTAGTATAACAATATAAAATACCAAATATAGAATATTTAGAAGATATAATAAGACTTTTAACAGTGATAAAAAAAATATGATTCACACTTTGCCCATACAAAATAGTGAATCACTTCTATAAAGAATATAATCATTGAAAAGAAATCAAAGCAGATATACTAGAATCTATACAAAATCTATACCAAAGTTTATGCATTTGAACTCAATTACCTTAACATAATATATGAATATTCATTAGATAAACAAGAAGGTAATGGAAACAAAATACTTGAGAAGGAGAAATTCAGTCGACTTGAATGCTCCCCCGCAAAGTATGTTCAGTCTAAATAATCATGAACTTTGAGATAAAATCTCAATAAGAAAAGCCAAATCAATTTAAACTCAAGGAATCATCAAAACTATATATATTTGGCAAGATAATTTTAAAAAAAACTCGTAAAATGAGAGAATCAAGAAGAAATAATAATAATAATCATATATTCTCTCATAAAAATATCATGAACACAATCGATAAGAATTAAAAAAATAGACAGTAGGTCCATGATTGAACTAGGTATACCACATATTAAGAGTGTAAATAAATTGAAACAATTGATTTGCTCTCCCTTAAAATATGCATATCTAGTTCAAAAATAATTTATATGCAAAAATAGATAAAATAAATAATCATAAGGTCTGAGGAATATCCAAAATATACATCTTTCTTTCGTTTGATCAAATGCATACAAAGTTCAAAACTTGAAACAAATATCATCTTTAGGCAAGTAAAAGAAATATCCAATAAATAAATGCTTAACGATGAACAAAAAATTATGTCTACAGTAATAAAAATAATTTCAAGACAATAAAGAATTTTTAAAAATTGTCTTAATAATGGTATTTGAGTAACGGACAGATTAAAAAAATTAGAAGACATTTGAAATACGGAATTTACTATAAAAAGGTTGTTCTAGTGAATGTTCGAATGCGTCCGTTTAGTCCTCAGACTCACAATTGATGATTCAAAACTTTTGTATCACGAAAACAGCTTTAATAAAAGATCCATAGCCCATTTTAAGTAAATAAAAACAATACTAGATAAATGTCCAGAATAAATAGTATTCTAGATATATGGCATGTTAAGGGAATAATTGATTTGAAACAATTAACTGCTCCCCATTTTCATGGCTATATCCAAAATTAATAACAAATTTAAATTCCAGAAAAATATTTTCAAAAGTAGGAAACTAATTCATCAAAATATTAGGTATTCTTGTCAAGGTTCATTTCTTCCCTTTTAAAACCTTAGCACGGTATCAACCGTAGGCTTAAAGAAAAGAAACGCTTTAAGAGAGAGAAATTAAACTGACTTCTCTCCAACAAAGAATTACTGCTATAGGCAGTTAGTAACTTGAATAAGAAGATAATAATAAAATCTTAAAAAATATCATGAATACGAAAAACAATCATCTTTAGACAAAAGAGATAATATGCGTTAAATGAACACTTATAATGAAACAATCAAAAAGATATTTCAATTTAGCATATATAAACTAAAATACAATGAATAATCATATAAGTTAAAAGATGACATAACTTGATCTATGCAATAAAATCTCAAAATAGAATAGTTAGATCAACACATGTTACCTTTTGTGAAAAATATAAAAAGATAATATTGTCCATCAAAATGAAAGTCCAAATCTAAAGATGAAATCCATATCTCTTTGCTTAGAGTTGAGATCAATCCAAGATTGTAAATCATTTTAGAGAATACAAAAATAAGTGCATCTACTGAAATCGAAAGATCTCAAACAACAACAAAAGAATCAAATCATTTGTAGCTATAAGCATAAGATGTATCCATTATTTGTATCCTTATATCTACAAAATTATTGGATAACAATATAAAGCATTTATAAATCAAAATATATGGCCTAGATATGTTGATGTATTCTGAAACCTAGGGGACTGGGTTCAATGCCTTGGATCCGGAACTACATAATTGTTGCAAGTAGACCTTAATAAATCTTAAGTCTATAAAGTATTGATCACTTTGGGTTAGCTGTAGGGGCCGATTCCTAGCTAGCGGTTGTCCGAAGACTAGTACACCGTATCGCTTCAGGCTATTTACACCTGTATGACAGAAGGACCCTTTCGGCTTGTACCCAAAATGATCTCTACTTTTAAAAACTTAGATTTAAAAAAATATATACAGTATCATCAATCAGCATCGAAATCCAGAATTCCTAAATATAAGATAAGTAAATTCCCAAAGAATGAACAAGGAATGATCATCATGATTAAGATACTAAAGACTAGTTTTAAAAAAGTTTTTATAGTGCACTATAGAGATAAATATATAGTATAAATGTGCACCAATAAACATATCAAGATAAACAAACGATCTTAAAAGAACACTCACAAATAATCATGAGCAAGACATTAATAATTATTTTTTCTCAAAATCCCAACCTAAAGATATAAACCAAATAAATATAAAAAATTAGGAGACTACTAATATATATATAATTGCATACATGAAATAATTCAAATACGAGTCATGTATCCAAAATGTCAACCAAAAAGCCAAAAAAAAATGTCATTTAAGAGAGGCTTTGAAGAAGAAGCTAATAAAGAAAAGAACACAAATTTGTTCAAAGAAATCAATAGCTAAAGTATGAGGTAAGCACAAGTTTGAAGATAACAAGTATAATTAAATACTTTTCAAAATAATATAGAACTTGAGCTAAACTCAATATTCTCCCATAAATATATTTACACAAAAGTATATATCAATAAAATATATGAGCAATATATAAATGACAATATAGAAGTACTCATGTATCCTTAATAAACCTTGAAAAATTATCACAAGATCAAGAACATGTATAAATATGCTTTATTGGACAAAGATGTTATTGATTCATAAGAAGTTACTCAAAATAAGATATAAGAATCAATAATAAATATATTATATAAGCAAAAGGTTAACATAAAAATATATGTGTATATTTTTCGAGTAAAAAGAGACTTGTGCTAAACATACATACTCACAAAATACCGATTAAAATAAATATGACATGTTAAAGACAAATTGGTAAGAAGTGACCATTTGAGAAATATTAAAGACAGAGAGTCAAAAACACATTAACTCTAGCTCCTATAGACAAGAGTGGTATGCATGCTTCATAGATAAAGACTAAGAGTAAAGAGCATACATAGATAAATATGACATGCCACATAAATAAAAATGAGTAAAAGATTACATAGTGTGAAATAATCATTTAAGCTAAACAACTAGTCATGCTAGGATTATAACACACATAAATGATAAACAATTAAAAGATATCGATGAGAGCTAATAGCAAGATATCAATAAGAACATTCTGGATATTAAAAACTATTTAGGAAGCATGCTACCAAAGTGGTACTAGTGACCACACATACGTTGGTGCAATTGCGTGGAAGATGACTGTTGTAGCTTTGCAATCACCAACATGCTCCATGGTTCTATGGTTCATCATAAGTAGCTCTACCTGAAATATTAGGTGAAGACTTTGGTATCCAGTACTTGGATCCACATTTGTTAGCTTTGGGAATCCATTTGCACAAGTTCATATCAACTAGCTTTCTAATCTGACAATGATTAGAAATATGTCCATTCATATCGCAATAATGACAGAAAGTATTAACATTAGTCCTATGTACATCAGTATGAGAACATGTAGTGGTGTGATATGATGTGCATGGATACTTGTAATAGAATGCATGGTTACGTAAAACTTTAGCTTTGTTTGCTTCCTTTTTAAAAGATATATTGTGTGTGACTTTGTGATGTGTCACGTGTCTTGTGTTAGACTGAGTCACAGGTTGTACTACCTGCTTTCCCAGTCTAATCTCTAACTTTTTAGAGTTAGCACAGATCTCATCATATTTAGCAGAAAGAGCATCAATTTTACATGAAGTAAGAGAATATTTTTTCTTTTTCGATTCTAATTCCTCCTTAAATTTAGCATTTTCTTGAGTTCTTTTCTCAATGCATTCAAGTGCCTCATGCAATCTAAACTCAAGTGTGGAAATTTCAGTAGAATTATCAGAAGTAGAAGTGTTTTTAGCATCATTTAATAAACAATTAAGCTTTTTATTCTCAAGCTTATAGCAGAGAATATCCTTTCTAGCTTGCTTATACTTATCTAATACTTTTTTGTGTTCTTTCAATAAACCACTGAAAGCATCAGACAACTCATCATAAGAGAATTCATTCTTTTCAAGAACAAAGTTGTCTTGTACCTCGTTGGATAATGCTATTGAGCATATATTTGTAGCTTGACGAGGTCTCTCTTCTTCTTCGGAATTGCTTGCTTCGCTTTCATACCATAAGCTCGTGGTAGAGTACTTGTGAGATGACGACCTTCCTTTGTTTGATCGTTCATAGTGACTCTCCTTTCTAGCAGTACTATAATCTTCTTTGATGTGGCCTATCTTCTTGCAGTTGTCACATACAAGCTCTTCTTCATATATAGGGTTGTGTTGAACCTTAAATCTCGATGCCATTATGCACACATTTGCATCATTATAAAGACTATCCTCCTCTCTGGAGTCGCTAGCACTGCTTTCGTACCTGCACTCATAAGTAGCTTCAAGAAGTTTTCAAATTTTATGAGATGTTGTGCAAGTAGTAACGAGATTGAATACATTGAAGTCTAAAGCACAATAGAAAGCATGCTTTGCTTTTGCATCAAGGCTAGCTAACTTCTTCTCTTCCTCTGTGTAACTATAATAAGGCTTGCTAATAATTGAGGAAGTAAGAATATAGGTGATAGTAGACTTTTTGTAGTCATTGTAAACAATTGACTATAAATCTAGAGACTTCAAGTAGAAGCTCATCTGTGTCTTCTAAGAAGTATAGTTCATTCTATCAAATAGTGGAGGTCTATTTGTGGACTGCCATTCACCTGTGAATATGGATTTCACGGTTGTCATATGCAAATACTCTAGAGTGTTATATATGAATATAACCTACTCTGATATAACAATTGTGGGAGCAATTGGTATGAGCAGTAATATCTATATAACAAGCACCTGCTCTGATACCAATTGTAGGTAATTGGAATCAGAGGTTAACAATTAATAATAAGGATCTACTCTAAGGATGTTAAGCTAGATAATAGAGTCCTAGCTCTGATACCAATTGTAGGATGGTTGAGCATATCTAGAGGGGGGATGAATATAGTATGTGCGTGTGCATCAGAAAATAATCACCAATTAAAAATATTAAGCAGTTATATATTATGGCAGATAAAAGATGGTAAATAAAATGTGGTAAAGAGTCAAGAATTCAAACTCAGTGAACACCACAATGTATACTGGTTTTCCTCTGAGAAGACTAGTCCAATCGCGAGTACTCTTGCTCGCTGTTAATCTACTATGGCACAAGCTTTAACTGAGCGCTTGCAACTCTTACAATACCGTGCTTGGCGACAAGTGTATGACCGACTTCACAACACCGTAATTGGTGACGAGCGCACGACCGACTCCAGAAGGCAATTGAAAAATTGGAACATTTTCTGAATACAGCCTCTGATACAACTCTTCAATACCAAACTCTAGATTAAACAGAACCTGTACTAGCTTGGCTAAGAGTGTAAATGCTTAGATATGAAAGTAAAAAGCTCAGAACACTTTATATAGAGAAGAGAAGAGATAAAAATGGGATGATTGAAATGAATGGTAATCTCAACTCTATTTATAGTATTTTTGGGGGACCGAACTCGGGCAGAGTTCGGATGCTAAGATTTCGCATACGAACGTTGGATGCATATTTGGTGGAAACTAAAATTCAAATAACCCAGACCGAACTCGGGCCAAAATTGGACCGAACTCGGTCAGAGTTCTGTCAGAGTTCTGCTGGGTCAGAACAATAAGGAATGGACCAAATTTGCATAGATTTTGGACTTTTTGGAATTATGGATTTTTAGGATAAGTAGGTAGGCTTATTTTTGTTTGTGGACTGAGAAAAACCTAAGCCAATACCGATCCGATCAATCTCACATTTTTTTTATACTCAATAAAAGAAAAAATACAGAATAAATATGAAAACTAATAGCCCATTTGATGACGTCTTTCTCCTGACATTTGAGCAGACTCATTTTTCCTTGACGGCAATCGTCCAAAGATAAACAGATCTGAAAATCTGAATACCTTTCGGGGGCTCCGCCCCCGAACCCCTACGGGGGGGTGCTTCCCTCTCGACCCCCGTCTGCTGACCGGGCAGCGGAACCCCCTACATGAGGCCCCGGATAGGTCGTTAGGCGGTTCAGAAAAACCTTCTTGTATTATGCCATCTTTGGCCCATCAATAATTCTTCGTTGCATATATCATGGTTTGATCATGCTTACTGCTTGACTGCTAGTACATGTTAGACGAAACAAAATAATATGATACAGTATGATACAAGCATAGCAATATGATATAGACAATTTAGAATAATGTTAAGTTTAAGTAACAACATGATAGTGATTATATGAATATTAGTGACATTACTAGTTAAACTTAATTGATTAGCCATATTCAAAAATATGATATAATTATTGGGCTAACAGAGTTTACATCCTACCCAACTTATAAAAATTTCGTCCTCGAAATTGAAAAATAATCTTAATATGTAAAAATATAAAATAACTAGATTTAATACAAGGAAAGGCTGGTACATCATATTGTAGCTCAGTTTTTTAAATGATAGATGAGGTGGTTATCACAGGAACCCAAATGAAGTTATATTCTACACGATGGGGTATTCTCCATTCAAAACTCTACCCAACTTATAGAAGTTGGCTATCCGTGAAAATTGTCGTTACAAAATTTTTGAGTAGGACAATTTCTAAGTGGAGGCACGAGAATATTGGATACTTTTGACCGCAGTTAAAGATTCTAAGTGACCCTAGATATTTTTATAGCGTTATTAGTTAATAAATTCTATAGGAGGATTGTTATTGTTTAACATTGTTCCTTTTGGGTCATATTTTTACAAGATAGTAGGCATCTCTTGTTCGAATATGACTAGAACGTATCGGTGCAAAAGAATTTTAGTATTTGCCTAACATAGGTACTATACGATGAGACTGAAGAAATTTAGGGAAAGAAGAGTCCATGGGTCAAGAGATGGAAGTCTTTAGTAAGCGCATGAAGCCTTTTATATAGAACTTGATTAGGTAAGTGTTCAAAATCTAAGTCACAACGACTAGTATGTGTGGGTTAGTGTTTAGGTGTTCGATAGGAGGCTTGTGCTTGCTTGAGTGGAATGCATGTGTCATGGATCATGGGTATTTAGTTTAGTCAAGGGAATGGGTTAAATTTTGCATGATTAAAATCAATTGGAACAAAAATAGGCATCTATGGTTTATTCTAAGGGAAATGTGTCATACATGTGGTGTAATTAAAATGGAGCATAGGAAGGTATATTTGTGTGGGACATGTATGTCATGTGTGTAGCTTGACTGTTCTAGTTCATGAATGTAAAATTCGTTGGAAGGAAAAAGTTTGCATCGTGCTTCAATTATTAACGTCACGGTAGATGGTATCAATTTGATACAGATAGAAGTGGAAGTTATGAACCACTGACTTAGTAGCTAGATTGGAGCCACTACATTCCAATCACTTGCTAAATCGAAGAAACCCTTGGTTTTTTAGAGAGGTTTGTAATCTGTGCACCTCAAAAATCTCGTTTTTGTCTTAAACTAAGAGATGATTCTATGATAGAATGGATTTGAATAATTCAAGGTTGCGATCCTTTACCGCGGTTATCTATATGCACGAGCAAGGGATAAAGGCAATACTAAGTTTGTATAAAAACTTCCGACCAGATGGAAGAACGGTTAAGAAGGGCATCCCATTTTAAGAGATAGAGTATATTAAGTTCAAGGTTCTTCCCAACTTATATAAGTTAGTTAATTGTGGAAGGCACAATAATAGGGCTTCTAAGAAGATAAAATTTCAAGGAGATATACGAGGATATGTGGTACTTCTGATCGTAGTCACTGACTTTAAAGGAAGCCTAGGTATTACTTATTTAATCTTGCTCATATATTGACTATGTGTTCATCAAGGCTGTAGGAGAGGTCTTGGTCAAGCATAGCCAGAAACAAGTTGGTACGGCAATATTTTATTCATCGCATAGAATATGCTACGAAGGGGTACGTTTAAGGGATTTACGGAAGGGGAAATAGTAAACCAAGAGATGGAGCCTACATAATAGGTATCGGGACCCATTTCATACATTTTGGTTTTATAGTCCAAATATGACGCTATGCATGGATGGGTTTAACTGGTTTGAATGGGTTTTCTAATTGGATACCAATCCTTGATTGAATAAATCTTGGGTTTTAATCTATATTGGCTAGATAAGATCCCATTAAATCAATTTGAACCATTTCTATTAGGTTAGGGTAACCTAGAATAGGCTCCAACACAAGTGGTTGGGCTAATTGCCAGTCGGGTTGGTTAACTATGTTCCTAAAGCCCAAAAATATGCCTTCTGGGACTTATGTATTTAAGTAGCACAAGATGACTCAATTGAGTGGCATATTAGTGGCATGTGCATAGCGGGCTTCGAGTAGATCACAACCATATATTGGGTCGAAAGGTTGAGTCTCTAATTGTAGTCGGAAAGTATATCGGTATTATGGTAATGGTTATAGTTAGTCTCTTTTTTTGGGCCTGAAAGTTGCATCAAAAAAATAGAGTACAAAGGGACATATTTTAGTGGGACACGATATGTCTACATGAAGGTGGACTCGTCTAGGTCTTGTATATAGATTTTGTTTGAAGGTAGCTACTGGTCTCGCACTCCGAATATCAATGTCACGACAGAGAACATCAAATGATCTAAAAAGAAAGTGGGTGTTCATGAGGCACAAATTTATTATTCCAGTGGGAGCCAACTTATCCTAATCAATCGGTAATACTAGTAAATCCTAAAATTTAGAGGGCTCACAACCTATATACTTTAGGAATTTATTTCTCAAAATTAAACAAAGACAAGGTTTTATGATTAATGAGGTTAGAGAAATTCAAGTCGTGATCACGGTGTAACAAATAACGTGATACGATAGATATGGATGAAGTTTAAAGATTGTTCTCCGATTTCAAATGATGGAAAATAATTTTGTAATAGCTTTCATGGTCATAGGTGGTATGGCAGGCTAAGGGGAACATTCTGTGTCCATCTTCCCTCAAATACAAGTGTTTGTTTTTCTGAAATAAGTAAAGGCAGAAAAACAATAAGGAGTTCAAGGGAGAGGGGGTCGAATGTGAATACGAGGTTCCAAGGGCGATTGAATAATTTAAAGGAAGTTATCAAGGCAGTTACGGATGAGATCCTAGAGACATCTATATCTCAATCCATGTAGGTTAATCATATGAAGAGCGAACCATGTGCACTAAGGTTGATCAGACTATAATATACTGATTTTAATTAGAAAATATGTTAGTGGGCGTCCCCAATAAACATATGTCCTGAACAAGCTCGATAAAGAATAAGCTTGCAAAGTTAGACTATAATAGCAACATTAGTCAAGATATTCCAAAAATATAAGTACGCGGGATTTATGATTGAAAGAAGGCACAAATAGTTCAAGTTCATCAAAATCTAAGACTCGTCCGAGGTTGGTGCCTCTACAGTTGTCTTGCTTGTCTTTTTGTCTAAGGTCTTCGTCGACCTATGGGTTAGGGACCTCTAAACTCCATAGTCTAGGTAAACTTACTAGTGTCAGTCAATAACTTGTTAATAGGTCACAAGGATAATGGGATGCTAGGTTGGGAGGCATGCTACCCAACTTATAAATTTTTTACTAGTATCCGAAAACTGTAATCATGTCTGAAGTTATTTTATCGAGAGTTTATGCCTCGCCAGTGTACACCTGGCTGTAGTAAACCTTTGGTTTCGTGACTCAAATATGATATGACATCGAGTATTTTATTAACTCTATCAAATATTGACATAAAGATAACTAAGATCAAAAGAGGACAACTAAGGCATAGTTTTAACAATATTCGATAACCTACGTTTACTTGAAATAATATCAACTTTAGGGGTCATGCCTTGCTAGTGCGTTGCTGGCTGCTGTGAACCCCGCAGTCTCTATGACTTAAATAAATGGCGACAGTGCGCTGCTGTTTTGCCATCGTAGGTTGTCGAAATTATTCCAACTATATCCCTAAGAATTTTAAAGAAGTTTCTAGAAATTCAAACAAGTTGACCATGATAGAAAATGTAAGTATCTTCCTGGAATAAAAATATCAGTTTTGAAAATCCTACGATCGATTAGGAAGAAAATGATCAGAGGTAAGAGAAGTGTAAGTCATATATATCTTAAATTTCAGAAAGTAGACTCAAAATTTATATGGATAATCGAATCATGTTAGGTTCAAAAGTCAAATGATGGAAATAAAGTATAGACTCTTAGGAAGACAATTATTTATGGTCAATGATAAGGTGCTACAGATCCTATGATATGACAAGGATATTTAAAGAGAGTAGACAACAAAATTTACGCAAATGGTCAAGATTGAAGTTGAATCATAGGAAGTCCTAATTTATCCAGCGAATAGTCTACCTACCTTGGATCCTACCATCATATCAAATACAATGGTATATCACTCTAGGAAAATTCCCTAAGTTACCTAATAGGGTTTTAGAATTCAATGAATTATTGGCTAAATCATACGGCCTACGTAGTAACCTTAACTACCCAACAGTCAATTTGAATAGGGTTTTCCTATTCCTAGCCATTCCCCTAAAATCAAATTAACTCTAACTTTCGGATGAGTATTTTTTTAGTCATAGGCTTGCAATAGTACGACTAACTTAAGTACTATCACAAGTTCGCACAGTTTGCAAAAACTGACCTGCATGGGCCACCACAAAAATTTGTCACGACCCGCACCTGCCTTTCGGGATACGAGTGTGTGTCCAAACCAGCCTACGCCACAGTGTCGGCAGTAGAACAGTGTCAAGGCCATGATGCCTAAATTACATAAAATAGTAATCTTCTGTTCATTCACAATAGCTAAATAATTTATAATTTCACAAGATTTACATCTAAAGAAAGTACAATATTCTTACAAATATTGAAAATGACTACAATACATCTATTTAACTAATCTCTAGGTTTGGCCTGCAAGTACACCCGTGTCTCTCCAATGCTAAGTGTAGTCGTGGCTAACCTAAAAAATATTGGTTTCCAGTCAGGAATGGAACGAGTATAATTCATTAAGTGTAGTTCCAAATATTTACTAACTACTATAAGACAAAAGATAGCCATAAAATATATGATGAAATAATCAGGATAGTGGTAACAAGAGACATGAGAAATGTAGACAGGAATATATAAGACAACAGTTAAAGAGTAAAACAACAGGGAATACTATCTATGTGATTTGAATTATCTTTCGATATATGATCGGTCTGGGGAAAGTTACACCACAAGGTCTAAGTTAATTACAAGGTCTACTTAATTTAACAAGGTCTACTTTATTTAACAAGGTGTACTTTATTTAACAAGGTCTATAAAGTCTATTTTATTTAACAAGGTCTACAAGATCTACTATGCAGGAAATAAAATATGGGCGAAGGTCTGTATCTATTAGTACTTTTTCGTCCCGACACCATATACAAGGTAAGAAACATGACATGAACAAGAAACATGAGGTGCTATCGTGTGATGAGCGTACCAAGAAACCAAGTATGATATAACTGAATATTATGCTGTAGGAATTAGCAATATTGAAAACAAACAATAAATGTACTCGCCTGAGATCCTTTGCTGGTGAGACCGATAATACCAACCACTTAGTGTGCCACTCAAATCAAACTCGCGCAACAATCTCCAGATGCTAAAACAGACATCACCAATACGTTTAGTATAAAAGAAATGTCTAAGAATGCCTGTCCAAAAGTCTAATTCTGGACATAGGGACAAAATTATAATTTTGGATCAAAACGATGTCTGTCGTTTGACCCGCTTTGCATCGAAAAGCGTGCCAGAATCTACGGTCTCTAAAGTCATCAAACTATATGTTTATGGAACCGGTTTGATTTTAAGAACCCAACCGTATATCCAAATTTAGATTCCGATGGGCCGTGCACAATTTTGCCTGTTGGATCGGGTCGCGGGTCCGCCAAAATAGCGTTCTGATCGACCTTCTCAGAATCGGACTAAACTTGGCATACATGTCCAGAAAAATGATACGGTCCTATTGGCGTAAGTTTCGTCTCGAGATGACGAACACGCACAAAGTAATTAGAATTTTTACAAAGGGGTCGATACGAGAAAATTTGACGGATACGCCTCGAATTCGTCGCACACACGCAACCAATTCGAGTTTCGTCAAAGTCCACACGTCTGGGTATACCATACGCGTCTTTCGATGCAATTTTTATGTGACGAAGTGGTCCAGATTGGCAGGATGCACTCCGTATCGCAAAATATCTATTTTTGAAAATATATTTTAATAAGGTTTTTCTTAGTTTTCAAATAGGTTTATCTTGTTGTATAATACACTATAATTAAAAGTAATAACAGGGTTTCCATGCTATTTAAGTTGCCTCTAAAATTGTTTAAATGGATTTCGAAGATTCTCTTCAGATTGGTAGCAATATGCCTTCCAATACAGCAAAAAAATTGTCAAAATAGAACATGTGTTATGTGGTTTTTCTCGACTTTCAGAGAAGTAGTTCAACCATAATTGTATATTAACCCTAAAACCAGTAGATGGATCTCTTATTCGGTCATTTGGACTATGCCTCGGACTTTACAAAATTGAAAACAATGGTTCCTACGTTGAGAGGGGTGTATACGAAGTATCGTACCTGAAAGTGGTGTCATTGCACTGTGCGCGCGGCTTCTGTTGTCGTCGGCGCTGCCACGGCCGCCGACGTGCACCGAGGCGGCACAGGGGAGGTCGCCTGGGTAGGGGGTCAGCCTGGCATGGGTTTAGGGTTTCGCACGAAGAAAATCCTCTCCCTCTCTCTTTCGTATATACATATGAACGGGGCCTGGTCGGCTTCAATCGACCACTATTCCGCAAGGAATAGTGTTGGTGTTTTTTTTTCTTTTTGTTTTCTATAAAACCTATAAAATCCAATTCATAATAGCAATAAAATTCAGAAAAATATCTAAATAAAATTTAATATATGTATTAAAATTCGTATCTCAGTGTATATACAAAAAATATATATCTTACTTAGTGTAAAACTATAATTATCTAAAAACGTATTAACATTACTTTTAACCCATGTAAACTAGACATAATGTAAATAAATAACAAGCAAATATATATACTTAAATATATAACTCAATTTAATTTATTAAGAATAATTGTTTAACAACTATATCTAGTTATTATAAAAACTCTTTGTATATTACCATATATATATATATATATATATATATATATATATATATATATATATATATATATATATATATATATATATATATATATATAAACTTGCTAAATTTATTCTAATAGAAATATGAAGTAAAAT
This sequence comes from Iris pallida, assembly GCA_029216955.1. Lineage (NCBI taxonomy): Eukaryota > Viridiplantae > Streptophyta > Magnoliopsida > Asparagales > Iridaceae > Iris > Iris pallida. Next base: position 1,773,808 of record JANAVB010032620.1, read on the forward strand.
ATAGAGTCAACATAAAAAAATTTGAGAATAAAAATATATAGGAAAATGTATAAAAATTAGGGGGGGGGTTACACTCCAGGAGGGGGATGTTCTACAGATCCAAATTTGGTGACGGGCGGTTTTCCAAAGCTTCACAGAGTGACATTGGTTTCAACAGTTCGAAACTAGAAAGGAGATCAATGTGTGCAGCTAACTCAATCTGAGACATGCACTTATCCATTCACACTGTTCAGGAAGAGCTCTGGGTCATCGATAATGTGCATAATACATGATGTTTTGCTCGAGAATGCATATGTACATGGGAGCTTCAGTGTCAGACTTGATGGTAGTGTAACATTCGTTCCCTTTTTTGCATTTCTGAATTGTGAGTATTTAAAAAAATTTCAAATTAGGGAATTTAGACTCTCGATCAGTCGGCATACCGTAGTATATCGTTCATGATATTCTATGAATAATATCTATATATTTTTATAAATAGTGTTTTGAATATTTTCATGAATAGTATTTAGATATTTTCGTGAATAGATCGATGTATTCTATTGTTCATTGGTTTCTTGGTTCTGAAGAACCCTATTATATATTGGATAATTGATTTTCTTTTGATAGTCGAGTTCGCTTTAGATCGAGTCATAGATCACGATCCAATGGTCACGATTCATTCACCCCTTTTATATATACCCTTTGCTTTTCTCTCTCCTTTATCTTTTAATTCTCTTCACTCCCTCTCTCTCTCTCTCTCTATCTGTCTCTCTTTCTTTCTTCTTCTCTTCTCTCCCCTTGGGCTATGCATAGGAGCCAGCCTTGAGGCCTTGGGTGTGCTGTCTAACCCCCTTAGAGGAGGATTAGAAGCTTAGGTTTGGTTGCTAGAGACACCAGGCAAGTACATCTTGCTCAAAATGTGATATGACTATACTTTATTTTTGGTTTTCCATAGAAACTAAAGTTTTATTGGTCTATAATATGATTCTCTAAATTGTTAACATCTTTAGTATATAGCATTAATTTTGATTTTGATCGGTAATATTGAGTATATCTAAGTTTCTATATAGTATTTTGGAGTATTTTTAGGTATTCATATTTCAAAATTTAAAATAAGTAAACAATAATGCTCCCATGTTGTAGGTAATTCAATTTTAAGCAATTTTGACTTTTGAAAATCTGAATTTTGATTTATAATAAAGTTTCTATAGTCGGTATACCAATTTTGGCCAATATACTCTCCGTTTTGGCCAATATACTGCCGGTACACTATACTATACCATCGGTATTCCAATTTTGGCTGATTTGAGCTATTTTTGTCTGTTTTGTACTTTTTGCTATTTTCTTTGATTGTTTTGATCCTTTATCATAATATTATGATTTTGTAAAGTTATATTCTCTATATACAAGAAAAAGTACATGTTCTTCTTTGACACCATAGATATTAACTTGTTGTAGGTCCTAAAAAATCAAGCTGCACCCATCAATAAAGTCATGAAAATCAAGAAAAACAGCTTTCAAATGAACTACGCAGACATCAGATTGCGCATCATCCAGATTACGCAGCCTGGACTGCGCACACTTCCAAGTGCGCATGCTGACATGGCCATATCATCATTACCTGACACAATCAAATCTTCTGACAACTGACAGCACAAAGAACAAGGAGACTGTTCGTTTATTGCACCGCACAGTGCTCGAGGACAGCTGTACATGCAGCGCACTCTGTCTGCAGCGCAGTCCATCTCAGCGCCATCTGTGCTAGCGCAATCCAAAGTCAGTGCAATTCATGTGGCGCACTTCATCATGACAATTGACAAAAGTACACGTGGCATTCATGCCATCAATTGCTCGTTATGTGGCAACCGTCTACACACGATCATGCGCATTTCAATCAAATGGTGCCATGTGTCCAAGACAGTTGGCCCACGACCAGATAACTGCCTGCGCAATCTGATGCTGCACAATCCAGTGCCTGCGCAATCCAACTTGCGCCATCCAGAATAACTAAAAGTTAGTTATTTCCAGAACTCTATAAATAGAGTTTCAAGTCTTCATTCAAGGGGATCAGACATAAAGTTCAGAAATATCAGAGAGTTCAGGAGTTCTTGCCCAAGTGCTGCTGCATTCTTCCGAGGCTTTTGCCTTCAAATTCAGAGGCTACCGTCTTCAAAGTTCACATCATCCAAGGGATAAAGCAATCGTCTTCTAGATTGGATTCCTACAGTTGTACTTTTCCAGAATTCTTGTAATCTTTACAAAGTTTGTATCAATAAAGTTCATACTTTTGTTTTTTGCAAACAAAATGGCAACTCTGCTGGGGACGACTTTCTCCTCCGACGAGGAAGTGACAACTCAATGTGACGTTGCGTCTATCGGAAAGACGCAGAAGACGCTGGTTGTGAAGGTCAACCAGACAGCCTATGAAGCCATGATAAACTCCAGGACCACTCCTCGCACTACGACAACTTCTGCCACAAGCAAAGTGCGCCCAGTGTGGATCCCAAAGACTGCTGTGCAGTCTGTTGATTCTGCCACCAAGACTGTTGCACAGTCTAAAGTCTCTGCTGTTGTGCCATCTGCCTCTGTTACTCCTGCGCAATATGTTGTTGCCAATGCACAAACTACATCATATACTGCTCTGTCAAAGTGCAAGACTCATGTTCCTTTGGCGCAGTTGGCTGCCACTCTGCCTGCGCAATCCACTACTCCATCAACCAGAGTGCAACTCAAGCACTCTGACAACAAGGCTCCTACTGTGCAAACCATTCTGGTTGAGGCCAGAAAACATGCTGCCAGAACTTCTTCTGCGCCATCTGCCAGTGCGCCATCCACTCATACGCAAACCATGTCTGCGCCATCCAGGAAAGACAACCCTTTGGCTAATCTCTCATCTTCTCACAACGAGGAGAAAAGCTCTGCTCCTCTCAAACACCCGTTGCTCCTGCGCAATCCACTGGGGGTAGTCTTTTGGCTATTCCTCCTCCTCTCCAGAACAAAGAAAAATGCCCTTTTGTCTTTTCTCAAACTTCCTCGTACCATGACTTGGAAGACAACAGAGGAAAACGCTCTTTAGCTAACCCTTCTTTCCAAAACAAAAAAAAGGCCCTTTGGTCTTTTCTCAGTCTTCCTCGGTTTTTACCGTTGAAGATCAAACTGAATGTGCTCCGGCACCAGTCTGTACAAGAACTCTTTTTCATAAGGATTCTCCATCTATCCTTGCTAAAGGGAAGTGTACTGATCAGAGGGGTATTCTGCCTACTCTGGTAGCAGAGTTCCAAGATCTCCCAACCCTCAAAATCTCCCGTTCAAGACAGGGAAAATTGTTGGTGTCTCAGACAGAAACCCCTGGGGGTGAGTTTGTTGACTTAAGAACTTATCTCAACATGCCAACTTCGGTGAAACATAAACAGCCAATGCCGAAGACCAACCATCATCAGAAGCAAACTTCCAGGATCAAGAATTCGGACACCTATGCCAATGAAATAAGCACTTCCCTGTACACTCAAGGGACAAAACATTTGAAGAACCGGAACCATGTTCCGAATGTTATCAAAGAATATATCCCTCGAACTTTTCCTCGTCCCGTTGTTGTTCCTGATATCTGAGAACCCCTCAAGCAAAAATGGGACAACATCCCAACATCTCCAGTGCAACCACTTGGACATCACTGTAACCACAAAGTTGTCATCAAGTGTTGTTGTCAAACAACAAGACGATCTGTCTTTGATCGTCTGAACTTTCCTAACTCTGAACCTATGTCAGAAGATGAAGACGAGGTTCTGTAAGCCTCCGTCAACATGACTTCCAGAGACACTGGGGGTAGGAAGTGCTCCAAGCACGGGAAGCCTCGCAAGCCAAGCCAGCGGTATTTGGATCTACTCCAAGAATCCTCTGAAGGAGTATTCCAACATACCAGATCCCGAAGCCGAGACACAATCGATCAAACAAATCTTCAAGATCCTTCCGAACGTCTCCTTCCTTCTCACTCAGGAGATGATTCCTTCTCCGACTACGATGCATACAGTGAAAGCTCAGAACAAACAGTGTCCTCCACTGTACCCAGGGAAGTGATAGCTTATGTTGTCAATTAAGATCCCGACGCTTCCAGTTCAGCCAGCCAAGAACAGAGAATAGCTGCATTGGAAGACAAGCTCAAAACCATGGCGGAAATGGTCGCAAGTATGTATTCCATCATTGTGGCCCAGCATACGGTACCACCGATCGTGTCACCTACAAATTCTGAAATCATAGTATCGTCGGTGCCTGCCAATACTGGACTGGGGGTAGCACCTACTCAAGTACCTCCTGTACAAATCCAACCTACACCCTGTCAGTCAGGTGCTGGGGGTAGTGCTTATCACGCTGTTCCTCCTCCTAACACCGTGGTTCAGCCTGCTCCTTCTACATCAGTGGAAGATGCCAATGAAGCTGTCAAGCTCTTGTGAACTCAGTTCGAAGCTTTCAAGGAGAAGGACAACTTACAAAGGTTGGGGATTAAGCAGCCCTACCCAGTTGAATGGAAGGAAGTTCTATTTCCTCCGAAGTACAAGATCCCAACAATCTCACTGTTTGATGGCAGCACTTCTCCCAGTCAGTTCATTAACCACTTTGAGGTTATGACTGTCCAACTTCAACCAAATGATGCTCTTCTTACCAGAGTATTCGTCGGCTGTTTAGCTGGCGTAGCATATGATTGGTATAGAAGCTTGTCCGATGGTTGTATCACCTCCTTCTCTGGCTTAAAGCAAATCTTCTTGGAATGATTTTATGAGGGAATCAATGACATGACTATGTCAGCCCTCAATAAAATCAAACAAAGGCACAATGAAACTGCTGAGAGTTTCATTGAAAGGTTCCGCCGGGAAGCTTTGAAAATGCCTCCTGGAACTCCGGCTGCTGTCACCATAGACACCTGTAAGGCAAATCTATTGCCTATCATCAGCATGTGTACAGGATCTACTCTGTTCCAAGACTGGCCATCCTTCATTGTCAACGCTAAAGCCGCTGAAGTTAGCGCCGACAAATTCAAGCAGCTAGGGGTACAAATGTCTAACCCCGACCGGGATGAACATCAAACATCATGTGGTGGCAATCGCCAGAACAACCGCAAAGCAAAAGAAACTTTAAACATCAATTTAAACAAGAACTAAGAATCTCTAGCGGTTAACGTAGCTTCCCCTACGTCTACTTCCACTCCTTCTGCACCTCCACCGAGAGAACCTCGCTCTAAAGTAGAATATTCCTTTGATGAGAATGACACTGCTAGAATCTTTGATTGCTTGATCAAAAGCAATAAAATCCAACTTCCAGATCCCAAGAAGCCCGATGAAGTCGGTAAGGCTGATCATCTCAAATACTGTGTCTATCATAGGTTCATCGGACATCCCACTCGAGCATATTATGTGCTCAAAGGCAAAATTCAGGAGCTGGTCAATGCCGGTGTTGTCACTTTGCAGCAAGACGAGAAAACTGTTACCGCAAACATGGCCTCAGTTCAATTCGGTGACTTCCTACCCCAGATGGTGCAGCATGGTGTCATTCCTATCCCTAAAGCTACTCTTGAGATCGAGAATCTCCCTCTTCCACGAAGTGAAGGTCTCGTCCCATTGTCTCTTGACAATGGCGAGATTATGTGGATTCATCCGGATCTTGCTTCAGAGTTTGAAGTTCCCTCCTCCTCCAAAAAGAAAGATCGTTCCAAAGGCAAGACAAAGATTTACAATATGGTGTCTTTTGACCCCATAGTTGATGAAGAAATCTTGCTGGGCACCAGATCAGGAAAAGCCTATCTGAAGGATTACCCCAAAACCCAAGAGAATCCTGCTTCTTCTTCTTCTGAGCCTGCTCCAGTGCAGCCTGCTTCCACTGAAGATATTCCTACTGCATCTTCACCGGTTGTAGTGTCTATTCCTCCTAAGCCGACGGTCGCTGACAAAGGCAAACAGCAAGTCCGCTTTGATAAACCTTTGAAGAAGTCAACTCCTTTCGGACTTGAAAAGCCTTACAACTTTGATATCCTGGCTCAGTTAGCCAATACACCGGCCCGGCTGTCCATCTTCGAGCTCTTACGCCTCTCCAAAGAGACTCGAGAAACTCTGAGTGAGGCTCTCGTGCAAGCAGAAACCTGTCTAGCCCTGCTTAAGAAGCCAGAAGCAGAACCAGTCTCTTGCCTTCATTGTCATAGTGTGTTGGAGTTAATTCCAAACATAACTTTCACATAAGATGACTGTTGATGGAAGACAACAGGCACGACCGTCCTCTCTACTATACAGGATACGTCGATTCGATGAAAGTCGATTGTATTCTGATAGATCCAGGGTCTGCTCTCAGTATCATGACGAAGACAATGTTGGATGCACTGGACATCCCAGTGCATAGTCTCTCCAGTACAATCACCACTATTCTTGGGTTCAACCAGGGAAGGAGTGAACCTCTGGGCAAGATTCGCCTAAAACTCCAAATAGGCAATCTTCGCACAAAGGTTACCTTCCATATCATTGACAACCATAGTTGTTCCTACAATGCTTTGCTGGGAAGACCATTTCTACATGAGCATAACATTATTCCTTTGACTCTCCATCAATGTTTTAAATATGTTGATGACAATGGAGAGGTACAAAAGGAGGTTATTGATCTCTATCCTTTCAAAGGCATTGAAGCATACTGCAATGATGCACGTATGTACAAGGACGAATTCATGAAGGTTGTCCTGTCTCTGGATACTGAAGAAGAGCAGGAAGCAGTGCCTAATGATACCCTTATCATCCCTGTCAAAGGGCGTGTTTCTCGTCCTCAATCTTCCAAACCACTGGCTATTCACTTGCCAGTCTAGAAATAATCAAATGATGATCAAGATCAAAGTGAGCTCACCTCCTCTGAGCCACTTGTTATCGATTTACGTCGTAACAAGGAAAAAAGGCAGCTCACCTCTTCTGAGCTACTTGTTATAGATTTATCTCATAACAAAGACAAAAGGGAGCTCACCTCTTTTAAGACGCTTGTTATCGACCTCCGTCGTAACAAAGCTAATCCTCCTCCACGTTCTTCTTCTCCCCCTCTTGTAATCAATCTGACCAAGCCTGCTAAGGCTGAAGGTCCTGCTGTAAATACCAATGTACAAATCAATGAAAAAGCATCTACTTTCCAGTATACTGATGTTGTTTATTATGCTAAATGCTATTTGGATATGTTAGACAGCTTTCAGTCATTTACAATAGGAGTCGTGCAATCTCTTCAAACAGAAGTCTCACTTGAACACCTAAAGGATTCATATCGTATTGTTTTCGCTCGTAAGAAAGGCGAGAGTCCAATACTTTTTAGTAATGGACCGGAACAACAATTCAGCTATACGGATGATAGCAAAGTTAATGACACGGGGCATCTTCAACTCCGTCGTTACAGTCAACAATCAAAAGACATCATCCGAAAGATGGGTTACGACTTCAAGAGCGGCCTCAACTACGGTAAAGGTAGAAAAACTCCTCTCCGTACGGCTGTTCCAAAAGGAAAGTCAGAGATGTATTACAGCAGGACCAAAAGAGGTCTCGGATATGCTTCACCTCCATTATTATCCCCAGCAGGCTCTGAATCCGATAGTGAGGAGCATTCTAACTCTTCTGATTCCAGATCATAGAATTCAGACACCAGCATCGGTCAAGTCCATCGGCTGACTGTATCTTCTAACATGGTCTCCGTCGAACTTCCAGAAGGCTATAACGAGAATATTGAAGAAAGTTCTGAAACAAATCCTTGGGCTCAACGAATGGATACCCAATGGGAACTCCGATTCGAACAAAGGGAACCGCCTACTGAAGATCAATTAGTTCAAGTTGATGTAGGAGAGAACGGGTCACCTCGTCCAATATTCATCAGTAAGAACCTTCCAGAGGCAGACAAAGAAGAACTGATTCTTCTGATTAAAGAATACATTGATGTCTTTGCTTGGAGCTATGAAGACATGCCAGGATTAGATCCCAAAGTAGCTACTCAAAAATTGAACATCCTACCGAATGCAAAACTGGTCAAACAACAACAACGACGTTTCAAGCTAGAAATGATGGACGCAATTGACGATGAAGTCAAGAAGCTCATAGCTTGTGGCTTTATTCGAGAAGAATAGCATCCTGATTGGGTAGCTAATGTTGTCCCAGTTCTAAAGAAAACCGGCAAAGTTCGAGTCTGCATCGACTTCCGGGATCTTAATGAAGCATGTCCAAAAGATAAATTTTCTCTCCCTATTACGGACGTCATGATTGACAACACTTGTGGGTTCGAAAGAATATCTTTCATGGACGGATTCTCCGGATATAATCAGATTCGGATGAATCCTGAAGACGAAAAGCATACTTCTTTCCACACTCCTCGTGGAGTTTACTGCTATACTGTCATGCCATTTGGTCTCAAGAATGCTGATGCAACATACCAACGAGCAATAAGTACCATCTTTTGAGATCATCTACGCAAGACTGTCGAATGCTACGTTGACGATATTGCTGTCAAAAGTCGTCTAAAGGAAGATCACATTCAAGACTTGAGAACTGTCTTCAATCTCATGCGCCAACATCAACTCAAAATGAATTCCACCAAGTCATTCTTGGGTGTCTCTAGTGGCAAATTTCTCGGCTTCGTTATTACCTCTAAGGGTATACACGTGGATCCCGAGAAGATCAAAGCCATTCAAGAGATGCGTCCTCCACGCAACCTAAAAGAGCTACGAGGATTGTAAGGTCGACTTGCGTACATCAGGAGATTTATTTCGAATCTGTCTAGACGTTGTAGACCATTCACTCAATTTATGAAGAAAGGTATATCTTTCATTTGGACCGAAGAATGTCAACGAGCATTTGACGACATAAAGCGGTATCTCATGAATCCACCGGTCTTGGTACCACCAATCTCTGGCATACCATTCTTAATGTATGTCCGTGCTATAGACCATTCATTGGGTGCTTTACTTGCCCAAAAGAACAAAGAAGGCCACGAATAAGCCATCTACTATCTCAGTCGTACTATGATTGGTGCTGAACACCGTTATAGTCCGGTCGAAAAATAATGCCTAGCTCTTATGTTTGCTGTTCAAAAGACTCGGCATTACATCATTGGCCAAACTATTCATGTCATATCCCAAGTTAATCCTCTTCGGGTACTGATGAAGAAGCCTAGCATACTTAATTCTCGGCTGGCTACATGGGCTATTCTGCTAGCCCAATATGACATGGTATGTGTTCCACAAAAGTCTATCAAAGATCAAGCCCTGGTGGATTTCTTAGCAGCTCATCCTGTTCCAGAGACGTCCAAACTCTATGATGAAATTCCAGACGAGACATTGGAATCTAATATGATCTCTGAAGAATTTCCTACTTGGCGTCTATTCTTTGACGGTGCATCCAGGATCGGACCCAATGGTGCCATTGTCGCGGAAGTTGGAGTTGTCCTTGTTTCTCCAGACGGGTCAGCTATCCAAAGAGCGTACTCCTTAGATGAGCCTTGCTCCAACAATGTGGCAGAATACAATGCTCTACTCATCGGTCTTCAGCTTGCCAAACAACTTGACGTCGAGTATCTTGAAGTCTATGGTGATTCTAAGCTGGTTGTTAACCAGGTTAGAGGGACTTATGAAGTTCGTCATCAAGACCTAGTGCCTTACTTTGAAGCGGCAATCAACATGGCTACAATATTCAAAGCTTTCTTTATAGACTATGTTCGTCGAGCTTGCAATACTGAAGCAGATGCTTTGGATAATCTTGCAGCAGTCTTAGCCATCCCTATCAAAAGACAACAGGTGGTGGTTATCTCTAATCGAGAATTGTTCTGCATCGAAAACAATCGTAATATTGAGTTCAGTAATCTTACTGAAGTCAATATTACCAGTGAAGATTGGAGAGCTCCTTTCATCGACTTCGTAGTTCATGACATACTCCCTGAAGATCCCAAGGAGGCTACGAGTATTCGTCGGCGATCTCTACGATTCTACTACAATCATACCACCAAAACTCTCTACCGGCGGACTTATGATGGTCTTCTTTTACGCTGTCTTGCTGGTGATGAAGCGAAGCAAGTATTACGTGAGGCTCACGACGGTGTCTGCGGAGCACATCAACCCGGTCCTAAGCTACAGGATCGTATCCGACGCATGGGTTATTATTGGCCCTCTATGGTTTCTGATGCCATTAAATATGCAAGAAAATGTCGAGCTTGTCAAATCCACGCAAATTTTATTCATCAACCTTCAGAATTTCTGCATCCGACGGCTGCTTCATGGCCTTTTGAAGCTTGGGGCATGGACATCATAGGTCCTATCAATCCTCCTTCTTCTAGAGGACATCGGTTCATACTAGCAATAACCGACTACTTCACCAAATGGGCCGAAGCTATACCATTGGCTGAAGTCAAGACTAACAGCGTCATCAACTTTGTCAAACATCATGTCATTTATCGATTTGGTGTACCTCGAAGAATCATCCATGACAATGGACCACAATTCATCAGCCAGAAGTTTACGAGATTCTGCGATGATCATCGGATTGACAATGTTGCTTCTACAGCCTACAATCCTGCCGCTAATGGATTAGCTGAAGCTTTCAATAAAACCATTATCAAGCTCCTCAAGAAGTTTGTGTCTACCAACAAATGAAACTTTAGTAAAAAGCTTGGAGAATGTCTTTGGGCTTACCGCACTACGGTCCACAATCCCACAGGCTTTATACCCTTCTCTTTGGTGTACGGTTGTGAAGCAGTTCTACCTTTGGAACTTCAAATTCCGTCCTTGAGGATTGCCATTGCTAATAAACTCACTACAGAGAACAACGATCTTTTTCGACTTCAAGAATTAGAAGCGCTCGATGAAAAGCGGCTATTAGCTCAACAGCATATTGAGTTGTATCAAGCCCGCATCTCGAAGACTTTCAACCGCAAAGTTAAAGTCAGAGCCTTTCAGCAAGGAGAGCTTGTTCTAACAGTCAGACGTCCTATGACTATGACTCATTCGAGCAAAGGCAAGTTTGATGCGAAGTGGGAAGGGCCTTATATTGTCAGCAAAGTATTTTCAAACGGAGCTTATCAACTTTCAGAGTTAGATGGTCGAGTTGCAATGATACCTATCAATGGCAAATTCCTCAAGAAATACTATGTATAAAACAGAAATTTTATGTAAATATGATCAGACAGTTTCTAAATAAAAAGTTTGATTTTTATTTCATCATAAATGATGTTACATAATATCAAGGAAGATCACTATCGTCCTTCTCGACATTGGGACGTGGACCACTTCCGTCCTTATCAAAGACATAATCAGCAAAAGAGCTGAGAACATCCTTGCTGGAACCTACCAGGAACTTGCAAGCAGCCATCCTCATGGCCTCTTCCTCTTCAGTCTTTCCTGGTTCAAGCAGGAAATCCAGAATATTCCGCGGTGGTTTGGGTGCAGACGAGCCTTTGCCTGCTTCTGTCTGCTTTGGCTGGACTGGATCGGCATGACGTTCTTCAGTGCCCGCTTCAATCTTCAGAACAATTTCAGTCTTCTTGGATGCATCTCCGGATGACATCTTTATGTTGAAAAGTAGAAATGATCATTCCTTCCAGATTTCTGTTCTATTTATAGGCGGAAATTCTTAAAATAACGAAGCGACACATTCATTTCGACGGTTTGTCCGTTCATTATCCGACGGTTCACCCGTTCATTCAATTCATCTGACGGTTCGTCCGTTCATCATCATCTGATGGTTCATCCGTTCATCATCATCTAACGGTTCATCTGTTCATTATCATCATCTGACGATTTGTCCGTTCATTATCATCTGACGGTTCGCCCGTTCATTATCATCATCCGACGGTTCATCCATTCATCCGTTCATTTTTGACGATTCACTTCGTTCACACATTTTGACGATTTATTTCGTTCATTTATCCACATCAGCAACTTATCATTCTCGATTAAGTTGTCTATTAAAATAATAATATTCAACATATATTTGCCACGTCCATATTACCTCTGAGCAGATATAATTAAATATGATTATTTTTCATAATCAAGAAATATATCATGTCCTGTATCTCTGAATATATTTTCTATCTCTATTATTTGTATCTGAATAAGATATACAATAAATAATAGAGCCACAAAAATATCTTTTATTGATCAAAATTTAAGACATTAAAAAACATACATATTGTCAAAATAAGAAGATACAAGGAATCTTTCTATTAAACTGGTGGTGTCATCAAGCCGACAATCTGTTGCTTCAGAGTCTGCAGACGCTCTTTGCGGGATTCCATCACTCTCTTCCGGGCCTCTTCCATCCCAGATGTCTCGTTGAAAATTGGCATGGTTACCATTCTGCGAGTGATTTCATCATTATGAGCTGCGGCATATTCGTCTCTTTCTTGGGTTAGAGCACCGAGTTGTTAGATTGCAGTTTGATGCTCAGTAACCTCATCTTCTAGTTCTCCCTGAAGACGGGCAATCTCCGCTCTCAGTTCAGCAATTCTTCTTTCTTTTCTTTCAGCAGTAGATGTCACCGATTCCACCTTGGAATTATACTCAGCAGATTTAGTAGTAAAAGCATCCAAGAGAATCTGGAAATTTACTCTCTCTACTGCAGCTTCCTGAGCCATCCGTTCAAATTCCGCTTGAACTAAGGGTTCTACCTCCCCCTTATTGAGCTCTTTGTAGTTCTTTATTGAAGTCTCTAGCTCATTTAATATGTGTTCAAGAAAAGTGGCCTGAGGCTCGTCACCTTGCTCGCGGATAGCATGAACTAAGAAAGAGGTTAGACCTCTAACTGTGTAAAAATTAGCATCCTCTTTTTCTATCACCCTATTGATCAAAGGCCCCAATGAATCGAAGAAGAATTTGGTAAATGATTGGACGACGAATTGATTGGTCGCCAGAGCACCAGGAGTAGCAGCTACTCCTGTTGATGATGAGGCAGCAGGATGTTCAGTTTCTCATATTTGGACGGAAGGCTCTTTGAATGAAGGAACTAAAGTGGAGCTGGTCGCTCCTCCTGGTTGTTCCTCTGCAAAATTAAAATATTATCATTTTGCCTGTCATTTGCTATTATTAAAGAGAATCAAAAGTAAAAACAGTCTTACCATGGTTCGATCCGGCGACTGGCCTATCATCTGTTGGGACAGATTCTAGCTGAGCAGAAGTACCTCAGACACTATTGCCTGACTACTTCCTGCTTCGGAGCCACTGAATAAATGGCGACTACTACTAGCAATTGTCGTCGTAAGTACTATATCCATGCATGCTGGAGGAGCAGGAGAAGATCCGGGTTCTGTATGGATAAGAATAAAGATGTTAGCTATCAAGCTATTTATTAAAAGAAGATCGCTAATTTTATTACAACACCTTCGGGAGCAACAACTGGAGTTTCCTCCAAAGCCACTTCTTTATCTGCAGTCTTCTCTGGAGATATCGGTACCTCAGCCTCCTTTTCAGGAGTCAGAGTGTCATCAACAGCTCGAGGAGATGTCTGGATCTCAACATCCTCTTCCGGATTTTGTGTCTCATCAACAGCTTTTGATGAGGTGCTCTCCTCGTTCTCACTGTCCTCGGGAGCCTCTTCACTAGAAGCAGCAGCGGCATGATCAGTTTCTTCTTGATAACCGAAGTCACAATCATTCAATGCCTCGATCATGAGACGATCTTCCTCCTCACGGGCTGCTCCCGGTGTAACAGAAAGATGAGTCGTTACTGCCATTGGTGAAGGTGATCGTACAGCTTCCTCTTCTCTGGGCTCTGCAGCCTCGTCTCTTTGTTCAGTATCTTCTCTGGGCTCTACGGCCTCATTTCTCTGGTCAACCTCTTCTCTCTGTTCAATGTCCTCCCTCTGCTCTGGACTCAACTCAGAAACAGAGGTAGGAGATGGCATGGTGATTCCAGCCGCAGCGTTCATCACTACCGAAGACAAAATTGGCCTTGGAGGAGAAACTGTTCTCTTCTTTCTTCTGTGGGCCAATTTCTTTCTATACAGTGGCGTCTCAGGACTCTCTATGTTTACTACCTCGACCTGTTTCTGAACAGAGGTCAGTGTAGCTGCTTCATCTCGAGTGGACTCGGCCAATTGTTTAGATTGTGATCTTGTTGTGACTTTCTCTGAAGAATGTTCCAAGATCAATTTCTTCTTCATAGCTGGGGAAGAAGGCTCTTCTCTCCTTCTCTTCTTCTCCTTGACCGGAGACTTAACAACCTTCAGAGAAATTCTTAAAGGTTAGTTAACTTCCTCTTGGAAATTGGCTTCGCTAGAAGCTTCCAATGGATCGTCCACTGGCTCATGTTCTTCGTCGTTATTGGGAGCTAATGTGTCAGTCGCTCCTTTCTTCAGACGATTTGCTGTTGCAAAACTATCAATAAGGCTATAGTTTTCAGCAAATGTATTTGCAGCGGTGTAAAACTGTGAATAAGTATACAGCATTCTAGGTCCAGCATCAGTTCTGTTTGGCATCGAGAACACAGTCTTTGTGCCTCGAGCATTATAGTAAGCCCATGCTCTCGCACCGTCAATCAGGTACCCCGTCCCTTGCAGGCAAGTTATGGCGTTGCCCACATGGAACTGGTCATATCCAAACTGACGAGCGAAGCGGCTCGACAAATATGGTTCAAGGAAGCATTCCTCTTCAAATCTGTATACTAGATGTGATGGTCTGATTGTCTTCAGCCATTCAAAAGATACTCGACCTATTGGTTGCCTCCCAAGGTCAATCAGATTTGCTGCCATATGCTGATAACCAGTTGGAGGAGGAGAGCAAAGAAAATTCCATCCTTTACCGAGGTTCAGAGTTCGTCTGCAATCCCTCAGACTCGTGTATATCCACCTGCTCTGTGAGAATCTGCGCAGAAAACTGCCACCAACTGCTCCCATGGCAGGGTTCATCAAGGATGGATGATGCGAGAGCAACCATCCGAATAAGTAGGTGTAGGGTAACTCTAGTCTAGGAAAGACACCCTTATCACCCTTGCACTTGATCATAGAATCAATATACAGGCGAAGACCCACGTTTATCCTACAGGTCATCGCGGATAGTAAATCGATCCGGTAGCCGAAGACTAACCGGACAGTAGCAAAAAGAACACCGCGATGGAAGCGGTCTACAACACTTGCTCCAGGCACGACGAATCTACGTAGCCAGTACGTCAAGAATCCTGCCAGCTGGGCTTGTTTAGACATGGACCTGTAGCCCATTCTTATAAAGCTCTCCACAAATTCTCCAGCCTTAAGAGGAGGATATTGGTGTTCATCATCGACTCTGATATCCATTCTCTTATTTTCCTCCATCAGCTTTAGCACTTCACTGTTGCTGAGGGGATAGAAGAAATCAGGGTTACATGAATCATGATCTTTTGTCTTTTTCTCGATAATGCGGTTGAGAAAAAGATAAGTCA
Organism: Iris pallida; assembly: GCA_029216955.1. Taxonomy (NCBI): domain Eukaryota; kingdom Viridiplantae; phylum Streptophyta; class Magnoliopsida; order Asparagales; family Iridaceae; genus Iris; species Iris pallida. The sequence continues at coordinate 1,789,178 of JANAVB010032620.1, forward strand.
ACCATTTGGATGAATAGCATGTGCCAGAAGAGCCACTTTGGTAATACAAAGAGCATATGTTATAATGGTATAGGAGCTCATCAAAGACTTCCACCATCTTTGAATTTTCTCGACGAAGTCTATCTAACTCGTCGTTGGTCGGGACGTACTCCTCGTAAGGCAACTCACCCATTGGTAATTAGAGATATACTTCATCTCATGTAGAGCCAAGCCCATCTCCCCGCAGGGCATCATAAACGTTCCTGTCCTGTAGTCGTACCTCTCTGCCAGAGCTAAGAACAGATGAGGATTTGGAAAGAAGCCGTATACAGTAGCGTGTACCGTATTATACAGTTCAATTTCTCTGAGTTTATCTTCAAACTGGACCAGTATCCAGTTGGCAATACAGCTCCATCTTTTGATCTCTGGGTTTACCAGACCTGTCAACCGGATGTCTTGATCCGGATAACGGCCCTCTTCCTTGGCATACTCATTGGCGAAAATCGGTGTCCTTACCGGCAGCAATAAAGATGAGTTCTCAGGAGGGATGCAACCCGGCTTCAACCCTCTCAGTAGAGTGCCGTGTCATTCGGAAGAACTATAGAACACGTCTCTGTTATTCCGATCTTTCTTGACAAAGATCTTTCCAGTCCGTGCATGTTGTAAGGGAGTGATGTCCCATTCCATCCTCCTAGGATGGCTCGCATGAGCATATCTTGCTAGTGGAAGGCATCTAGCTATGACTGGCAACTGGATTAATTTCTCCTTCCATTGGAAAGTTTTCAACTCAACTCATGGTCTTGGTTTAGAACTTTTATCAATGGCATCGCCGAAGAGGAACATGGGCTTCTTATGAGTGACAGCGTCATCAGATTGCAAAGGCTGTCCATTTATCAGACTTAGCAAAGTCTCGTTATCCTGTGCTATCAAAATAGCCTGGCAAGATGATGGAAGGGCATACTGTGGAAATAGTACATGAGATAAATCTTCTTTGAAATCTGGCTCAGATAAAGTTCCTACAAATGTTTCATATTCAGGATCTTCTCTGGTATCAACTGCATCCAACAGAAGAAAGCAGAATTTAGTACAAGTCAAGTCAGAAATTCTGTCATCAGATTGCGCAGATATCAGACTGTGCAAGCATCAGATTACGCAGATATCAGACTGCACAAGCATCAGATTGCACAGATGTTAGATCGCGTAAATGTCAAATTGTGCTGACAATCTCGCATAAATCAGCCGATTGCGCTGACTTTTGCCAGCGCAATTCAACCGATTGCGCGAGAAGATATTCTTCATAAAAATAAAGAATAATGGGTTCGTGCAACCAAAACCCTAAAAAGGGTGGCGCAGTATGATCACATCTCTAAAAAGAGATGGATTTTAAGATCCAGCAAAGTCGAGAAACTCTAGAAAGAGTTTTCTATCGGGTTGTCTACCTCTCAAAGCAGGGTGCGCAGTTTCATGACGGGAAGGACGAGGCATCACACGAGTCGAAGACTCGGCGGGGGCCTTGTCCTTGGCGGTGGCGGAGGAACGCTTGGGAGCCATGAGATCGACGGAGAAGAAAGGTTGAAGTCAGAGTAGGCTCAGGGTTTCTCTCTCAAAAGCAAGTAAAGAATAAGTTGAAAGATCAGTGAACTATTTATAGTTTTTCAAAGAACAAATGGCCGCCACAGATTGCACCGAAAAAGCAGGAGCTGATTCATCCGATTGCGCAGACAGCTCAAACATATGCGAAACTTGATTTAAAATTCAAAATTCAAAGTATTTCGAAATTTTGAATAAATTTAACTTTCGAAAACTTTGAAGGGGGTCTTGTAGGTCCTAAAAAATCAAGTTGCACCCATCAACAAAGTCATAAAAATCAAGAAAAACAGCTTTCAAATAAACTGCGCAGACATCAGATTGCGCATCATCCAAATTGCGCAGCCTGGACTGCGCACACTTCCAAGTGCGCATGCTGACGTGGCCATATCATCATTACCTGACACAATCAAATCTTTTGACAACTGATAGCACAAAGAACGAGGAGACTGTTTGTTTATTGCGTCGCACAGTGCTCGAGGACAGCTGTACATGCAGCGCACTCTGTCTGCAGTGCAGTCTATCTCAGCGCCATCCATGCTAGCGTAATCCAAAGTCAGCACAATTCATGTGGCGCACTTCATCATGACAATTGACAAAAGTACACATGGCATTCATACCATCAATTGCTCGTTACGTGGCAACCGTCTACACACGATCATGTGCATTTCAATCAAATGATGCCATGTGTCCAAGACAGTTGGCCCACGACCAGACAACTGCCTGCGCAGTCTAATGCTGCTGTCACCCCCCGATCCTGGAATACATATTTTAATACGTAAACCGATAAATCGTATTTACCTTGTATTTATACTATATTTATTATGCTGTATTTCTTCTTGCATTTCCCAAAATATTCGACAAAATATTATTTCCTAATTTATTTTCTGCATTTGGGCCTACAATTTTGGCTCATTTGGGTAACCTCTTCTTGGTTCACCAATGGTTCATCATGAACCCTTTGGTTCATCATGAACCCATGGGTCCAAGATCTATATATAACTCATCTCATTCTCTCTCCTCTCATTTACTTCCTCTCATTTATTTCCTCCACCAACCAAATATTTTTTCCATCAACCAAGACAAGTACCAACTTGCTCAAGAGATGGATCCATAATTTTGTCAATGATTTCTTACAAAACTATTTGCCAAAACATGTTCTTCTCCTCAACCTATACTAGTTTAGAACTTGGAAGTTTCCATTTTGAAGCTTTAATTTTTGTAGATCTAGGTTTACTTTATTTTCGGATTTCTTGGGTTTTGATCTACTTAATCTTGTTATTTCCTAGTTTTGATGGTTCCATGTTGTAGAGGATCTCGTTCTACCCCATTTTGACCTAAGAAAGTTCCGATTTGGGCTCCGGATGAAAGTTTTGTGTAGCTTGGAAGCCATGGTTGCTTGGCTCCTCTTCTCGGACCAGTAGAGAAGAAGAGCAGTACTTGACCGCATGAATCTTTACGCGGCAAGTCTCTGGCCGCATGGCCTTTCCAGCCGCATGAGACTCGTTCGAGCTCAGCCGCATGGAAAGTCCTTCCTAGCCGCATAAGACTTGCTTGAGTACTTGACCGCACGAATCTTCGTACGGCAAGTAATTGAGCCGCATAGCCTTGTTCAGACTCAGCCGCATGAGCCCCTGTTATCTTGAGTCGCATGGACTTCATGCGGCTAGCTTTCAGCCGTATGAGTTCTTTTGCACTGAGCCGCATATGCGCTACTGTTTTGGGCCGCATAAGGCCCATCCACCATCCAACCGCATATGTATCGCCCATGCTCAGTCGCATAGGACTTCGTCTGATCGCAGCCGCATATGCTGTTGAACCTCGGCCGCCTGGCGATTGCTCCCTTCGCAGCCGCATAAGCTGACACCCCTTCGTCCGCATGAACCCGCCTTTCCAGCCGCATGCGCCTTGGGGCTCCCTGAGCCGCATGAGCGTGTAGTCCCAGCCGCATGAACCAGTATTGACCCGGCCGCATGGACTCACTCCCCTTGAGCCGCATGGACTTTTGTGCCCTATCTTGTTACCTTATTATTATTATTATTATTATTATATATATATTATATGCCTATTTTATATTCTTACGCCTTTTGTCCCGAGCATGATATGAGCACTAATGTGACCCCGGAGAACAAAGTGTTCCTACCTGATACATGTACCTGAATGACCCAGTTCTTGTTCATGCTCGACAAATGACTCGTAACTTCCCGTGGCGTATTTGCAATGATGCATTACATTAAGGAGGGTAGAACATGTTGACATACTGATTGACATGGATCCTCTTTGGGGTTCTCGTACTAAAGTACGACTTTAGGAGGATAATCATGCAGGCCACAGCATGTGAGTCCAAGATTTCACCTAGGGTTAAATTAGGCAACTAAATATACTAGATGCATGGGGAGGGCAAAATCCCGAGATCGTGTTCCACCAGCCGCCTTGAGATACTGTCTTGACACGCCGGCTGGTCTCCACGGATACTGTGTCATCTGCAACGAGTGGATGGCTGTATCCGATTAATTCCTGCTATATATTATATGTTTTAGCAAGGTGGCCTTACGAGGGACCGGTGCTCAATCATACCTGTCTACGCGAACCCCTGGGTTGGCTAGCCTTGCTGGAAAGATACGATCTGAGGATTTCTACATAACATGATGCGAGGATAACCTCGTCCCACTAGAAACTCGTAGACTTGATTGGCCGTGAAAACGACTTGCTTGTATCCTATTACCTTCCGTGAATAACTGAGAAAAGTGGACTGTCATGGTACGTGATCCAACCCATGTTCTTGTTTGATTGTTGGGTTGGTTATCGTACTATGACAGGCTGTGGACCGAAGTTATGAACGGAAGACTTATTCTGATTGTGGAGTGCTACTTCTGTGAATGACTGAGGAACATGGTCTATCATGGCATATGATCCAACCCATATTCTTGTTTGATTGTTGGGTTGGTTATTGTGCTGCGATAGGCTATCGACCGAAGTCACGATCAGGAAATTTTATTGTGTATACCTTTTAACTTATGTGAAAGTTATAGAGTACGATACATCCCGACTCCATGCGACACCTTTTGTCCTTGTTTGGTTGTAAGGGTGCCATATGGGTTCGAGGACGTTGCGCTACCCTATAATAGTAGCATAAGTATTACTATTATCAATCATTCTATTTAACTAGGTTTTTGATCTTAACTCTTGTGCCCCTTGGCGGTACTTGCTATTCGGGGCTGACCCCGCTGGTTTTGTTTGGCCAGATCTCGTAGCAGAGCCAGAGGACACTATCTTCCTCCCTGACATCCATGGTGCATACTAGGAGCATGGCGGTTCGGGGACTCGAGTGGATTTCTTCTCCACCACTCCTGCTTATACTTTTGCGGCATTTAGCCACCGGCACCTGTTAGCCGGATTACTTGATATTTTGTGTCAGTATATAATTGTAATTAAACAGACTGCACCAGTGTATAATTTTGTACTTCTGACTCTCTGAGATAGCTAAATTATAATGCTAGTCTCTCATGATCATTTTGATGAAGCGTCGGGGATGCCTTACTGCTTTATCTTTAATGTCCATTTGTTTGCTGATGTGTTTTGATTGATTGAGATATAGAACTCTGTGGGACCATAGGAGACTTGATTGTAGCATGTACCCCCTAGTCTCTTGACAGCCACGATCGTCGTATGACGTTACGTACCTCATATGGTGTAGCTGGCCTAGTCCGTCTCCGTATTTCGGTACTGGGGCGTGACAAGGTTTTAGTGGTGGCCCATGCAGGTCTGATTTTCAGACTTGTGGGGTATTGCGAATTATTAGGAGTCTAAATCAAAACTTGTTCCCCTTGAAAATCTATTTCGAATTCTCTGTCCTTGCCTTGATCTCTAACCTGACTTGCATCCTCGAAATCTTCCTCGTCCGGACTTGATAATCTTATATTCTTCTCTATAGGGGTGCTTCATTCTCAGTAGCGGGTGAGGCCCATGAGGAAGAGCAGCAAGAGCATGGCTCGACTGGACAGCAACAGGGGTGAGAACCTTCTCTAGTGCAGGCACGAGCAGAAATGGAACCAGAGGCAGTGCAGCTGCAGGTTATTGAAACTCCTGCAGCACCAGCAGCGACGACAGTACCAGACGTCGTAGCACTCCTGGAGATCATCCGGGGGTTTCTTGTCACTAACCAACAGCAACAGACTCGGCAGCAGGAGCAGAACGTGTTGCTGAACCAAGGGATTCAGTTAGCTCTTGAGAGGAGTGCCGGGATTGACTCGGGAGCATCAAGAAGGTTCTGTCGCTTGAACCCGAGGTATTTTGATGGCACGGAGGATGCCATCACTGCGAATGCATGGATTCAAGACATCGAAGCCATTCTTGTGGCAGCCAAGGTTCCAGATGATGAGAAGGTTGATCAGGTCAAACTGGTACTTCAGGATCTTGTCCGCGACTGGTGGGCATCAGAAGAAGTTGGTACAAGATGCCCTGTTCGTTGGACCACCTTCGGTGACAGATTCAAGGCCAAGTATTTTGGCGTAGTAGCTCGATATGAGCTCCAGCAGAAGTTCATCAGTCTCAAGCAAGCAGGCAAGACCGTAGATGGGTATGCAGCAGAGTTCTGCAGATTGTGCCGCTTCGCACCAGCAATGGTGGCAACGGAGCCAGAGAAAGCTATGAGGTTCCAGCAGGGACTTTATTTGGAACTACTACAGCTTGTAGAGGGACACGACTACTAGACGTTTGACGCTGTCTTGACGGCAGCCCGGAGGCACGAGCTTACCCAGCAGAGGTTGGCATCGAGGGCAGGAGGTCAGAAAAGATCTTATTCCCACGTTGGAGGAGGAGCAATGCAGCGAACATCGGCACCAGCACCCGGTGTACGTATTTATGATGCAGGAGCGCCACGGAGGACGGCCGTGTCAACTAATACAGCGCCAGTTCGGCATCAGCAGCCGAGAAACCAGCAACAGCGTCAGGGAGCACCCCAGGGCTGTACATTCTGTGGGAAGGCAGGGCACACGAGGGAGGTGTGCCGGTCAGCGAATGGCTTATGCTTGAGGTGTGGTAGTTCAGACCACCGTATTTCCACTTGTCCTATGATGCAGAGGCCAGGAGGGCCAGCTCAGCAGTTTCCAGTATTGCCAGCTCCGGTGGCAACCCCGAGTGGAGGGCCAGTATTAGCAGTAAGGCCCCTAGCCCAGCGTCTACCAACGCAGGCTCAGATGTTCCGCCAGGCACAGGAAGCCGAAGGCCCTCAGAGGCAGCAACAACATGGTCGAGGAAGGCCGCAACAAGGGGCTCCGCGGGGCCAGGCTCTCACATTGACCTTGGGAGAGGCTCTAGCGTCTAGTGACGTGGTGGCAGGTAAAATTCTCGTCACCTCATTTCCCGCTGTAGCATTATTTGATTCAGGCGCTACTCATTCATTCATCTCTGCACAATATGCTACACGGATTAGATTAGAGTTTGAGGCATTGTCGGAGAGGATGGATATACTCACCGGCAATGGGCTCGTAGAAGTTAGCAGAGTGCACTTTTCATGTCCGGTGGAGGTGTGTGGGCATTTACTGCCCGTATCATTGATTGAATTCCCTATGGGGAATTTTGATATCATTCTTGGCATGGACTGGTTGAGAGACAGTCATGCGATAATTGATTGTAGAGGAGGTAGGATCATATTCAGCATTCCTGGGATGGAGTAGTTCATTTTTACTCGAACCTTGAAGAATCAGGCCGGAGGCGTCATCTCAGCAGCAGTGTCAGAGCCAGGAAATATTCTGAGAGTGGTCGAAGATTTTCTCGACGTCTTCCCTGATGAGCTCCCAGGGATACCCCCCGTCAGAGAGGTAGAATTTAGCATTGAATTGAACCCTGGAACGAGGCCTATTGCAGACAGAGTTTACAGAATGTCGCCGTCAGAACAGGATAAGTTGTATCAACATGAGGAAGAGTTAAAGTCCAAGGGATTCATCCGAGACAGTAAATCGCCCTGGGCCACGCCAGTGATTCTAGTTCCCAAGAAGGATGGGTCGACGAGGATGTGCATCGACTACCGCAAGCTGAATGCAGTAACAGTGAAGAATAAGTACCCGCTACCAAGGATTGATGACCTATTTGACCAGTTAAGCAAGGCCAGTGTCTTTTCCAAAATCGATCTTCGGTCGGGATACTATCAAGTAAGAGTCCGGGAGCAAGATATACCGAAGACAATATTCAGATCTAGATATGGACATTATGAGTTTTTAGTAATACCCTTTGGACTAACCAACGCCCCCGCAGTATTCATGGATTTAATGAACCGCATCTTTCTGCCGTACTTGGAAAAATTTGTGGTGGTGTTCATAGATGACATTCTTGTCTATTCCAGCAGTGAAGAGGAGCATGAGAAACATCTTAGGACTGTCTTACAGACATTGAGGGAGCATCAACTTTATGCGAAGCTCGACATGTGTGAATTCTGGTTAGATCACATTTCGTTCCTGGGACATGTAATTTCTGGGACAGGAGTGTCAGTGGATCCGAAGAAGATTGAGGCCGTAGAGCATTGGCCAGTCTCGAGAACGATTGCAGAAGTGCGAAGTTTCTTAGGGTTAGCTGGTTACTACAGAAGGTTCGTGGCGGACTTTGCCAAGATCTCTGCGCCCTTAACACGTTTGACGCACAAGGATGTAGAGTTTGTTTGGTCAGCCAGTTGTCAGGCATCATTTGAAGAATTAAAAAAGAGATTGATCTCAGCCCTGATCTTGACGCTTCCAGTAGGAGCGGGAGGCTTTATAGTATATTGTGACGCATCTGGAAAGGGTCTTGGATGTGTATTGATGCAGCACGGAAAGGTGATAGCATATGCGTCTCGACAGCTTCGAGATCATGAGAAGAATTACCCGACTCACGATTTGGAGTTAGCAGCTGTGGTGTTTTCACTCAAGTTGTGGAGACATTATTTGTACGGGGATCGGGTAGAGATCTATACTGATCATAAGAGTTTGAAATACGTGTTCACACAGCGAGATTTGAACATGTGACAAAGAAGATGGTTAGAACTGTTGAAGGATTTTGATTTAGATCTTCAGTATCATCCAGGCAAGGCGAATATAGTTGCAGATGCACTGAGTAGGAGAAACAGTGCCTTTATCTTGACCTCGCAGAAGCATATTTTAGAAGACCTTCAGAGTATGGGAATCGAAGTAGTTTTGCCAAGAGATATAGGAAGAATGACCAGTATGCAGATTCAGTCAACCTTAGTAGAGAGGATAAGGGCAGCACAAGCAGGAGATCCACAGATTCAGAAGTTGCGGTCGGAGTATGAATCAGGCCGTAGGAAGGAGTTAGTGATTCATGAAGATGGTACGCTCAGGTTTGGAAACAGACTCTGTGTACCGAATGGAGACCTTCGGCAAGAAGTTATGTCCGAAGCTCATAGTTCTATTTACTCCATTCATCCAGGAGGAACGAAGATGTATCGAGATATCAGGCAGTACTTTTGGTGGAATGGCATGAAAAGAGAGAGAGCGAAATTTGTATCCAAGTATCTGGTATGTCAGCAGGTGAAAGCCGAGCAGCAGAGACCAGCAGGATTGCTACAGCCGCTTCCTATCCCAGAATAGAAATGGGAGCACATCACGATGGACTTTGTGATCGGTTTACCTAGGTCCCCGACTGGTAAGAATGCAGTCTGGGTAATAGTAGATCGACTCACGAAGGTCGCTCATTTTCTTCCCTTCCGAGTTGGACAGACTACTGAGCAGTTAGCAGAAATGTACATGAAGCAGATAGTAAGGCAGCACGGTGTTCCAGTTAGTATAGTATCAGATCGGGATACGCAGTTTACTTCCTATTTTTGGCGGAGCTTACACTAAAGTTTGGGAACCAAGTTAAGATTCAGTACTGCTTATCATCCACAAACCGACGGGCAATCAGAAAGAACCATTCAGACGTTAGAAGATATGCTACGGGCGTGTACCTTGGACTTTGGCAGATCTTGGGAGGATCACCTTCATCTAGTGGAGTTCTCCTGTAACAACAGCTATCAGGCTAGCATTCAGATGGCCCCATTCGAAGCATTGTACGGAAGGAAGTGCAGGTCCCCTTTGGCATGGGACGACGTCGAAGAACGGAAGTTGTTGGGACCAGAGATGATCACGCAGACTGTGGAGATAGTTAAGTTGGTCAGAGAGCGCCTTCGAGTTGCACAGGACCGACATCGTCATTGGGCAGATCAGCATCCTAGGCCTCTAGAGTTCAGAGTTGGCGACCAAGTGTTTCTGCGGATTTTGCCTACTCGGGGTATCATCAGATTTGGAACCCGAGGAAAGCTTAGTCCAAGATACGTTGGTCCTTTTAAGATTCTTGCTCGGGTAGGCGATGTGGCTTATCGACTTGCCCTTCCGCCTTCGTTAACTGGCATACATGATGTGTTTCATGTGTCCCAATTACGTGGGTATGTCCCGAATCCGAGTCATGTCCTCAATCATTCTGAGTTAGTCGTTGGTACCGACCTAACCTACGAGAAACAACCCGTATCTATTTTAGACCGGCGAGAGAAGGTACTCAAGAATCGGATGATAAACCTTGTCCGTGTTTCTTGGAACCATCACACTCCGGGAGAGTCAACCTGGGAGCGCGAGGACGAGATCAAATCTCGGTATCCACATTTGTTTGACTGATAAGGTATATTTTTTGCACCTTATTGACACGATTCCATGCTTATCTGCACCTGCTTGTTTTGCACTTTGTGATGTATGATAATAACTGCTATGATAGTTAACTTGTATGTGATTGAGCCTTGCTTGCCCTGATTTTACTATCCTGTCTTGGCTGGAATTTCGAGGACGGAATTTTTCTAAGAAGGGTAGAGATGTCACCCCCCGATCCTGGAATACATATTTTAATACGTAAACCGATAAATCGTATTTATCTTGTATTTATACTGTATTTATTATGCTGTATTTCTTCATGCATTTTCCAAAATATTCGACAAAATATTATTTCCTAATTTATTTTCTGCATTTGGGCCTACAATTTTGGCTCATTTGGGTAACCTCTTCTTGGTTCACCAATGGTTCATCATGAACCCTTTGGTTCATCATGAACCCATGGGTCCAAGATCTATATATATAACTCATCTCATTCTCTCTCCTCTCATTTACTTTTTCTCATTTATTTCCTCCACCAACCAAATATTTCTTCCATCAACCAAGGCAAGTACCAACTTGCTCAAGAGATGGATCCATAATTTTGTCAATGATTTCTTACAAAACTATTTGCCAAAACATGTTCTTCTCCTCAACCTATACTAGTTTAGAACTTGGAAGTTTCCATTTTGAAGCTTTAATTTTTGTAGATCTAGGTTTACTTTATTTTCGAATTTCTTGGGTTTTGATCTACTTAATCTTGTTATTTCCTAGTTTTGATGGTTCCATGTTGTAGAGGATCTCGTTCTACCCCATTTTGACCTAAAAAAGTTCCGATTTGGGCTCCGGATAAAGGTTTTGTGTAGCTTGGAAGCCATGGTTGCTTGGCTCCTCTTCTCGGATCAGTGGAGAAGAAGAGCAGTACTTGACCGCATGAATCTTCACGCGGCAAGTCTCTGGCCGCATGGCCTTTCCAGCCGCATGAGACTCGTTCGAGCTCAGCCGCATGGAAAGTCCTTCCTAGCCGTATAAGACTAGCTTGAGTACTTGACCGCACGAATCTTCGTGCGGCAAGTAATTGAGCCGCATAGCCTTGTTCAGACTCAGCCGCATGAGCCCCTGTTATCTTGAGTCGCATGGACTTCATGCGGATAGCTTTCAGCCGCATGAGTTCTTTTGCACTGAGCCGCATATGCGCTACTGTTTTGGGCCGCATAAGGCCCATCCACCATCCAGCCGCATATGTATCGCCCATGCTCAGTCGCATAGGACTTCGTCTGATCGCAGCCGCATATGCTGTTGAACCTCGGCCGCCTGGCGATTGCTTCCTTCGCAGCCGCATAAGCTGACACCCCTTCGTCCGCATGAACCCGTCTTTCCAGCCGCATGCGCCTTGGGGCTCCCTGAGCCGCATGAGCGTGTAGTCCCAGCCGCATGAACCAGTATTGTCCCGGCCGCATGGACTCACTCCCCTTGAGCCGTATGGACTTTTGTGCCCTATCTTGTTACCTTGTTATTATTATTATTATATATATTATATGCCCATTTTATATTCTTACGCCCTTTGTCCCGAGCATGATATGAGCACTAATGTGACCCCGGAGAACAAAGTGTTCCTACCTGATACATGTACCTGAATGACCCAGTTCTTGTTCATGCTCGACAAATGACTCGTAACTCCCCGTGGTGTATTTGCAATGATGCATTACACTAAGGAGGGTAGAACATGTTGACATACTGATTGACGTGGATCCTCTTTGGGGTACTCGTACTAAAGTACGACTTTAGGAGGATAATCATGCAGGCCACAGCATGTGAGTCCAAGATTTCACCTAGGGTTAAATTAGGCAACTAAATATACTAGATGCATGGGGAGGGCAAAATCCTGAGATCGTGTTCCACCAGCCGCCTTGAGATACTGTCTTGACGTGCCGGCTGGTCTCCATGGATACTGTATCATCTGCAACGAGTGGATGACTGTATCCGATTAATTCCTGCTATATATTATATGTTTTAGCAAGGTGGCCTTACGAGGGACCGGTGCTCAATCACACCTGTCTACGCGAACCCCTGGGTTGGCTAGCCTTGCTGGAAAGATACGATCTGAGGATTTCTACATAACATGATGCGAGGATAACCTCGTCCCACTAGAAACTCGTAGACTTGATTGGCCGTGAAAACGATATGCTTGTATCCTATTACCTTCTGTGAATAACTGAGGAAAGCGGACTGTCATGGTACGTGATCCAACCCATGTTCTTGTTTGATTGTTGGGTTGGTTATCGTACTATGACAGGCTGTAGACCGAAGTTATGAACGGAAGACTTATTCTGATTGTGGAGTGCTACTTCTGTGAATGACTGAGGAATATGGTCTATCATGGCACATGATCCAACCCATGTTCTTGTTTGATTGTTGGGTTGGTTATTGTGCTGCGATAGGCTATCGATCGAAGTCACGATCAGGAAATTTTATTGTGTATACCTTTTAACTTATGTGAAAGTTATAGAGTACGACACGTCCCGACTCCATGCGGCACCTTTTGTCCTTGTTTGGTTGTAAGGGTGCCATATGGGTTCGAGGACGTTGCGCTACCCTATAATAGTAGCATAAGTATTACTATTATCAATCATTCTATTTAACTGGGTTTTTGATCTTAACTCTTGTGCCCCTTTGGCGGTACTTGCTATTTGGGGCTGACCCCGCTGGTTTTGTTTGGCCAGATCTCGTAGCAGAGCCAGAGGACACTATCTTCCTCCCTGACATCCATGGTGCATACTAGGAGCATGGCGGTTCGGGGACTCGAGTGGGTTTCTTCTCCACCACTCCTGCTTATACTTTTACGACGTTTAGCCACCGGCACCTGTTAGCCGGATTACTTGATATTTTGTGTCAGTATATAATTGTAATTAAACAGACTGCAGCTGTGTATAATTTTATACTCCTGACTCTCTGAGATAGCTAAATTATAATGCTAGTCTCTCATGATCATTTTGATGAAGCGTCGGGGACGCCTTACTGCTTTATCTTTAATGTTCATTTGTTTGCTGATGTGTTTTGATTGATTGAGACATAGAACTCTGTGGGACCATAGGAGACTTGATTGTAGCATGTACCCCCTAGTCTCTCGACAGCCACGATCGCCGTATGACGTTACGTACCTCATATGGTGTAGCTGGCCTAGTCCGTCTCCGTATTTCGGTACTGGGGCGTGACAGCTACGCAATCCAGTGCCTGTGCAATCCAACTTGCATCATCCAGAATAACTAAAAGTTAGTTATTTCCAGAACTCTATAAATAGAGTTTCAAGTCTTCATTCAAGAGGATCAGACAAAAGTTCAAAAATATCAGAGAGTTCAGGAGTTCTTGTCCAAGTGCTGCTGCATTCTTTCGAGGCTTTTGCCTTCAAATTCAGAGACTACCGTGTTCAAAGTTCACATCGTCCAAGGGATAAAGCAATCGTCTTCTAGATTGGATTCCTACAGTTGTACTTTCTCAGAATTCTTGTAATCTTTATAAAGTTTGTATCAATAAAGTTCATACTTTTGTTTTTTGCAAACACTTGTTTAATGTTAATCTATTGCATCTTGGCACTGAGCAATAGAGTGTGAGTATTGTCCCGTGTATTACATGATGAGGGTCGAAAATGTTTGCAAGTGATAACTTGTGAATTACTCGTATATAGCATATGTCATTTTAGGAAATTCTTGAGTGTCCACGACTTGAGAATTTGAAATAAATTTGATAAGGTAAATGACTAGTAAATTCAAGTAGATCATTGTAGGAGAAAATTTGCACTACCAACCCCGAGCTCCAAGGGCCCCATGAGGTGTGGCTCAACCCTGCTAGGCAAGGGCTCCACGACCTACTAAGTTATGTGTATTGATACATGATCGATTCATACGTCGTGCCGAGTTATGGCATAGTTAGTTATATGTTTTGTTTTATAAGTATATGTTTTTATTGTTTATGTTATATGTTCAAGACATGTATCATCTGCCAGCAGTCTTGTTGGGCAATAGATTTACAAGTTACTCGTACCCCTGGATATCCGAGTATCTGCAATCAGGTAGTTACAAAGTTCCTCAAATTTCATTATAGCAGTTAGGTTTGCGATTACCTTAGCTAGTTAACATGTAGCAAGCCGTAGGCATTGATTGGTCGTGCACTTTGGGTTGTACGTTACTTTATATGCTCTTTATTTTGGTGAGTGGCTAAAGGCTAAGTTCTGTTCGAAAAAAGATCTGCAACCCCGATTCTTGTTTAGTTTAAGGGTTGTGGCTCTAACTTCGAGTAGTTCCTAAGCTCCCTTGTTGCTCATCGACTTATTCTGCCATATAGCTGTATTGCTTATTATTTTAATTCAATCATTTTATTCTCAAGATAGGTTCATTGGTACCACACTAGTCTCAACTCGCATTATTTACTTTGCCATTTGTTGTTGTATTATTGTTGGGCCTTGTTATTCACCTCGAGCTTTTCTTATGGTACTTGCTATTTGGAGTTCTGACCCTACTAATTTGTTCGACCAGATTTAACGTTGGAGCCCGAGGATTCTTCCTACCTTTCTCTGGAGGATCCGTGGCTTAGATATGTGGTTCTGCTCGCGACTGGTTTTCCTTTTCTTACCACTCGTGTTTCTTGTTGTCGTTAGATAGAGCATATGTTAGCATTTTTATTTAGAGATTTTTTTACTCTGGTCAACATGATATATTATATTAAATCTAGGCTGATATGTTATCATGTATATTTGTACTTTACTAGTGTAGCATTTGTATTCACTTGCTTCATGATCATGTATGATAAAGTACTTTGGGATATCTCTTTACTTTCATGTTTGATATACTATTGATATTTGTTGTTCTTGGATTGAGATAGGATTTGTGTGGTAGAGTCCTCCCACTTGTCTTCTAAACAACCGTGATCGTATCTCAGGGTACTGACGTACTTTGCTATATGTAGCTGGGTTTGTTTCGCCCCCGCTCTCCAGTATTCTGGTTCTGGGGCATGACAGGTAGGCAGGTTCCCTAGCTTGAATCTCGAGCGAACCGTATGTCCGCTTGGTTGGACCAAACAAGGTGAAGAAGCTCGTCGGAATGATAGCTCGTTCCGATGGAAGACAAAATTCGAGGACAGATAGCCAAGATTTACGGTGAGGCTGATCGTCATTGACTTTGATCTTGGTTGTGTTATTAATGTTGACAGAATCTCAATGGTGCAGGAGGTGCTATCCATGATATCTAGATGTGGTGGTCGAAGAGTTGGAGACGACGAAAGATGCACAATAGCTCGAGGAAACAGATATCAACGACAAGGGATAACAGGAACTCTGTCGCATGGCGATAGACATGAAGTCCAGTTGAGAAGCCATGGAATCAACACCTCTCATCATACTAGAAGGAACGAATGATGTGTCAAGTCTGGATGTGATGGGACCAAACTCGGGCCGAGTTTGGTTCGATTAGAGTTCGGTCCGAACTCGTTGGGTTTGTAGTCAGAACTCTTCGCAGGGATAAAACTGAACTCAGGTAAGTTTTGTTCATTCGGGGCTGACCGAGTTTTGGATTTTAATCAGCACTGTTGGTTGCGTACAGATGTTCAAGATTTGTGCTGGGCTATTTAGGGTTTCCTATGACCTAAAATAAGGTTTCTCAACCTATTTATATGCGTTGAAGGTAGGCATAGGAGGATCATACACGAGAGATTCGAGGGTGCATGTCCACAGAAAAACTAAGAGAAAGTCCACACTTTGCTCTTAGGGCATGTCATGCGAGACAACAGGAAGAGGAGATCTGTTCGGAAGGTTGTCGCCTTCGTACATGATGATCTCTATGAGTAGGATGAGTGACTTCATTTTAATCTTCTACTTCCTTCTTGAGTTCTTTGAGGGGGTTGAACATTTGGGCAAAGAGTTCAAAGAGTTTGTATTCAGTCTTGTATTCTTTTGAAAGATATAAAGATTAGAATTTGTCTAGATGACGTAGTCATCGAACATATAGTGTGTTCGATCTGTCTTGGTGTTAGTGGTAGATTGGTTCACTATCTTCAAGTGGGTTGGCATCACTTTTGTGTTCGTGTCTGTGACCGAATTTGGTTCGGGTCACATACAGGTTTTTTGCCAACATATATGTGGTTATAAATATTTTTAATTATGGTTAATGTTTATAAATGTTCCTTGTCACGCTCCACTCCTATAATACAACAACCATCCTAGGCTATGCAACCTACGAATACATCGGTACCCACATTTATTATTATTGCGTGTAAATTTCTAGGATATGTTCACCATGGATTATCTAAGATTAAGTACAAAGGAATATATCAAGTGGAAAAGCTTGTAATTGACATTGATCGAGAAAAATCTCACTACACTACTCAGTAGAAGATACAAATCCATAATACATAATAACATGTAAATATACCTTAAATGATACATGATAAGGGAGATACTCAAAGTGCTCAACTTTTGTTGGAATATTCCATTCAACTCCTCTATACTATAAATCAATAGCCTCTTCTGATTCATCCTCCACACCTAGTAAACAATATTAGATCGTCAAACGACATACAAGTCTCGTGTCATGCCCTAGTCCCAAAGTAAGTGAGACCATGTCATGTGGCAATGGTTAGCTAATAAAACTCTGAAGGATATTCCAATCTAATGGACATGTGGAAGCATACTCCGATGTTAGCATGAACTATGGTATGTAATTTATAATAAGAAATACATATACACAACTATACTCATCTACAATAATAACAATAATGAAACTAACAACAAAACAACAAATTGATATAGTGTTACAAGTAAAGCTTTTGAATGTCAAGTCCAGCAAGAATGCAGGCAGTCGTGTGGAGACAAATCTACTGCTAGTAGACTGTAATTAAATACTAAAAAGTAAGATAACTAGACACAAGCATCTCTAACTAGATATTGATACTTGAAAAGAATTTGTACTAAATAACAATTAAATTTTAATTCAAGAAAAATGAGAGGGGATGTGAAAGAAGAGGAAGGGATATGAACAATAGAGTCTCATTCTTCCTCTTCTTTCTTTCTTTTTCTTCCCCTGTCTTCCATCTTTCATTTTCTTTTCCTTCTTTCCTCTCCTCCTTCCCTTTCTCTTTCCTTTCTACTTCTTCTTCTTGGCCCCTCCTCTCTTCTCGGGTTGGGGTGGCTACCGGCTTCCATGCCGCCGTCGGTAGGTCCCCCGCCAATGGGCTCGACTGGCTATGTGGTGGTTGCCCCCTCCTCCTCTTTCCAATTATTTTCAAATTCTTCTTCTCATTCTTTCTCTTTATTTTTTCTAATATTTTTTGTTATAAATGAATCATTGGTTGGTTGGGTGAGGTGTTGACATTTGATTACGTCATATAGCCCTCTTAGTTGGGTGTATGACACCTAGTACCATTAGGTGTCTGACGACATAAATTTGAAAAATTAAAAAATCTGGAAGAGGAATCAGAAAAATGATAAAATTATTTACTAAATAAATTACGTTAGAGTATGGATTAGAATTATGGTGACAGGTTAGGGAATTTGGAAGTTAGAGTGATTATAGGAAAATAAAATTTAAAAGGTAATTGTTAAATTAGTAAATGATTTTAAATTGATAAATTTATGATAAAAAATGGGCATAAACTTTTAGATAGTTATTTAAATAAAAAAATTTCAGATTCGTGGCTATTACATTCATAAATTAAGTCATCAATTATTGTCATGGAGTCCTAGTTTGCGATGTGCTGATGGCAAACATGGAATCTCCTCGAAGAGTGCTTGTCAAATCTACTATGGTTGTACATATCATAGTCAGGAGTGATATCCCTATAATATGTCTTATATTTTAAGAAGAGAATAAAGAGAGGTTTTGGAAAAAAAGAATAGAAAAGAACAATCAAAATGAAAATTATGTTAATAAAATGAAATTCTTTTTATATTCGTAGGCAACTGTAAAATGATACGATCGATAGGGAGTCAAACAAAACTTTAAAAAAGTAAGGAATCCTTGATCTTTTAACAAGAGCTTACATAGACCATAAAATATGTGTACGTGAATTTATACTCATATCCATTTTTTAATATACGAAAGTATTAAAGGAAATAAATCGAGCTACCAATAATGTTAAAAATTATTGAAAAGTTGCCTTATTTGTTTGAAAAAGCAACAAGCCGTCCAAGAAACTATCGAAAATACTACAAAAGTTTCCTAATGATAATAATAATAATAATAATGAATAGGTTGTAGTATGTAGGTTGAAAATAAATAATAAATAAGAATATTAAATGAGAAAGAATAGCGTACACCTGCGTCTATCCTGTGAACATGGATGAAGCTTTCTTGTGATTAGCGCGGGACCTACATGCGTCGGTGGATCAATTGACAATCCTTAGGCTCGAAGGGAGGACCCCATCGCCCAGTTCTACCCCGACGCATTGGATAGTCGCGGCTCGAGAAAACACATGCCACTCTGACAAACAAAAAAGGTGCCCGAGTAGAACCCTTATCCAAACCCAAATTAGGGGCCATCACCCAAATTATGTTGACATGACAAACAATTATTCGCTACCAATTTGGTGCATATGTTGGTGGAGATAATTTGGGGCTCTTTAGAAACATTTGTCCATTGTGGGCTCATTTTTTCCTTCCGTAGAAAATAATATTATTTTCTGTCTCGACAAGGTTCGACCGGTGGATCCGCTAGTTCACATGTGACATGGCACGTGCCGATTGGCAGGACGAGAATATATCTATGGTCACATGGATCTCGGCCTACTTCGTATGCCAAGGTTGATGTTCACATCATCTTGCCCGATAGGATGGTGAAATGCATACGGATGTGATCACACGGAGCAATATATATATATATATATATATATATATATATATATATATATATATATATATATATATATATATATATTGGAATAAGGGTAAATTTTATTCCACGCAAATCACAGTAAAAGTATTACAATACACTATTCTCACATCTCCCTCCCCAATTAAGGGGCCATTACAGATACATCAAATCTATATTATGTAGAATTTCTACTGGCGAAGTAGCCAGTCCTTCAAAGATACGCCTGTTGCGCTCCCTCCAGACATGCCAAACAAATGCTGCAAGTCAAACTCTAGCCATCCTGGCCCAACCAGGGTCCATGTCTCGTCGGTCTCTGATCCAGCTGAGGATCCCCCGGATATCTCTGACACTGCCAACTCTACCCAACGATCGCATGCACTGCTCCTCCCAGATGTGCCAAGTCCACGGACACTCAGAGAATAGGTGGCCCATAGACTCTGCGTCACTCGTACAGAGAACACACTTCGGGTCTGGAATCTGCATCCCAAACCTAATAAGTCTGTCCTGCATCATCAACCTGCCTAGGAGGAGGATGTATGAACAAAGCTGCATCTTGCGGGAAAGCCCCTTCTTCCAGATAAAGTCATACTCCGTAATCCTGTCATGAGTAGTTCGAACCAGATTATAGCAACTTTTAAAACTGAATATCCCTGCCCCTCCAACCGAACCAGGATCAACCCAACTCCAGGAGTCCGCAGTCAGGCTAGGATCGATAGTGATCCGACGAATCACCTCTCCAAACGGAGCCGTGAATGTGTACTCCTCAGGCCTCCAGCACCCATCCCTGATGATCCGACTACATTTTACTCTCCTGCTCGCCTCTCTGTCCATCTGTGCCCCCAAGATATCCAGAAGGAAGTCATTCCTCATCCACGGGTCCAGCCAGAGATCAGTATTCGCCCTATCTTTCATAATCCTACATATAGCGGACTGAAGAACCGGTCTGCACCTAAGTATAGCCTTAAATGAGATCAAAAAATTGTTATCAATCCTGCATGTCCAGAAATTCATCCATCGTACATATCTGCTAGCCAGCCACTCTGCCCAAAGGGAACCTACTTTGATGAACCGCCACGCCATCCGTACCCCAGAAGCCTCCCTAACCGTCCGAAGAGGTCGCAACCCCAATCCTCCTTCCTCCCGGGTGCGGCAGAGTTGTTCCCAAGCGATGGCATGCATACCTCCTCTCCAGATAAATTAGCACAAATGGACTCCACCTTCCTTATGGTAGCTACCGGAATCTGAATCGACTGCAACCAGAACATAGTGATGCCAGAGATAACATACCTCACCAGCTCAATACAGCCACCAAAGGACAGTCCAACTGCCTGCCAGCCTTCCACTCTTCTTTGGGCAAAGTCTACCAGGCTGAGACAATCCTGGTCCCTGGCATAATTGATCGTCAACGAAACCCCCAGATACTTCACCGGTAACTCTCCTTTCTCCACTCCCAGAGAAAGGGCCCGTTCCTCCTTGAGGGTGCACAGAGAGCTAAAGTAGACCTTGCTCTTCTCCATATTCAGCTGCAGGCCGAACAACCTCCCAAACTCCTCCATAGTATCTGAAAGCGCCCTCATCCCTCTCATAGATGGATGCAGGAATACCAAGAGGTCGTCAGCATATATCAAGTGAGACACCACCGGCTTGACCTGCCTAAAAAGAGGAATAATCTTTCTACTATGCATCGCTAGGTCCATCATACAAGTGAAGTATTCTATCACCAGAGTGAACAGGTACGGAAAGAGAGGATCTCCCTGCCGCAGACCGCTGTTGCTCGAGAAGTATCCATATGGAGTACCCTGAATGAGGACCGAAAATGTGGGAGAGCATATGCACTCCCTCACCCTGGCCACCCATCTCTCATTAAACCCCATAGCAAGCATAAGGTGGCAGAGGAAGTCCCAGTTGACCGTGTCGTAGGCTTTCCATAAATCCAGCTTCACACATGCCTTCATCCCCCCGACTTGTTGAAATCCTGCACCATCTCATGCGCAAGAAGACTGTGCTCAGTAATCGAACGCCCCTTGATGAAAGCCGCTTGATTCCGAGACACCAAGCCCTGCATAATCCCCTCCATACGACGACACATGAGGTGAGTGATTATCTTGTATATATAATTACAACACGCAATAGGCCTAAAGTCGGCAATGGAGGTTGCACCCTCCTTCTTCGGAACTAAGGTCAAGAAAGTGTGATTCAGCTCCTTCAGCAACTTTTCTTCCAAGAAAAACTCATGCACCACCTCCAGAACTGGGAACTTAAGCTCATCCCAATGACGTCTAAAGAACCCGCAAGAGAAGCCGTCGGGTCCCGGAGCCTTATTTGGATCTGCCTTCATCATAATATCCTCCACCTCCTCCAATCTCACAGGGGCCAACAACAAGCTATTCCTATAGGACGTCACCAGCCTCTTTGTGACAAGGCTTGGAAACATGATGGGATAATCAGTTTACTGATATAAGTCATAATAGAACCTGACTGCCTCCTCCTGAATCTCCACTGGGTCGCCAACAAGCCTGTCCTCTCCGTTAAGCAGCCTGGGAATGCTATTTCGGTGCTGTCTGGCACGGATCACATCATAAAAGAACTTGGTGCACCGATCTCCATCCTTGAGCCATGAACACTTGGCCCTTTGGGCCGCACTAATCTCCTGCTGAAGTCTCATGACATTGACCTCCATAATCAGGTCCCGCTTCCTAGCCGCCAACTCCCCGCTCAGTATGTCAGACTGTAAAGCTTCCTGAACCTCATGAAGCTCGGCCTCCTTATCCTCCAGGGAAAACCGCGACATCTTCTTCACCCAATCCCGAATAGCTCTCTTGACCTGTTTGAGTTTGTGAGCCATACGAAACTGAGCCGTGCCCTCCCGAGTATACTGCAGCCCTCCCATAACAACCTCCTCATATCCA
This sequence comes from Iris pallida, assembly GCA_029216955.1. Classification (NCBI taxonomy): domain Eukaryota; kingdom Viridiplantae; phylum Streptophyta; class Magnoliopsida; order Asparagales; family Iridaceae; genus Iris; species Iris pallida. Next base: position 1,811,118 of record JANAVB010032620.1, read on the forward strand.
GCAGAGAGGTACCATCCATTGTTATACCTAAATAGCTGAGTCTTCCAAGTGGGCCTCTTAGAGAGACCAACCCAGATAAGAGAGTGATCGCTGGTCCCTGCCGCTAGCCCTTCTGCCATGGAGTTTGGAAAGTATTGAAACCATTCGCTATTTTTCAAAGCCCGATCCAGCTGACAGGTAATCCTGTTGTGAACTGCCTTATTGTGCCAGGTCAAAATGTGTCCGGCTCTCTCTAGTCCCCTCAGCCCAGATAAGAGAAGACACCTCTGGAAGTCGTATAAGATCGGATCCGGCACTGGGTGACCTCCCACCTTCTCTTGTCGATGCAGTATGGCATTGAAGTCTCCCATAAGCAACAAGAGGAGATGCAGGTGCTCCGCCATATGACCTACTCGCACAATATCCTCCTATAAGGTCTCCCGAAGCCGCCTATCATTGTGCCCATAAACTGCTCCAAGAATGAAGTGGAAGCCTTCCTTATTTATAAAGAAAATGCCAATAAGCTGCTCTATCAGGACTTGTTCCCCTTCCCAACTATCTCTGTTCTACCTAACCCAGATCCTAGCCATATCACAGAGATCCAGGTTATGGATATGCGCCCAGTTTGCAGGCGTCCTGCGAGATAACATAGTCTTCCCTCTAATCTTCGTTTCGAGAAGAATAGAAATATCACACTTCTCCCTCTTCAAAACTCTACTAATCTTCCTTTATCTCCCAATGGAACACCTACCACGAATATTCCAGGCAAGGACCGATATTAATTAATTAATGTGGGGTCCCCCCTGAACTCTATCTGGACTGACACCCGAGGAAAGTGTTCCGTCCGTCAGATGTATATCCTTTCCTATTCTCGTCCCCGAGAAAGATACAAGATGGGCCTGAATCCTGGAGAGAGTCAAGGTCCAATCTGGGTTAGCCACGGTCTGATCATCGATCCCTACTGGCTGGAGCTCCTCTTCCCGTGGGGATGGGGCATGCATTTTTCTGCTATAGACCTTTTCTATCATAGCAGTCTCCATCCTATCTTGTCTACTATCCAGGGAACTCAAACCCCTGGTCACCATACTCCTCTGGGGCCTGAATGGGACTATCGTGCCCAGAGAACCCTCATGTCTCTGCGGGGTGACGATCTTGGACCTCCTGGCCCCTCCATCAGGGAGACCTCCTCCATCGGCCTGACTTTCTCCTCCACTCCTACGATGGGACTGGGTGCCTCCTCTGGCTCAACTACCTCCATCTGCGCTACCGAGGACGTAGCTGTCTCCGTCTCTCTAGTCCGACAAGCACTAGATGAGTGACCAAAGCACTCACAGAAGGAACACATTGGGGGGACCCAATCATACTCCACAGCCTGAGTCAAAATCTCCTCGGAAGCCACCTGATACTCGAGAATACTCAAAAGCTCCATTCCGGCCTTTATCTCCAAAAAAACTCTGGTGTACATCAGTCTGGTACGGAAAGCCGTAGCCTCATCCGTCTTGATCGGCTTACCGACCAAGCTAGCTAATCTCATAAGCAGAGGAATGCTCCAGTATTTTACCGAGAACTCAGAAAAGCGAATCCAGACGAGAATCGCGTTCAGCACCTCCTTCTCACACCTCAACTCCGGTGTCCACTCCTTCAAGATAATAAGTTGCCCGTCAAAGGACCAAGGCCCTCCTTGAATAATCCTGGACATATCCTCCTCTAATCCGAATTTTACATAGTAAAACCTGTTCTCACGTGAGAAGAACTCCATACTCCCCTTGGGCCGCCATACCTGTAATGCCCTGCTCCGAACGGTACATTATGATGAGTCGTTGACTCGAAGAGTTACGTTGGCCAAAGGTAAGCCTTGAGTCGATTGAAATCTATGAATCAAATCGATGCAAAGGATAAGTTCCGTTTGAAGCAAGTGCTAATTTTAGTTGATATGGTGTGCAGGCTATGCTTTTATGCTGTATCACGGATTGTGGCATGGGCGCGGTAGGCTGAATCAGTCGAGTAGTTCAACAAAATTGCTAAGTCAGGAGAGTTAGCTATGCGACCAAGTTGTGGAATCGAGCCGCTTCAGCTCGGCGAAACGACAAGGCGTATCGGCTTAAGGTGGGTGGGTTCTTGACTCTCTCTCCCTATTCCTTTACGTCTAATAAAATATATCCTTGTATGCGTGCGTAAGTTACCATTAAGTAAGCGAGCATGACTCGAACAGTTACGGGTCTAAGTATATGTTGAACATTAAGATAGAACATTGAACATTGAACAATTGAAGCGACATGTATCAAGTATACGGGTCATGGAAGGGCGGTGGTGGTAGAATATTGAAAGCCAATATCGAGATGTGCTCCACGTGTACGGCTTCGAGAACATTGAACACTAAGTCTAGAACATTGATTATGGCGTTAAGCGTGCCCTCGTGCACGAAAGCTACGAAATGACTAAGTAACGACGGAACCACGGTTATGTGAACAGCTTATGAATGAAATGCGTTGAGTATGAATACGAAAAGTCTAAGCCGTTGAGCGTCATGCACCAATACGGATGTGTTGGGGCATAATGCCATCGAAACTTGAGATAGAGAGAACGGATTATGTTTACCGAACATGAATATGTTTATGGAGCATAAATATGTTTATGGAACGTAAGATTTGGTTAGAATGATATGACTTGTATGCTATGGCACGTATTGCATGGTCAATGGACTCGGATGGCCCATGTACGGGTGCGGCTTCCCTCGGACGGTTACGACCGGGACACCGGGACCGTTCGGCCTAGGAGGGAATTATGTATGGTATTTATGGTGTACATCATTCGGACGGTTTACGACCGGCCAGTGTTGTGATAAGCTATGATATCAGTAAGTTTGGAATCCTTCGGATATTGGGCTCGCAATCCGTATTGAAGTGATGATAGGCTTACACATAAGAGATGCCAAGTCCATTACGGTGCGAAACACCGTAACCTTCATATAGATAGGGCCGGTGGGCTAAGATGAGAGTTGGGTACAGGCACATGGCCTGCCACCCTTATACATACGTCTAAGTTTATGTTTGGTTGGTTTGATGGATCGTATGATTGGGTATGTAAGTTCTAATCATTGCAGGCTAGGCAAAAAGGGATGGAGCTATGCACAATTCACTATGTTTATGTTTCAGATTATGTCTAACTGTATCTGCTGTAGGAACACGGTGTAGAATACATTTATGATAAGTTGCTATACATTGAATACTGCCATGAAACTGATCCTAAGGCTAAATAGTAAGATCACCAATAATGTTGCATGTTTCACTAAAAATTTCTTAGTGTTGGTTAGGTTGAGCGGGTCTTGATCAGTGCGAAGCGAGGACGAAAGCACTAATCCCCCACTAGTTTGCGTGCAGGTTCAGGTTATGATCGGCTCGGGGTAGAGCTTAGCTTGGACATACCGAGGCATAGAGTCCTTAGCGTTTCAAGAGAAGCTACCGCATAGGCGTTCGGACTTGCGACATGGAGATGTTCGGCCGAAGACTACTTGTTGGCTATAAAGATGCATAATGTATAGAACTATGTAATCCTTTGTGAGCTAGAGAGATCATGTGCATTGTAGCCAATTGGCATATATGTTGGGCTATTCAAAGCCTTTGTAATCTTCAATTTGTTATTAATAAAAGAGATTCTTATGTTATACTTTGTTTTCTTCCGCTGCTTATGTTATTATTTTGAGATAAACACTATGTGAACCTGTTATCTTGCCTTGCACGAGTGCAACTACAGGCTCGTGCGGCATCACGCCCCAGCGAGGATGATGATTCGGGTGAAATCTAGCGAGGACGAGCGATTTCCAGGATCGGGGCGCGACAAGTTGGTATCAGAGCGGTTCCATCCTCTGGACCGTGAACGAATCTCTTTGACCCTCAGTTGCTTCGCTATCGAAATCAGTTGACTCTAAGTTGTTTCCGCAACCGCATGGCTCCTGGATCTGCTCGATGCTACATTGGATGTTCCATACAATAAGTCTATATTAAGTGCGTACGTCTGCCACAAGTATGTCGTGACTACCACGCTATCTCTGGGTGCCATCGAAGAACGTTAGTCGCACGAAGTACAACGAGTTATGGAGTGTTGGTCGTACGAAGTGCAACGAATAGGGTGATGTTGGTTGCATGAAGTGCAATGATATACGTATTGTTGATCGCACAAAATGCGAGAAGTTACGTGTTGTTGGTCGCACGAAGTGCGAGGAGATATGTGAGGCGAGACGTGTTATGTTGCTATACGAACGGTTATGTGTTGTTGGTTGCTATGCGAACGGTTATGTGTTGTTGGTTGCACGGAGTGCAGCAAGTCGTGAATCGTTCGTTGCATCAGTACAACGAGTCGACATGGTAGGATACGTGTTGTATTGCTAGGCGGATGGATAGCGATATGTTGCACGAGATTGAGTAATGACCTTAAGTATCGAGAATGAATCGTTGCACGAGCGCAACGAGTGAGATTGGAAAATCGCGGATGCGATAATAACGAGTCGAGTTGGTCGCTAAGTCGAGTTGAGTAGGCGAATATGTATGTTGGCCGAATGTCACGTTGAGCTTCAAATAAGCGAATGTTGCGTGTGTGATCGATATGATTGCCAAGGTACGGTTAGATAAAATATATGTCGAACTTGAGCGGACGATAGGGCATGTTGGTCCAGTTGTTGTGCCAACTCGAGTAAGAAGAACGCTAGAGCTGGGATCGAGAAAGATCGCCACACGGGATAGTTGATTGGAAAATAGATGTCGGACCTATGTGGAGTGTGATGTCAAGTAATGACTCAATTTCGAGTGGTATATGCAATACCACTTGTGCGAGCAAGTGTAGCGAAGTATTGTATTGATAACGATAGGCTCGATCCTGAGTGGTATATGGAATACCACTTAACGATAGCTATGTTAAGCCATTTGGGGACTTGCGATAGATTCGGTCGAGACGATTATGTTGTTACGATATGTTTGTCCTCAACGGATGAAGTAGTGCCGAGACTCGAGTGGGAATGACTTGATAGAAGTCGATGCAAAGTATGTCTTGATGAATTGAGTTGAACGATTATGCGTGAGTTGTATGCATAGATAATACATCAGACGAAGAATCGTTAAGTATAAGCAGAACGATGACGGAACATAGCGAAGGAATGTTACGTTGAAGAAATAGTCGACCCGGTCGAATGTACGTGAGTTAGTACGAAGACTTGTTCGAAAACGTGTTGAGTAGGTACGAAGAAATCGTACGAACAAATTTGAGTTAGCGCAAGGAGTCGGTAGCACGACTTTGGAAGTGCGAGTTAGGGATATGGGAATGAATACGTGAATTAGAAATTGTGTCACGATTATGGTAGTTAGTTATAACAGAATTAATCTTGATGTGTGCAAGACTTGATTCGTATTCGAGTTCGGATGATAACAGTGATTGCAACGAATTGGAGCTTATGAGAAAGGAAGATGTTCAAGTTATGTATATCGACGATGGTATTGAGGCGTATCAAAGACGATATGTAATAACTCGAGGATACTCTGATCGAATGAACGAAAATTATGTTGAGCATTGTTGTTGGATGAATAAGATGCAAGTTAAGTTGATGTCGATTTGGATGAAAATGATAGGAATGCTTCGAAGAATTTGAGAATGGATGGATATTACTTGGATAAAAATGAAAGTGTCTTGATTGTTTCGAAGATAACCACAATGTTGACATTCTTGTCTTATATAATTGCAACTCCAGCATCGCACATATGTCTTGCCAAATTAGGGCGATCATTCTGCGTGAGCGCTGGTATGGTGATTCATACAGCGGGGATGATTAAACTTACAAGCATGGCAAATTGGATTTGACTTGTGGTTTGATACAAAAGTTGTTCGAGGGTGGTTTCGATGATTATGGAATGTGTTGAACTATGATCACGATAGATAAACTCAGACCTGAGGCGAGTAGATGTCATACGACTAGCAAAGATAGTCGACGGTAATGCATGAGTGGTTCGAGTAGTAACGACGTGCAATGTGCATAAGTGATTCGAGTAGTTAACGACGCATCAGTTGCACGGGGGTAGATAAATTATGGAATGGTATATTGGATTGGGTAAAGTCCCATAGGAATTGTCGGGAATTGATTTGGCTCCGCGATTGGATATAGCATGGTTCGTTGTAACTGTCCCTCATTGATGATCTTCAATTATCGAGCATAGTTTCGGGGTAGCTGACCCTAGAAGACTTGACCGCCAAATCAAGTAAATATTGAAGCCCTATAGGATGACCCAATGAAGTCGCATAAAGATTTCGTCGAGGATGAAAGACGATGTAGTGCATATTGAGGATAAGTCTAAGCGAGTGAGTATCGTGTTTCGGAAGTTAGCGAGTAGCCTTCGACTAGATCGATATGGTTAGAAAGTTTACGATCGATCGAATGGATACGTAGATAGACTTGGTTAGTCGATGATCGAGTAGATGTTGAGGAACGTGCCTAGTATAGTGATACGGTAAGGCGATTGTAAGGATTCTACAATGTACGAGAGCAACGAATAGTAGAACGATTCTAAGAGTGGTATCGTAGATCAGTTGGAGTAACGGTTAGGCTATGTGTCTTTGGGCGTACGATCTATGTTACGAAACAAACTAGTTGGGATTGATTCAAGAATTGAGTAAAAGATTCGTACTCGGTCGAGAATCAGAGATGAGCATCTCGTAAGAGACCTTGGGTCAGAAAGATTGTTGCCATTGAGCATCGTAGACTCAAGTGGACCTCTTGTGTCATGAGAGATTAAGCATGATGTCTGGATAAGTTACCTAGCGGGGGTAGCCCAGACGCGATGTGTAGGCAGTTCGAAAACGTGGGTCGTGTTGGGATAGTTGTGTACGAGACTAGTACGGATTATAGGCAAAGGAATTTATGACATGTTGGACTTAGTCCATGTCGTTAAGGCCAAATGTTATGAATGATTAGATGAAAGACTGGAGTTATATGAGAGATAGGAAACGATTGGGTGAGTAGGCATTGTGGAGAATTATTGCGATCGGATGCGCAACGGCTTAATGTAATGCATGCGTTAGATGGCCGTCGAGAAACTTATGAGATCAAAATTATGGTTTGGATCAAGTTATATGCGAAGATGTTTGCGAGCAGGACTCTAGGAATATGTGTTAAGGTCTGACTAAGTCGAGGATGGACTGATTGGTGCTTGAGATTTAAGTGGAGCTTGTTAGTTGTCCCGATATCCTACAACTAAGTTTGGCTGAAATGCATATATTGGTGGGACGCCTAAAATATGTGTATAATCCAAACTAAGTTGTATGATTCCAACAATAGTAGGACGAGATCGTGAAACGATCTAACGAGACACTTGGATTAAGTGTTGGTTTCGGTTCGAGGATGAACCTTGTTTTGAGTGGTATATTATGTAATGCCCCGCTCCGCACGGTGCATTATGATAAGTCGTTGACTCAAAGAGTTACGTTGGCCAAAGGTAAGCCTTGAGTCGATCAGAATCTATGAATCGAATCGATGTAAAGGATAAGTCCCGTTTGAAGCAAGTGCTAATTTTAGTTGATCTGGTGTGCAGGCTATACTTTTACACTGGATTACGGATTGTGGCATGGGCTCGGTAGGCTGAATCAGTCGAGTAGTTCAACGAAATGGCTAAGTCATGAGAGTTAGCTATGCGACCAAGTTATGGAATCGAGCCGCTTCAGCTCGGCAAAACGACAAGGTGTATCGGCTTAAGGTGGGCGGGTTCTTGACTCTCTCTCCCTATTCCTTTACGTATAATAAAATATATCTTTGTATGCGTGCGTAAGTTACCATTAAGTAAGCGAGCGTGTCTCGAACAGTGATGGGTCTAAGTATATATTGAACATTAAGATAGAACATTGAACATTGAACAATTGAAGCGACGTGCATCAAGTGTACGGGCCGCGGTAGGGCAGTGGTGGTAGAGCATTGAAAGACAATATTGAGATGTGCACCACGTGCACGGCTCCGAGAATATTAAACACTAAGTCTAGAACATTGATTATGGCGTTAAGCGTGCCCTCGTGCACGAAAGCTACAAAATGACTAAGTAACGACGGAACCACGGTTATGTGAATAACTTATGAATGAAATGCGTTGAGTATGAATACGAGAAGTCTAAGCCATTGAGCGTTATGCATCAATACGGATGTGTTGGGGCATAATTCCGTCGGAACTTGAGATATAGAGAACGGATTATGTTTACGAAACATGAATATGTTTATAGAGCATGAATATGTTTATGGAACGTAAGATTTGGTTGGAATGATATGACTTGTATGCTATGGCGCGTATTGCATGGTCAATAGACTCGAATGGCCCGTGTACGGGTGCGACTTCCTTCGGACGATTACGACCGGGGCACCGGGACCGTTCGGCCTAGGAGGGAATTATGTATGGTATTTATGGTGCACATCATTCGGACGGTTTACGACCGACTAGTGTTGTGATAAACTATGATATCAGTAAGTTTGGAATCCTTCAGATATTGGGCTCGCAACCCGTATCGAAGTGATCAAAGGCTTACACATAAGAGATGCCAAGTCCATTACGGTACGAAACACCGTGACCTTCATATAGATAGGGCCGGTGGGCTGAGATAAGAGTTGGGTACAGGCACAGGACCTGCCACCCTTATGCATATGTCTAAGTTTTTGTTTTGTTGGTTTGATGGATCGTATGATTGGGTATGTAAGTTCTAACCATTGCAGGCTAGGCAAAAAGGGACGGAGCTATGCACAATTCACTATGTTTATGTTTCAGATTATGTCTAACTGTATCTGCTGCAGGAATACGATATAGAACACATTTATGATAAGTTGCTATACATTGAATACTGCCATGAAACTGATCCTAAGGCTAAATGGTAAGATCACCAATAATGTTGCATATTTTACTAAAAATTTCTTAGTGTTGGTTGGGTTGAGCGGGTCTTGATCAGTATGAAGTGAGGACGAAAGCACTAATCCTCCACTAGTTTGCGTGCAGGTTCAGGTTAAGATCGGCTCGGGGCGGAGCTTGGCTTGGACGCGCCGAGGCATGGAGTCCTTAGCGTTTCAAGAGAAGCTACCGCATAGGCGTTCGGACTTACGACATGGAAATGTTCGGCCGAAGACTACTTGTTGGCTATAAAGAGGCATAATGTATGGAACTATGTAATCCTTTGTGAGCTAGAGAGATCATGAGCGTTGTAGCCAATTGGCATATATGTTAGGCTATTCAAAGTCTTTGTAATCTTCAATTTGTTATCAATAAAAGAGATTCTTATGTTATACTTTGTTTCCTTCCGCTGCTTATGTTATCAATTTGAGATAAATACTATGTGAACCTGTTATCTTGCCTTGCATGAGCGCAACTACAGGCTCGTACGGCATCATGCCCCAGCGAGGACGATGATTCGGGTGAAATCTAGTAAGGACGAACGATTTTCCGGATCGGGGCGTGATAATACCCTCTCTGCATAACCCCGGATCTGCCCATAGAATGGTTTACTTCCCAACACATACATCACAAACGTGTTTTTCCAGAAGTCCGTGACCTCCGCTATCTTTTCTGCTGGAAAATATGCTCGAAGGCCTCCTTCTACCTGCATCGGTGGCACATACTCCATCGACACCGAGCTTTTTTTTTCCACCCGGCATACACACATCTTTCCAGGATTTGGGACGAGGCCCGTCTGTGCCCGTACGGGGAGGGGCAGACGGAGGCCTCTGACCCCCAACATCTCCAGCAATACTCTTTCCTTTCTCTGCCATCGTTGCCTTTGGCCGCCATCCAGCCGCAGTGCGCCCCGGACCTCCTCCATGTCGTCGTGTGCTACCAAGGCCGATGGTAGACCTATTCCCGCTCCTTCCAGGGCCCGTCCGACTCATACCGTAATTTTGAGCCCCTCTTCCCCCTCCCGGACGTCCAACTATCATCATCAATCCGTCCATTCTCAGCCCCGGATCCCGATCCGAATTCGAAAATAGGTGGACTAATAATGGGGTATTAGAATGTTTAATCTTACTTTTGATTGTGTTTAAAGTATTTGCAAAATAGGTTATGTTGCATTGATTTTCCACATTAACCCATTAGACTTGGGGCATTAGTTTTTTTTTCTCTTCCAAAAAAATTGTAAAACTACTAACCTTTCAATTTCAGTATTTACAAAAAAGACTAGTGGATAATGGTAAAGACTTTGGACTATAGTCTAGAGATTGACTTATCAAAATAAAATATCACATCAAAGTTTTAATGCCCTACTCCTAGCGGAGGCATTATGTATGGATATTGATGTCGGTTTGCTGGCTCGAAAGGAAGCCTTCAGGAAAGGGCTTCCTTGTTGGGTCAGGAAGATGATTCATTAGGTGAGTGGGCAAGACTTTACTTCCTGACTCTTTCACGATTAATAAAGAATCCATAAAAATTGAATGTATGCTTGTTGCTACGAATAGATTCGTAATCAGTAAGAATGATAGTACATGACTTCGTATGCTTTAACAAGAGAAGGTGCCTACTTGCGTGACGAAAGAACTTTGTTATACTTGTTCATGATAAGAGATTTCATGCTAAAAGTTAGACTATCACTTAATTGGAAGAATTATTGTCATGCTTAAGAGAAAGAGAATGTTGCTATGTTTGTGTAAGTAAGAATGAGTGCATGCTTCCTCTACAAAGAAAGAACTGTATGGAATATCTTCTGTTGTTGAGCGAAATGATAGGAAAGAGAGAAGGAAATCAGTTATTAGCTCTGTGGCTTGAAATAAAGATAAAGGATGAAAATGTTTACTTGTTAAATATATAGTTGTTGTATAGTAAAGATTTATCTGATAGAAGTGCATACCATGCATCAGTTCGGACAACTTGTGCATAAGGTAGGGCCCCTCAATCAATTTTTAGGAAACTGAAAATCACTCGGTCTAGAAGAGATATAGAACACCTTGAGGTTTGTATGTCCTTACGATTAGGGGCGTCACTTCTATTGGTGAGATACGCTTGTACATTCCAACTGCAAATAGTCAAAGCCTATTAGTCAAGAGCTGAATCATGAGTCACAACTGCTAATAGTCACACCTAGTAGTGAAGAGCTGAACCATGAGCCACAACTGCTAATATTCGTGCCTACTAGTGAAAAGCTTATGTTAGTCCCGGGGCTTGATCAAAGATGGTAAAACAGATGCAACAAAGATCTACGAAGATACAACTACTAAATAATCCGATTACAATATGGAGGAGGAAAATAGAGAAGAGAAGATCTCTCGTTCTTCCTTGCAAATGTGTTGCAATTGGGACAGAACGAGTTACAATAATCTAGAGAGAGATGAGAAGAAGAACAATGCTGGGGTGTCAAAACACCGTTGCTCAAAACAAGATTCGCCCTACACGATCTGCTTCCAGGAACCAGCAAGTTTGAAGAACTTGTGGAACGCTCAAAGTCACCTCCGTTCTGACTCCTCGGATGGACTTGTAATGGCGGCAGTAGCTCTCTCTCTCTTTCTCTTTTTCTGACTTGTATTTTTCGTAGTACCACAAAGGAGGCCAGAAGAGAGTATTTATAAAGAGAGGGTGGAAACCCTAGCCGCCTCTTCAGTTATGGAAAGATTGAATCAAATCTCAAAAGATAGCAACGAGATTTAATTCAAATCCCACAAAGATAGCAATAAAATTAATTCAAATCCCACAAAGATAGGATCTGAATTAATCGTATTGATTCAGCCTTTCTATAACTGATTTGTAATCTGCACAGTCAGCAGAGCCTTCATGCGGCAGCAGCAGTAGCAGCAGCCTGGCCGTATGAGCCTCATGGCCGTATGGACCGCATGGGCCGTATGGACCACATGAGCCGCATGAGTCGCATGGCCGCATGGACCGCATGGACCACATGAGCCGCATGGACCACATGAGCCGTATGGACCGCATGAGCCGTATGGACCGCATGGACCACATGAGCCGCATTGACCGCATGAGCCGCATGACCGCATGAACTGCATGTGCCGCATATGCCGTATGGACCGTATGGCCGCATGGCCGCATGAGCCGCATGAGACCGCATATGAGCCGCATACCGCATAAGACCGCATGGCCGCATATGAGCCGCATAAAGACCGCATGACTGCTGACGTGCTAAGTGCAAAGTGCGCCAACAAAATGCCACATTACGCCTCATGAGCCCGAGTCCGAGTCCGAGTCCGAGTCGCTAAGCCCCTTTGGGGCTTAGCTCCAAATGGAATTAATCCAAGAGAATGACAAAAGCATTAATGCTTAATCCTTGGAGCCTTATTCTTACCTCCTAGTAAAATCACCCACATGGTTCCCTCCTTAGGGTCACCACCCCATGTGCATCTCTCAACAACACACCCAAGTATATATGTTGAGATAACTCATGGTGCATTTCCGATGTGGGACTAAAATTTTATAAGGCATGTTGAGAGCTAGCTCTCTCCATGTAAAAAAAGCACCAACAATCCCCCACATATCACAACATATATACGTGTCCAGGGTTGAGCGTTCCCCACAGTAACTGTCCATTTTGCATTAGGATAGATGTCGCTGACGACTTGAATCTTCCTGCATGGGTTAAATAACAATGTGATACAAGAATGGACTATGCCTTGAATTCTGCACCATAATTGTAATTCTTCCCACTCACAAAGTGTAGTTACGTGTGCTTCTGGCTGCACATTAAAGGCCCTGTGCCAGCCTGGTTTCAGTGTATAATTTTGGACGTCTACAAGTTTACCCTCAAGAGACGGCCTGATATCTCTTTTCATACACTATAGGTGAGTTCTTTATTAAAGAGATATGGCATGAAGCCTTGCGCTTCCTTGCGGTGCTACGCCGCTATGACATGGCCTGAAGTCGAGGCATTACCCCTACCTGGGAACCTCATCGTAGTGTCATACTACTGTAGCATGAGGTCTCAGCCTCTTTGTAGTGCCAACCTACTCAGCATGAAGCCTAAGGCTTCCTTGCGGTGTTACGTCGCAACGACATGGCTTGCAATGCCGAGGCTTTACCCCTAACTGGGTACCTCATTGTGGTGTCGTGCCACTGTAACATGGGACCATCCTCCCCTTTGTAGTGCTGTCTACAACTCTTTAATTACGTCATACAGCATTAGGCTACCTGCCTATTTGCGGTGCTACGCCGCTATGACTTGGCTTGCAAGGTCGAGGCATTACCCCTACCTGGGAACCTCATGGTGGAGTCACCCTACTGTAGCATGGAGTTTCACTCCTTGTAGTGCTGCTCTACCGTGCTTTCTGTAAAGCACACCAGGCATTCACTCTGCTTGAGAACTCATTAAGGCGTTTAAGCCACCCTTCCACAGGATCTGTTTTTTCCTCAGAAAATACATAGTAGACAACAGTGGTTATGGGTCCGTATCCCTTCCATGTTCCAGAGAACAAGTACCCACTGTTACCTGATAGTTTCCCAGTCAGTGATCCTCTTTTGAACCAAAAGTTAGATGCCTAGTAGATTTCTCTTTGAACTAATAGCATAAAACTTTATGGTAGGATTACAAAGACACACTATCAGAATGCCTTCAAGCCCATTTTACAAGCTGTGTCATCGACCAACTGGCGCTTGAGGCCCTTTGTGAACGGATCTGCCAGGTTCTCCTGACTCCGAACATCAACCACTACAATTACACCTTTTTTGATAAGATCGTGTACTGCCTTGTGCTTCAACCGCATAGTCCTCTTCTTCCCATTGAAGAGGTCATTTGATGCTACCGCCGCAGTTGCCTGGTTGTCACAGCATATCGGTATTGCCGGTATCTGAGCCCCAACTACTGGAAGATCATACATGAGCTCCCGAAGCCATTCTGCTTCATCTGCTGCAGTTTCAAGTGCATAGAATTCAGATTCCATGGAGGAACGAGAGAATATAGTCTGCTTCTTCGACTTCCACGATATAGCAGCTCTACCCAAGGAAACGACATATCCACCTGTGGATCTCTCGCTTTCCACCTCTGAACACCAGCTAGCATCACTGAAGCCTTCCATTACTGTCGGATACCCGTTGTAGTGCAGTGCATATGTCTGAGTCTTCTTGAGATATCTCATCACCCGCTTTACAGCTTTCCAGTGCTCAACCCCTGGGTTGCTTGTAAACTGACTCAGCATTTCCACGGCGAAAGCTATGTCAGGCCTTGTGGCAGTGGTTGCGTACATCAAACTTCCGATAACGCTAGAATACTCCAGCTGCCTGATGCTTTTTCTTGAGTTTGGCTTCAGCTTCTGATCACAACTGTATGGCGTATCGATCCCTGGAAGATCCTTATACCCATAGCGTGTGAGCATCTTCTCAATGTAGTGAGATTGTGACAGCGCTACTCCAGTGTCTATCCGGATGATCTTTATGCCCAAGATGACATCTGCATCCCCCAAGTCCTTCATACTGAACTTGGTTGAGAGAAACTTCTTTGTCTCTGTGACACAGCCTATATCCGTACCTAGGATTAGCATGTCGTCCACGTACAGACAAACGATGACTCCTCTTCCATCAGCGAACTTTGTGTAAACACATTTGTCCGTCTCGCTGACTCTGTAGCCGTTTGACCTAATAACTTTGTCAAACTTCTCATGCCACATCTTGGGAGCTTGCTTCAAACCATACAATGATTTTACCAACTTGCAGACTTTGTCTTCAAGACCTTTGACGACAAATCCATCTGGCTGTTGTATGTAAATCTCTTCGGTCAGCTCCACATTCAGGAATGCGGTCTTTATATCCATCTGATGTATCACCAACTTATGTATAGCTGCTAGAGCGATTAACATCCTGATGGTGGTCATCCGAGCTACTGGAGCGTACGTGTCAAAGTAGTCTATCCCCTGTTTCTGAGAAAATCCCTTGGCTACCAGCCTGGCCTTGAACTTGTCAATAGTTTCATCTGCCTTCATCTTCTTCTTGAAGATCCATTTACATCCGATGGGTTTTTCTCCTTCAGGTAGATCTACCAACACCCATGTGTTATTGGAGGTGATAGAGTCAAACTCATCATTCACTGCCCCCTTCCAGAAGATAGCATCTCTGGTCTTCATCGCCTCATCATAGGTAAGCGGATCTGCTTCCACATGATAGGTGACAAAGTCATCTCTGAAGTCTTTCGGTCTCCTCGCTCGCTTAGCTGACGGCTCTGCGAGTTCTGGTACAAGAGTTGTTTCATCAACAACAGCTTCTTCTTGGACTACTGGCTCATATAAGATTTCAGTCTCATTTGCACCTACATCATTTTTCGGAATATCCGAAAGAATAATATTTTTGTCTTTTGCAAACTTGTCTTCAAAGTATTCAGCATCGCGAGATTCGATGATATGATTTGACTCAATATAAAAAAATCTCCTAGCATCACTCTTCTCGGCATACCCCAAGAAGATCGCCTTCGTAGTCCTTGTCCCTAGCTTCTGAATCTTCAGATCTGGGAGCTTCACATACGCCAGACACCCCCACACTCGAATGACATTCAAGTTTGGTCTGACTTTGAACCAGAGTTCATGAGGAGTTACGTCCGAAGTTGTATATGGCACTCTATTTAGAATAAAAGTGGCCGTCAATGCAGCTTCTCCCCAGTAGCATTTAGGAAGACCCGCGGTTAGCAGCATTGAGTTCATCATTTCTGTCAACGTTCTGTTCTTCCTCTCCGCTACTCCGTTGGATTGAGGAGAATATGGAGCAGTAGTCTCGCATATGATTTCATGTTCTTTGCAGAATAATGCAAATTCATGAGACCTGTACTCCCCACCTCGATCACTTCTTAACCTCTTGAGTTGTTGTCCAGTCTGCCGTTCAGTTTCGGCCCTGAACTCTCTGAACTTCTCGAAGGCTTCGTCTTTAGACTTGAGCAAGTAGACGAACGCGTATTTTGCGAAGTCGTCGATGAAGGTTATGAAATACTTCATCCCGGCCTTCGTGGAGAAATGTTTGAAGTAACAGATATCGGAGTGCACCAACTCCAGAAGATCTGTGCTTCGATTGACCCGATGAAAGGGTTTTCTTGTGATCTTCGTCTGAGCACACACTTCACACTTCTCCACCTTACCCCCACATTTGGAGATAAGTCCTAGACTAGACATTTTGTTAATTCTTTTACAATGAACATGTCCTAGTCTATTATGCCACAACTCAAGAGAATAATCAGAAAATGCAACTGTATTAATGTCATCAAACTGGTTGACAAGCTGAATTTTAAACATTCCTTCGGTTTGATAAGCCTTTTCGAAGTATGTTTCTTTCTTGGACATCACCGTCTGACCAGTATTGATGTCCATCCTCAAGCCTGCGTTGCAGAGCAGGCTCCCAGAGATCAGGTTCTTGGCAATCGCCGGAACATGCTTCACACCTTAAAGCATCAGAGTGTTTCCAGAAGTGAGTTTCAGTTCCACAGTCCCGATCCCCAGAACTTCGGCTTGGGCCTGGTTTGCCATGACAACCTTCTCAGATATCGGCTGGTACGTGACGAACCATTCCTTGCCAGAACAGACATGGCAAGTCGCACCAGTATCTATCCACCAGTCAGAGTCAACCCCCACAGTTGTGACCTGTCCGATCATAGCAACAGTGTTAGAAACCAATAAAACCTTATTAGGCTCACCTTTCTCTGATTGTTTAGGCTTAGATCTGCATTCACTCTTGTAGTGGCCTTTCTTGCCATAATTGTAACAAGTCACGTGGGACTTAGTCTTCTGTTGCTTGAAAGAAGGACCCTTCACTTTTAGATTAGTGAAGTCCTTCTTCTTGGGATGAGAAGCCGCCTGCTTCCCCTTGGGATCTCTCGTCTGCACAAGATTGGCTTTAGCCAACTGTTTGGACAGAGTGTCCACCTTCTGTTGGAAACGCATCTCGTCCTCAACATAGATCTCTTGAAGTAGATCTCCCAAGCTAATGTCTAGCTTCTTTCTGTGCATCCTTGCATAGAAGGTACTCCATCCAGCAGGAAGTTTTGAGACGATCCCTCCGACGACAAACTTGTTGGGAAGGGGCATCTCTTCGTCTTCCAGTTTCTGACGCAACTTCAAAAATTCCTTCACCTGTGGCAGCATGGACTTTTCGTCCTCAAAGAGCAATTTGTGATATTTTTCAACCACAAACATTTTGCTCCTGTTCTTGTCTTCTTCATACAGATTTTTCACAGACTCCCATATGTCTCTAGCAAGTTCCTTCTTCGAGTAGGATTCTGCCAGGGAGTCCTCCATAGCATTCAGGATGAGAAGCCTGCAGATGCTATTTTTCCTTCTCCACTTGGCCTGGAGTTTGGTAGCCGCGTTGATTGCGGCAGTAGATCCAGTGTCTGGAACAGAGGGTTCTTCCTCCAACAAAACATGATCAACGTCTTTCAGTTGAAGAGTTAGGTAAACCTTTCTCTTCCAGACTTGATAATGCTCTCTATCGAACTTTTCCAACTTGCAGAAGTCCGATTGGAGGAGCGAAGCATTAATGTTTTCCATCTACACGGATCTTGCTTTGAGATTGTTAGTCCCGGGGTTTGATCAAAGATGGTAAAACAGATGCAACAAAGATCTACGAAGATACAAATACCAAATAACCCGATTACAATATGGAGAAGGAAAATAGAGAAGAGAAGATCTCTCGTTCTTCCTTGCAAACGTGTTACAATTGGGACAGAACGAGTTACAATAATCTAGAGAGAGATGAGAAGAAAAACAATACTGGGGTGTCAAAACACCGTTGCTCAAAGCAAGATTCGCTCCACACGATCTGCTTCCAGGAACCAGCAAGTTTGAAGAACTTGTGGAACGCTCGAAGTCACCTCTGTTCTGACTCCTCAGATGGACTTGCAATGGTGGCAGCAGCTCTCTCTCTTTCTCCTTTTCTGACTTGTATTTTTCGTAGTACCACAAAGGAGGCCAGAAGAGAGTATTTATAGAGAGAGGGTGGAAACCCTAGCCGCCTCTTCAGTTATGGAAAGATTGAATCAAATCTCAAAAGATAGCAACGAGATTTAATTCAAATCCCACAAAGATAGCAACAAAATTAATTCAAATCCCACAAAGATAGGATCTGAATTAATCGCATTGATTCAGCCTTTCCATAACTGATTTTTAATCTGCACAGTCAGCAGAGCCCTCCATGCGGCGGCAGCAGCAGCAGTCTGGCCGCATGAGCCTCATGGCCGCATG
The DNA here is from genome assembly GCA_029216955.1 of Iris pallida. Taxonomy (NCBI): domain Eukaryota; kingdom Viridiplantae; phylum Streptophyta; class Magnoliopsida; order Asparagales; family Iridaceae; genus Iris; species Iris pallida. The sequence goes on from JANAVB010032620.1 coordinate 1,829,244, forward strand.
GACCGCATGGGCCGCATGGACCACATGAGCCGCATGACTGCTGACGTGCTAAGTGCAAAGTGCGCCAACAAAATGCCACATTATACCTCATGAGCCCGAGTCCGAGTCCGAGTCCGAGTCGCTAAGCCCCTTTGGGGCTTAGCTCCAAATGGAATTAATCCAAGAGAATGACAAAAGCATTAATGCTTAATCCTTGGAGCCTTATTCTTACCTCCTAGTAAAATCACCCACATGGTTCCCTCCTTAGGGTCACCACCCCATGTGCATCTCTCAACAACACACCCAAGTATATATGTTGAGATAACTCATGGTGCATTTCCGATGTGGGACTAAAATTTTACAAGGCATGTTGAGAGCTAGCTCTCTCCATGTAAAGAAAGCACCAATAGCTTAACTGTGAGTCAGAGTTTCTAATCATGAGAAGTGACCCATGGACCATCATGTAGATAGGTCGCATGCATATTAAAAGAGTATTTTAGGCCTAAAAATTTGATGCAGGGACGGATCGTCGATCATGGATAAGAATCACTGTATAAGATATGATTTTAATTGCTTATGTTTTCTTATCATAGATTACACTTTAAAAGAATCTTGTTTAACTGAATTTCTGCTAATATGTCCCATAAGAATGAATATGGCTTCAGAAATATGTTGATCATGTTATGTTAGAAAAAAATAGATATCATGCATGAATTATCGAATGAACGAAAGAAAAAAATAGTTTTTGTTTATGTTTTTAAAATGAATCATAACTCTTAAATTGTATATGGAATGAAATGAGTGTAGGTAAAAGTAGAAAGATGACCATTTTTTTAAAGTGATGTTTTCTCACTAAAATTAATTAGTGACTAGTTCAACGGGTGTTGCTTTTGTTCATTTACCAATGTATTCTCCAATGAACTGACCCCCACCAGATTATTCGTAGGTATCAGATTCCTGCTGGATGTTTCGAGATGACGATAGATCCTCATCCTTGAGAGTCAGAGATCAAAAGGCGAATGGATGTTTATGTGTTAAGAGAAGTATTGTATGGAACATAGTTATTGTAATTTAATTTATTTTTAAAAGTTATAAGCCAAGTTAGCATGTATATGTTGGCCATTGTAATCGATGATACTATCAATAAAAGAAAAGATTTGTTCTTATTCCATTATATTTATTTAGTTTTCTGCATTATAGCTTCGTTGTGTTGTTGTTTATTCGGTCTATTTTATTGTTATACAAGTCTGAGCCTTGTACAAGTGTAACTTAGGCTTGTACAGCATCACGTACAGTGACGACTTTACGTTCCTCCGAGATTTAAGAGTGACAGAATGGTATCAAAGAAATTCGATCCTTTGGCATTTCCTTGATTTGTTTCAATTCGAAGATGTCTATTTGATCGATATTTTTTTGGCCTCCTTGATATCATTGATGAGATAAAAGTTCTATGCGATAAGTCTGTAAAAATTTTCAATGACGTCGGCATGTGTTTTGTTGATTGATGATGTCGTTGAAATGAGGACCATCGATGTTGAGAATAGTGGTAAGTTTTCTTTATGTTTCGAGGACGAAACTTTTTCTCGGTGGGGTAGTATGTAATGACCCTGCTCCTAGCATAGGTATTTTGTATGTATATTGATATCAGATCTCTAGCTCAAGAGAAAGCTTTCAGCAAAAAGCTCCCTTGTTGGTACTGCCGATTCATTATAGTGAGTGGGCAAGACTTTACTTTCTGACTCTTTCACGATTAAATATGAATCCAAAAAAAGAATGAATGTATTCTTGTTGTTAATAATAATTGTAATTAGTAAGAATGATAATATTTCACGCCCCATTTCTAAAATACATAGGAACTTAGGACGAGACGATGCCAGCTAATACGATCTGAAATAAGTTCCCAATTTAATACTACCTAGATGTACTACGCTGTAAAATGTACTAAGCATATGCTATCTAAACTACGTACCAATCCATATATTAGAAAATAGAGCAAGAATGAACAACATGTAATATAGTCGGCCACCCTATAATACACATGTCCGAGCAAACTCGAGAAAGAGTGAGCTTGCAAAACTAGACTATAATAGCAGGTGATACACAATAGAAAGGTAGTAGATGAACATATGAAAGATAAACATCTATCTACAATATACCTGAATATCTGATAGCACCTATCATTAACTCCAGCAAGTCACCATATCAACTAACTCTACAATCTGGCAGGAGACCAGGTCCTAAGAGGGACGTAATAAGATACAAAAGTACATGCCATAATGTAAATATTGAATAAATATAAAGGTGATCTAACCATCTATGTGAATCTATTTTGAAGACAACTTTGGCGTGTCTGGGTAGGTGAATAAGGATATAGCACCGAATCACATGTCGGTGTCATATCATGAGCCGATGCCCAAACAGGAAATAATGAACTATGAGTCAAACATGCAACTATAAGCCAAACATAAAACTTGAGGCTCATGACTTCATAACCTCCTCTAAAGATTATGCTGTCTAAGGGCTATCTCATACGCCTACTAGTAGTCTTTTTTGCCCATGGACTTGCACAAGTCATATCCATGACTCGGATAAACCATATCTCGATGCAAAGTCATCCTACCTAGACACAATCTAACTATCCAATAAGTCAATGTACCGATGGACAGTCAATGCGCAAACTCTATGTAACCTCACACATGGTGTCGTGTAATAATATGTGTCAAGGCCATAGAAGTTATATCCACAACTTCACAACTAAAGGTAAGTCCACTAAAGTCTCTCACCCACACACGCACACACCATATCAATGCCACCATCAATAGCACCCAGGTCATACTTGGACGTACACATTATACTATGACTTGATCCGGAATATATAACAACAAGAATGAAAAACTATAAACATCAAAACAAGGCAAGATATACTTGCCTGGATTCCCGAGAAGAAAAAGTTGTGATTCGGATCCCTGGCCCGAAGTTAAAGAGTCCTGAGAGACTATATTAAATATTAAGAATTTAATTAATAATCTAAAATTACTATTTATGCATAATATATAATTATTCATTACATATAACATGACAATAGACTGTCACATTTAACAAGAAAAAATAGATACTAATAACTAGTTTAAATTAGAAAATTATAATCATCGTTAAGTCACATATCTTATAATCTTCAAATCAATATATACTCTAAATACTCATATGAAATAATCATATGTGTCTCCTAGGTCTATCCTTTGCACATAAATACTGTATGTTCCTCCTAACAAGTTTTCCTAACATCGGTATGGCTTAGGATTATTTCAGGAGGTCTTCTAATTACCAATTTCATGTCATGACTAGTAGACTTATAATTTTATCCTCAAAATTATAATATAATAAATCAATACAATATACTAACATATATGTCCAAAACGGCAAATTGTTAAGGCTTTGGGTGTACAATTTAATATTTCCCTGAATGACCCCACTAAAGAAAATAACAAAACCTATAGTCTAAACTTCAAATAAAATAAATAAATTTAATATTAATTATTAAAAATCAGAACCTAATTTATTATATAATATTTATTTAAGTTACAATCACACAAAAATTAATGCCACAACTTAACTATGTCCACATATTGATTTTCTAGGTCTTATCGGACACAATTTTAAATTAGATGGTACCAATCCTAATACCTAAATATCCCAAATAAAATCAGAATATTATATATAAAAAATAATTTTAAAACTATTTTCCAAGAAAAAAATGCTGGCATATCTAATTTGTAGGTCCAACTTTATAACCAAACTAGTCTTTTCTAGGTTCAACTTGTCAATTTTGGTGACAATAACGCAAGCCTATGATACATAATTTTTAAAACAGAATTTATATAGTTAATAAATTGGGTTTTATTACATAATCAAGGCTTATACATGTAACATTGATTAGGCATAATTCCTTACTCATACAACACATAAAATTGGCCCAAACTAAACTAGTTTCCACCTCAACATACCAAATTCTAAGTTCTGAAGTCAGAATTTTCCACGCTAAATTTAGGAATTATAAATTAGAATTATTATGTCCAAAAAAAATCATGGTTTACATAATCTAATACATGGGTTAATAGGTTCTTAAGTTAGTGACAAAAATTGGTAAGGTGAACATGTTCATTTCATACACAACAATCGTATACATGTGACATATTCCAATCTAAATTCTAGATTTTACATGCTGTTAATTGGGCTCTAAAGACCCAAATTAACATGGAACAAATCATGGTTTGTAAGGTTCAATACTTGGGTTAACATGTTATCAAGTTGTACAAAAAATACGGTTAGGAAAACATGCATATATTTTGTTTTGCTCCCCACCTTCACATATGTGTGACATACGACATAAAAATTCAGAATTTTGTAACAACTAGAAAAAGGTTTCTACCTATGTCACGACATGTCATGGAAGTCCTAGACCTAGTTTGCAAGATTTGGGAACCAGATAGAAAGGATAGTTACTTAGAAATAAGTCGAACTCCAATGATTCACACCGAAGGTCAATTATGTCCACCCGAGTTGGGAGAGGTGTCCGGAGGTTAAAATAGCATGTTCTCGGCTTGAAACTCCTTTTCTAAAAATCCAAGACACTTGGCTACCCTCCGGACTTGCTCCTCGGTGGCTTTTACCTCTCGAAAGGTCGTCGGGGAGGCTCTAAAGTCACTAAAGTTTTAGCCAACTTATCCTATGGAACCTGCCAGATATTGGTTGTTTGGGAGAGGGAAAGTGATGTTAAACAAGAGGAAAAATGATAGAGAAGGAGTGTTTGGGTTGTAGAGGAAGTGGGGGTTGGGGGAGGGGTGGTTGGGGGGGGGGGGGGTTGTACCTTATTTCTAGGTGATGAGAGGAGTGGAAAGGGGTTAAATAACCACCGATACTCCTTACATTAAGCCATGCTTGGCCCTCCACTATACCAGCCATTAGATGTTGTTCACAAGGGTTTATGTGATCTAACATGAGTCTAAGACCACTAGGTTAGGGTTAGCTAAGTCTCCTATAGGTTAAAGTTGGGTTGGGGAACATTTGGTTCACTTATATTGGCTAAAATTATGCATATACACCACCTACAACCTATGGACTGACCCAATTTTTATGTTGATGTACTTATGTGCCTTAAATTTAGTCTAAGGCCTTTATGTTGAGGTTAACTAACCCCCATTTAGGATAGTTTTGGTTCGGTGACCATTTGGTTGATTTATTTGAGCTAAAACCCAACATATACACCATATATTAATTACATATGGAATGCCATTTATATAAGCCTCCGTCCACTAACCTTTTGAATCCAAAAACTTGGTCTAAGACCACTAGGATTTAGCTAACTAAGTCCTCTATATGTTAGGATCAAATTGGTTCACTATTTGACACTTGGGTTGAGCAATTTCGGTGCACCAATAGACTAGTATAGCTCATTAGAACATTTTTTTCTAGAAAAAAATGTCCTATTAATTTGTGGGTATTCAAAGAGTGTGTAGGGGTCCATTTGATCAGGAAACAAGCTACTTGAGTGCTCTAGAGTTAGTCTAGGTCATAACGTATCTTTGGGTCGCAGGGTTCGGGTCGAAGTTGTGTCTCCAATTTCGATTGGAACGGACATAGGTATTTGACCTATTTTGAACTGCGGTTTTATACGTGAACATTGTGCTATAAAAATGAAGCACAAGGAGACGTGTTTGAGTGGGACATGAATGGTATAAATGTAGAGGGGCTCTGCTAGGTTATGTATGCAAATTTTGTTAGGAGAAAATAGGTAGTGTTGTGCTACTTATTGCAAAACTACGAGAAAGGGTATAAATAGTCAATAATAAAAAATGCACTTAAATAATTAATTTTAACTTTATTAATTAAACAAAACCCTAATACTAGACTATATATTTTTAGAGGGGTTTACATGGTACATGACTTCGTATTCTCTAACAAGAGAACTTGCCTGCTTGCATGATGAAAGAACCTTGTTATACTTGTTCATGATAAGAGATTTCATGCTAAAAGTTAGACTATCGCTTAATTGGAAGAACTATTGCCATGGTTGTTAAGAGAAAGAGAATGTTGCTATGTTTGTGCAGGTAAGAACGAATGCTGCAAAGATAGAACTATATGGAAGAACTTGTGCTATTGAAACAAAAAGATATGAAGGAGAGAAGGAAATGAGCTATCAGCTCTGTGGCTTGAAAGTAAAGAGAAAAGATAGAAATATTTACTTGTTAAATAGTTATTGCATAATAGAGTTTTATCTGATTGAAGTATATATCATGTATCGGTCCAGATAACTTGTGCACAAGGTATGATCTTCCTGGGCACTGGAAATCTCTCGGTCTTTGAGAGATAAGTAACACCCTGAGGCTTGTATGTCCTCGCAATTATTGGGGGGGTATCATGTCTATTGGTGAGATGGTCTTGTAAAAATGCTAATAGTCAAATTTCATTAGTAAAGAGCTGAACCATGAGTCATAGCTACTAGTAGTCGTGCTTACTAGTGAAGAGCTAAAGCATGAGTCACAACTAGGGATGTCAATTTTCTCCGAACCCGACGGGGACCCAATTTTTTTCCTCGATGGGGGCGAGTTTGGGGATTGAAAAACTAGGCTGGGGGCCGGGATAGGAATTAAAAATAAATTCTGATCAGATTCGAGGACGGCTATGGGTATAGTACTCCCCGCCCCGGTAAATCCTTGACCCCGATTGCTTATACCCATATGTGCAACCTATTGGTATGATAGGTTCATGATCTATCTAGTAGTATATTTGTTTTATAAAAACCATATTTTATTAACTTGTCTTATTATTTTTTTGGAATAAAAATAAATTTTTATGCTTATATTGTACATAAACAATTGTTAATCGGGCGAGAGATGGACATGAGAAAATTTGACCCCAAAAGTGTTAACGGGGTGGAGGCGGGACGGAGAGTGCATTGTTTAACGGTGACGATGGGTAAAAAATTGAACCCGATGGGGAACGAGACGGGGATGGGGATTTCAATACTACTCGGGATGGGGATGGAGGATATGGTCCCCGGCCCCTACCCGTCCCATTGCCATCCCTAGTCACAACTGCTAATAGTCGTGTATACTAGTAAAGATCTGAAACGTGAGTCAGACTAATCATGGGAAGTCACCCATGAACCATTATGTAGATAGGTCGCATTCATATTAAAAGAGTATTTCAAGCCTAACAAGTTTGATGCAGGGATAGAGTGTCGACCACGGTTACGAATCATTATATAAGAGATGTTTCTAATTGCTTATGTTTTCTTATCATAGAATGTTCTTTAAAAGAATCATGTTTAACAAAATTGCTGCTAATATATCCCATAAGAATGAATATGGCTTCAGAAATATGCTAAGCATGTTATGTTAGAAAGAAATGGGTATCGTTCATGAATTGTTGAATGAATGAAAGAAAAAAAATATGGTTTTTATTTATGTTTTTAAAATGAATCAGAACTCTTGAATTGTATATGGAATAAAATGAAAGTAGATAAAAGTAGAAATATCATTATTAAAAGCGATGTTCTCTCACTAAAATTACTTAGTGACTAATTCAGCGAGTCTTGCTTTGTTCGTTCGTCAGTGCATTCCCCAATTTGCTTATCCCCCATCAGATTATCTGCAGATATCGGATATCCTGCTGGATATTTCAAGACGATGGTAGATCCTCATCACAGATGGAGATCAGAAGATGTGATATTTATATGTAAACAGACGTATTGTATGCAACAAAGTTATTGTAATTCAATACAGTTTTTAAAAGTTATAAGCTAAGTTAGCACATATCTGTTGGCTATTGAAATTCGTTGTAATCAATACAATTATCTATAAAAGAATTTTTTTCTTACTCCATTATGTTCTTTTTTTTGCATTATAGCTCCCATGCGTTGTTATTGATTCAGCCTATTTTGTTATTGTGCAAGTTTGTATCTTGTATAAACACAACTTAGGCTTGTACGATATCATGTCTATTAACGACTTTACGTTCCTTCGGGATCGAATCATGACAAAAGCTTTCAAGATTGTCCTAAGACTATAGAGTCTGCTCTGGCCTTTTTGTTTTTTAAAATAAATTAATACTGGTCACGTTCACGTGTGGTACACGTACAAAAAATATAATATTGTTGAAAATTAAATAAGAAATTATTTTATATTTAAAAATTAAAATATAATTTGAATATATTTTAATTAGGATTATTTATAGATATGTTTATGGAAGTTTTGATATGTGTTTAGTTAGATAATAACATGTACGTAGTTTAAATATAATTTAAATATTGAATATATTTTATAATTTGTTATATGTTCAGGTAGTTAGAAGGAATTTTTATTTTTTTTCCAAACTACGTAAGGAGATACATACGTGGTAGTTATAATTTTTTAATTTTATATTAATTAATGGAGGATATACGTACGATTTAGACTACTCATTTTTTGTGCCATTTCCAAGCCACATTATATTAGTAGAGATAGAGATGAATATTGTGAAGAGAGTCTTTTCTCTCACTCACACATGTTCGTGCACACACAAAAACACAAACATACATAAAGAGAGAAGCATAGATCATAATTAAATTTTACTTTTTAATTAAACCAGACTACATGCATGTACTTTGTACGTATTTCAATTAGAATATGGTAAGGCCAACCACCTTCTTTTTCAAGTGACCATTCTTGTGCATATGCTTTCTTTTTGTAGTGCTAAGGGATTCAGGGGTACAATTTTGGTCTTTTTGTTCATTTTCTATTGATGATAATAACATTTAAAAAATGGTAAGGTCAATAGAATTTATTGTAATTGAGACATGGAGAGTTGTATGGTAATATGAGACTTTATATCATGTAAATTTTATTTCTTGGACTCTTAGACGTAAATAACATACAATTTGACATAACAATATCATGTTTCTGTGAGTCTTGTTTTTGTATTTGTATACAGATACGTATTCATGTATCGTACCTTATGTTTTCCAAAATATTCGATGAATTTTTTGGTTCCCCATTTTCGCAAAAATACTTAATAACTTATGTAACATTATTAATTTCCTTGAGTTTGTAATAACATATTTATTACCAGACTTCCAGAGTGGTAGAATACATATTAGAAAAATAGTACTTTCTCCACATGCGGGCTGGCCCGCTCGCCTGCGTAGCCGAACCCCATTGGCCCCCTATATGCATAGGTCCCACATCGGCTGACTTGCCAATAGGGCGGCGCCACGTGGCGGGCGGGCAAGCTAGCAGGACTATACATATTGGTATTGCCACAGACTCGTGCTAAGATTTGTGCGTAGAACAGAGAACCCTAGATTTTCCTAAACAGAAAATTTCAAACCAGTATACTGCTGGTATACCACGACACACCGGTGATCTGGGACAACTCACCTTGGATGAATAGGATTCGGTTCACCATTTCGTCTAATGGTTTCTTGGTTATGTCTCACCCTATCACCCATTTATTTCTTGGTTTTCTTTTGAATAGACAAGATTGATCTATTCGAGTCATGTATCGCTGATGTGGCAGATCCAAAGAATATGACTAGTTCACCCCTTTTATATAAACCATTAGATTTTCTCTTTCTTTTCTCTTTTACTTTCTCTCTCCTCTCATCTCTTTTCTTTCTCTCTCTCTTTATTTTCTCTCCATTTTTTATGTGAGCTTGGAGCCTGATCTTGAGACCTAAGAGTGTGGTTGCTAAACCCCTCTTAGTAGTGGAGTAGAAGTATTAGGCTATGATCTCGACTTAAGTAAGTACATTTTGCCCAATCCTTGAACATATATTATTTTTGTTGTCATTTCTTTGTTTCTATGGTTTATAGGCTTACTTTTATCCAAAACATTTTGTCAAATACATTTTCCTCTTGATTCTTGGTTACAGGCATGACTATGATTTTGGTTTTTGAAATGGAATATGATTTCCTATTACTAGTATTGAATATCGTAGGCAATACTCGGTATCGAGAGTGACACGTGAGTTTTCACTATGAAACTTTGTCTATATGATTTATGAGATTTACCCCTACTATTTCTTCTTGACGGATTTGACTTTGGTGAGAAATTGGACTTGATTTCGGCCCCGATATATATTTTCTAGACTTTATTGTGATTTTCTATGGAAATATAAATATCATCGGTATACTGTTGAGTTCCATTTTTGTGGACCACAGACTTGATGTGTTTTACCAGATGTACCATCTGTTTACCGCCAGCACCCCTAAATTGTTTTTCAATTTTTTTCGAATTTCTTCCATTCCTTCTTATTTTACACTTTCATGCTTATTATTTAAGCATAAATTTTTGTGGTTGTCGATTGCCTGGACTTGATTGTTGCAGTGCCCGTGCCCAGTGCACGAGGTATCTCGGTTACACATTGCTTATATGTCACATGCTGGAGCACCCTGTCACATGATCATGTCGCACTATCCAGATATGTTGGTATCTTTTGTGTTATGTCGCTACTTCTTGGAGTTAGCATGTTATCACAATGTACTGTTCTTGACTTGTCGTTGATAGCGATACATCAATATCATATTTGACATTGTCCATTATATTTCTAACTTGTACTATATATTGTTTGCTATACTTGATATGTATTGTATTGTATTGCTCTTGTATTGATTCTTGTCGTAGCTCGTCGTAGCGCACTCCAGAACCTAGTAATCATAGCAACGTAGGTTTGCTAGCTTGTCATGTCTTCTTGCTTGTAAATATAAAACTTACCTAGTGTCACGAGCCGTACCCTGTTTAGGGGCACGAGCACGTGGGTACGTCCAGCCTACGCCGCAGTGTCGGCGGTAGAACGCTATATAGGTCGTCTATAAAATCTAACATCAACAATATATATATATATATATACCTGTCATCTCCGCACAGAGAAATATATATATAAATATATATATATATATATATATATATATATATATATATATATATATATATATATATATATATATATATATATAGGGGGAGACCTCAGGTGGGGAACCCCCTGGTGGCCGGCCCCCTGGTGGTCGCCGCCGTGGTGGGCTGCCCCCTGGCAGCGCGCGCCGCCAGCCTCCGCCTATGGCTTGCTCCCCTTACCGTCCCCTCCAGGCGGCTGTGCCCCTCCTCCCCGATAGCCCCCCTGCTGCCTGCAGTGCCGCCGCCCACTCCCCCCACGGCGTCGTCCCCGACGCCCCAGGCGTTCCTGGCGCAGGCGACGTCGAGCTCCAGCCTCCGCTGCAGCCGCCGGCCAGCCTCCGGCCGGTGGCGTTCCCCCTTTGGGGTCGAGTGCGCCCTCGTTTGGCGTGCTGCCTCTCTCTTTCGCTGTGCCGCCCCCCGTTCTCTCGGTCGACGTCGCTCCCTCGGCAGCCGCCGCCCCCGTTTCCTTCTCCCCACTCGTCGTCCTCCCAGCGGAGCCGTCCTCCTCCGGCGCCGTTTCTCCCTCCCCCACCTCCGCCCTGGATCCTCCTCCGGGCCTCTCCCTGGCGCCGATGGGGCCCTCTCTTCCGTGCATCGAGCCCATCTCCTGGGCCCACGTGGCCGCTCGGCGGCCACCAGTGGATGGCGGTCCGACCCTGTCGGCGCCTTCGTCGCCACCTTCCGTCGAAGCGCAGTCGCCCTGCGGCGGCCTCTCTGTCGCTGCCCTTCCTCCAGCGAGCTTCGCCCTCCCTGCGTGGACGGCTCCTCCGCCTCCATACGATCTCAGGCGCTTCCGGCGCGCGCTGGAAGCCACACCCCCCCTCTCCGCCGTTCTTAACCGGCCCCGTCCGGCGCCTGCCCCCTCCTCTCGCGGGCTCCAGCAGCCTCTGAGCCGCCCCGTGCTCCCTCGCCGGACCCGCCTCCTCCCCTCTGTCTCCTCGTCTCCCCCCGTGGGCGTCCCCCGGCTCTCCCCCTCTCCTCGGCCAGCGTCCACGCCTCTCCCGCGCCGGCCTCCCCGTCTGCGGTTCCCCCTTCACCTGGGCAGAACCTCGCCGTAGTTCCTTCACCCGTCGTCCCCTGCCCCGGTGGTTGGTCTTCCCTCCGCTGGTCGGTCGCGCTTCTACTCTCCGCCTGGCCCTGGGCCCCCGTGCTCCTCCGCTCCGCCGCCGGAGACCCGCCTTTCGTCCCCACTCAGCGCCTCCGCTCCGTTCTGGATTCGTCGCCGGAGCCCCGTCCGGCGTTCGCCAACGCCGGAGCCCCCAGCCCCCTTCGCCGGAACTCCCTCCCCCCGCCCCTCGGCCTTCCCCCGAGCCGGAGTTCTCTTCTCCGCCGGGCTTCTCCGCTGGCGCGTCCCCCATGTTGGAGGGGGCCCGAGGCGGCCTCGGGCCGCGCGCCCATTGGGCAGTCCCCCCCTTTGGGCAGTGTGCCCCTCTGTCTCCTCGGGCAGTCCCCCCCCCAACTCGGTTTTCGTGCGTCGTATTTTCAAAAGTTTGAATTTTCGAATTTTCAAAAAAAAAGGGGACAGTGAACCCAGAACCCCCCCGCATGTGGCGCGATTCCCCCTCACGTGCTGCGGTCTACCGTCGTTGGTCTATTGGGTTTGCCTAATTCCAAACGAGGAACATTCAGATTTGGATCCCTCCCAAATCCGATTAACCTTTTTTTAGTATTTCCTAGTGTTGCTTTTATTTTCTCGTCTCTCAGGGCTTTTTTGTGTGTTCCAGCTCTGCACTTGTATTGCTCTTCATGAGCTCCCCTTGGTTTTCAATAAAATCGCTTTTGGTTCAAAAATATATATATATATATATATATATATATATATATATATATATATATATATATATATATATATACATAACTCAATCACATGAATCTAAGGAAGATACACACGAAAGATAAAGATATAATGGAAATAGGAAAGCTGGAAATAGATACAAGTCACAGAGTCACAACCAGAAGTAGAGAGTATATCACAATGTACATATCCCAAAATAATAATATACTACAAGCCAAAATGATAAACTGGAACGCAGTCCAGTCAAACCTACTAGTCTAGATCCCTACCGGTGGTGCATCCTCTAAAGGCACCGGCTTCACTAAATCTAAGTGGTAATCTGCGTCTACGTCAAACCCATAGAAGATCGGGCAGTCTGCATCTGAATCCTCTAAAAAATACAACAAAGTTATCTTGTCAGGATATGAGAAAGTACAAATGCTAACCGCAGTTCCATGTGAATTGACAAATTCTATAAGAGACAGTTATAATAAAATACAAGATAAAATATCAAGACTGGAATATTGTGGTGGTGGTGGTATTTGAGTGTGTTTGATTAAGAGAGTGAAGGGGAAGGAAGAAGTGTAATGTGTTGTGTGAGTGTATATATATATATATATATATATATATATATATATATGAATAGATAGAGAGAGAGAGAGAGAGAGAGAGAGAGAGAGATGGATAGATAAGATAAGAGGATAGAAGAGAGTGAAGAGAGGAAGGGGGAAGCTGCTGCCAAAGGCAGCAGTAAAGAAGCATCAGCAGCAGTCCCCACAGGGGACTGTATTTTTTCTCAAAGCAGCAGCAGCTGCTGCTGAATTCAGTAGCTTGAGGCTGCTGTTAGCAGCCCCATGACCCCCTATATACCATCCTATATGCCACACTATATAACCCCATGATTAGTGACTAGTTAGAGTGGTTTGAGTTAGTTGTTTGAGTGGTGTTTAGTGGTTAGAATGTTGGTGGTCGAGTGGTAAATGTTAAGGTAAGTTATATGTTAGTATATGTTAGAAGGGTAATTGTTAAGGTAATGGTTTGAGTTAAAGTATTTGATATTGAGGGTAAGGTGAATATGAGAGAGTTGGTATTTTAGTATTAGGATTGGATATAGTGTTATAGATTTGGATACGGGCTAGAGTGAGAGTGAGAGGTTGTACCATCTTGGTATCACACCTAGTCTTGCATACCCGAGGGGAGTACCATGTGTATGGAGAATTTTTGGATATATACCACAATCTGAAATTCTAAATAAAAAATTTCAGGATAATTGACTACTCCCCTATATTCATTGGAAGGGGATGTTTTCAGGTTACATGTAGTCCCTTTATTTCGGCCCCACCTGTAGATTTGGAGCTCTCTGTTGTGAGGGGAACACTTATAGCTCACCGTTGAGTGATCGCATCTTGTCTTGATATGTTATTAGCTCGTCGTCGAGTGATACATATATGAGCACACATGAGGGTAGTGCATACTATCCTTGCACTTGTCTTTACATGATTGGTCTAGATAATTCGGGAAGACTGCAAGTACGTGTGACCGTTTGAGAATTCTCAAAATGCATATGTTAGTAACTAGAATTTGTGTTAACCCTAGCTAACAGTAGCAAGCCGTACTTCTTAATTAGTTGTGATTGATAAATGGAGTCAACTTCCTGCTTGTATACTTGTTCTTATATCATGTTCATATATTTGTTCTTGTACTTGTACTTGTACATGTTCATGACCCTGTACTCTCATGCTATACATGACTCATTTATTATACATGTTTCCATGATTCCTGTTTACTTTACTGTCACATGTCCACTGTTATTTTACATGTTTCAATGTTTACTTTTTGTCACATGTTATTTACTTGATGTCTTCCATATATGTCTTTATTATGCTTGCATGCTAGTTTTAGTTCATATAGTGACTTCCTTCTGTATGACTTATACTCTTACTAGCATTTTGTGTATATTTTACACTACAACTACAGCTGATCATATATGACTTGTACTCTTACTAGTTCTTTATTTTGTACTACTAGTTTCATGATCATCTATATATACATAGTTTGGGATGCTTTACTATTTTTTATCTGATGATCAAATATCTTGTTTCTTACTTGCTTGTGATTGGGACACCTAGGATTGCTTGACTAATATTGACTATTGTATTGTCTCGTAACCCCATGTCTTATACAGCCATGACCGTTCTCGGGTATCGGCTTAGTCGGATATATGTAGCTAGTCTTGTCCATTTTCGCTCTCCAGTATTCTGGTTATGGGACGTGACATAGGTCTATCATGTTCCCTTGATTTGATCCTTGTGTCATTAAACTTTCAGCAACACTGTTCTTGGTCCTTTCGATCAATTGGTTAGAGTTCTGCCGATGACATGCCAGTAACTTCTTGAGGATCAGTCTCATCATTCGGGAGCAGAGATCAGAGTAGCTTTTGGGGCTGAGTGTCACGCTCGACCCTTGGAATACTTTTTTTTTATGCTCAAACATGTCTTTGTAAATTGTATTATATTGTTGTAGATTGACTATCAATTGGAGGACAATACTTGATTCGAAAAGATATTTACGACTTGTCGTCTATGGATAAACAAGTTACAGAAGTTGATAGATAAACAAGCTAGAGACTTGGTCATCTATAGATAAACAAGTTGCAGAAGTTAATAGATAAACAAGTTGCAAATGGTGAACATGTATTTAATGTGGATGATCTGAGATGAGATATTAGTAGTCTAGGACATGAATCGTCATTAATAATTCAACAAATAATAATAGCAAAAATTAATTGAGAACGTTATATAATGTACTTGTTTGAAAATTAGCCCAAGATTGGGAATTTGAGATGGGGACGGGCTTTGTAGGCTTTTGGAGGTGGGTACATTAAAAAGGAGTACTTTGGTATGGACCACGTATTTGGCCCGTTGCCAGATGGTGGCACCTGACGTTCACGTGACATGGAGAGGGTCAGGGAGCAGATGCGGACACGTGGACGGCTGTTAAAACTTTTCCGCATCGATCGGCGTGATCCTAATAAGAGCATCTCCAACCCTATTGTGAGTTTGAAAAAAATGGTTGTCACATAGGAATGACAACCATTTTTTCCAATAGTACTTTTCCAATGCAAATGTGAAATAAAGTGTGGAGTTGACATGGCAATGACATGGCAAAGACAATGTGAAGTTGGTTGTCTAGATCTAGACAATGCACTTCACAATGACTTTGTCTCCACATCATCAATTATGAATAGAAATATTTATAAAAAAGTTGAAGAAGTGGAGAAGTTGTCTTGGAAGTTGGAAAAAATATTTTTTATTATCCCCTCAATACTTTTGCATTGGAAAGAGTTTTTTTATCTCATTGTCTTTTGAGATATAATTTTGCCACATAAATAAGACATTATCTTGTGGCTCATGCCACATAGGAGTCACCTAAGACTCATAACACTTAACAAAACAATAGGATTGGAGATGCTCTAAGGACCGTACAGGATAAGGTATAGGGGCGTACAAAATGGTGGGGACCACTGGATCCCGCTTTGCCCCCTCGTTTCTGACACGTGTCAAGATGGTTTTGGAGTTTTTGTGTGCGTTTGTTTGTTCTGTATGCGTGTGGAGGGGCCTACGAAATGCTAAGGCCCAAGAAAAAAGTCGAGTTCAAAGTTTTAAAAACTGGACAGTGACCAGTAAGGCAGTATTCCGTTATGAACCGAAAACTGAACTAAAAACCAAACCGAGTCAGTCTGATTTTGAAAAAGGATTCGGGTCAGTTTCCGTTTTTCAAAATACTAAAAAAAAAATATTCGTTTACAGTTTTGGATTTTAATTTCGGTCCAAATCGAATAAGAATTATTCAATTATGTAAATATCGTCAATGTTTTGCATATTTTGTGAATATAAATTTGTATATTTTAAAAACAACTCTATATATGTGTTTTGAATTCCAAGTTTGATAATATTTAACAGCGATTCCAACTTTTAAAATTCAAAAGATTGTGTGTATAAAATTATAATTTTTAATATAATTAACTACGATCCCAACTTTGAGTGTGACACATTAACAATATAAATAATCCAACCGAATAAACTGAATTTATTATTTGGTTCGGTTTCGGTTTTAGCTAATTCGATTTCGATTCGATTTTGAAATTTAAAATTTCGGTCCATTCGGTTTTGGTTATTTCGGTTCGGTTGTAACCGAATAAGCCGAACGATGATCCCTAGTGACCGCGACATCGACCCGGCCACTGAATTGGATCAAATTGATCTAATTAGTGGCTTATTCGAGATGAACCGTTTACAATTTTATATATATATATATATATATATATATATATATATATATATATATATATATATATATATATATATATATATATATATATATACTAGTGTTGGGGCACACGCAATGCGTGTGCAACGCGTTAAATTATATAATTGGATACACGCATTGCGTTTGTAAATTTTATTTAAAATATTGATACATAGATGTTTAATTTGAAATTCAAATCTTGTAGACAAAAAAAAAGTTGCATGTTTTTAGCCAAAAAGAACTAAAATATTATGTCATTTAAATTCTGTTTTTTCAATTCAAAATATAATATTTAAAATTGACCTTAGTCGAGCGTTAAAAAAATTATAGATCAAAAATATATAATATTTAAATTTTAATTCGGTCATTCGTCATATTGGGATTTCTAATTTTCAGATAGGTTAAAATAGGTATGATTTACTAATTTTAATATTATTTATAGGATACATTGATAAGGTTTGGATATTAGATTTACACTACAATACGAAAATATAAAAATATTTGAATATTAAATCTATTTTCTAACTCTTCAAATTTATGTATAAATCCTACTACGTCTATTTATGTTAACATCCTACGACTTGACATTTTAATTAAATGAGAAGATATTAGAATAATAATTTTCACAATATCTATTGAGACAAAAGTTTTGATATTATCATATTTGAATTATATAATAGAATAGATAATAACAAAAGTAAAATATTATTACTTCTGGGTTTAGTAACAAATTTAAAAATGATTTGTTGACACAAACCAAATGTTTATTAGTATTTATTTTATTTCCATCCGTCCTTCTACCAAATACAATTATTTTTTTTAAATTTCAGAAGAAAATTCGTATGCTTATGTACGCTAAATGATAATAAATGATAATTTGTAGTGGTGCTTAGTAATTGAGACAGTTTGATGTTTATCATTAAATTTATCAACATTTTTTACATGATTCAAATATAAGCATCCAATATTAAAATAATTTAATATCCCATATATATTACGATAAGTTATATTTGAATTATTAGTATTGAAAAGAAAATATATTCTAGGCCTTATTTCTATTATATCTCATTCTATTTATATTAATGCCAGGATAATTAGTTCAAATAGTTTAAATTAGTGCCAAGAGAATTATTTGTTTGGACATTTATCATTAAAATAGAATATCATTTATCTATATAAGTGATATACAAATTTGATAATTTTTATGGTAAACTTCTTGCAAACGAATAATTAATAAAATATTAAGCATGCAATATTATTCTTATCTGAAAGCATGAAGTATAACAACCATGGTGCAGTTATCTTAAAAAGAAAGAATATAACGATATAAAATCATATCAGTACCTTTCCAGAGTATCAATTCTACAGGATTTCATGTGGCTCATTTCAGCCATCATCTCAGTAACGTCGACGGCATCGGATCGCTCCATCTTATTGTTCTTTTTTTTTTGATGATCCGAACTTGAAATTGGAGAGAGAGAGAGACAGAATAAAAGAGAAAGAGAGAAACAGAAAGTGAGAAAGAAAGAGAAACAGAAAGTTAGTGCATGGAGAAGAGGTTTGGCGGTTTTAGATGGTGGTTAGTTTTAGATAATGGATGTATAAATGACATAATTATCCCTATATAATTACTACTTTAGATAGGAAAGTATATAAGCAAAATAATTATCCATACCCCTCCTATTTGGATTATATATACTAGCATATGTGCACGTATTTTAACATTTTTTAATTAGTTTAGGAAGACTCTTTAGGAAGACCAAAAGGTAGTCTTCCTAATTACTAAGTTGTCATTATTAAAATTAATAAACTATTTTTAATTAGTATAAGTATGTAAGGGTATTTTTGGAATTTAAAAGTTTCACCATCTAAGTTTTTCTATTATATAGTAGAATATATATATATATATATATATATATATATATATA
Organism: Iris pallida; assembly: GCA_029216955.1. Lineage (NCBI taxonomy): Eukaryota > Viridiplantae > Streptophyta > Magnoliopsida > Asparagales > Iridaceae > Iris > Iris pallida. Next base: position 1,848,165 of record JANAVB010032620.1, read on the forward strand.
TATATATATATATATATATATATATATATATGGGAGCGGATCGGGAGCCCCGCCCGCGGAGCCCCGCCGAAGTCCCGCCCCCCCCCCCCCCCCCCCCTCCTAGCCGTTGGATCGCGCGGGCTTGCGCGGGCCCCATGCGGGTCCCGCGCGATCCGATGGTGCAGGGGGGGGCGGAACTTCGACGGGACTCCGCGGACGGGGCCTTTGATCCGCTTCCTATATATATATATATATATATATATATATATATATATATATATATATATATATATATATATAATCGCTTCCACTGTGATTCGAACTCCGTCCACAAGGGCCACATGCCTCTACACTAACCATTTGAGCTAGCAGTCATTGGCCAAATAAGTTATGTATATTTATCTTAGTAGAATTAGTCGAGAAACAAACATATTAACTTTGATTGCATGTAAAATCAAAAATAAAAGTTATAGTCAAATTAGTTCAAAATCCAACTCGATTAAATGATTCGGTGGTATAATTGTTATTGCCGGGAACGCCGGGGCACGCTTTTCGATAGAAAATACAGAAACTGAAACAGTTGTAAAGACAATGTTTCAAATGCAATTCCTTAAAGAAGGTTTTGCAACAGAGATCCAGAAGGATTCTGCAAATTACGAGATCTAAAAAGATATCGTAATTCACGAATAATCTAAAGAGATTTTCGTGATCGTAGCAAACTGACAGTAGTACCTTCTAAAAAGAAGATACTGACAGAACTGCTAAAGGCAACAGAAGGGTGACAGGCGAGAGATGGAATTGCTGGGGTGAATGATCACCGTTGCTCAAAGCTTTATTCGCCCTCTGCGAACAGCTTCCAGGAACCAACAAGGTTGACGGAAAAACCTTGGAACACTCCTGCTCTTCTGACTCCTCGGAAGACGGCGAACTCCTATGGCAATGGCTCTACTCTTCTCTCTCTGTTTCTGAAGTAACAGAACTCACGCGTACTAAAAAGTACTAGTGTTTGTGTTAAAAAATACGCTCACTACTCTGTTGTGTTAAAGAACACTTAGAGTTTTCTTCCTGGAAATCTGATTACTCCAACACTGAGAGAGAGGAGAGAACCTGCATATATAGCCCACGGGACGGTTGCCAAGCAGTTGCCTGAACTTCAGGATAGTGGCTGAACCACTCCTGAAAGTGCAGCAACTGCTGCAACCGTTCCTGCTCTAATATGCAGCCAGCCATACGCACATACGCACTCTACGCACACTGCGTATGCTGCGCACACTGCGCACTCTACGCGCGCTGCGTACGCTGCGCACACTGGGCTGCGTAACTGGGCCAGCAACGTGGTTGCGCGCACTATGCGCCTAGCGACGATGCTGACGTGCTAAGTGCAAAGTGCGCCAACAAAACGCCACATTACGCCTCATGAGCCCGAGTCCGAGTCCGAGTCGCTAAGCTCCTACGGAGCTTAGCTCCATGGAAATAAATTTCCAAGAGCAAAAAGCTTACAGCTTCTTAATTGTTGATTAAGCCTTTATACCATTAATAATTAATCCCATATGGCACACACCCATGTGCACTACATGTGCATCTCCATAAAGAGCAAAGACTCATATATATGGAGATACACATTACTTTCTAGCCGATGTGGGACTAAAAACCAAAACTAAAGGCTAAAAACCCAACAATAATCGTCCGGATCGATAGGGGTTTTATAAAAAAAATAATGGATTCATATTAAACCAGTCCGAAAAAACTGGAATAAATATTTTGTGTAAATAAGGAAAAGAATTTGTATTTCATAAGGTTTTGGACTCCAATGTTGAGATTGTTATTGCCGGGAACGCTGGGGCACAATTTTTCGATGGAAAACTGAGAAAATGAAACAGTTGTAAAGACAACGTTTCTAATGCAACTCCTTAAAGAAGGTTTTGCAACAGAGATCCAGAAGGATTCTGCAAATTACGAAATCTAAAAAGATATCGTAATACACGAATAATCTAAAGAGATTTTCGTGATCGTAGCAAACTGGCAGTAGTGCCTTCTAAAAAGAAGATACTGACAGAACTGCTAAAGACAACAGAAGGATGACAGGCGAGAGATGGAATTGCTGGGGTGAATTATCACCGTTGCTCAAAGCTTTATTCGCCCTCTGCGAACAGCTTCCAGGAACCAGCAAGGTTGACGGAAAACCTTGGAACACTCCTGCTCTTCTGACTCCTCGGAAGACGGCGAACTCCTCTGGCAATGGTACTCTTCTCTCTCTGTTTGAAGTAACAGAACTCACGCGTACTAAAAAGTACTAGTGTTTGTGTTAAACAACACGCTCACTACTCTGTTGTGTTAAAGAACACTTAGAGTTTTCTCTCTGAAATTCTGATTACTTCTACCAACTGAGAGAGAGGAGAGAACCTGCATATATAGCCCACGGGGCGGTTGCCAAGCAGTTGCCTGCACTTCAGGGTAGTGGCAGAACCACTCCTGAACATGCAGCAACTGCTGCAACCGTTCCCGCTCTAATATGCAGCCAGCCATACGCACATACGTACTCTACGCACACTACGTACGCTGCGTACGCTGCGCACACTGCGCACTCTACGTACGCTGCGCACACTGTGCGCACTGGGCTGCGTACTGGGCTGCGTAACTGGGCCAGCGTAACTGGGCTCGCGTAATGGGCCGCGCAACGTGGTCGCGCAAGTGGCTCGCGCAACGAGCGCAACTTAAGTGCACTATGCACCTAGCGACGATACTGACGTGCTAAGTGCAAAGTGCGCCAACAAAATGCCATATTACGCCTCATGAGCCCTTGAGCCCGAGTCCGAGCCCGAGCCCGAGCCCGAGTCCGAGTCCGAGTCGCTAAGCCCCAACGGGGCTTAGCTCCTATGGAAATAAATTTCCCAAGAGCAAAAAGCTTACAGCTTATTAATTGTTGATTAAGACTTTATACCATTAATAATTAATCCCACATGGCACACACCCATGTGCACTACATGTGAATCTCCATAAAGAGTAAAGACTCATATATATGGAGATACACATTCCTTTCTAGCCGATGTGGGACTAAAAATCAAAACAAAAGGCTATAAACCCAACAATCCCCCATATATCTCTATATATATGAGTACGAGTGTTCCCCACAGTAACTGTCCATTATGCTTTTAGGATAGATGCCACTTAAGACTTGAATCTTCCCACGTGAGTCAAAAATCAAACTATAATACAAGAATGGACTAAGCCTTGAATTCTGCATCATAGCTGAAATTCTTTCCACTCACATAATGTAGTTACATGTGCTTCTGGCTACACATTTAAGGCCGTGTGCCAGCCTGGTTTCAGTGTATAATATTGGATGTCTACAAGTTTACCCTCAAGAGACGGCCTGATATCTCTTTGTCCATACACTATAGGTGAGTTCTTTATTAAAGAGACATGGCATGAAGCGTCCAACGCTTCCTTTGCGGTGCTACGCCGCTATGACATGGCCTTAAGCCGAGGACCTTACCCCGAATCACCGGGAACCTCATCGTAGTGTCATACTACCCGTAGCATGAGGTCTAGCCCCTTTGTAGTGCCAAACTACCCAGCATGAAGCCTTACGCTTCTGTGCGGTGTTACGCCGCTACGACATGGCTTGCAAGGTCGAGGCTTTATCCCTAGCCGGGTTTACCTCATTGTGGTGTCGTGCCACCCGTAACATGAGGAACACCTCCTCTTTGTAGTGCTGACTACATCCCTCTTTAATTCAATATACAGCATTAGGCCAACTGCCTATTTGCGGTGCTATGCCGCTGTGACTTGGCTAACATAGCTGAGGCTTTACCTCCTTCGAGAACCTAATGGTGGAGTCACTGCCACACATAGCATGGAGTCACACTCCTTGTAGTGCTGTACTACCATGCTTCCTGTAAAGCATACCAGACATTCCAAATACCTGAGAACTCATTAAGGCATTTAAGCCAACCTCCCACAGGACCTGTTTTCCGCAGAAAACAACAGTAGACAACAGTGGTTATAGGTCCGTAACCTCTCCATGCCCAATAGAACATGTACCCACCGTTCCTGATATTCTTCCGATTAGTGGTCCTCCCTTGAACCAAAAGCTAGATGCCTAGTAGATAAATCTTTGAACTAATAGCATAAAACTTTATGGTAGGAATACAATAATACAATATCAGAATGCCTTCAAGCCCATTTTACAAGCTGTGTCATCGACCAGCTGGCACTTGAGGCCCTTGGTGAACGGATCCGCCAGGTTCTCCTGACTCCGAACATCAATTACTGCAATAACACCTCTCTTGATAAGATCGTGTACTGCCCTGTGCTTCAACCGCACAGTCCTCTTCTTCCCGTTGAAGAGGTCATTTGATGCCACCGCCGCAGTCGCCTGGTTGTCGCAGTATATCGGTATCGCCGGTATTTGTGCCCCAACCACTGGAAGATCATACATGAGCTCCCGAAGCCATTATGCTTCCTCGGCTGCGGTATCAAGTGCAAAGAACTCAGATTCCATGGATGACCGCGAGAGCATAGTCTGCTTCTTCGACTTCCACGATATAGCAGCTCCACCCATTGTGAAAATATATCCACCTGTGGACCTCTCGCTCTCCACCTCTGAGCACCAACTGGCATCACTGAAGCCTTCCACTACCGACGGATCTCCGCTGTAGTACAGTGCATATGTCTGAGTCTTCTTGAGATATCTCATAACCCGTTCCACAGCTTTCCAGTGTTCAACACCTGGATTGCTCGTAAAACGACTCAGCATTCCCACGGCGAAAGCTATGTCAGGCCTTGTGGCAGTAGTAGCATACATGAAACTCCCGATTACGCTTGCATACTCCAGCTGCCTTACGCTTTCCCCTGAATTAGGCTTCAGCTTCAGATCACACCTGTACGGCGTATCGATCCCTGGAAGATCCCGATACCCATAACGAGTGATCATTTTCTCAATATAATGAGACTGTGACAGCGCTAGTCCAGTGTCTGTCCGGATGATCTTGATCCCTAAGATTACATCAGCTTCCCCCAAGTCCTTCATACTGAACTTGCTTGAGATGAATTTCTTTGTCTCCGTGACACATCTAATATCCGTACCTAGGATAAGCATGTCGTCCACATACAGACAAACGATCACACCTCTTCCATCAGCGAACTTCGTGTAAACACACTTGTCCGTATCGCTGACCATATAGCCATTTGACCTTATAACTTTGTCAAATTTCTTATGCCACATCTTGGGAGCCTGTTTAAGACCGTACAAGGATTTCACCAACTTGCAGACTTTGTCTTCAAGACCTCTGATGACAAATTCCTCTGGCTGTTGCATGTAAATCTCTTCGGTCAGCTCGCCATTTAGGAAAGCCGTATTCATATCCATCTGATGTATCACCATCTTATTTATTGCTGCGAGAGCAATCAACATTCTGATGGTGGTCATCCGGGCTACTGGAGCATATGTGTCAAAGTAGTCAATCCCCTGCTTCTGAGAAAACCCCTTGGCTACCAACCTAGCCTTGAACTTGTCAATAGTTCTGTCTGCTTTCATCTTCTTCTTGAAGATCCATTTGCATCCGATGGGTTTCGCTCCTTCAGGAAGATCAACCAACACCCAAGTGTTATTTGAGGTGATGGAATCAATCTCATTGTCAATCGTCTCCTTCCAGAAAACCGCGTCTCTGGTCTTCATCGCCTCATCATAGGTAAGTGGATCTGCTTCCACATGATAGGTGACAAAGTCACTTCCGAAGTCCTTCGGCCTCCTCACACGCTTAGCTGACGGCTCAGCTTGTTCTGGTTCAATCGTTGTATCAACAACAACATCTTCTTGGACCACATCTTCATTGAAGACTTCAGTCTCTTGTGCACCCTCATTATTCTCCGGAACATCCGGAAGAACAATATTCTTGTGCCTTGCAAACTTGTCTTCAAAATATTCTGCATCGCGAGATTCAATGATATGATTTGACTCAATATCAAGAAATCTCTGAGCATCACTCTTCTCAGCATACCCCAAGAAGATCGTCTTTGTAGTCCTTGTCCCAAGCTTCCGAATCTTCAGATCTGGAAGCTTGACATATGCCAGACACCCCCACACTCGAATAACATTCAAGTTAGGTCTGACTTTGAACCAGAGTTCATGAGGAGTAATATCAGAAGTTGCATGAGGCACTCTATTTAGAATAAAAGTGGCCGTCAATGCAGCTTCTCCCCAGTAGTACTTAGGAAGGCCAGCAGTCAACAACATTGAATTTATTATTTCTGTCAACGTCCTGTTCTTCCTCTCAGCTACTCCGTTTGATTGAGGAGAGTACGGAGCCGTAGTCTCATTGACAATTCCATGTTTCTTACAGAACGATGCGAATTCATGAGACCTGTACTCCCCACCTCGATCACTTCTTATCCTTTTGAGTTGTTGTCCAGTCTGTCGCTCAGCTTCAGCTCTGAACTCCTTGAACTTCTCGAATGCTTCGTCTTTAGTCTTCAGCAAGTAGACGAACGCATACTTTGAGAAGTCATCGATGAAGGTTATGAAATACTTCATCCCGGCCTTTGTAGAGAACTGTTTGAAGTCACAGATATCGGAGTGAACCAACTTCAGAAGATCTGTACTTCGATTAACCCGAGGAAAGGGTTTCCTTGTGATCTTCGTTTGAGCACAAACTTCACATTTCTCTACCTTACCCCCACATTTGGAGATAAGTCCTAGACTAGACATTCTGTTTATTCGTTTACAATGAACATGTCCTAGCCTATTATGCCACAACTCAAGAGTATAAGCAGAATGAGTGATTTCATTAATAACATTAATTACATTGGACTGATTTACAAGCTGAATCTTGAACATTCCTTCGGTATAAAAAGCTTTTCCGAAATATGTTTCCTTGATAGACATCACTATCTGGCCAGCATTGATGTCCATCCTGAGGCCTGCATTGCAGAGTAGGCCTCCCGAGATCAGGTTCTTGGCGATAGCTGGAACGTGCTTCACGCCTTGAAGCGTCAGAGACTTGCCCGAAGTCAGCTTCAACACCACCGTCCCGATCCCGAGCACTTCAGCTTGTGCCTGGTTCGCCATCATAACCACTTCAGAAGTAGGTGTATAGGTGGTGAACCACTCCTTACTGGAGCATACATGGCAGGAGGCTCCAGTGTCTACCCACCAGTCAGAGTCAGTCCTTACTGCATCAACCTGTGCAATCATAGCAACTACGTCAGTGATCATAGATACCTTACTAGGCTCTCCTTGCTCTGATTGCTTGGTCTTTTCTTTACACTCATTCTTAAAGTGGCCCTTCTTGCCACACTTGAAGCAAGGCATTTCTGACTTTGGCTTCTTTTTCTTGATAGAAGTTCCCTTGACTTTTAGATTGTCAGGGTTCTTCTTCTTGCTGTGGAAAGCCGCCTGCTTTCCCTTTGGTCCCTTGGTCTGAACCAGATTGGCGTTAGCCAATTGCTTGGACAGTGTGTCCACCTTCAGTTGAGCCCGCATCTGGTCCTCAACATAGATTTCCTGTAGGAGATCTTCAAGGGTGATCTCCAACTTCTTCCTATGCATGTTTGCATAGAACTTGCTCCACCCAGCGGGGAGCTTTGAGACAATCCCTCCAACAACAAACTTGTCGGGGAGGGGCATCGCCTCGTCTTCCAACTTCTGTCGCAGTTTCAGGAACTCCTTCACCTGCGACAGCATAGACTTTTCATCCTCAAAGAACCACTTGTGATATTTTTCAACCACAAATATTTTACTGCGGTTCTTGTCTTCTTCGTAGAGTTTTTCTAGAGACTCCCATATGTCTCTAGCGATATTTTTCTTAGAATATGATTCTGCAAGGGAATCCTCCATAGCATTCAGGATAAGGAGCCTGCAAATGCTATTTTCTCTTCTCCACTTGGCCTGAAGTTTAGTAGCCGCAGATATTGCAGCAGCAGACCCAGTATCTGGAACAGTAGGTTCCTCTTCAAGCAGCACGTGATCAACGTCTCTGAGTTGAAGAGTGAGATAAACCTTCCTCTTCCAGACTTGATAATGCTCTCCATCAAACTTTTCTAACTTACAGAAGTCAGTGTTGAGGAGTGAAGCATTAATGTTTTTCATCGTAGCAATAAAGCTTTGAGATTGTTATTGCCGGGAACGCCGGGGCACAATTTTTCGATGGAAAACTGAGAAAATGAAACAGTTGTAAAGACAACGTTTCTAATGCAACTCCTTAAAGAAGGTTTTGCAACAGAGATCCAGAAGGATTCTGCAAATTACGAAATCTAAAAAGATATCGTAATACACGAATAATCTAAAGAGATTTTCGTGATCGTAGCAAACTGGCAGTAGTGCCTTCTAAAAAGAAGATACTGACAGAACTGCTAAAGGCAACAGAAGGATGACAGGCGAGAGATGGAATTGCTGGGGTGAATTATCACCGTTGCTCAAAGCTTTATTCGCCCTCTGCGAACAGCTTCCAGGAACCAGCAAGGTTGACGGAAAACCTTGGAACACTCCTGCTCTTCTGACTCCTCGGAAGACGGCGAACTCCTCTGGCAATGGTACTCTTCTCTCTCTGTTTGAAGTAACAGAACTCACGCGTACTAAAAAGTACTAGTGTTTGTGTTAAACAACACGCTCACTACTCTGTTGTGTTAAAGAACACTTAGAGTTTTCTCTCTGGAATTCTGATTACTTCTACCAACTGAGAGAGAGGAGAGAACCTGCATATATAGCCCACGGGGCGGTTGTCAAGCAGTTGCCTGCACTTCAGGGTAGTGGCAGAACCACTCCTGAACATGCAGCAACTGCTGCAACCGTTCCCGCTCTAATATGCAGCCAGCCATACGCACATACGCACTCTACGCACACTGCGTATGCTGCGCGCACTGGGCTGCGCTCGCGTAACGGGCCGCGCAACGTGGTCGCGCAAGTGGCTCGCGCAACGAGCGCAACTTAAGCGTACTATGCGCCTAGCGACGATGCTGACGTGCTAAGTGCGCCAACAAAACGCCACATGAGCCCTTGAGCCCGAGTCCGAGCCCGAGTCCGAGTCCGAGTCGCTAAGCCCCAACGGAGCTTAGCTCCTATGGAAATAAATTTCCCAAGAGCAAAAAGCTTACAGCTTATTAATTGTTGATTAAGCCTTTATACCATTAATAATTAATCCCACATGGCACACACCCATGTGCACTACATGTGCATCTCCATAAAGAGTAAAGACTCATATATATGGAGATACACATTCCTTTCTAGCCGATGTGGGACTAAAAATCAAAACAAAAGGCTATAAACCCAACAGAGATTACATAGGATGCAATGTGCCTATGTGTTGGTATCATATATCCTAACAACTTTGTCGGTGGATGGATCCAAAAACATTAGCTAGTGGGGACGAAAAATTGTAAAAAAGTTAACATTTAAAGTCTATGTTTCAACATAAGACCTCCAATTCTTTCGGACCAGCCTGAAGAGAAATAATATCTATTTGCAACCATAAGTTGATGGTTATACAATAATTGATTAACATTTTATTTTGTCAAATGTTAAGAGCACTAGAAATCGTTAAATAACAACATACTTTTGACAGTCCTGTGTATATCTTGGACTGTCGAAATTTTTTTGTAGTCCATATTTTAGAACTGTCAAAATTTTATCGGTCATAATTTTATATGGATTATTAAATTTTGACAGTCCAAAATATGTACAAGACTTTCAAAATTTTAATTGTGCTGGATATGCACAAAATTATCAAAATTTTAATAATTCAATGTCAAAAATATATTACTCCCTCTATTTTGATAGTACCCCTGACATTTAGTCGTTTGGTTAGCGGAATTTGAGCCTGGGAAAGGAAAGTGATTCCTTTCCTATGTTTGGGAGCCAAAGGAAAGTTGTTTGAAAGGGGAAATGATTCCCAAGAGGTAGGAAAATAGGGGGAAAAGTGGTTCCTCCCATTTATCTAAGAAATCACTTTCCCTCCAACTTTTCCGCATTTATTACAAAAAGTCTTGACCAAAATATCCATGTTCATAATATTATTTACCATTTTTATCCATAATATCTTTTAGACAAAAATATTTCTAAGTAATAATTATTTTTATTAGCACGAGGGTGTTTTTGAAAAATTGACTTGATTTTGTTTCATTTTCTTACAAACACCATGCACTATAATGAAAATTAAAGATATATTTCGGCTATAATCATGATTTTTCTAAACACCGAAAAGAAAAGTTTATTAGAATTATAATTTTCTAAAGGAAAGAAAATATCAAAAAATCAGTTTCCTTTCCTTTCCATTCCTAGAACCAAACGAGGCCTAAAAGTATCAAAGGAAGCTAATATGAAAGTTTAGAACGGCTTTCTCGTTGTGAACCATTACTTTCGCATGCTGCTGCTGCTCACAAACAACCACCGCAAAAAGCCATGCTCGAATGATAGCTGAAACTCAGTTTGTGTGCACGAAAAGTGCTCTGTGTACTGATTTGATAGGCTTGGTAGTTGCTTCTCTTTGATATTTATGTACTATCATCTTCATAGCATTTTTAATAATAAATGTAGCATTTTAAGTAAGCAATGGGTTAATTGTTTTTGGTATATTTCATAAGTAAAAGAATTAAAAATGCAAATAATTTTGTAATTATAAGTGAGAAATTGGAGAAAACCAACAAAATTATGATAATTCTTCCATCCACTTATTGATTTACTACTTGACTCAATATAGAAAACGTTTGACTATGTACACAAATTCTGTAAATACAACATATCAATAGATATTGTTGTTGTGTGTAATTTATTTTGGAACAACATCCAGTTGTCAATACATGGTCAACAAATAGAAATTTATTTTAGTCCCGGATATCGACAAGCTGATTTTGTGATAAAGCCTATCCAACTTGGAAGCAAGTGTGCTATTTTGCTGTTTGTTAGGCGCACTCTAATACTTTGTGCACTGCAGACATGCGTAAAAAGTTTTTTTTTTTTTTGAATTTCATTTGCTTTGCTGGTCTTCCGCATTCACGATTCTCACATAATTCCGTTACATGATTAGTGGTGCATTTAAGGGTTTCAAAATAATTTTATGTTTTTTCATCTTCTCCCTTGAAAAAAAAATTCTGAAAAAAGAAATAACTCGAAAAAAGTCATCTATAACCAAAACATCTTTCTCTCTGTCCATCTTCTTCCTCGGATAAGGCTGTAAGTGTTGCTTGATTCACCAACGGGTGCACGGTGTCGCGGATCATTGAATTCGTTGTATCTTGGGGTAAATTGTAATCATCCTAGCTGCATGGCTCATGGGGGAAAAATATATTCTAAAGACAATGTTCGTTTTGTAACGTGTCTTGAATCCCATTATTCGATTTGTTCTTTTTCCAATTACTCGATTTGTTCTTTAATTTTAGTTTATGTGGTTTCATCTTCCATGCTTTAGGTTAAATAGATGTAGTGTGACGAATTTACGAAGATGTGAAAAATATTGACTATAAGGAATTGTGGATGTATCATTATGTGTCCTCACTTATATGCAATTGTATTGTTGTGAATGAACAAGAAAATATTGTTCCCCAAACCGGAAAAAAAAATTGTATGAGGACAAAATAGAAAGAACAACCCAGACACAAGTTCAAAATCCAAAATCATACACATGCACAACACAAATACAACGATGTTTATGTGGAAAACTATAAAGGAAAGAAAGCTATGGAACGATCGGAGTCCAACCCGAAAAGTCTCCACTAAAGGAATCAAGAGAATGCATTGACCCTTTACAAACTCCTCCGCCGATCTATATGGATCCTTACAATACTTAAAATATATTGAAATATATTACAATGAGCAATAGGAGTTACCGAAGATGGTAGTTACCGAAGATGAGGAAGAACCAATGAAGAACTTTCTCTTCAAAACAACTCCCGAAACTCCGAATAATCTCTTTAGAAAATTGAACCTTTAAGAAAACTCTATTTTCTAATTGATTTGTTGAGATTACGGTTAGGAAACTCCTATAAGTCATCCTAATCCATAGATAACCTGGAACTTCCATCTCGAATCAACGATGTTGATAAAACATCAACATCGACAATGGTATGATGACAGTATATTGCCAAGCTGTAACACCCAGTTTTCTAAAATGAGGATAATTTTGAAATTTTGTAATTTTAATCTTTTAATAATGATATTTAAATCATGATATGATTTTTGGTAATTTTTAAATCATTTTAAAACTATTTTAAATCATGACTTAAGATTTTGGTGTTTTGATAGTGTAACCTTGGAGACTGGTTGACCTAGAGCCTAACCATGTTATTGGGATACTTATTTGTCATTTTAACCTAGAGGGTATTTTGTCATTTTTAGGATTATTTGAATTTAATATATATTATTTGGAATTTAATGTATTATTAAGAATGGTGTGATTTTTAATATTATTTAATTGATTGCCATGTATTGTGATTGGCCTAACTTGGTTTGGATCTAACCTAGATTAGTCATAGCTAGTCTTAGCTAACCATGGTTAGTGTTAGTTAGTATTAACTAAAATTATTGGAATTTAAGTAATTTTTAGTATAATTAATTTGGTGCTATTTTGACTTTGACTAGTGTTGACTTAGTGTTTGCCATTAAAATTCTTTGATTGTAAATTTCAATACAAACAGAACAGTGTTACAATATAGGACTTAGACGTAGTCCTAGGAGTACACTTTCGTTTAATCTGGGTTCCTTGTGCCGATGGAGTGAGTGGTAATGCGTTGACTCCGTTGACGATCTGACGACGGTTATCGGTTCTTTGAAGGTCTGGATTGCTCTGGGTGCTGGAGCTTGCTGAGAGGAGGAAGACGTTGAGTGTCTGTATCTACCTCTCTGGTGGTATGTTTGTTTTTTTGTGTGTGTAAGAAGGAGATGATCCATCTATTTATAGTTTTTGCAGGCCGGCTGCTCATGCGCGCATGTAGGATGCGCCTGATCGTGGGGACGCCATGTGTTGATTGCTGATGGAGGCGCATGGACGATGCACCCTGATCGAGGGGGTTGACTTCTTCATGTTGCTATTGTGAACCGGCACGTAGCAGAGAAGAAGATCTTTATGTTGCTGAGATCTTGGGAGAGTCGAGTCAAAGGACACGTATCATCGACCCATGGCTCAGAGATCTCGGATTTGGTGGGAAATGATCTGGTAGGATGTGCCTGAGATTGGGCGCATGAGGAGACTTTGGCTCCTAACCTTTAGGAGTCACGAACCATTCGGGGCGCATGGCTTTTGAGGCGCATGCAGAGCTTCAGTAGTAACTTTACTCCTGGTTTTTAGGATCAAGGAGAAGTCTGGGGCGCATGGCTTTTGAGGCGCATGCAGGGTTGTAACAGTGACTTTCCTTCTGTCTTTAGGGATCAGTGAAAAGTCTGAGGCGCACAGCTTTTGAGGCGTATGCAGATTTGGGCGCATGGCCGCGGAGGCGCATGCGAGATGGTTGGGTGGCCACGTGGCAGTAACCGTCGGAGGGAAGTAATGATGATGCTGATGTTGGCGATGCTTCGTCTTCTGAAAAAGCTGTCGACTGTTCAGACTTTGGGAGGCGTGCTGCCAACTCTGTCAGTTCAGCATTTAATGTTTGTGACATTCGATGGACAGCTGAGTGGGCGCGTCGGTTGACGTTCCACTAGGCGTATGGGGGCGCATCCCCTGTGATGCGTTTGGTACTGAAGGGCGCGTCTGTATGATGCACTTGATGTTGAAGGGCGCGTCTGTGTGATGAGCGGTCTAGCCAGCGCATCCGCTTCGTGAGACGTTTTTGAGGGTGCAACTGTTACGTTCTTCGAGTGCTTTAAATAGCCGTTTTGACTTGGCTGAATTTGGAGCGTCCGGTTCATCCATTTAATGCAAATTTATTGCACAGAATTCGGAGAGCCATCTACCTGGCACGTGGGTTTGATTTGCCCGGCCTATAAATAGTGGCATGGAGAGAAGGTTTGCTTCTCGTTCTCTCACGTCTTTCCGACATGAACTTGTGTACTCGAATGCATTCTGTTGACGAGATGCTCCCGAGAGTGAAGATACGATGCAGTATCTTTGTTGATGCACTTGAAGGTGACTGTTACATCCAAAAGTCGAAGTCGAGGGCTTCCGAGGCAGGCGGAAGGTGCCTGTTGCATCCAAAGATAGGGATGCTCGGGCTTCGTCTTCGTTGTGCAGGAAGAGTCGTAGATCGAAATTACGGTGCTGTGGCTTTGGTGGCTCTTTCTTCCTTCAAAATCGGTGTAGCCCATTCTGGTTGTGTTGAAAGCTGCTCCTTTGGCCGCGGTTTCGATCACGGTCTTCCTTGGTGTTTGGAGGCTCTTTCGAAGCCTCCCCTGGCCACAGGTTGGCTTGTGGTTCTTTTCCCTTCCTGGGCTAGAGGGTTGATTGCCACCCTCGTTCTGCTCAATAAATGCTTCATTAGTGGAAGCATTTAGACGGCGGTGAGCCTGGCTGGAAGAGCGGCACATAACTTGGCTGCTGAAGGGATGCACATAACTGAGCTGCCAAAGGGATGCACATGACTGAGGACGCATGGTGGGATGCGCCTGGCTGAGGGCGCATGTTGGGATGCGCCTGTCTAAGGGCGCATGTTGGGATGCGCCTGGCTGAGGGCGCATGTTGATTGCTGGTTGTAGACTTAGGATCTTTTCTTTGTAGTAATTCTCCTTTGTACAGTCTTTCTTAGACATATAATAGACTTTTATATCTTAAATAAAAAGTCCTTTTTCAATATCTATATTTGTTGCTTTTTGCTGTGAAGTACTTTGTCCAAGCTTTGGCACATGTAGTCTGGCGCATAGACTTTCTGGTTCTGAAATTCCATGCTTCTACAAGATCCCCTTCAAAGTTTTTAAAACTTTTGGACAAGTTTTGGAATACTTTGAATAAGAAGCATGGTAGTGGAGGCGCATGACCGTCAGGGCACATAGATACTCCGCGCGTCAGTGCTGGGGCGCATGCTCCGCATAGTTAGTGCAAATGATAACGCCTCGATAACCTTAAAAAAAGATTAATGATGATCTTTTTTGGTTTTTATTTGTGGTTATCTTTTCACAGAACCCGAGGCGACGGCTGAGATCATACATCATCGGTTCACGCGTGCGACCAAGCCCTATAAATAAGCGAGAGATGGAGAGAGAGAGTTCTTCTTCTCCTTGCTTTTGCTTTGTTTAGAGTTCTTCTTCAAAAAACCCTAACTTTTCTTCTCTCAAATAAATGGCGCCCAAGACTCCTCGCGGCGGTGCTGGCAAGGACAAAGGAAAAGAACCTGTGAAAGCTGCAGCGGCCGATGTTCCCCGTCGGCCTGTCGAAGTTCGGCCGGAGGTGGTTGGTAAGTTTCATTTTACGTACACCAACGCACATAGACCTTGAGTCTTTTGATGATGTGCCGAGGTTTTTGCCGTCGACGCACATGGGTTTAAGTCCTGAAGATGCGCCGAAGCACTACCGCTGACGCGCATGGGTCTAGACCCTGATGATGCGCCGAAGCACTGCTGACGCGCATGGGCTCACACCCTGATGACGTGCCGAAGCTCCGCTGCTGATGTGCATGGGTTTACACCCTGATGATGCGTCGATGCTTTCAGACGCACTATGCGCTTTTGATGAGGCTCAAATTCTTTTATTATTTCTAACATTTTTCGGATCTTTGCTAGTGTCGATGCCTATCCCACTCTTGAATGAAGTGATCCTGGACGCTGCCCTCTGCCAGACGGGAGTAGATTATAACGAGGAAGTGATAAACCCTGCTCAAGCCGCTATTATGCTGGACCAGCATCCCGAGAGAATGACTCAAATCCGGGAACAGCAGTATGGGTTCCTCAAACGGATGATGGAGCGTGGTGTTTTAAAATCTGCCACATCTGATAAAGTGACCTTCTTGAAGCCTGAGTTCCTGTTTGGAGACCGCCTTACTTCTACTGAAGCAACAGTGTTGAAGGTCAAGGAAGACTGGTTTTTTACAGCAAAAGGAGTGCATATGACCGTTAAGCAACTTGATCGTCAATGGCCTTTGATGGCCTTCTGTCGTCTTGCTTCCAAGAGGAGGATGTCTTGGGATCTTACTCCCTCTCGGGGGGGGCGGTGACTGGCATCATCAAAATTGATTCTACCTCCGATCAGAAAGATACTTTGACCGCAGTGCGGTCTGGGTCTTCTTTTACCTGGCGGACTCTTCGTCCTGGGAGCATTTACAGTGATGTTCCCCTCGATACATTTGCTTATAGTGCCTTGACTTTTGCACATCGCATGCTGTTGATGGAACGCTCATACTCGAAAGGAGAATTTCGGGTAGAGGGTTGGTGTCATTACGTTTCTAAATGGGATAAACTGACACTCTGGGTTTTGTCGCGGTTTCGGACTGAGCTCCGAGAGATTGGGCTAACTGCCGCGATTCATGCTACCCAGGCAGGTGTTGACATTAACAAGCATATGTTCCTCGCACTCTTGGAGATGTTTGATACCCATACCGGGACCTTTTTTACTCCGGTAGGGGAATTAGGGCTAGCACTTCATGAGATGTATGAGGTATCGAAGCTCCCTTGGAGATCGGAACCCTATGAAGAGTACTTTCCGACCAACGAAGAGTTTCAAATCCTGGGGGACCAGGCTGAGGAGATGACGGCCATCTTTAAGGAAGTGACGAGTAATCATTACTATATGCAGAGAAGGGATAAGAGCGGGTCACAGCCTCATGTGACCGCTTGGAGAGATTACGTCTTTAGGCAAGACAAGGGGGATCCCTCGCAGTTCTCCACTCCGCCAGCGCTCTCTCGTAGCGATGTGCTCTCTGAGATGAGCAGGTTAGATGAGAAGAATCCCCGGGAGAACGAGGACCAGCAGTCTGATGAACGCTCCTACAGCTGTTTCTGGCATCTTGCTCATCGGATGTCGTCGAAAGTAGTATTGGTCGCGTATCTTATGGTTTGGCTTCGGGATTACGTCTTTCCGGGCGGATCCGGCTCTGTTGAGAGAGTGACCCGGCACTTGATCCTGCCAGCTGTGAAGTTGGTCTTTGGCCGGCGCTTGGCTCTACTCCCCGCAATGGTCTGTAACTTGCTGCGAGGTTTACGCGAGTTCGCGGGAAATATGATTCATGACCGAGGTCGAAAAAATAACTTCCCGTGCGCTGAACTGCCGTTTCACTATTTGATGGGGTGGTTAATTTTACACCATCCCAATGTAATGAATCCGGGTTCAGAAGAAGACTACAGGGCCGGAGATGCATTCCTCCGCCGTTTCCACCAGAGGAGTTGGTCGCACACTGGCGTCCCCGTTTGCAGAAGGGTTTTATCCCATCTTCAGGGATGGGAGATCACCAAAGTTGGTCCGATCTTCTTGGGTTTTGAGGCCAACGAAGACTTAAGGGATTCAGGTGAAGATGCCACCGCTCTGCCTCCGTGGAGATTCCGCTGGTTGCAAAGTATTCGGCCATCTCACCTGGTGTACCGGAACAGGAATCAGTGCTTCCTGGAACCGTATTTATCGAGCCGCTTCGCACGATAATTCAGTTATGCGCAGCTGATGTTGGACAATCCCAGTATCACCCTGGGGTATGCTGGAAGTTTGTTGGATGGCGCACGAGCTTGGCATTACTATAATGCTGGATGTACCGGAGCTCGCTTTACGCTGCCTGCCCAGGATCCGCGGCCGCCCATTCTTTACTCGGCTGCCAAGTTTTACTACGATATGGTTGCCGCGCCTTCCAGGTATGATAGAGAGACGAGTCTTGTTGCAAGCACCCCGTTAGCGGTGACGGGGCATGTATCGGCTAGGGCTCGATCACACCGTCCATCAGGGGTGGGTCATCAAGGTGCCCCCACCGCATCCCTAGGGGGTCAGGCTGAACCTTCGGTTGACCAACCAAAACGACGTGCAGATGCAGGGGCTGGATCTCCTGTATCAAAGAAGCTGAAGAAGATATCATCACCGACGGTGTCATCGGATTCCGCATCTGCAGAGGTAAGGATGTTCCACATAATCTAGTTTGGGTTCAATATTTCATGTAATCAATGTTTCCCCTTTTTATAGGAGCTGCTAAAAAGAAGGCCTCGTACTCCAAAATCTGGTGGGAGCAGGCCAAAGGAGATGGCGGGCTCGTCTGAAGTGCGCATCCCGCCGACTATGATGTCTCCTATGAAGGAGAATCCGGAGGATGTCATTGTCGTGGAGATTCCAGCATCCCCAGATTATGCTAGAAGGGAAGCTGAGGATGCAGCAGCTTCCGAGATGATAAAGGCCGCGGTGGGGGCTTTGGATGCCGAGGGTCCAGCAGACACGAGACTTCCCGGTGATGAAGTGGGGTGGAGTTCGTCGTCTTCGGATGACGTCGCTCCAGGGTTGCAAGAGCCTGTTGCGGGGGCAATAGAGATGGTCGGAATAGAGGAGAGAGTTGATTCCCCTCCTTGTTATGATGAGGGGAGGTCGGCTGTATCATTGCCGAGACCTACCCCAGACTCAGCGGTGAAAGCTGAGGTGGCTACCAATCAGGAGGTAGCGACAGATCCTGTCCCTGTAGAGGGATTTGATGAAGAGACTCGTCTGGCGATCCTGACTTCAGGGACGAGTCAGGCGGTAAGTGTTGATCTTTCCGTTCTGCCAGGAGAAGTATTGGCTGGTGATAGCACGTTGGGTATTGGAGAGGTGGCCACTGATGTCGGTGGTACTTCCGAGTTTGGGAAGGGTAAGGGTGTGATGGAACCCTCTGTTGCTCCTTCCACTTGGGGTACGATCTCGACGCCTGTCCCGGCTTTTTCTGTTCCCTTAGCTCCTCGGGCTAGTAGTCGGGCCCCTGTTGATAAAGAGCCTACTGATACCGAGGTTCCAGCCTCACAGGTTGAGGTCGGTGGGTCTTCTTCCGGTCCACCGACTGGAGTAGCTCCTCCAACCCCTGCAGATGAATATGTGAAATTCATCGTTGAGACAGTGTACAAAATGCTGTAGAGGGGGGTGTCGGCAGTGATGGTCGCCAAGGGGAGCTTTGCGATGGCAAGAACTCTGGCATTGCCTCATATCAACCTGATCCGTGTTCACCCGGGCCACGAGCATATGGCCGACATTCTGGAAGCCATGGTGGCTGAGTTGGACCAGCGGCTTTCTGAATTAGAGCGCATCCAGCGAAATGACCTCTCCATCCTGATAGATGCGGAGAAGGAGAAGCTGCTCGCCGAGACTGAGTCTTCCTACCAGGCCACATTGAGTGTCTGGGAACGCAAAGTGGCTGAGACTGAAGCTGCAGTAGAGCGATTATCTCAGTCTACGCGGGAGACAGTGGAGACGCGAGCTGCGTTGGACGCTAATATCGCGGAGATTGATGCGCAGATACGCCGCCTTGAGGACCAGCAGGCCCGACTCCTATTGGACGCGGAACGTGTCCAGGCTAAACACGTAGCATTCAAGAAGGAGGAACCAGCTTTCACTCTCCGAGCTCTTACCCTGGCTCAGCAGAGACAGCAGCTTGATGAGAAGTACGAGAATGAAACTTTTGCTGAGGCTGTTGAAGCGATGCGTCAAGAAGCTGAACGTCGAGTCTTGGTGACTGTGGAGACTCGGGCGGCTGGTTTGAAACGCCGAATCGCAGAGCTTTCCGCCAACCCTGGGGATATTTAGGGCTTGTAGTCTCTGCTTTTTGTATTTTTGCAACTCTTGCTGGGGATAGTGTAATCCTTTACTCTCCCTTTTTTTTAGAAATAAAGAAGTACACTATTTTCTGCGATGTGTTCATTTTTGCTTGTCAAAAACTTTGATGATTTGTGTGGACCTATTATCTTTTGCGTACCTTGGTTTTAGGTACAGATAATAAGTTTGAAGGACCCAATATATTTGTTCAGAGGTAATGTGGACGTGGCAAATATGGGGTTCAAATGATAGAATCTTTCTACTCAGAGGTGTTATGGACGTGGTAGGAATGATTCTGGGGGATACATGAAACTACTCAGAGGTAATGTGGACGTGGAAGTTCTGCGATCAATGTACGACAACGCGGGGGTTGTCTGTACGGGATGTTTACTCAGAGGTAATGTGGACGTGGTAAACATGAAGGATAGCGTAGTCTTACGGGGTGTAAGATTCCGCCTTGTAGGGTGTAGGGGGACAACTCAGAGGTGATGTGGACGTGGTTGCCCTTCTACTGGAGGATGCCACGGAACAGCTGAGTTCCGGAAGTGTATGATTTTGTGGAGTGGAAGTACATGTCTGAAAAGATGTCAAGAATAGTACTTTTTTAGGAACTTGCCGTTGATGGGCATCATGAACAAGTCCCCATTGGATTTGGCGAGGCGGTAAGCACCGTTTGAGTATACCGTCTCGATGATGAAAGGTCCTTTCCATTTGGGCTCGAACTTTCCTGGTGTTTTGTGAGTCAACACCATCGGCCTCCTGACTGCCAGAACCAGGTCGCCTACTTGAAAACTCCTCTGCTTGACCTTCTTGTTGAAAGCCTATGATATACGGGCTTGGTAGAGTTCGATGCGTTGTTGAGCTAGGAGACGCTTTTCATCCAGTGCCTCCAGTTCCCGCAGACGACGACGTTGATTGTCTTCTTCTGTGAGTTGGTTTATGATTGCTACGCGGAGGGAGGGTATTTGAATCTCGAGAGGCAGTACCGCTTCACTTCCGTAGACCAAGGAGAATGGTGTGTTGCCTGTCGGGGTCCGTACCGTTGTGCGGTAGGCCCAAAGGCATTCGTCAAACTGTTCGTCCCAGTCGCATTTGTTAGATGACACAACCTTTTTGAGTAGTCTGACGATAGTTTTGTTGAATGTCTCGGCCAATCCGTTTGCTGTCGGATTGTAGGCGGTTGATGCCACGTTTTGAATGCGATTCTTGTCACAGAATCGGCTGAAAACATGGCTGATAAACTGAGGACCATTATCGTGGATGATCCTTCGGGGTACCCCGAAACGGTAGATGACGTGGTGCTTGATGAAGCTGATCACCCTGAAGCTTTTCACTTCTGCCAGAGGAACTGCTTCTGCCCATTTGGAGAAATAGTCGGTGATTGCTAGGATGAAGCGGTGTCCTCTCGATGAAGGAGGGGTGATTGGTCCCACAATGTCCATTCCCCAAGCTTCGAAGGGCCAGGAGGCGACTGTAGGATGTAGTGGTTCGGATGGTGTATGAATGAAGTCTGCGTAAAGCTGGCACGCATGGCACTTCTTAGCATATTCGACAGCGTCAGCGGCCATGGTTGGCCAGTAGTAGCCCATGCGTCGCAGTCGATCCTGCAACTTAGGACCAGGTTGATGGGCCCCGCAGGTTCCATCATGAGCTTCTCGAAGAGCTTCGACTGCTTCTTCGTTGGACAAACATCGAAGGAGAAGTCCATCGTAGGAGCGTCGGTACAGCATTTTAGTGGCTGTATCGTAGTAGAACCGAAGAGAGCGCCTCCTGACTGAGACGGCTTCTTTCGGGTCCTCCGGAAGGATTCCGTAGACAGCGAAGTCGATGAACGGGAATCTCCAATCTCGGACGTTAACACCGGCACCCGTTGACATGGCGTGGGCCACTTGTGAGCGCAGGTTGTTTTTAGGGCAGACCAAGTCTCGACCCACTACCGTGACGTAGTGTTGAGTCCCGAGGGGTGCCGCCAAGGAGGCTGCGAGGCCAGCCAGGGCGTCAGCCTCCAGATTTTGTAGACGAGGTACGTGTTCGATAAAGAACCCGGTGAAGGTTGAAATGATGTTCAATACAACTTCATGGTAGGGGATCAGATCTTCATGGCGAACCTCATATTGCCCTCTGATCTGGTTTACGACGAGCTTTGAGTCGTCGTAGGCTTCCAGAGGATTCACCCCCAGCTGTTGTGCTAGCTGGAGTCCCATAATGAGCGCGTTGTACTCGGCAACATTGTTGGAGCACGGCTTCGAAAGGGAGTAAGCACGCTGGATGACCAGTTGATCGGGGAAGACTAATACCACCTCCACTCCTGCGATGATTTGGCCTTTGGGGCCTGTTCTTGAAGCGCCATCGAAAAACATCCGCCAGACAGAGCCTTCTTCGGTGACGTTTGATTCTTGGACCTCATCCGGAATGTCTTCATAGAGCCTTGAGGACTCTGGGATGGGGTGTGCTGCTAAAAAGTCGACCAGAGCTTGACCCTTAACAGCTTTCTATGGAACGAACACCATGTTGTATGGTGTTAGCAAGATCGCCCATGTGGCTAGCCTGGAGTTCAATGATCCTGACTTCGTCATGAGGACTCTGAGCGGATTGACTCGGGAAATGACATGAATTGTCTGGCCCGAGACATAATGGCGAGTCTTTTGGATGGCAAATACCAGAGCCAAGCACTCCTTTTCAACGGGGTTGTACCGGTGTTCGGCCCCGATCAGAGTTCGGCTGAGGTAGTAGATTGCTTGCTCATAGCCTGTGTCGCTGTTCTGAGCTAGCAGGGCGCCGAGGGAATGATCCATGGCACGGACATAAAGTAGGAATGGTTTGCCGGCGACGGGTGCCACCAGGACTGGAGGGCTCGTCAGGTAGGCTTTGATGTCGTCGAAAGCCTTTTGGCATTCCTCTGTCCAGACGTAAGAGACTCCCTTCTTCATGAACTGGGTGAAGGGTTGACATTTGTCGGAAAGGTTTGCTATGAACCTCCGAATGTATGCCAGATGTCCCTGTAGTCCTCGAAGTTCTCGAAGGTTCTTCGGAGGGTCCATATCAAGGATAGCTTTGGTCTTCTCGGGATCGACATGAATGCCTTTCGTCGTGATGATGAAGCCCAAGAACTTTTCGCTGGAAACCCCAAGAAAGGATTTAGCGGGGTTCATCTTGAGTTGATACGCCCGCATGAGGTCGAAGACTGTCTTGAGGTCTTGCAGGTGATCACCTTTGAGACAGCTCTTGACTGCGATGTCGTCAACATAGCATTCGACTGTCTTGCGAAGGTGTTGACGAAAAATGGTGCTCATAGCACGTTGATATGTCGCACCAGCGTTCTTCAAGCCGAAGGGCATCACTGTATAACAGAAATCGCCCTTTGGAGTCCTGAATGACGTATGTTTTGCGTCATCGGGGAACATCTTGATCAGGTTGTATCTCGAATATCCGTCCATGAAAGACATGCGCTCGAAGCCACACGTGTTGTCGATCATCACGTCGGTAATTAGAAGCGGGAATTCGTCCTTCGGGCAAGCAGAGTTGAGGTCTCTGAAGTCGATACAGACTCGTATTTTCCCATTCTTCTTGGTGACGGGGATGACGTTAACTACCCAATCTGGGTGTTGCTCTTCGAGGATGAAGCCGCTGGTCAAGAGTTTATCCACCTCCTGATCGATGACGTTCATGATGTCCGGACGGAAGCGTCGCTGTTGTTGTTTGATAGGCTTGGCATCAGGTAAGATGTTCAGCCTATGCATCGCGATCTAAGGATCAAGTCCCGGTATATCTTCGTAGCTCCATGCAAAGACGTCGATATACTCTTTAGCCAACTGGATTAAAGATTCTCGGTCTTCTCCTTTTAGGCTTTTGCTGACGAAGATGGGTTTGGAAGAAGATCCATCCCCAAGGTCGATCTGTTCGACTTCGTCTTCGGTGGGAGGTTCACGTAATTCGAAACGAGACTCCCATTGTTGTCCCAGGCGTTGAGCCCAGGGTTCTTCTTCGAAGAATTCTGGCACTTGGTCTTCGCCTTCTTCTTCTTAAGATTGTGCAGATGTCATGTTGGCTGACATCACTCTCTTAAAGACAGATCCGATACTGGTATCGGAATCCCATGTTGATGCTTCAGACGAGTGAGAATGTTCAACTTCCTCTGCGTCTGAACTCTCTGGAGTTGACGGTGGCGTGACATAGCCAACCCCCCGTCGAGTTTTGTTGTAGTAGTCCTGTGGCTTTCCTTTAGGTGTTGGAAGCCGGAGAGGGAGACGTCGACCTTTGCCGTAGTTCAGGCCTTTGTCACTTTTTAGGTCATAACCCATCTTTTGGATGAGGTACTTTGCCTTGTCTGTGTACCGATAGAGTTGCATTCTGCTGGCATCTGGTTCTGGCTCGAGTGACGGGAGGTCTTGATGACGCTCGACCTTGCCAAAGATGATGGATTCTTTGTCTCGACTCCGTGGTGGGACTATGTAACAGACCCCTTGGGACGGGACTACTCGATTTACATGATGGACGGTCGTTATTTGTGTTTGCAACGACCGTAGAGCGTTATCTAATGTATACATGGCATTCCAATGTGAAAGACTAGAATAATTAAAAGACACTCTGTTATTGATGAAATATGAGATTTTATCCCGTGGGATTACATTGTCGAGAGATGGGACATCTACATCGGCCGAGATATATTCCTCCAGCTCTTCATCTGTAAGCACTGGAGTAGGATCGGGAGGGTCCACCACAGCGCTGATCTGGGAGTCCGAGAGGACTACCTGGGCCTTCTCTGGCGGCTGGGATGGCGGCAGCTTGCCCTTAAGACGCACCTTCAGACGTGCCTCCGCTGTGCCTCCGGTGATTGGCGCCTTCCCCTGTAGTTTTGCCACAAGGGGAGCCGATGTTTGAGGCGGCTTTCCCTTGAGCCGTATCTTCAGGGGAGCTTCAGGAGCAGCTGGTGCCTTCCCGGGTAGCTTAATGCTCATGGAGGGCAACTTCTGAGGCGGTTTGCCTTTGAGTCGGATCTTCAAAGGAGCATCGGGAGTGACCTCAGGCTCCATGTCCGGCTCTGCTGCCGTTTTTGCTTCGTCGTCAGCATCATTGGCCTCCTCCTCGTCAGGTGACTTGTATAAGTCGGCATCGGTGAAGTAGGCTTCAATCCCTTTGAAAGGGTCGATGTCCGCGAACTCCGTACGGATGACATTGTTGGTGGACACGTACTTCATACATTGGTGGAGCGTGGATGGCACCACCGTGTATTCGTGCAGCCATGGGCGACCCAACAGAATGTTGTAGTTGACTTCTGCGTCCACGACATAACAAGTGACCTCGGTTCTGAGATTATCGATGTGGTACTTTAGTCGTATTTTGCCCAGTGGTTCGCTTTTGCTGGAGTTGAAACCACTGATTGTTGTGTTGGAGGGCGCCAGTCGGTACATTGGGATCTCCAGTGTTGAGAGCAGCGTCTTCGGGATGATGCTGAGGGAAGACCCCGGATCAATCTGAATCCGCTTCATCTTGACTGAACCGATGTACCCTGTGTAATACAACGGCCTGTTGTGTCGATTGTGTTTGAGCAACATGTCCTGTTGGGTGAAGGTTATATTGGGGATAACCTCCTCCGTACAGTAACAGTGCTTGCACACAGTCGGGAGATCTTCTGGCTGCTTGACCTGACTGAGAAAGGATTCAACATCCTTCAGAGCTTCGCAGAGAGCTTCTCGGGAGTCTTTGGAAAGACGGAGGAGCTCGAACAGAGATAGGCGGGCAGGAGTACTGGCCAGTTGTGCCAGAATGTTGAAGTTGTGGGGCTTGGCTAGCCCCGAAGCATTCTCTTTTCGTAGAGGCCTATCGAAGCGGGCCTCTATCTGCTTCTGCTTATTGGCTGCTGCGGGCTTAGACGGGCCCTCGTCATAGACAGCAGGGACGGTGCCAGGAGGCACCACCTCGACGGCAGCTTCGTCGGGTTGGGCGTTCTGTTGTGAACGCGTCTACACTGGAAGTGCCTCTTCCGCTGAAGAAGAGACCGTGCGGCAAGACTTGATCTTCCTGCCTTTGGATTTAGAGGTAGGGCGTACCTCCGGTTGAGTCACCTCGGAGACGAGATCGGGGTGAACCCATAGGATCTTTCCCCGAGATGTGGTGAGTGGGATGAGTCCACTCACGTTGTCACGGGTTGGTGGTAAGTTAACCACCTCCATTGTCGCCTTAGGGATGGGGACGACGCCATCCTGTGTTGTAGTCGGCGGCAGGGTGCCAAACTGGAGTGACACCACGTTGGCTGACACCGTCTTCTCTTCGTAGTTGACGGAGATTACATCCGTATTGATCATGCGCTGGATGTAATTCTTGAGGACATAGCAGTCCTTAGTTGGGTGTCCGACAAACCGATGGTAGTGACAGTACCTCGGGTTGTCCACTTTTCCAACCTCATCGGGACGCTTGGGGTCCGGAAGCTTGATCTTGTCACCCTGCTTCAGTATCTCAAAGAGCTGCAGGGTGTCTTCGTCGTTGAACGAATAAACCTCCTTCGACCTTGGTGCAAGTGGAGGCTTCTGAGTAGGTGTTGATGCACCTTTTGAGGCATTGACAGTCAAAGCCTGTTTCCCCTTTGCTTCTCGTCCGGGGTTGTTGGTTGCAGGCCGTTTCCCCTTATCCTCGAAGGCAGGGAAACTGACTCCCAGAAGACGAGCGTTGGCTGCCTTCTTCTCCGCGGCTTCTGCTTCAATGATTAAGGAGCTCCAGTCGGGGGGAGGAGTAGAGTTGAGCCAGAGCTTGACTGCAGGCAGCATGTTCATGCTGCAGGAGAAGAGAAGCGCATGTTCTGGCATGCCCGGGGGCAGTCCGAAGCAGGCCTATCGGAAGCGTTCGATGAACACTCGAACTGTTTCCTTCTCCTTCTGGCATACCTCTATAAGGGACGCCATTGTCATGTCCTTCCCGCCGTCGTAGAAACGGTCGAGAAAGAGGCGCGTCAGGTCGTCGAAGGAAGATATTGAATTGTCTGGGAGGCTGCAGTACCAGTCGTACGCCACTCCTTTCAGTGCCCCAACAAATATGCTGGTGAGTAGCGCGTCCTCCTTCGGAAGATGTCCCATCTGAGACTGAAAGTACGTCAGATAGCGACGAGGAGAGTCCTTCCCGTCGTATGGCGTCAGTGTTTGTGGTTTATACTTTGGAGGATAAACCACCTTGTTCCACTCGAGGGGATAAGGCTGGCGGATGCCCATTTTCTGGCGCTCCTCTTGTCTCGTCTTGGACTCAAAGCGCTCGCGTAGGTCCCTGATCATCTCGACCACGTCTTCCGTGGAGCTGGGAGTCGGAGAAGGTGGTACCACCGGATGTTGAGCATTTGAGGGCTCTGACGTCCGGGGTACTTCTCGGTGATCTGCGTCCGAGGATACCCGTTGAAGGGGTACACTCGACTCTCCATTGGCCCTTGGATCGGGACCGGTAGAAGGTGTCCTGGTCAAAGCTGACCGTATCTCAAACACTGCTTGAGTCAGTGTTTGTATGGAGGCAGAGAGGGTTTTGAGTCCTCCCTCCAGGGTATCTATGCACTGGACGAGGTCTGTTGGCGGCGCATCAGACTCGACATCAGCCCCAGTCACGTTTACTGTCATGACGCGGCCAGGAGTGGATGAATGGGTTGAGGCCTCACTCTCGGTTTCGCTCTCTTGTAGGGGAGTCGCCTCTCCTGGAGCTTCATCTTGGCTACCCCCGGTTATGTTCGGAAGAACATTCACCACGGGCGCATCTGTAAGGGCCTGATTACCTCCAGCTCCGTCTTGAAGGGTCTCTTCGTCTTCGAAACTCGGGTCCGCAGATGCTAGACTACCCCCAGCTATGTTCTGGGGATATCCTCATCTTCAGGGGCTTCTGGGAGGCTGACTTCGCCTCGAGGATCTGCCCCAGGTGTGCTTTGGACGCACTCGTCTTCGGAAGGAGGCTCGACAAGGGTCTGACTACCCCCAGCTTCCTCCAAGAACTTCTTCCTCGTTCGAGTGCCTTCGAACACTCCAGAGGATGAGACAGCTGTCTGGGTTTTCCTCGGCTGGTTCTTGGACGAGGAAGAGAAACTGCCAGTCGCCTTTCGGACTGACGAGAAGTTGGAGATCATGTTGCATGAAGCAACCATTGGTTCCTCTTCTGTTGACACCTTCTTCCCGGGGCGACGTCGGAGGGGTGTCGATGGTTGCAGCCGCTGGAACACCGACTGCCTTGGTGGGACTGCCGTTTTGTAATAGCATTTGATGGTGACCACAGCACAAGTATGCCCCATGAGAGGTGCATCGTGCTTGTCAGTCAACTCTTCTGATCGGCGCTTGTGAGTAATCACGTTACGCAGATCGTTGGAGGAGAGTGCCACATTTGCACCCCCTTTAGGTGCATGGCAAGGCCAAGCGCTGGGGTGGTCAAGTGAGTGCTGTGCCCCCTGATCTAATACCAAACAGGCATCCCGATCAGAAGTGGGGGAACCACAACATTTGGAGTGACTTGAACGGACCTCAAACGCACAACCGGAGGAGGCGCGGGAGTTCAAGACCACTGGATTTGCCTTGTTCGACTTGGTTGTGCACGCAGTAGATGCGCCCAAGTGAGACAAGGACTTTGAAGGTCGGCTCATTCTCGGTACCGCAGCACTCAAGTCGACCTTGTACAACTTACCATCAGCAGCGCGTATGATTGTGAGCGCATGCTTCTGGCTTGTTGCTGGCATAGCACGTTTGGGACGTATGGCCCGTGCTGCTTTGGACCTCTTCGTACCAGGCCGCTGGGGCGCGTAGTACTTAGAATCCAAATTCTCCTCGCCACTACAGCGAGTGAGTCTGTCAAAGACAAAGACCTTCTGTGGCGCATCAGAGGTGATGCGCGGGGCATTGGCTGCACCCCTGCTCCGTCGACGGATCTTCCTCGCCTGAGAGGGAGACGGCTGGGGAATGTGGTTAGCCGCACGTTTCCCCGAGAGATGCGCTGCACCAGCGGGCGCATCTTGGTTGCTGAGGACGTCAGCAGGAAGGGAGGGCTGGATTGGCGCATCCCCTTCGGTGGTGGTGCCCGAGGCGTCGACCTTGCGCACCCAGACTCGGCGGGTCTTCTTCGGCTTCGACAGCCGCTTCGAAGGACTTGCACTGCCTTCAGATATGAACTCCTCATACGCCTATTGATTGAGGCGTACGACCAGCGTCTTGTGGGAGGAGCCCACCTTCACGTCGTCGGATTGTGACATAGCTTTCTCGTTGGAGGAGAAAGAGGTCCCCAGCAGAGTCGCCAGCTTGTTTGCCATTAAAATTCTTTGATTGTAAATTTTAATACAAACAGAACAGTGTTACAATATAGGACTTAGACGTAGTCCTAGGAGTACACTTTTGTTTAATCTGGGTTCCTTGTGCCGATGGAGTGAGTGGTAATGCGTTGACTCCGTTGACGATCTGACGACTTTGGTGGCTCTTTCTTCCTTCAAAATGGGTGTAGCCCATTCTGGTTGTGTTGAAAGCTGCTCCTTTGGCCGCGGTTTCGATCACGGTCTTCCTTGGTGTTTGGAGGCTCTTTCGAAGCCTCCCCTGGCCACATGTTGGCTTGTGGTTCTTTTCCCTTTCTGGGCTAGAGGGTTGATTGCCACCCTCGTTCTGCTCAATAAATGCTTCATTAGTCGAAGCATTTAGACGGCGGTGAGCCTGGCTGGAAGAGCGGCACATAACTGGGCTGCTGAAGGGATGCACATAACTGAGCTGCCAAAGGGATGCACATGACTGAGGACGCATGGTGGGATGCGACTGGCTGAGGGCGCATATTGGGATGCGCCTGTCTGAGGGCGCATGTTGGGATGCGCCTGGCTGAGGGCGCATGTTGATTGCTGGTTGTAGACTTAGGATCTTTTCTTTGTAGAAATTCTCCTTTGTACAGTCTTTCTTAGACATGTAATAGACTTTTATATGTTAAATAAAAAGTCCTCTTTCAATGTCTATATTTGTTGCTTTTTGCTGTGAAGTACTTTGTCCAAGCTTTGGCGCATGTAGTCTGGCGTATAGACTTTCTGGTTCTAAAATTCCATGCTTCTACACTTAGGAGACTGTCCTAGAAGCTAACCTAGGTCTTGACTATTTGGTTAGGTTATGGTAACCCTAGCTTTACCTAAGTGAGTGACATTTAACTCATTAGAATTTATTTGGGA
Organism: Iris pallida; assembly: GCA_029216955.1. NCBI lineage: Eukaryota > Viridiplantae > Streptophyta > Magnoliopsida > Asparagales > Iridaceae > Iris > Iris pallida. The sequence continues at coordinate 1,877,892 of JANAVB010032620.1, forward strand.
AAATTAGGATTTGATTTGAATAGAAAATGGCTTGTGATTTCACAAGTCATGACTTATGACTTAAAGCCTTAAAGGCCAAACCCAATACTTGTAGAGCCCTAACCCTAGCCCAACAGCCTTGGCCGGCCACTTAGGTCATACCCCCTATTTAATGCTCCTAGAAATTAGGGCTAGCCTCCTTAGAAATATTTTGCAAGTTTTAGAAAGAGGTAAGTCTCCATCTTCATTAAATCCTAGAAAATCCATTTCAATTCCTTTTCCATCCAAACAAATTGCAATAGGCTCTAAATTTAGTTTACTTTCTGTTGGTATTGAGAAATTTCAGGGGAGAAACAATTTGAAGGAGTTTGGTGGCTTGAGGAATCACTTTCATTTGGGGCTTTTTGAGCCTTTGCACACCCATAGGTAAATTCGATTCTACACCATGAAATATTGATTTTATTGCATATCTAGGAAGCCCTAAGCCTATCCTAGCTGTAGGTATAGCTAACCCTAGAATTCGTGTCCAATACGTGTTCGTATCGGACACGTATCAGTATATGTATATAGGTGTTTGGCGAAATATCCCAAAGGGCATTTCGATTTGTTTTTAGGAATATAATTGAATAGAAATTAGGGTTTTAACCTCGCTTATGGTTTTTCTTTGCTCTGAGCACGTTTTGGTGTCGTGTCGAGTTGCCACGGACACACGAACACACGGGTGCATGCGCGAGCGCGCGGGCACTGTAGCTGCCCTGATGCTCGGGGCTGTTTGCGAGCAGCACACGACACTTCGACACATAATACTTGACACACACGAAAAGGCGACCACTGACACCACGTGTGTCAAGTTGCACGGCCTCTCGTGTCGTGTCGGACACGATATCACGCGTGCACAGGGTGTGCACTGTGCGTATCAGTGCACTGTTTGGGTTCTCTATTTAAAATTCAGTTTTATTAGTTTAAATTGTGTTTGAAATTGCTAATTAGATCCTAAATATGATGTATTATCTCTGTTAAATTAATTTACATGTTAGTTAAGTTTTGATGTGGCATTTGATTCGAATTGGGTTAATTTCAGGTTCAATTGATACTCATGACTAATACTTTATTTTCTAGATTTTCCTAAACTTTTAATCCTATTCTATTGATGTTTTCCACTGTTAGATCACCCCCACATATCTGTTGATTCATAGGAATGAAGTATTTCAATTCTAAATTGGCTTTTGGTTAGAGAATGAGAATTAGACATATGTGTTGGTCGAATGATATAGGACTGATAGCAAAACCTGAAAATGAGGCCTTTGAACATCCTGAACTGATTTCCTTTCATTTTCGAAATGCTATTAAACCTGAGATTAATCCTTTCTTTAATGAACTGTAGATTGTTTTTCCTTTAACTGTAATCAGGAGCTGTGTGCTTGATTTGGATGTTTTGGTATTTGAGTTGAGTTTGAAACTGTGACTGTCATGCTTATCAGCTCACAATTTCCTAGATTTCATTATTGATCCTAGGTTATATAATGAGTACACTGTTAACTCATTCCTATTTTCCTGAGATTATGATTCTCTTCCTTTAACTGAAATGAATGTGTGATTGAGGGCTAACTGTCACAGGGTTGGGTATATGGGTTAACTGATTTCACTGATTTCCAGTTTCACTGATTTTTACCCAGGCACACAAATGTACTTCACTGTTATTGTACCACTTTTGCCTTGTTTTCATTACACACAGGTTCACTTTCACCTGGAATGCATTTTCAGTTTGGCCTTAACTGATTTCAAGATATATTGCTCACTGTTGCACTGATGTTCCCTAATTTCTGTGCACACACAAATATATTTCCTGAATTTCCTTTCCACACTGTTTCCAGATTTTTTCCCACACACACAGGTTCAGCTATCACTCACTGATTTCTGTCACCTTCACACCCTCTTGTCACATGCCTCACCCACACACTTTTGTATTCACACATGCCATATCACACACTCATGTATCTCACACACACACAAAAGTTATCACTCACTCTCTTGTACCCTCTTGACACACACTAAGCACAGAACCCTCTAGCCTAACACACACAAACACTTGGACACATACATATGCCTTTCCTTCTCTATACACATGTATGCATATATGTATCCTATATCTATGCGTGCTTACTATTATATATGTATTAGATATACATGTATGTGTAGTATACACATAGTAGCCTATAGGTTATGTGTATTCTAAGTTATATTATATAGTATATCAATATGTGTATCCTATATTAGAGTATATTATATATTAGATATTTGACTTGTGTATGTGATTATGGTTTGGTTCATAGGCATGGTATAGCCTATGGCCTATGGGTGGCTTGAATGCCTAGTATGGAGTCTAGATTAGACTTATTTAGTCTTGTTAGACCTAGAATAGACTAGTTAGACTAGTACAGACTTGTTTGACTTAGATTTGACATAGTTGACCTAGTTTGACTTCTAGGGTTGACCAGAGTTGACCAAGAGTTGACTTTGGCCTAGATTGACCTAGATTCATGTAGAATGCATTATAGTGCATCTTATTACCATTCTGGACTTGTTGTGACTTGTGCTGTTCTAATAGGAGCCGGACACCACTCCTCAGACAGTACTTTCATCTTGGACATTCAGATAGCAGGCGAGTACATTCTCTGATAGTTCTCTCATTTAATTATCAATTACTGTACTTCAGTTATAGTTAGTTTTATGTGATTCTCTGTTGCAACACGTATGGATATTTCTGAATTCATGTATGCGACACACATACTATACTTATCTGGCCTCTATTACTGGAATCACTGGAATCATTCCGGAATCTATTTCTGGAATCATTATATTTTGGCTGGACTCATCTCGATTCTCGTGTCGAATTCTGGATTCATTTGTATTGTGGGGCGGGAAAATATTGATTAAGACATGTAGACATACCCCAAATCTGGAATCTTTCAACTAGAATCTACTGGAAGCATAGCCATCTCTCGCCTGATCAGTGAGAGATGTGCCTGATTACCTACAGCCGTGTACATGTCGATCTCGGAATTTTAAAACACACTGTTAGAATAGCTGGGCTCACCTGGATTCTTGATCACTACCTAGAATCATCTTGTACTGGATTCATCTTATATTAGATTCATCTCGTACTGGACTTATAGTAGTTTTATACTTGTTTTGTATTTACTATCTGGACTTATTATGTTACCTTAGTTCAGCTAGATTTATTTTACAGTCTTTATTGCCATCATTCTTCTCTTATTTTAGTTACTTTACTTTCCTTGTATCTTACTGCTTCTCTATACTATCACCTAAATATAAACTGCCATATTCATCAATAAAACTGTTTATAACTGCTTTATAGTTCTCTGTCATTACTTGAATTTTCTTGATGAGATGTACTCGTTCCCGTCCTGATTGGACCAGTTGAAAATTTTACAGAGGACGAGGAGGAGGCCTTCTTAGATACTTTCTATGGGACAACTTTGGAGGACACTTGCGATCCGGACTTCCAGTCGGATCCCTTAGCTGTAGAGACTGTTGCTCCATAGATATCTTTATCTTATTTTATAGTATTGGAGATTGAGTTGTATTTTTGGATCTGTATTATTTCTGGATGTTTATGGAGTTTATCTAGACACTTAGCTTTCTCTCTATTTGTATTTTCTGTGGATTTGGATCTTACATCTTTTATATCATTCTATCTTATCGTATTCTACCTTTGATGTGATTGAGATATATTCTGTTATGTCACCCCCATTCGGGAAGTATAACTGTTATTATCTTAAACTGTTAGATGTTGTGACCTAGGACAGCGTTCTACCGCCGACACTGCGGCGTAGGCTGGGCATTGTTACGTACTCGTACCCTCACAGTGGGTGCGGGTCGTGACACGTTTTTAGTGGTGGCCCATGCAGGTCGAGTTTATATAGTGGTATTCGAACTAGAGTATCACTACAGCCTGCAGTAGGATTTGGATATTTTGAAGGTACTCAATCACAGTTAGGATTCCTTGAGAGATTTCCGGGACGACCCTTGAGAATCTTATTTAAACTTCAAATTGAAATCATTTCCCTTGTTTGTTGCTCTCACTCCTTGATTATTGAATTTGGTTTTGTTGGATCGTTGTTGATTTTGATTTTTCTATCGAGATGAATTTTATGGCCTGAGTTACGATATTTTCTGATAACATATGTTGACGGGAATAACAGGGATGGTAAAACGTCTACTTGATTATGGAACTTGTAGTTTATCGCAGCCATATTAGCTGGCGTGGCGGAAACATAGAGACCTGACTTCGGATGTACGTATCTTGGTTATGAGATTTGGAATTTCTCGCAGCTATACTAGTCGGCATAGCGAGAATTCCAGACGACATGATTATAAAGGTGCATGCCCTAGTTATGGAATCTATCGTTTATTGCAGCCTTGCTTACTAACATGGCGAGGACTCTGAGTAACATGATTTTGGACAGACGTATATGATTATCAGACTGTATCTTGAGGAGGCTTTTAAACATATCATCTCTATCATACCCTTCTGTTATTATAAATTGATGTAGTTCTTTCTTAGTATGATTATTTGATAACTTGTGATTAGGCCCTCATCTTAGGGATGATAGTATAGCCTGGCTTTAAAATAGTGACTCTTGTAGCTGGTTCTCCTTTGTTTATATTTACCAGTTTTCATGTGGAATGATAGACTGCCTTGCAGCCTTGATGATTGATTTACTCTTTTTCTTTCAGTATGGCACCCATGATCCGAGCCCGTCGCCTGAGAGCAGTTGCAGCTACTGAGAGTGTGCTTCCTCCTCCTATTGTTCAGGAGGTAGTGATCCCTCTATCTGACCAGGGGGTGGTGGAACCTCCTGCCATTGAGGATATGGGGGTAGCCTCGCCAGAGAGTCTTCCTTCATCTCCTGTCGTTCAGGAGAGAGCTGCAGATTTGCCTAAGATCGAGAGCCTTTTCCCACCCCTTGAGATAGTACCCCATACTATACTACTCGGAGGTTTATTACTTGACGCAGCCTAGATATTTGGATATTTCCAAAAAAGGATGTTGGAGTCACAGAGAGTTCATAATGAGGCCATGAGGGAGCAATACCAGAGGTTGCTACGTCTGCGGGACTCTGTGCTTCCAGGAAGAGAGCCTAGCTCCAAGAGGGCGAGGAGCAGTACCCAGTCCTACCCAGAGCTTGAGGAGTACCCATATATCCAGCCTATATCATCATACCCAGCCCAGTCTCCTGTCCAGCAGATGCCAGCTGAGCCAGAGCCTATCTGTATCTACTGTAAGAAGTCTGGGCACAAGTGGAACTTCTGTAGAAAGAGACTAGGATTGTGCCTATTCTGTGGATCAGCTGCACACTGGATGCAGTACTGTCCTGATATACCTGCCCCAACCAGGGCCCTACTTCCAGGAGGGAGTTCTAGTTCTCAGACCTAGCTGAAGGTGAGTTTTGACCTAACCTTAGTATTTCTTTTTGAGAATATTTGATGCATCCCTTGCTTGTATGTTTTGATACCTTGTGATTGCCTAGTACTGTAGCATGTTGGTGTAACTAGATGAGATCCCAAACTAATATTACATGCCATGACCCCATAGGTTACACTTTCCAACTGTATGATTTAAATAAGTTTCTGAGACTATGATTGCTGGAGGTTTAACCTAGAAGGAGTACGACCATCTTAATTTCGAGGACAAAATTTTTCTAAGGTGGGTAGGATTGTAACACCCAGTTTTCTAAAATGAGGGTAATTTTGAAATTTTGTAATTTTAATCTTTTAATAATGATATTTAAATCATGATATAATTTTTTGTAATTTTTAAATCATTTTAAAAGTATTTTAAATCATGACTTAAGATTTTGGTGTTTTGATAGTGTAACCTTGGAGACTGGTTGACCTAGAGCCTAACCATGTTATTGGGATACTTATTTGTCATTTTAACCTAGAGGGTATTTTGTCATTTTAGGGTTATTTGAATTTAATATATATTATTTGGAATTTAATGTATTATTAAGAATGGTGTGATTTTTAATATTATTTAATTGATTGCCATGTATTGTGATTGGCCTAACTTGGTTTGGACCTAACCTAGATTAGTCATAGCTAGTCTTAGCTAACCATGGTTAGTGTTAGTTAGTATTAACTAGAATTATTAAAATTTAAGTGATTTTTAGTATAATTGATTTGGTGCTATTTTGACTTTGACTAGTGTTGACTTAGGAGACTGTCCTAGAAGCTAACCTAGGTCTTGACTATTTGGTTAGGTTATGGTAACCCTAGCTTGACCTAAGTGAGTGACATTTAACTCATTAGAATTTATTTGGGGAAATTAGGATTTGATTTGAATAGAAAATGGCTTGTGATTTCACAAGTCATGACTTATGACTTAAAGCCTTAAAGGCCCAACCCAACACTTGTAGAGCCCTAACCCTAGCCCAACAGCCTTGGCCGGCCACTTTGGTCATCCCCCTATTTACTGCTCCTAGAAATTAGGGCTAGCCTCCTTAGAAATATTTTGCAAGTTTTAGAAAGAGGTAAGTCTCCATCTTCATTAAATCCTAGAAAATCCATTTCAATTCCTTTTCCATCCAAACAAATTGCAATAGGCTCTAAATTTAGTTTACTTTCTGTTGGTGTTGAGAAATTTCAGGGGAGAAACAATTTGAAGGAGTCTGGTGGCTTGAGGAACCACTTTCATTTGAAGCTTTTTGAGCCTTTGCACATCCATAGGTAAATTCGATTCTACACCACAAAATATTGATTTTATTGCATATCTAGGAAGCCCTAGGCCTACCCTAGCTGTAGGTATAGCTAACCCTAGGATTCGTGTCCAATACGTGTCCGTATCGGACACGTATCAGTATACGTATATAGGTGTTTGACGAAATATCCCAAAGGACATTTCGATTTGTTTTTAGGAATATAATTGAATAGGAATTAGGGTTTTAACCTCGCTTATGGTTTTTCTTTGCTCTGAGCATGTTTTGGTGTCGTGTCGAGTTTCCACGGACACACGAACACGCGGGTGCACGCGCGAGCGCGCGGGTACTGTAGCTGCCCTGATGCTCGGGGCTGTTTGCGAGCAGCACACGACACTTCGACACATAATACTTGACACACACGAAGGGGCGACCACTGACACCACGTGTGTCAAGTTGCACAGCCTCTCGTGTCGTGTCGAACACGATATTACGCGTGCACTGGGTGTGCACTGTGCGTATCAGTGCACTGTTTGGGTTCTTTATTTAAAATTCAGTTTTATTAGTTTAAATTGTGTTTTAAATTGCTAATTAGATCCTAAATATGATGTATTATCTCTGTTAAATTAATTTACATGTTAGTTAAGTTTTGATGTGGCATTTGATTCGAATTGGGTTAATTTCAGGTTCAATTGATACTCATGACTGATACTTTATTTTCCAGATTTTCCTAAACTTTTAATCCTATTCTATTGATGTTTTCTACTGTTAGATCACCCCCACATATCTGTTGATTCATAGGAATGAAGTATTTCAATTCAAAATTGGCTTTTGGTTAGAGAATAAGAATTAGACATATTTGTTGGTCGAATGATATAGGACTGATAGCAAAACCTGAAAATGAGGCCTCTGAACATCCTGAACTAATTTCCTTTCATTTTCGAAATGCTATTAAACCTGAGATTAATCCTTTCCTTAATGAACTGTAGATTGTTTTTCCTTTAACTGTAATCAGGAGCTGTGTGCTTGATTTGGATGTTTTGGTATTTGAGTTGAGTTTGAAACTGTGACTGTCATGCTTATCAGCTCACAATTTCCTGGATTTCATCATTGATCCCAGGTTATACAATGAGTACACTGTTAACTCATTCCTATTTTCCTGAGATTATGATTCTCTTCCTTTAACTGAAATGAATGTGTGATTGAGGGCTAACTGTCACAGGGTTGGGTATATGGGTTAACTGATTTCACTGATTTCCAGTTTCACTGATTTTCACCAAGGCACACAAATGCACTTCACTGTTATTGTACCACTTTTGCCTTGTTTTCATTACACACAGGTACACTTTTACCTGGAATGCATTTCCAGTTTGGCCTTAACTGATTTCAAGATATATTGCTCACTGTTACACTGATATTCCCTAATTTCTGTGCACACACAAATGTATTTCCTGAATTTCCTTTCCTCACTGTTTCCATATTTTTTCCTACACACACAGGTTCAGTTATCACTCACTGATTTCTGTCACCTTCACACCCTCTTGTCACATGCCTCACCCACACACTTTTGTATTCACACATGCCATATCACACACTCATGTATCTCACACACACACAAAAGTTATCACTAACTCTCTTGTACCCTCTTGAAACACACTAAGCACAGAACCCTCTAGCCTAACACACACAAACACTTGGACACATACATGTGTCTTCCCTTCTCTATACACATGTATACATATATATATCCTATATCTATGTATGCTTACTATTATATATGTATTAGATATACATGTATGTGTAGTATACACATAGTAGCCTATAGGTTATGTGTATTCTAAGTTATATTATATAATATATCAATATGTGTATCCTATATTAGAGTATATTATATATTAGATATTTGACTTGTGTATGTGATTATGGTTTGGTTCATAGGCATGGTATAGCCTATGGCCTATGGGTGGCTTGAATGCCTAGTATGGAGTCTAGATTTGACTTGTTTAGTCTTGTTAGACCTAGAATAGACTAGTTAGACTAGTCCAGACTTGTTTGACTTAGGTTTGACCTAGTTGACCTAGTTTGACTTCTAGGGTTGACCAGAGTTGACCAAGAGTTGACTTTGGCCTAGATTGACCTAGATTCATGTAGATTGTATTGTAGTGCATCTTATTACCATTATGGACTTGTTGTGACTTGTGCTGTTCTAATAGGATCCAGACACCACTCCTCGGACAGTACTTTCATCTTGGACATTTAGATAGCAGGCGAGTACATTCTCTGATAGTTCTCTCATTTAATTGTCAATTACTGTACTTCAGTTATAGTTAGTTTTATGTGATTCTCTGCTACAACACGTATGGATATTTCTGGATTCATGTATGCGACACACATACCATACTTATCTGGCCTCTTTTACTGGAATCACAAGAATCATTCCGGAATCTATTTCTGGAATCATCATATTTTGGCTGGACTCATCTCGATTCTCGTGTCGAATTCTGGATTCATTTGTATTGCGGGGCGGGGAAATATTGAGTAAGACATGTAGACATACCCCAAATCTGAAATCTCCCAACTGGAATCTACTGGAAGCATAGCCATCTCTCGCCTGATCAGTGAGAGATGTGCCTGATTACCTACAGCCGTTTACATGTCGATCTCGGTATTTTAAAACACACTGTTAGAATAGCTGGGCTCACCTGGATTCTTGATCACTACCTAGAATCATCTTGTACTGGATTCATCTTATATTAGATTCATCTCGTACTGGACTTATAGTAGTTTTACACTTGTTTTGTATTTACTATCTGGACTTATTATGTTACCTTAGTTCAGCTAGATTTATTTTACAGTCTTCATTGCCATCATTCTTCTCTTATTTTAGTTACTTTACTTTCCTTGTATCTTACTGCTTCTCTATACTATCACCTAAATATAAACTGCCATATTCATCAATAAAACTGTTTATAACTGCTTTATAGTTCTCTGTCATTACTTTGGTTTTCTTGATGAGATGTACTCGTTCCCATCCTGATTGGACCTGTTGAAAATTTTACAGAGGACGAGGAGGAGGCCTGCTTAGATACTTTCTATGGGACAACTTTAGAGGACACTTGCGATCCGGACTTCCAGTCAGATCCCTTAGCTGTAGAGACTGTTGCTCCATAGATATCTTTATCTTATTTCATAGTATTGGAGATTGAGTTATATTTTTGGATCTGTATTATTTCTGGATGTTGTGGAGTTTATCTAGACACTTAGCTTCTCTCTATTTGTATTTCCTATGGATTTGGATCTTGCATCTTTTATATCATTCTATCTTATCGTATTCTACCTTAGATGTGATTGAGATATATTCTGTTATGTTACCCCCATTCGGGGAGTATAACTGTTATTACCTTAAACTGTTAGATATTGTGACCTAGGACAGCGTTCTACCGCCGATACTGCGGCGTAGGCTGGATATTGTTACGTACTCGTACCCTCACAGTGGGTGCGGGTCGTGACACAAGCGGTTCTAGAGCAGCAGTAGTAGTGGAGGTATACCATGATATACAACCATAATCTTCTAGACCGAAGTATGACGTAAGTGGCATACCGATGGTATATCTAGCCGGTGTATCGTCCCCTCTAATACGCTCTGCACTGACTTCTGATACACACTAAAATTGAGCCATTTTTTCGCCATCAACTCCCCAAGCTTCTCCAATAAATGAATGACACTCATCTCACTCTAGGGGTGTGTTTTTCACATAGATTTGGAAGCCCACCCAACACCAACATCTATACGTGTGGCATATCTCAAGTAACAAGGTGAATTTGACATTTGATAAATAGAATATAGTCAATTTGTATTTGTGATGTTATATAAAGTGTTTGTTTTGTTAGTTTTTTATACCGATGATTAATATTTATTAATTATGGTACAAAGTTGAAAATTTTAATTATAAATATGTATAGCAAAGAACTTTTGTTTTCACCCATCAAAACTGAAAATAACTACCTAAGCTTACTATGAATATAATTTCATATGTTGGCAAGAGATTTTGGAACCAACCTAATTTTGAGGTGGATGATGGTTTGGAGAGCCGTGGAGAGGTCGGTGAAAGTTGCGATGAAGACTACAGATAAATTATGGTGAGACCAGATTGACTCTTTTTTGGGTTTCTAAGCTAGGGTTTCTTATCCTTATTAAAAGGACCAATTGACTCTTTTTTGGGTGTGTCCATTGAGTTGATTCAAGGTGAGTCCACCACCACTTCTACTAGGAGATTCATACTCGCTTGTAGGTTCTTTCTCTTGAAGATAGAAGGACATTCTGATCGAAGGTTCGTTGACTTCCTAAGGAAGATCATCATCCGAATTGTTCGATGTGCTATCGTTGCTAGGTACAAAATTCTATTTAGGGGTAAGGGTTTTGTGATCTTGTTTGTAGATATATTTTTATCATTCTTGAGAATTTGTAAAGGATCTCTTGGGTCAAAGGAGGTGGCATATACATTGTAAACATTATTTTATCATATAAAGAGTTAGGATTTGTTTAGGTGGTCTCCACCACATATACACTTATGTGATATAGTGCTTGGCTATTGCCTAACATGTTATGATTCTTTATATTCTTTACTATAGAACTTCAATAGTTGCTTCTCTTAAATCAGCTGCACATGTCTCTAAATCCCAAGAAAATGGTATAAGAGCTTTCAGTTCGAGAGGACAAAGGTACATGCCATGGCTACGGAGAAGATCAACTCACATATGACAACCCTCACATAGGGAAACTGGATGTTCTAAAAGCCAATGGTGGAGTATCTTCTTTATTTCATGGATTTACACGGTTCGTTGGAGGGCAACATTGCCAAACCAAAGGACGCATTTAGAAGAACATTGGATTTATCTGCCAATGGTTGCACGATTTAGTTCTCACCATGTTTCCAAGAAGAATTTTGCAAAATAATATTGGAAGAAGTTGCATTGTTTTATAAACGAAAGATGGATAAGAACAAGACATTCGTTATTCGCCAACATTGTCAAATTGAAGTACACGAAGGATGCCTTGATGGCGCAATATCCAGACGACATTCAGGTATCATCAATTAACTATCTAAAATGAAGACGGTGACTGAGAATGGGATTCAAGCCCTATTTATTCTGAATTCTTTGTCCTATAGCTAGCAAACCTTGGTGGATATCGTCGAGTAAAACCACGCCAAAAAGTGTTGTTACGATGGAGATGGTTAAAGCAACATGCTGAATGAAGAGATACATCGTAAAAACAAGAATATTCAAAGAGACCCAACATTATAAATAAGAATCATCATAGGAGTTTGCCAATATTGCTTTCGAAAGTAAGGGGAGGCCCAAGCTACACAAGCAAGAACATAATTAGGTTCTCATGATCTTACGAGGGTGGGTCATAAGGACGACTGCCATCACGTAGAGAGAATGACCTTTACAAATGGGACTACAAAAAGCTCAAAGATGAAAAGGCTAAAGGCATGATGGGCGATCATGAAATCTTCTAGTAGTAGAAGACCTTATCATTGTAGCAACCAATATAGTAGAACCTTGTAGGACATGCCATTACCATGTCTGGATCTTAGATATGGGTGCGTCTTACCACTTCAATATACAAAGAAGGATCACTACAAAAATATGATAAAATATCGATGGTTTTAGCGACGACATTATAGAACGTCGCTAAAATTAAAAAAATTAGCGACGTCTAGAAAAGACGTCGCTAGACGCCGTTGTTGGCGATGTATAGTGACTACTAGCGACTGTACATGAGATTTTTGAAAGAATAGTCACTATACGCTTCCATAATGTCGCTAATCGTCGCTAATGTTTTTGATGTAGCGACGTTTTAGCGACATTGTTACCGACACAGTTTACTTTTTAATTAGCGACAAGTTTAAATTTAGCAAGATGTCGCGAATTAGTATTTCTTCATCGCACTGTATCAAATATTAATGATTTATCGACATATTTAGTGGATGTCGCTATAAAGTTAATATAGGGTTCTGACTTTTCATTTCCCTCTACTCGAAAATTTGGACCCAAATTCCCCCCCAGCGTTCGAGCTCTCTCTTCCCTCCCCCCCGACGCTCGCGCTCTTGCTCCCCTTCGAAGACCTCTTCCCTCCGGAGACCCCTCCCCTCCGGAGACCCCTCCCTTCTGGGCCTCCTCTCTGCCGGTGCTCTCCTCTCCTTAGAACTCCTCCGGCGACCTCTCTTCTTCGGGCCTCCTCTCCGCCGGCGCTCCTCTCCTTCTCCTCCGGCGACCCATTGGTTACCTACTCCCCTTCTCCTCCAGCGCTTCCCTCCGCTTCCCTCTATATAGTAAACCCTAACCCTAAGACATACACGCTGACACAGGGGACACATATTATGACACGTGACACTCACACATGTTGACACATGACACACACACACTGGCATGGGATACATACACAAACGCTGACACGGAACACACACACAGAGACTTGGACACGCTGACACGAGACACACGCAATGACACACTGACACGGGACAATAGTTGTGGAATTTTGTTCATTTAGTTAATTTTTAGAATATGTGTAGGGATTATATTTTGTTTTGATACATAATTAGTAATTAGTTATGTATTTGAGGTTATAGTACATGGACACACAAATCAGACATAATTCAGGCACACAAATCAGACACTGACATAGATACACATTCATTTTCTTGTCAATGAGTATGTATATATGTGTATGGTTACATTATATTTTATTTGCAAAAGTTTAATTAATATCAAATTGATATTACATATAGGACACAACATAGATGCATAAATGAGTTAGTATGGATACATGTTAGTAAGGTATTGTGAAATAATTATAGGTGTATTTCATAGTTTATGGTGTGAATATAGGCTTGTGTCGCATCTCCTACAAATGTATATACGGAAAATAAAACATGTTATAGTATATCAAAATAAATTAGTGGTAGCTGACACACATGTTGGAACTAGTTTAGTGATAATCTAAGGAAGATTGTATGTGTATGTCAGGCCTACATTTAGGCTATCTAAGGAAAGTTGTATCCTAGATATAATTTGATATCTAATATATGAAACATACAAAACATACAAGTTGAGGTTAGAAATGTAGATAAGTGTATATATATAGATCGTTGGCACCGAGGTGTGAGGTCGCAAGATCGATCCCCTACAGGAGCGGCTGGGTGGCATTGGCCACGACTCCCGGGCCAAGTGTTGGCTGGGTAGCTCTCGCCCGAGGGGTTTAGTCGACGGACATTTGGTTTAAATATATATATAATATATATATATATATTTTATTTTCTATATATATATATATATATATATATATATATATATATGGGAATTCTTCAATACATGAATGTATCGATACATGGCAAAATAAGTGCATTGAAAAGTGTGAAAGTTGTCTCATTGACTTGGAAGTTAACTTGATACAGCAGGTCATATTAACCTGATAACTTATTTAAAAGGGAACATTGCATTAAATTACACAATGACCTACAATATCAAGTTTACCAACCGGTCAAAAGGGGAATATTGCATTAAATGATGTTCCCTACTCTAATCATATTACAAGAAAGCCCTTTTAATAAGAACCATTGGATAAAAAATGAATGGTCCATATTTGTCATGTATCGATACAATAAATTAGCATTTTGTATATTATATATATACAATAAGAACCATAAATTAGCATTTTGTATAATAAATTAGCATTTTGTATATATTATATATATACAAAATGGTCCATATTTGTCATATATTATATATATATATATATATATATATATATATATATATATATATATTATACAAAACACAGGTTTTTGAATACTAGGGCTGACTGTGCCAAGATAAAGAGTGGTTGGGATTTAATCTTGGTGAATCAACGGTTGTGGGGTTTTATGGGGAATCCAAATAGTGGGGTTTGCACTCATAATGTTTGTGGATGAGCATTATTGAGGGTGGGGTTTTATGGGTAATGAGCATTATTGAGAGAAGGGTTTTATGGGAAATCCAAAGAGTGGGGTTTGCACTCATAATGGTTGTGGATGAACATTATTGAGAGTGGGGGCCTCATAATTATTATTGTTCGTTTAAAATTGGGGGTCCAAGATTTTGAGGGGGAATACCTTAAATGAACCATGCCCTATGGGCACGGGTTATGACTAGTATATATATATATATATATATATATATATATATATATATATATATATATATATATATATATATATATATATATATATATATATATATATATATATATCCTAGTACCTAGAGTGTATAAAGTGAGTATCTTAGAAGTGTCCATGTTAGTCCGAAGTCAAGAGTCCATGTCAGCCCTTCTCTGAAAAGTAAATTTATATATGTAAGCCTTTTTGAGGCTTTTAGAGTTCTACCAATTTTCAAAAAATCGTAGAAAAGATAAAGAATGAAAGGAGTAAAAAATCATAAAAAACGAAGAACGAAAAATATTAGAAAAGAAAATTTTATATTACTTAGCCTTTTCTAGTATTTTAAAAAAATATGGTATAACTCTAAAGTCTTGAAAGGAAACCGAAATAAATTTTTATTTCAAACAATGGGTCACAATGAACACGTGACGACACCTATTTAATTGGGTTTGAAATCAGTGTTTTTCACATGTCTACTAGTTTACGGTAATCATATATTATAAAATAGATACTCATGAATCACGATATGGATACTCATGTATAAGAACTCAGATACTCATGCATCAATAAGAATTGTTACTTTGATGAACACGTGTTTTTATTTGTCTATCCATTTGAACAATATACTCGAATAATGTGTATCCATCTGAAGAATTATCTTCAAATGTATATGAATCACTGCCTGTGTCATCGTTCGTGGATGTACAATTGTCATCCTGATGACATATGCAGTGTGCAGGATAAATTTATACAGGGGTAGAGCAGTTCCTGCAGTTTGCCAAAGCGTTTCCTCAGTACATGGATGGCACCAAAATTAAGTGCCCATGTCTGAGATATCATAACCTGAAATATTATTCAGAAGTGGACGTGACATATTATTTCTACTCTAGGGGTTTCAGGCTGAATTACTATCAGTGGACCTCATATGAAAAACTTGTGCCTTTAGCATCGGAGCTGAAGCCTTATGTGGAACCGTATATAGATGTTCATGACCACACAGATTACGACGACGGGTGTGTGAACATGGTTTTCGATGCTGCGAGGTCTAGTTTTGACCCGGATAATCATAATACAGCTGAGAAGGCACCAAATGTCGATGCTGCAAAGTTTATGGAGTTACTAGAGAATACAAGGAGTCCATTACATCCTGGTTGTGAGGTCATTCACCTTTAGAGGTGGTTACAAGACAGCTGAGCATCAAGTCCGATTTTAACATGTCGTAAGAATGCTACAACTGACTGATAGATTTGATTATAGAGATCTTGCCGGCAGGTGCCAAGTTACCTACAGACCTCTACCGATCTAAGAAGAAGGTGAGATCGCTCTGGATGGGATACGAGAAAATTAATGCATGTCGCAATGGGTGTATGTCGTACTATAAAGACGACAAAGATGGAGACAATACAATTTTATTGTGCTAGTCACTGTAGGACAACTGGTACAAGAAGGCCTGCCGGTACAAAAAAGCTGACCGATTCGATGCTCTACTTATCTTTGACGTCACGGTTGCAGAGGTTGTTTATAGTGAAGGATACTGCCAAAAATATGAGTTGGCACAAGTGGAAACATATCGAAGGAGTATTTGATCATCCATCCGATTGAGAAGCATGGAAGCATTTCAATCTAGAGTATCCCGATTTTGCTTCGGATCCGTATAATATAAGATTGGGGCTCTACTCCGACGGTTTTACCCATTCGAACTTTTAGGCTTCCAATATTCGTGTTGGCCTGTGATCGTCACTATGTATAATCTACCGCCTTGGATGTGCACGAAGATTCCGTATATTTTCTTAAGCATCATCATCCCAGATCCGAACAATTCGAAGAGGAACAACGATGTGTATTTACAACCCTTGATAGATGAGTTGAATCAACTATGCAAAGTAGGCGCCAACACGTATTATATTTCTAGAAAAGAAAATTTTCAGATGAGGGCATCACTTATGTGAACCATCAACGAATTTTTGGCTTATCCATGTTATCTAGATGGAGCATTCATGGTCGTCTCTTATGTCCATATTGTATGGACCGCACTAAGGTTTTTCGTTTAAAATACGAGAAAAACTGTGCTTCTTCAATTGTCATCTACAATTTCTTCCATCGGATCATCAGTTCTGGAGGAACATGAATACTTTTTGTCCCGACATTGTGGTGAAGGAAATTCCACCTCCAAGGTGGCCCGGGGAGACGATATGGGAACAAGTTAAAGATTTACCAAGTGCTATCGAAGATCCAACTAAGGGGTACAAGTGTGATGGATTTGATCGCACTAATAACTGGACAAAGAGGAGCATATTATGGGATCTGCCATATTAGAGCACGAATATGATCAGACATAACCTTAATGTCATGCATATCAAGAAAAATGTGTTTGAAAACATAATTAATACTGTGATGGATGTAAAGGGGAAGAGGAAAGACAATCCCAAGGCCAGGTTAGACTTAGAGAAAATATGCTGACAACCTGCGTTGCATTTGACAGAGGAAGGGAATGGAAAGTATAAGCAGGCTAAGGCAATTTTCACACTGGACAAGGAGAATAAAGGGAGACTTCGTAGGTGGATTCAGGGGCTAAAATTTTTAGACGGGTACATGCCGAATCTTAGAAGATGCGTCAACCTGAAGGAGAACAAACTGACGGGTATGAAGACCCATGACTATCATGTATTCATAGAGAAGTTAATTTTGATTCCATTTTGGAAATTCATACCTCAGGTAGTTTGGGATCCATTGACAAACTTAGTATATTCATCAGAGGTCTTTGTTCTACTAAGTTGCTTGTCGATCGTCTAGAAAAGCAAGAGAATAATATTGCAATAACATTGTGCAAGCTCGAGAGGTTGTTCCCTCATGGGTTCTTTGACTCCATAAAATATTTGCCAATTCATATTGTCACGACCCGCACCCACTTTTCGGATGCGAGAGCGTGCGCAAGCCATCCTATGCCGCAGTGTCGGCGGTAGAACGTTGTCTAGACCACAATGCTCAAAATCACAATAATTGCTCATTCACAAAATTAAATTAATTTACAATATTCCAAGGTTACATTTGAATATAAATACAATGTCTTATAAATATTGAAATGCAATAATTTAAACTATATAACTAGTCTTCTAAGGTCGATCTCAGCATATACCCATGTCTCCCCCAATGCTACGAGTAGTCGCGACTAACCTGAAAAATGGTTTTCAGTCAGGAATAGAATGAGTACATTCTAACAGCAGTTCCAATAATTGACAAAATCTATAAAATAATAAATAACACGAAAATACATGATGGGTGGATAAACAAAGAATCATGATATAAAACATGCGAGTAAAAGCAAGAGAGCATGGTAATAAGGACAAGGAAGTAAAAATAATATACGACTGAAATAGAAACAATAATGTATAGCAAGACTGCATCTAACTAGTGAGTTGAAATACCACTTTTGACATATAAACGACTAAGCGGTAAATCCGGCACCCCGCACGTGAAGTGTACGACTGCTATCAGATACGATAAGACCAATAGAATATTTTTGGGTAGTTCACATGTCTACTAAAGTATTTCCCCCGCCTAACTAGTACTTATGGATTCAAATAGGTCATGTACACAATAATACATTAGTCACGAAATATAACATGCAAGAAATCTATAAAATACTACAACATGAACCATCGTGTCGAGAATCAACAGAAAATCAATGTAAGAAAATACTAAATACATGAATCATAGAAGTTATAAAATATAAAAACTATCAAAAATATACTCGCCTGGGGTTCTTTGCTGCTAAAACCGATAATACCATCACATTCAGAATAATCCAATTGGCTAGGGGTAGCACGCAAAACCAACAACATACAACCACTCAGTGACCTACAAGAGTCAAACTCCTGCAATTATCTCCGGATGCTGAAATAAATATAACAAACATTTTTGGTATAAAAGATATGTCTAAAAATGCCGACCCAAAAGTCCAATTCTGGATACAGGAGCAAAATCGTAATTTCGGGTCAAAACGATATCCGTCGTTAGACCCGCTTTGTACCGAAAAACATATCAGTACCTAGGGTCTCCAAAGTCATCAAACTATATGACTACGGGTCTGGTTTGACGATACGAACCCACCCGTATGTCCAAAGTTGAATTTCGGTGGGCCGTGCACAAATTCGCTCGTTGGATCGGGTCGCGAGCCTGCCAAAATAGCATTTTGGTCGACCTTCTCAGAATCGGACCAAACTTTGCTCACAGGACCAAAAAAATGACACAGTCCTGTTGGCACATGTTTTGTCTCGAGATGACGAACGTGCATGAAGTTGTGGGCTAGTTTGTAAAGGGGCCGATACAGGGTATCTCGACCGATACAGGGTATCTCGATCGATACAGGGTATCTCGACCGATACGCCTCGATTTTGTCATTCACACACAACAAAATTGAGTTCCATCGAATCCCACACGTCGACAACATCGATTCGCCAGGTTTGACGGGACGGACTCCGTATCGGTGATTTTTCTAAGGTTTTCAAAATAATTTCCTAATTTTTTAAAATTTTTCCTAATGATTTCTTTCAATGGATAATCAACTAGAATCAAAAGTAATTATGTGGTTTTGATCTCTATTATATCATCTATAAATTTGTTTAGATATATTTTCAAAATTTCTAATAGGTTATTAGAAATCGGCCTTCCAAATAGTGCCATCAAACTAATATTCTGTTTCGTTTCGAAACAGTTTTTCGCCAATTTTGGCATAGATTTTTTGGACAATCTAACGCAAATTATTCAAAACTATTTGAAAGGACAAGAAGAGGTTAAGGTTGTGTTCAAACCTGAGAAAACGGCTTGAAGAACGATTGATCGAGTAAACGGGAATTGTCCTACAAAGTTGCATGGTTGCAACTGTTGTTGTTGTTGCTTTCTCTGTTGCAAAAGAAGGGGCCTGCTGATAGAGTTGGGCGGGGAGGTGATACTAGATATCAGGTCAGAGAGATGCCTGTCCCGTAAGCTGGCCCCTTTGAAAACCCATGACTTATTAATAAGGATTTGTTACGCGCGATATGCCGACGACTTAATACTGGGAATCGTGGGTGCCGTAATGCTTCTCATAGAAATACAAAAATGTATCACCTACTTCCTTTAATCAGGCCTGAACCTTTGGGTAGGCTCCACAGGATCAACAACCATAGCTGCACGGAGTACGATAGAATTCCCCGGTACGGTCATTCGGGAAGTTCCTCCGAGGATGACTCCCATACAATTCTTGCGAGAGCTGGAGAAGCATCTACGAGTAAAGCGCCGTATCCATATAACTGCTTGCCACCTACGCTCCGCCATCCATTCCAAGTTTAGGGACCTAGGTCATAGTATACCGATCAAACAGCTGACGAAGGGGATGAGCGGAAGAGGTCATCTACTGGACGCGGTTCAACTAGCAGAGACTCTTGGAACAGCTGGAGTAAGAAGTCCCCAAGTTAACGTATTATGGGGAACCATCAAGCACATCCGGCAAGGATCAAGGGATATCTCATTGTTGTATAGCTCAGGTCGGAGCAACGTGCCATCGGACGTTCAACAAGCAGTCTCACGATCAGGGATGAGTATCCGGAAGGTTTCATTGTATACTCTCGCGGGTTGGAAGGCGGCGGAGGAAAGAGGGGGACAATGGGCGGAATCTTTTAGTCACAAATTCCCCATACAGATTGAGGCACCTATCAAAAAGATACTCCGAAGGTTTCGGGATCGAGGTCTCATTAGCCGAAGATGACCCAGGCCAATCCACGTGGCATCTTTGACGAACGTCAGCGACAGAGACATAGTAAATCGGTCCGCGGGCATCGCGATAAGTCCTCTGTTCTACTACAGGTGCTGCGACAACCTTGGTAATGCTATTTCTACATATCAACTTGGTAAAAATAATATTTATTATATATAACAATTATTTGTATATAGAAAATAATATTTATTAGACCATTAAAGAGATACGAATACATATATATATATATATATATATATATATATATATATATAATTATAAATGTAGATATCTACATGGACCCTTTTTGGAAGCACCGCATGTCTACGAGGGTTCAAGGTTGGTCCGGGCCAATTTCGACTAATTAGTACACCCGGGTTTCCTATAAAGTCATATTATTAATAAATAACTAATTAAATTATTTATAAGGGTCAAGTCACAACTTTGACTAGCTTTACTAGTTAGAACACACTTATGGCTCGGCCTTCCCTACCGTAGCTAAAATACTAGTCAAAGCACACGACTACACTATTCGTGCCAAAATTCTTGGTCATCTTGTACTCCAAATCTTAACCATTGTAATTTCCCGTCCTGCTCAGTTCAATTAGAGGAATCGAAATGCCAACGACGTTAGGACTTAGCCTTGCGACGATCTGCTCGAAGTCCCGCTCGGTCGAGACGACTCCTCGCTCAGGTGGGTGGCTTCGGTGAACTTGCCTCAGCTTGGCCTTCACTCTAATAAAATGAAAATTTTCAAATGCATAAGTAGGCTTGATAATAAAAGAGACGAATCCACATAGCTAAGAGAATAATCCCAACTTGGGTCAGACTGAGTTAGAACATAAAAAATGTCCTACGGTCGGCTTAGAAGTATGCACGATATGCTTTCAAAATGACACTCGGTCCTTCGTCCCGTGGCTTGGAAGAAGAAAAGTTGGTCTAAGTTGCCACAAGATATGAACTTACCTAAGTCATAGGTGTTGCACGTATAAATGATTGATAAAGCAAGCACGGTCCCATCCTCCAAGGCTTAGCATAGCCTTTGCTCGTCCCACGGGTTAAGTTATATCACACGACTTATGGTGTAAGTCTAGGCACCCAAAGAACTTGGTTGTTCAAGTCGAACACGTGCACGACACATTCCCACGATGTGAGGCTTGGCATAGCCTTTTTTCGTCAAATTATTGTACGATTGAGTTAGGCAAGAGTTTTTCTGGGCTATCGAAGTCATAGCAAGCACTGTCCCATGTTTTTTGCAGTTGTCAAGTCACATAGTCCTACGATCTCAAGGCTCATCATATAAAGCATGACTTGGGCAGTAGTGTCGTATAGAACAGAAGTCGGTTTAAGGCACGAGCCACAGTTGGTTCAACGAAAAAATAGCCATGGTCTATGGCACATGAAGAACACGTTTTTTTTCTTTCAAGTTATGCTTGAAGGCTATCAATTAGCTATTCATGAGTTGAGTCAATAAGAGTATGGAAACACTGAGAAATATGTCGGAACTGTAGGTCAGTCGCCGAAAAGAAATATGTCGGAACTATAGGTCAGTCGTCGAGGAGAAATATGTTGGGACTGTAGGTTAGTTGCCGAGGCAACCTTGGTTTGGGCTCTGCAAAAAGAAGTATAAAAAGTAAAAGAAGTAAAGCAAGGGAAACTAAGTTGTGATGGTTAGGCCATGCTTTTACATTGAGTCTAGAAGTTCTCGTAGATGCATGGTCATGGACAACTTATTGACAAGGTTTTGTACCCTCGATTCGGTAGCCTGGAGCCACATGATCGTATCAACCTAGGAGGGAAGCAAAGTAGTTAGGCAAGAACACGTCGTCGGTGATTCGATGACTTGAGCAGGGCTAGCTACCCTTAGCTGCAAGGGTCTCGTCTTCGCTACCTACATGTCCAAGATGGCTTGAAATGCCAGTGACCATTTATGTAGATAAGTTAGTATGCTGAACGGTAATCCACATGCACAGTGTCGATCGAATAAAAGAAAGTACAAGCACGGCACGACTGGGGTAAAGATGGTATGCATGGTTGCAATACAAGTCTTAAGAAGCCTAAGATTTGGCTATAGAAAAGATGCGTGCTTCGGCACGAAATGTGGTGTCGAGTGTTAAGTCGTTGGCATAGAGTTTCATAAGTCAGACTTGAGTCGTTTCGAGTTAAGTCGAGAAGGGCCGTAAGGCAAGTTTGGGTAAGTCATGCTAAGTTGTGAGGCACGACCTCGATGTTGAAGCACGAACCAAGTCGATGACACGAATCATATTATTGCATCCTAAAGTGTGGGCCATAAGGCAAGCACGAGTCGGTACATTGATGTTGCAAGCATAAGAATGGTCAATCGACACAAATAGGCCAGGCGTCTATATCCTAAAATCGATCCTAAGGCAAGAATAGAAAGACATTCATAAAGGGATCATGCTGCAAAGTAAATGAATGTGTCAGTTTTGGATGGGTGGGCGAGGAGCTCATACCACCAGTACAGTTGAGTACTGACACCCATACAGTTTCTATGTACAGGCTCAGGTGGAAGCTCGTTGGCACGGAGCTCTCTTGGATGTGTTGAGGCACAAAGTTCCTTCGCGTCTCGAGGCATGTGACCGTATGGACTGGACTTATATGGGACATAATATATGGACATCGCCTATCTGAAGCATCCGCTGGCTCATCAAATTATATTGATAAACGAAAGAGAGCTGAGTGATTGTAAATAGAGAGAACAGTTAGCTTGAGCGATTGTAATCATGGACTCGTACCATATTGTAATCTTTGCTTTAATATTAAAAAAGAGCTATTTAAATGACTTGTGTTTTGCTTTAAATTTCTGCTGGTGTTACTCAATATTTCTGCTTTGGACTTCTGTGCGACGACCTCCGTCGTTTAGCCTGTAATCGACCGTTATGGAACCTGCCTTGCGTGAGCGCAATCTAGGCTCACGCGGCATCACGCCTTAGCGAGGACGATCGGTCCTACGAGACCGGGGTATGACATAATGGTATCAGAGTACGACTGTACGTCCTTAGACTTTCGATTGAATTCGTTAACTTTGATGCTGGTTTCGCAACCTCTGATGTTGTTGTCGCAATTGATACATTGGCGCTGTCTCTCAAATATCCTGCTGGATGTCCATACAATATGTCTATCTAATTTGTAAATCGTATAAGAATAGTTTTTGACAAAACAAAAGATGGTTCACGTAAAGCACGGTTGGCTAAGTCGGGCTGGGCATATACACCAAGAATTGAGTTGACCTTAGAAAAGTTGTGTGTGAAACTCGAATCATTTTAAATGGGATAGAATTTGACTTAACTTATAGAATGTAGGATGGCTATCGATAGGGATGCCATCGGACGATGTTAACCGTCAATGCAATATTGTTGAGCGTGCTTGAAATTGAGGAATGGTTGAATGGAAATGCAAAGTAATCGAAAGATGATTCGAAACTTGTTTCAAGGATTTGTCGAATGACTTCATCCCTGAGTGGTGTATGGGATAGCCTTGGAGATATTGATAGATTGAGGATACATGATACCAATGAGTCTATAAGCAAGCGTCGCATGTATGCAAAGTCTTAGATTAAGTATTATTAAGTAGGCGGTAATCTTAAAGGTTTTGATGAGTTGATTCGAACGAACTAGAAACAACGCACACCGGATTGTGATTGTGCAAGTACGAAATACAAAAACAATTGAGTAGGTAAAATTGAATCAAGAAAAAAGTTAATGTGAATGGACGGATGACTCGATCGAGGAAATCAATATGAATCGTATACGAAAAGTTAGCACGATTGGATGATAGCATACATGGGAATGATTCGAATAGTTGAGAATGACTATAAGGATTGGAATAGATGTTGCTCGATGACTTAAGATGAGTATTTATGATTATGGATTTTGAACTAATCGATCATGTAACTAGTTCGGGGGATAATAATCGAATTCGAGGAGATTATCCAGTTTAGACGATAGCATTGGTTGAACGACTCGAAATTCGTTGCAAATGAAGATCGTCAGGTTACGTATATTATCGATTATATTGAGGCGTATCAAATATCGATATGCGATAACTCGGGGGTACACTAATTCGAGGAATAACGATCGTATAAAGTGTTATTGTTTTGATGGATGCTATACTTGAGATTTTGATTGAACTGAATGCTTGGATGAAAATGATCATGTCTTGATTTCTTCGATGATAACCACAAACGTTGATGATCTTATCTTGTGCGAGCGCAACTCCAATCTCGCACATGTGTCACGTCAAATTTGGGGCGATCGTTTCGCGTGAGCGCTGACATGGTGATTCATGTCACGGGAATGATCGAACTAAGGAGATCTAGGCATGGCAATTTGGATTGCTTCGACTTGTGGTTTGATGCGAAGGTGAATTCAAGAATTGGTCGGAATTGTGATTGACGATTAAGTAAACTTGAGGATTTGGTATATCCAATTTGCGTATCGAGAATAAATTAGTCTAGACTCAATACAAGAGTTACGCCCCAATGAGAACGATTATCCTACGGAAGCGTTGGCATGGTGATTTCATGTCCACTACAGATAATTAGACTTGCGTGAGATTAGGGCATGACATATTGTTATGCTAGACGACCTTGTGATCGAATACATGAATTGTTATAAGCGACTTAGAGAATATGGAATGAGGATTATGATTTAGTGACAAATCGTGTTGTAGCATGCTTGACTTGAGAATGATGGATAGGTGGATTATATCGAACGTGTTCGAAGAGGTAGACTACGCGAATTGTTTGTTGGACGAGCGATATTGATATGTCAAGGATTTGGTTGAGCAAAAATTATCGTAGGATAGTTTTGCTGAACGACTCAGACCCCTTGGACTAAGTGTTGCAAGTGCGAATAGGAGAATATATTTTCGATGTTTAGAAATCGAAGTGATATGAGCTTGGAAGAAAGCCCCATATTATCAACTTTGGTTTGACCTTAGGATTGGGTTCAGTATTGATATTATTGTTGGAAAACTATGATTCCAATACTAACGTTGACTTTAGCCTGGAGAGATAGCCTAGCGGTTAGGCGAGACGTCCATGTTTCAAGAGGTAACATCGGTACGATTGATCTTGAGGATTGATAGGATTGGGGAATGATTGTCACGACCCGCGCCCCAGAGTTTGGGCACGAGGACGTAACAACGCCCAGCCTACGCCGCAGTGTCGGCGGTAGAACGCTGTCCTAGGTCTCAATGCATCTAACAGTATAAGACTAAACAGTTTATACTCCCCGAATGGGGGTGACATAGAAGATACAACTCAATCACATCTAAGGTAGAGCATGATAAGAATAGATAAAACATGAAATCCAAAATAAATACAGGAGATAGAAGTCTAAGTGTCTAAGATACATGAACCCAGAAGTACATCTCAAAACTCAATAAAGATACAGTAATCCACAAAGTAAATACAACTCCAGACAAAATGAAATAACTACCTAAACAACCTCTAATGTGTCTCCTCTAGGCTAGCAGGCAATCCCCAAGCTATCTGTAAAATTTATCAACAGGTCCAGTCAGGACTGGAGCGAGTACAGTACATCTCAACAGATCATAGCAGGTTAGAAAATATATAACATGCAGTAAAGTAAGATACAGGTACTGAAAGAAAATAGTATGTAAACAGAGAGGTAACTGTAATAGAAATATCTACTATACATAGAGAACTAGCATGTGACTAGTGAGTCAGAGTACAATATGAACATGTAAATGGCCTGGGATGATTCTGATAAGACACTAAGGAATGATTCTGATAAGAAACTACTGGTGTATTATTCACATGTCTACATATACTCCCCCGTACCCCCAATCAATACACAAGGATCCAGCCAGGTTATGTTATGATGCTATGTAACAGACCCCGAAGGTAATAGACCCCGTAGGTGATAGACCCCGAAGGTGATAGACCCCGAAGGTGATACATAGTAGACCCATAAATGGGATAAGGATTCCAGGATGACTCTGTGATCATAAGAGTATATGTCACAAGTGATCGAAGAATCAACGAAGCATAGTGATACGCCATGCAAGTGAAACGCACAAACATAGAGTACCCGATGCTCCCTAAGGATAACATCTCAAGAAGGGATCCATATAGTACCAATCCGTGTGACCAACGTGACAGTACAAGTAAAGTAATCTACTGCAGGAAATAATTCTAAGCAGGATATGAAATGAACAGAAAATGTACTCGCCTCGATAACCTGAACAGCTGATAAGTAGAGAGGGTCCCACTGAAGCCACAGAGTCCTAATTAAAGCAACACAGGTTACAAGGTGTTTAAGTTGAAATAAATGAATCCCTACAGGCAATCTATATTATTCTAGGTTCTTCTAAGTCAAATTAACTCTAGGTCGACTCCGGTCAATAATCTAGTCAAACTAGGTCAAGTGTTGACTTACAGTTGACCTTGGGTCAACTGGTCAACTTAGGTCAATCAGGGTCAATTCTAGTCTAAAATAAAGTGTACTTCGTTATTTGTACATTGAAACTTACGACGCGTAAATCGAGATAAAAAGATTATCGGTAAGGCTGATAATCTTATTATAGTGATCCACGTGTCCAACTTGTCAATTTCAGCGATGTGAGATCACTGGAATTGGCTGATCTCAGTTTCATTGTACTAATCCCGAAATACGAACATTATATGAATTAATTATTAATTAATTATAAAAAGGTTAAACTTAGAGAAATTATCAACAAACATTGTCGGACGATGAAATGAACATCGCCAACGTGTCCAGAATAGTCAAATTAGCTAGGATAGCCTACCCAACGGTCCAATTTGGACACAAGGGCAAAAAGGTAATTTCGGGTCAAACGGTGTCCGTGTCGGAGCCGTTTTGCACCGAAAAATGTGCAAGAAAACAAGTCTACAAAATATAACAAATTATATGTCCACGAAACCAGAATGTCGATACGAACCCAACGGTATCTCCAGAATTGGATTCCGTTGACCCGATTTCCATTTGGCCCGTTGACCAGAACTTGGAATTCCGGTTTGCACGGAAATGCGTGCCAGAGCCAAAGTTCTCAAAACTCAGCAAACTACCTGTCAACAAGTCCAGAATGATGATACGAACTCAACGGTATCTCCGGAATTGGATTCCGATGAGCCGAACTCAAAATGATCCGTTGACCCGGATATTGGTATCCGACTTGCACCGAAATACGTGCCAGATCCAATGTCCACCAAAACCTAGCAAATTATATGTCAATGAGTCCAGAATGACGATACGAACTCAACGGTATATCCGGAATTGGATTCCGATGAGCCGGCGTCAAAAAGTCCCGTTGACCCAGAATGTGGGACCCGCTTTGCACCGAAATGCGTGCCCGGGCCCACGTTCTCCAAATCTAACAAATTTTATATGAAAACGTACCAAAACGATGCCACAAGTCTAATGGTGGTGTCAGAAATGAAATCTGGAGTCCCGTGTTCAAAAATGGAATTTTACAAGTTGGAAATTACGAATTCGGACGACCAACTTTGACGTCGAATTCAACCAATCAAACAAGCTCAAACTGAAATGAAATCTAAAGGGGGCAGGAAGAGGGTTATACCAGCTTCGCACAGGAACTGGTAGCACGCCAAAAGGAGCTGCAGTGGAGGAGATACAAGCTAACGAAGTTGGCCCCGTAAAACTGTCCAAATTTAATACAATTTAAACGGTCAACTTGGTGGCCGGTTTTCATGTATCAAACGATAAAATTAACGGACGAAAATTGACATGAGCTAAGGTGGATATACCGAGATTGCGACGGAGCGAAGAAATCGCCGATCCAACGGTCGGATCTCCGGGAAAACGCGCACGAAGTTGCTACAACGGAGCGCCAAAACGGACTCAATCTCGCGCGCGTCACGACGGAACGTCGTGCAAAACGCACGAATCGCCTATACGTCGCGCTGGAAGAGGAGAGGGCAGACCCCAGGGGGTCGACGGTGATCGCCCACTGCGGGAGAGGCCACGGCAACGGCGGCGTGGCCGGCGGCGACTCGTCGGAGCTCGCGCACGCGCGCGCAAGTAGGCGCGCTGCTACGCTGCTGCCACGTTGTTGGCGCTGTAGCACGCTGGCCAGGCGCGGGGAGGCCGGCCTGGCCACGGCGAGGCCGCGGCGGCGTGCTTTACAGGTGGTGGCGGCGCGCGGGTGAGGATGGTGGTCGGGATTGGAAAGTGGTGGTGGCGAACGGATGAGGTGAGGGTGGTTTCAATGGAGGAGAAGGAGAGGAAGGAGGAGAGATGGGATGGTGTGTGCTCGGCCAAGGTCGGAGGGTGGTCGGAGACGATGAGGAGTCGGGGCCATTGTGATGGAAGTAGCTGTTGTAGTCGGGTTTGTTGAAGAAGGTGTGGTGAGTTTGCATGGTTTTGAAGTTCTGTTGTTGTTGAATGAATTAATTGGGAAAGAGAGAGAAAGAGATAAGAGAGAATAAATGAAGTGAGAGGGGAAGAAAGAGTTATACAATTGTGTGCTGTCGGTTTTGTAGGGGGTGGGTAGTGTAATAGCTGTTGTTGATATTGAATGAAGAAAAGGAGAGAGAGAGAGAAAGGATAAGTTTTAAATTTAAGAGAGAGAGAGAGAAAGAGAAAAATGAAAAGGGTTGTCCTCTTGTGAAAGTTAGGGCCGGCCATGTTGGCCAAGGGGATTGGGAAAAGTTGCATGGGAATTTAATGGGTAGGATTCATTAGGGAAATCAAATGGTTAGGAATTAATTGGAATTGGATTCATTTCAATGGGAATTAAAATCAATGGAGATTTTCCATTAATTAAAAATAGATAAAACAAGTACTTGATATTTTTAGGCAAGAATTATGAGGGTGTCCTGATGGAGGGCAAGACAAAGCTGGACTGGACTTGGTGGAGCCGGATTGGATCGAAATTGGACATTGTGCAAAAATCGAATTAAAATTAGATGTTGATGATCATGTGTAAATAAGTAGCACATGGGGATTCCAATAAATGGAACACAAGTGGCGGACGGATAGTAGGCTCAAAGTGGGCCATGTCCATAGTTGGGGCTGACAGGTTTTGGTCGACAAGGGACCCACAATTCAAGTTGGAAAATGAATGTGACGCCGTGGCGTGAAATAAAATCGGACCACGTGTCGGGAAAGTTGTGCGAATCAAATGGAGCCCAAAATGACATGAATGAGTGGGAAACGAAGGTCATTGGTGACGAGCGTCTCGAGTAGATCATCAATGAGGAGTTGGTTTCAAGGAAATGACTGGTCTGGCGCTCCCAATTTAAAAGTTATGGTAACGCGCTGAAAATGATCAAGGAAAAGAGTGGGAGAATAAATAATACTCAAATGGTCTAGATCGACCCGAAGTTCAGCGAAGCAGGAAGAGCACAAGGGAACAAGTTTGGGTGGGACACCATATACCGTCATGAAGGTAATCGTGTCCACTCCAAAACTCATGAAGAAGATTTCCAGAGTTGAACATCCCTGATACTCCAAATATCAATGGCACGGAAAAGTACACTTAAGAAAAATTAACAAAATAATTTATTTATTGAAACCAATCAAACAGGAAATTAAATAAAATGAAAAAAAAAAACAACCCGAAATTCAGGGTGCTAACATCCTACCCACCTTATAAAAATTTCGTCCTCGAAATTAAAATGTCCCTACTCCCTCTAGGTCAAACCCCCACAATCAAAGTCCCAGAACTTAAATAAACATACCATCAAATAAAAGAACGGCATACAGGGTCATGGCATACGGTGACAGTGAAGTCTCATCTAGGTTTACTAGTCATGCTAATCAACGGTCATAGGTATCAAACACACAAATAATCCAGGGTGCTAAATTAGAAAGATACAGAAACAACAACCATCAAAACTATAAGGCGGTCTACCATCCTATATGAAAACTGGTACTTATCAAAAATAAAACAAAGGTAACTACCAATTATCTGAAAAAGTATTATCCCAAGAAAATCAAAATCACAAGTTAAATTAACGAAAGTCGATTACATTGAAATCCAATCACAATATATAATATAGAGAGCACTAGAGAGGAAAAGCTAACATCATGTGTATGGGGACATGTTCATACGGTTAGATAGTAGACGTGTGTGTGTGTGTCCTTGTATAGGGTTATAACTTAGTATTAAAAGGTTAAATCCAGTTTTAGTTCAGCTTAACATTAATGACATTTCAACATTATCTAGATATGTGGAAAAATCAAGTGTAGCATGCATACGTGTTAGGCAAAGTGTCTGCTATATATATATATATACTCATATATTCTCATGTCCCAATAAAAATTAATTCTACGTTAAGACAAAATTAAGATAAAATCTCTACCAAGATTGCAAGCAGGCGATTGACAAAATTAAGACAGTTTTATTATTATCTAATAACAAAAAAGAATAACGATAAAATCTGTTTTGCTTATCTGTTTAAAGAAGAAACGATTTTGAAATCCAGATCTAAAATGTCAATTTCAAGATAAAGTCTAGCAAAATCATCGATTCATGGTATTATGAAAAACTCATAGCAAAAAAAAAAATCTCACAAGGTTTATAAAAACAACTAAACCTACTCCTAAGCTAATAATTAGAAACTAAACAAAACAAACCAATTAATAATTTTTTTTTTGAAGGACTACAACAAAAGTAGAGAAAACATGCTCGAAATATTTAAGGGGCAATCCGATAATCATATGCGTCTATCCACAATCATGGTACTCTAAATCCTCGTCATACTAGTAAGCAAGGCTACGATAATCACAGAGCCCTTGACTTATGCACATATTTCTAGAATCATGGTATTTAACATTTTCGCAGTGCCGCTAGCTTGGCTGCGAAAACCTTAAATTCCCACACCCGAGAAATACATCCAGAGTCAGACTATATGTCCTCACCATGCTGGCTAATGTGACTATAGAAGACTAGATTCCATAACATAGATGACCTAGCCCATATAATTTCATCTTGCCAAAAATTAAATTAAATCAACAACGAATACTCAAAAATCAAATCAAAATTTATTAACGAATATCAAAATTCAAAAGTGAACACAATCCATCAAAATGCAAACTCGAATGCAACAGCTATCATCAAAATTCAAAATTCGAAAATCTTCCATCAAAATAAATACAAACACAAATTCAACAATAATCCGTAAAAATCAAATTTAACAACAAAAGTAAAATAAATTAAATCAAGGAAAAAAGAGAGTTTTTAAATCGAAGTTAAATAAGATTCTCCAGGGTCGTCCCGGAAATCTCTCAAGGGTTCCTATCTGTGATTGAGTATCTTCAAAATATATCCTAATCCTACTGCAGGCTGTAGTGGTACTCAAGTTCGAATGCCACTACACTTAGTCTCGACCTGCGTGGGCCACCACTAAAAACGTGTCACGACCCGCGCCCCAGAGTTTGGGCACGAGGACGTAACAACGCCCAGCCTACGCCGCAGTGTTGGCGGTAGAACGCTGTCCTAGGTCTCAATGCATCTAACAGTATAAGACTAAACAGTTTATACTCCCCGAATGGGGGTGACATAGCTGATACAACTCAATCACATCTAAGGTAGAGCATGATAAGAATAGATAAAACATGAAATCCAAAATAAATACAGGAGATAGAAGTCTAAGTGTCTAAGATACATGAACCCAGAAGTACATCTCAAAACTCAATAAAGATACAGTAATCCACAAAGTAAATACAACTCCAGACAAAATGAAATAACTACCTAAACAACCTCTAATGTGTCTCCTCTAGGCTAGCAGGCAATCCCCAAGCTATCTGTAAAATTTATCAACAGGTCCAGTCAGGACTGGAGCGAGTACAGTACATCTCAACAGATCATAGCAGGTTAGAAAATATATAACATGCAGTAAAGTAAGATACAGGTACTGAAAGAAAACAGTATGTAAACAGAGAGGTAACTGTAATAGAAATATCTACTATACATAGAGAACTAGCATGTGACTAGTGAGTCAGAGTACAATATGAACATGTAAATGGCCTGGGATGATTCTGATAAGACACTAAGGAATGATTCTGATAAGAAACTACTGGTGTATTATTCACATGTCCACATATACTCCCCCGTACCCCCAATCAATACACAAGGATCCAGCCAGGTTATGTTATGATGCTATGTAACAGACCCCGAAGGTAATAGACCCCGTAGGTGATAGACCCCGAAGGTGATAGACCCCGAAGGTGATACATAGTAGACCCATAAATGGGATAAGGATTCCAGGATGACTCTGTGATCATAAGAGTATATGTCACAAGTGATCGAAGAATCAACGAAGCATAGTGATACGCCATGCAAGTGAAACACACAAACATAGAGTACCCGATGCTCCCTAAGGATAACATCTCAAGAAGGGATCCATATAGTACCAATCCGTGTGACCAACGTGACAGTACAAGTAAAGTAATCTACTGCAGGAAATAATTCTAAGCAGGATATGAAATGAACAGAGAATGTACTCGCCTCGATAACCTGAACAGCTGATAAGTAGAGAGGGTCCCACTGAAGCCACAGAGTCCTAATTAAAGCAACACAGGTTACAAGGTGTTTAAGTTGAAATAAATGAATCCCTACAGGCAATCTATATTATTCTAGGTTCTTCTAAGTCAAATTAACTCTAGGTCGACTCCGGTCAATAATCTAGTCAAACTAGGTCAAGTGTTGACTTACAGTTGACCTTGGGTCAACTGGTCAACTTAGGTCAATCAGGGTCAATTCTAGTCTAAAATAAAGTGTACTTCGTTATTTGTACATTGAAACTTACGATGCGTAAATCGAGATAAAAAGATTATCGGTAAGGCTGATAATCTTATTATTGTGATCCACGTGTCCAACTTGTCAATTTTAGCGATGTGAGATCACTGGAATTGGCTGATCTCAGTTTTATTGTACTAATCCCGAAATACGAACATTATATGAATTAATTATTAATTAATTATAAAAAGGTTAAACTTAGAGAAATTATCAACAAACATTGTCGGACGATGAAATGAACATCGCCAACGTGTCCAGAATGGTCAAATTAGCTAGGATAGCCTACCCAACGGTCCAATTTGGACACAAGGGCAAAAAGGTAATTTTGGGTCAAACGGTGTCCGTGTCGGAGCCGTTTTGCACCGAAAAACGTGCAAGAAAACAAGTCTACAAAATATAACAAATTATATATCCACGAAACCAGAATGTCGATACGAACCCAACGGTATCTCCAGAATTGGATTCCGTTGACCCGATCTCCATTTGGCCCGTTGACCAGAACTTGGAATTCCGGTTTGCACGGAAATGCGTGCCGGAGCCAAAGTTCTCAAAACTCAGCAAACTACCTGTCAACGAGTCCAGAATGATGATACGAACTCAACGGTATCTCCGGAATTGGATTCCGATGAGCCGAACTCAAAATGACCCGTTGACCCGGATATTGGTATCCGACTTGCACCGAAATGCGTGCCAGATCCAATGTCCACCAAAACCTAGCAAATTATATGTCAATGAGTCCAGAATGACGATACGAACTCAACGGTATATCCGGAATTGGATTCCGATGAGCCGGCGTCAAAAAGTCTCGTTGACCCAGAATGTGGGACCCGCTTTGCACCGAAATGCGTGCCCGGGCCCACGTTCTCCAAATCTAACAAATTTTATATGAAAACGTACCAAAACGACGCCACAAGTCTAATGGTGGTGTCAGAAATGAAATCTGGAGTCCCGTGTTCAAAAATGGAATTTTACAAGTTGGAAATTACGAATTCGGACGACCAACTTTGACGTCGAATTCAACCAATCAAACAAGCTCAAACTGAAATGAAATCTAAAGGGGGCAGGAAGAGGGTTATACCAGCTTCGCACAGGAACTGGTAGCACGCCAAACGGAGCTGCAGTGGAGGAGATACAAGCTAACGAAGTTGGCCCCGCAAAACTGTCCAAATTTAATACAATTTAAACGGTCAACTTGGTGGCCGGTTTTCATGTATCAAACGATAAAATTAACGGACGAAAATTGACATGAGCGAAGGTGGATATACCAAGATTGCGACGGAGAGAAGAAATCGCCGATCCAACGGTCGGATCTCCGGGAAAACGCGCATGAAGTTGCTGCAACGGAGCGCCAAAACGGACTCAATCTCGCGCGCGTCACGACGGGACGTCGTGCAAAACGCACGAATCGCCTATACGTCGCGCTGGAGGAGGAGAGGGCAAACCTCAGGGGGTCGACGGTGATCGCCCACCGCGGGGGAGGCCACGGCAACGGCGGCGTGGCCGGCGGCGACTCGTCGGAGCTCGCGCACGTGCGCGCAAGTGGGCGCGCTGCTACGCTGCTGCCACGTTGTTGGCGCTGTAGCACGCTGGCCAGGCGCGGGGAGGCCGGCCTGGCCACGGCGAGGCCACGGCGGCGTGCTGCACAGGTGGTGGCGGCGCGCGGGTGAGGATGGTGGTCGGGATTGGAAAGTGGTGGTGGCGAACGGATGAGGTGAGGGTGGTTTCAATGGAGGAGAAGGAGAGGAAGGAGGAGAGATGGGATGGTGTGTGCTCGGCCAAGGCCGGAGGGTGGTCGGAGACGATGAGGAGTCGGGGCCATTGTGATGGAAGTAGCTATTGTAGTCGGGTTTGTTGAAGAAGGTGTGGTGAGTTTGCATGGTTTTGAAGTTCTGTTGTTGTTGAATGAATTAATTGGGAAAGAGAGAGAAAGAGATAAGAGAGAATAAATGAAGTGAGAGGGGAAGAAAGAGTTATCCAATTGTGTGCTGTCGGTTTTGTAGGGGGTGGGTAGTGTAATAGCTGTTGTTGATATTGAATGAAGAAAAGGAGAGAGAGAGAGAAAGGATAAGTTTTAAATTTAAGAGAGAGAGAGAAAGAGAAAAATGAAAAGGGTTGTCCTCTTGTGAAAGTTAGGGCCGGCCATGTTGGCCAAGGGGATTGGGAAAAGTTGCATGGGAATTTAATGGGTAGGATTCATTAGGGAAATCAAATGGTTAGGAATTAATTGGAATTGGATTCATTTCAATGGGAATTAAAATCAATGGAGATTTTCCATTAATTAAAAATAGATAAAACAAGTACTTGATATTTTTAGGCAAGAATTATGAGGGTGTCCTGATGGAGGGCAACACAAAGCTGGACTGGACTTGGTGGAGCCGGATTGGATCGAAATTGGACATTGTGCAAAAATCGAATTAAAATTAGATGTTGATGATCATGTGTAAATAAGTAGCACATGGGGATTCCAATAAATGGAACACAAGTGGCGGACGGATAGTAGGCTCAAAGTGGGCCATGTCCATAGTTGGGGCTGACAGGTTTTGGTCGACAGGGGACCCACAATTCAAGTTGGAAAATGAATGTGACGCCGTGGCGTGAAATAAAATCGGACCACGTGTCGGGAAAGTTGTACGAATCAAATGGAGCCCAAAATGACATGAATGAGTGGGAAACGAAGGTCATTGGTGACGAGCGTCTCGAGTAGATCATCAATGAGGAGTTGGTTTCAAGGAAATGACTGGTCTGGCGCTCCCAATTTAAAAGTTATGGTAACGTGCTGAAAATGATCAAGGAAAAGAGTAGGAGAATAAATAATACTCAAATGGTCTAGATCGACCCGAAGTTCAGCGAAGCAGGAAGAGCACAAGGGAACAAGTTTGGGTGGGACACCATATACCGTCATGAAGGTAATCGTGTCCACTCCAAAACTCATGAAGAAGATTTCCAGAGTTGAACATCCCTGATACTCCAAATATCAATGGCACGGGAAAGTACACTTAAGAAAAATTAACAAAATAATTTATTTATTGAAACCAATCAAACAGGAAATTAAATAAAATGAAAAAAAAACAACCCAAAATTCAGGGTGCTAACAATGATATTGAAGGATAGAATGATTCATAAGTATGGAAACACCACTCACGAGACTCGGCTGAAATGTATATTTTTCAGGGACTCCTGAATATGTGCACTATCCGACTCGAGTGGTGCTGGCGGATTCTCTATCACGAGGCTTGGCTGACATGCATGTATTTCGGGGACGCCTGGAATATGTGCACGATCCAACTAAGTGATACGTTGAATTAAAGTGAGACTTTAGGAACTGAATGGTATCGAGGACTTTGAAATCGTGTTTCAAGGAAAAAGATTGATGGTAGTGCGATCGTTGGTTTGAAATGAAATGGAAAATTGATTGAGGCATTGATGTGAGTCAGGTTTCAGAGATGGAGTGAGGATGGTAGCATTGGATTTTACATTGGGAGAGTGTATGCGAGAACCAAGGGAGATTGAATCAAGTGATAAGTTAATAAGGGTGTATAATGTAATGCATTGTCCCGCTCAGTTCAATTAGAGGAATTAAAATGCCAATGACTTCAGACTTAGCCTTGCGACGGCCTGCTCGAAGTCTTGCTCGATCGAGGCGACTCCTCGCTCAGGTGGGTGGCTTCCGTGAACTTGTCTCAGCTTGGCCTTTAGTAAAACAAAAGTTTTCAAATGCATAAGTAGGCTTGATAATAAAAGAGACGAATCCACATAGCTAAGAAAATAATCCCAACTTAGGTCAGACTAAGTTAGAACATGGAAAAAGGTTCCATGGTTGGCTTAGAAGTGTGCACGACGTGCTTTCAAAATGACACTTGGTCCTTCATCCTGTGGCTTGGGAGAAGGAAAGTTGGTCTAAGTTGCCACAAGCTATGAATTTTGCCTAACTCGTTGGCTTCGCACGTATAAATGCTTGATAAAGAAAGTACGGTCCTGTCATCCAAGGCTTGGCATAGCCTTTGCTCATCCCACGAGTTAAGTTGTATCGCACGATTTATGGCGTAAGTCTAGGCGCCCAAAGAACTTGGTTGTTCAAGTCAAACGCATGCACGACACATTCCCATGATGCGAGGCTTGGCATAGCTTACATTGTGTATCACGATGCTTCATGATTCATTGATCACTTGTGACATGTACTCTCATGATCACAGAGTCTTCCTTGAATCACCCATTTATGGGCTTTCCTAGAATCACCCATTTATGGGCCCTCCACGTATCACCCCTGGTGGGCCTTTGCATGGAATCATAACATAACCTGGCTGGATCCTTGTGTATTGATTGGGGGTACAGGGGAGTAGAAGTAGACATGTGAATAATATCCAAGTAGTATCTCATCTGATCACCTCCGTAGTGTCTCATCAGAATCTCTTATGCCATTCACATATTTATATTGTACTCTAACTCACTAGCCACTGTTAGTTCTCTATTTACAGTATATATATTTCCATTACAGCTATCTCCTTTACATTCTGTACTTCCTTCAGATCCTGTATCTTACTTTACTGCATGATTATATTTTCTAACCTGCTATGTTTTGTTGAGATGTACTGTGCTCGCTCCTGTCCTGACTGGACCTGTTGATAAATTTTACAGATAGCCTGGAGGTTGCCTGCTAGCCTAGAAGAGATACAGTAGAGGTTGTATAGATAGTTATTTCAGTAGTTTTGAGTTGTATTATTCTATGGATTACTGTATTTGAGCTTTGAGATATTTTCTGGGTTTGTGTATCTTAGACACTTAGACTTCTATCTGCTATATCTCTTTGTGGATTTTATGTTTTATCTATCTTTTATTATGCTCTACCTTAGATGTGATTGAGACTGTATTTGCTATTGGTACTTTCTTTACATGGAGAGAGCTAGCTCTCAACATGCCTTGTAAAATTTTAGTCCCACATCGGAAATGCACCATGAGTTATCTCAACATATATACTTGGGTGTGTTGTTGAGAGATGCACATGAGGTGGTGACCCTAAGGATGGAACCATGTGGGTGATTTTACTAATGAGGTAAGAATAAGGCTCCAAGGATTAAGCATTAATGCTTTTGTCATTCTCTTGGATTAATTCCATTTGGAGCTAAGCCCCAAAGGGGCTTAGCGACTCGGACTCGGACTCGGGCTCATGGGCTTATGAGGCGTAATGTGGCGTTTTGTTGGCGCACTTTGCACTTAGCACGTCAGCAGTCATGCGGTCTTTATGCGGCTCATATGCGGCCATGCGGTCTTATGCGGCATGCGGCTCATATGCGGCCTCATGCGGCTCATTCGGTCATGCGGCCATGCGGCTCATGCGGCCATGAGGCCATACGGCTCATGCGGTCCATGTCACGACCCGTACCCGCTTTTCGGATACGAGACATGTCCAAGCCCAGCCTACGCCGCGGTATCGGCGGTAGTACTCCGTCTATCCCACAATAACAAAGTGCTCATAAATACTAACTGCTCATTTACAACAACTAAATCAACTTTACAAAATATAGAAGTTTTACATTTGGAAAAGAATATAAGTTTTTACATTTATAGAAAACTACCACACAACTAACTAGTCCTCTATGGTTTAGCCTTAGAGTCTCTATCTTCCCCTCGTATGGTCCATGTATAAGAGTAGGCACGTCAACCTCACCTATAACAACGATCCAGTCAGGAAAGGAGCAGAGTACAACCATATTGCAATTAATGTTGTTAGTCCAAAATAAGTTAGAACAAGCGAGAAACAATGATGACAAAGAGCATATAGAGAACTATCAAGAGATGAACTAGCAGGATATGAACTAGCAAGATATAAACTGGTAAGATATGATCTAGCAGGATATGAACTAAATAGAGGAACAATGGAAACAACTATGTGTGTGTGAAATACCTTTTAATATGTGAACGGCTGGGCTAATACGGCACACCATACGATGGCTATCATTCAGTAATTGGTACGGCTAACTCATACGTGGGTGTGTATGACTTAGCTATCATTCGGTAACGGTAATTGGGTTTGTTCACGTATTTATCGAGTATTTCCCCTCCCGAATCTCTAACAATAAAAAACGGTCAATGATACGCTAAGAAGGATACGATAACTACCGTGTCACAATGGTGTCTCAATGGAATATCAAGCAATGACTCAACGGGATATCAAACGAGAAATCTATAGAGTAAACATTATAATGAACTAAAACATAAATGCAATACTGTACTTGCCTGAATCCTTGCACAAATCATAGTCACAAGCCAAGG
This sequence comes from Iris pallida, assembly GCA_029216955.1. Taxonomy (NCBI): domain Eukaryota; kingdom Viridiplantae; phylum Streptophyta; class Magnoliopsida; order Asparagales; family Iridaceae; genus Iris; species Iris pallida. The sequence goes on from JANAVB010032620.1 coordinate 1,917,572, forward strand.
ATGAGAGGATGCCAATCTATAAGCTGTCAACCTATAACACACATCGCACCACGAACCGTGCACGAAAACCACAAATCAATTCTAATGTTCTAGTTCTAAATAGTGGCTAGTTGGGTTACTAATCTAATAATAACTAATTCTGAAATAATTTACTTTAAAACCTAATTTAACCTAATAATAATCTGAATATAATATAAACATACAAGTTTGGCCATCAAAAGTCGTGTTTCTCAATTTTGGAAACCATGGCACGCAAATCGAAACGTACCGTTGACTTTTTAGTCAAACGCTATGAACTCTAGATTTTGAAAGTGCATCTTGGTATGTTTCAGCACTAAGAGTGTGCTGGAATCGACCGTGCCGCAAAATTACGCTTTGGTCAAAAGATATTGCCGTTATGGCTAATCGTGACCAAAACGGGGATCAACCGATCAGTTCTGAGTTCACAGAATAAATAAAATACTAGATTAACGAAATAATTTCTGGAAAAATTATATGTCGTAGAGCTCTGTGTTAGCTTTCCTAAACTTCAAACGGTTCATGATTTTGATTTCTGGTTCTCCCGGAATCTCGAAAACACCAAAACGTGTGAAGTTTCGGACAACCGACACTCTACGAATTTTCCAGAAATTTAGGTTCAGAAATTACAAAAATAAATTAGATATTCAGAAACTATACCTCAATACGCTTCCAACAAAAAAAACGGCACGCGAAAATGAGGCCCGAATTGACGGCAATCGCCTCGGGAAGTCGGGGAATCACCAGATCAAACTCCAAAAGGAGGAGGCTATAATTAATTAGGGTTTGTGAACATACAATGCATATATATAGGAGAGAGAGAGAGGCGGTTACTGTAGCAGCACCGACAGGTGGGCCCCCCAGGGTGGATTTTTGGGTAATTATTTATTTAATTCAAAAAATCATTTAAAAATTATTTGAAGTCCAAATAAATCAAAATAAATTGCAGAAAAATCCAGAAAAATTCTAGAAAATTCTAGAAAACATTTCTAAGTGTCTAGAATCTAAATAAAATATTTTTAACACAAAATATCATCATGTGACCTCACAGTAAATTCCCAAAGCCTATAAAATATAAATTCTATAGGTTTTAATTATATAAAATTCCCAAAAATTCTAAAAAAATCCAGAAAATTATAAAATATTCTAAAAAATATTTTTAGTCATTTAGAGCGCAAATACCCCCGTATGACCTTACAGTAAATCCTGAAAGTCCTTAAAAATAATAAAATCCTAAATATTAAATACCTACAAATATCCAAAAAATTGTAGAAAAATATAAAATAGCTAAATAATACATATATAAGCTATCTAGAGGTCATATGACCTTAATATGGTCATAGCCCACCTACAAGCTTTGGCATGACTCACAATGGCCATAAAATTAATCATAAATAAATAAAATTAAAAAAATTAAAAAAATGGAAAGTGGGCTTACAGTCCATGCGGCTCATGGGTCCATGCGGCACATGCGGTCCATGCGGCTCATGCGGTCCATGCGGCCCATGCGGCTCATGTGGTCCATGCGGCCCATGCGGCCATGAGGCTCATGCGGCCAGGCTGCTGCTGCTGCCGTATGGAGGGTTTCGCTGACTGTGCAGACTACAAGTCAGTTATGGAAAGACTGATTCAATGTGGTTAATTCAGATCCTATCTTTGTGGGATTTGAATTAATTTCGTTGCTATCTTTGTGGGATTTGAATTAATCTCGTTGCTATCTTTTTGGGATTTGATTCAATCTTTCCATAACTGAAGAGACAGCTAGGGTTTCCACCCTCTCTCTATATATACTCTCTTCTGGCCTCCTTTGTGGGTACTACGAAATTATAAGTAAGAAAAGGAGAAAGAGAGAGAGAGAGCTGCTGCCGTCATTGCAAGTCCATCCGAGGAGTCAGAACAGAGGTGACTTGGAGCGTTCCACAAGTTCTTCAACTTGCTGGTTCCTTGAAGCAATTCGTGTGGGACGAATCTTGCTTTGAGCAACGGTGTTTTAACACCCCAGCATTTTTTTTCTTCTCATCTTTCTCTAGATTATTGTACCTCGTTCTGTCCCAATTGCAACACGTTTGCAAGGAAGAACGAGAGATCTTCTCTTCTCTATTTTTTTCCTCCATATTGTAATCGGGTTATTTGGTTTTTGTATCATCGTAGATCTCTGTTGCATCTATTTTACCATCTTTGATCAAGTCCCCTGACTAACAATTTCAAAGCAAGATTCGTGTAGATGGAAAACATTAATGCTTCGCTCCTCCAATCGGACTTCTGCAAGTTGGAAAAGTTCAATGGAGAGCATTATCAAGTCTGGAAGAGAAAGGTTTACCTAGCTCTTCAACTAAAAGACGTTGATCATGTTCTGTTGGAGGAAGAACCCTCTGTTACAGACACTGGATCTACTGCCGCAATCAATGCGGCTACCTAACTCCAGGCCAAGTGGAGAAGGGAAAATAGCATCTGCAGGCTTCTCATCCTGAATGCTATGGAGGATTCTCTGGCAGAATCCTACTCGAAGAAGGAACTTGCCAGAGACATATGGGAGTCTGTGGAAAATCTGTATGAAGAAGACAGGAACAGGAGCAAGATGTTTGTGGTTGAAAAATATCACAAATTGCTCTTTGAGGACGAGAAGTCCATGTTGCCACAGGTGAAGGAATTTTTGAAGCTACGTCAGAAACTGGAAGACGAAAAGATGCCCCTTCCCGACAAGTTTGTCGTTGGAGGGATCATCTCAAAACTTCCTGCTGGATGGAGTACCTTCTATGCAAGGATGCTCAGAAAGAAGCTAGACATTAGCTTGGGAGATGTACTTCAAGAGATCCATGTTGAGGACGAGATGCGTTCCCAACAGAAGATGGACACTCTGTCCAAACGTTGACAGAAATGATGAACTCAATGATGCTAACCGCGGATCTTCCTAAATGCTACTGGGGAGAAGCTGCATTGACGGTCACTTTTATTCTAAATAGAGTGCCATATGCAACTTCGGACGTAACTCCTCATGAACTCTGGTTCAAAGTCAGACCAAACTTGAATGTCATTCGAGTGTGGGGGTGTCTGACGTATGTGAAGCTCCCTGATCTGAAGATTCAGAAGCTAGGGACAAGGGCTACGAAGGCGATCTTCTTGGGATATGCCGAGAAGAGTGATGCTCGGAGATTTCTTGATATTGAGTCAAATCATATCATCGAATCTTGCGATGCTGAATTCTTTGAAGACAAGTTTGCAAAAGACAAAGACATTATTCTTTCGGACATTCCAGAAAATGATGTAGGTGCAAATGAGACTGAAATCTCATATGGGTAGTAGTCCAAGAAGAAGCTGTTGTTGATGAAACAACTCTTGTACCAGAACTCGCAGAGCCGTCAGCTAAGCGAACAAGGAGACCAAAAAACTTCGGAGATGACTTTGTCACCTATCATGTGGAAGCAGATCCGCTTACCTATGATGAGGCGATGAAGACCAGAGATGCTATCTTCTGGAAGGAGGCAGTGAATGACGAGTTTGACTCTATCACCTCCAATAACACATGGGTGTTGGTAGATCTACCTGAAGGAGAAAAGCCCATCGGATGTAAATGGATCTTCAAGAAGAAGATGAAGGCAGATGGAACTATTGACAAGTTCAAGGCCAGGCTTGTAGCCAAGGGATTTTCTCAGAAACAGGGGATAGACTACTTTGACACGTACGCTCCAGTAGCTCGGATGACCACCATCAGGATGTTAATCGCTCTAGCAGCTATGCATAAGTTGGTGATACATCAGATGGATGTAAAGACAGCATTCCTGAATGGGGAGCTGACCGAAGAGATTTGTATGCAACAGCCAGATGGATTTATCGTCAATGGTCTTGAAGACAAAGTCTGCAAGTTGGTGAAATCATTGTATGGTTTGAAGTAAGCTCCCAAGATGTGGCATGAGAAGTTTGACAAAGTTATTAGGTCAAACGGCTACAGAGTCAGCGAGACGGACAAATGTGTTTACACAAAGTTCGCTGATGGAAGAGGAGTCATCGTTTGTCTGTACGTGGACGACATGCTAATCCTAGGGACGGATATAGGCTGTGTCACGGAGACAAAGAAGTTCCTCTCAACCAAGTTCAGTATGAAGGACTTGGGGGATGCAGATGTCATCTTGGGCATAAAGATCATCCGGACAGACACTGGAGTAGCGTTGTCACAATCTCACTATATTGGAAAGATGCTCACCCACTATGGGTATAAAGATCTTCCAGGGATCGATACACCATACAGGGGTGATCAGAAGCTGAAGCCAAACTCGAGGGAAAGCGTCAGGCTGCTGGAGTATTCTAGCGTTATCGGAAGTTTGATTTACGCAACCACTGCCACAAGGCCTGACATAGCTTTCGCCGTGGGAATGCTGAGTCGGTTCACGAGCAACCCAGGGATTGAGCACTGGAAAGCTGTGAAGCGGGTGATGAGATATCTCAAGAAGACTCAGACATATGCACTGCACTACAACGGGTATCCGACAGTAGTAGAAGGCTTCAGTGATGCTAGCTGGTGTTCAGAGGTGGAAAGCGAGAGATCTACAGGTGGATATGTCTTTTCCTTGGGTGGAGCTGCTATATCATGGAAGTCAAAGAAGCAGACTATACTCTCTCGTTCCTCCATGGAATCTGAATTCTATGCACTTGAAACTGCAGCAGATGAAGCAGAATGGCTTCGGAAGCTCATGTATGATCTTCCAGTAGTTGGGGCTCAGATACCGGCGATACCGATATACTATGACAACCAGGCGACTGTGACGGTGGCATCAAATGACCTCTTCAACGGAAAGAAGAGGACTGTGCGGTTGAAGCACAGGGCAGTACACGATCTTATCAAAAGAGGTGTAATTGCAGTGATTGATGTTCGGAGTCAGGAGAACCTGACAGATCCGTTCATAAAGGGCCTCAAGTGCCAGTTGGTCGATGACACAGCTTGTAAAATGGGCTTAAAGGTATTCTGATAGTGTGTCTTTGTAATCCTACCATAAAGTTTTATGCTATTAGTTCAAAGAGAAATCTACTAGGCATCTAACTTTTGGTTCAAAGGAGGATCACTGACTGGAAAACTATCAGGTAACAGTGGGTACTTGTTCTTTGGAACATGGAAGGGATACGGACCCATAACCGCTGTTGTCTACTATGTATTTTCTGTGGAAAAAATAGATCCTGTGGAAGGTTGGCTTAAACGCCTTAATGAGTTCTCAGGCAGAGTGAATGCCTGGTGTGCTTTACAGGAAGAACGGTAGAGCAGCACTACAAGGAGTGAAACTCCATGCTACAGTGGGGTGACTCCACCATGAGGTTCCCAGGTAGGGGTAATGCCTCGGCTTTGCAAGCCAAGTCACAGCGGCGTAGCACCGCAAATAGGCAGGTAGCCTAATGCTGTATGACGTAATTAAAGAGTTGTAGACAGCACTACTAAGGGGAGGATGGCCCCATGTTACAGTGGCACGACACCACGATGAGGTACCCAGGTAGGGGTAAAGCCTCGGCATTGCAAGCCATGTCGTTGCAGCGTAACACCGCAAGGAAGCCTTAGGTTTCATGCTGAGTAGATTGGCACTACAAAGAGGCTGAGTCCTCATACTACAGTAGTATGACACTACGATGAGGTTCCCAGGTAGGGGTAATGCCTCGGCTTCAGGCCATGTCATAGCAGCTTAGCATCGCAAGGAAGCGCAAGGCTTCATGCCATATCTCTTTAATAAAGAACTCACCTATAGTGTATGGAAAGAGATATCAGGCCATCTCTTGAGAGTAAACTTGTAGACGCCCAAAATTATACACTGAAACCAGGCTGGCACAGGGCCTTTAATGTGCAGCCATAAGCACACGTAACTACACTTTGTGAGTGGGAAGAATTACAATTGTGGTACAGAATTCAAGGCGTAGTCCATTCTTGTATCACATTGTTATTTAACCCATGCGGGAAGATTCAAGTCGTCAGCGACATCTATCCTAATACAAAATGGACAGTTACTGTAGGGAACGCTCAACCCTGGACACATATATATGTTGTGCTATATGGGGGATTGTTGGTGCTTTCTTTACATGGAGAGAGCTAGCTCTCAACATGCCTTATAAAATTTTAGTCCCACATCGGAAATGCACCATGAGTTATCTCAACATATATACTTGGGTGTGTTGTTGAGAGATGCACATGGGGTAGTGACCCTAAGGAGGGAACCATGTGGGTGATTTTACTAAGGAGGTAATAATAAGGCTCCAAGGATTAAGCATTAATGCTTTTGTCATTCTCTTGGATTAATTCCATTTGGAGCTAAGTCCCAAAGGGGCTTAGCGACTCGGACTCGGACTCGGACTCGGACTCGGACTCGGGCTCATGGGCTCATGAGGCATAATGTGGCATTTTGTTGGCGCACTTTGCACTTAGTACGTCAGCAGTCATACGGTCTTTATGCCGCCATGCGGTCTTATGCGGCATGCTGCTCATATGCGGCCTCATGCGGCTCATGCGGCCATACGGCCATGCGGCTCATGCGGTCCATGCGGCTCATGCAGTCCATGTGGCACATGCGGCTCATGTGGTCCATGCGGCTCATGCGGTCCATGCGGCCCATGCGGTCCATGCAGCCCATGCGGCTCATGTGGTCCATGCGGCCATGAGGCTCATGCGGCCAGGCTGCTGCTGCTGTCGCCTGGAGGGTTCCACTGACTGTGCAGACTACAAGTCAGTTATGGAAAGACTGATTCAATGTGGTTAATTCAGATCCCATTTTTGTGGGATTTGAATTAATTTCGTTGCTATCTTTGTGGGATTTGAATTAATCTCGTTGCTATCTTTTTGGGATTTGATTCAATCTTTCCAAAACTGAAGAGGCGGCTAGGGTTTCCACCCTCTCTCTATATATACTCTCTTCTGGCCTCCTTTGTGGGTACTACGAAATTATAAGTCAGAAAAGGAGAAAGAGAGAGAGAGCTACTGCCGCCATTGCAAGTCCATCCGAGGAGTCAGAACAGAGATGACTTCGAGCGTTCCACAAGTTCTTCAACTTGCTGGTTCCTGGAAGCAATTCGTGTGGGGCGAATCTTGCTTTGAGCAACGGTGTTTTGACACCCCAGTATTTTTCTTCTTCTCATCTTTCTCTAGATTATTGTACCTCGTTCTGTCCCAATTGCAACACGTTTGCAAGGAAGAACGAGAGATCTTCTCTTCTCTATTTTCCTCCTCCATATTGTAATCGGGTTATTTGGTTTTTGTATCATCGTAGATCTCTGTTGCATCTGTTTTACCATCTTTGATCAAGTCCCGGGACTAACATTTGCTATGTCACCTCCATTCGGAGAGTATATAGTGTACAGGTACCTTTATATTGTTAGATGTTGACCTTGGACAGTGTTCTACCGCCGACACTGCGGCGTAGGCTGGACGTAACCACGTCTCGTGCCCTTACTCTAGGGTGCGGGTCGTGACATAGCCATTGCTCATCAAATTGTTGCACGATTGAGTTAGACAAGAGTTTTGCTGGGCTATCGAAGTCATAACAAGCCTTGTCCCATGTTTTATGCGGTTGTCAATTAGCCATAGTTGGTTCAATAAAAAGTTAGCCACGGTCTATGGCACATGAAAAAACGTTTTGTTCAAATTATGCTTGAAGGCTATCAATTAGCCATTCATGAGTTGAGTTAATAAGAGTATGGAAACACTGAGAAATATGTCGGGACTGTAAGTCAGTCGTCAAGAAAAAATATGTTGAGACTGTAGGTCATTCGCCGAGGAGAAATATGTTGGAACTGTAGGTCAGTCGCCGAGGCAACCCAGGTTTGGGTTCTACAAAAAGAAGTATGAAAAGTAAAAGAAGTAAAGCAAGGGAAACTAAGTTGTGACGGTTAGGCCATGCATTTACGTTGAGTCTAGAAGTTCTTGTAGGTGTATGTCATGGACAACTTATCGACATAGTTTCGTACCCTCAATTCGGTAGCCTGGGGCCACATGACCGTATCGACCTAGGAGGGAAGCACGGTAGTTAGGCAAGAACACACCATCCACGATTTGAGAACTTGAGCAGGGCTAGCTACCCTTAGCTGTAAGGGTCTCGTCTGTACCACCTACGTGTCCAAGATGGCTTGAATTTCCAGTGACCTTTCATATAGATAAGTTGGCGTGCTGAGCAACAATCTACATGCACGATGTCAGTCGAATAAAAGAAAGTGCAAGCACGGCACTAATGGGGTAAAGATGGTATGCACGATTGCAATACAAGTCTTAAGAAGCCTAAGATTTGGCTATAGAAAAGATGCATGGTTGGGACAAAATGTGGCGTCGAGTGTTAAGTTATTGGCATAGAGTTACATAAGTCAGACTTGAGTCATTTTGAGTTAAGTCGAGAAGGGCCGTAAGGCAAGTTTAGTTAAGTCATGCTAAGTTGCGAGGTTTGGCCTCGATGTTGAAGCACGAACCAAGTCAATGACACGAATCATGTTGTTGCATCCCAAAGTATGAGCCATAAGGCAAGCACGAGTCGGTACGTTGATGTTGCAAGCACGAAAATGGTCTAGAGGCAAGGATAAAGAAGTTATCAGTGCGATAGCACGATGATGGTCTAGAGACACAAATATGCCAGGCGTCTATGTCCTAAAATCGATCCTAAGGCAAGAATAGAAAGACAATCATAAAGGTATCATGCTGCAAAATAGATGAACATGTCGATTTTGTATGAGTGGGCGATAAGCACACACCACAAGTACACTTGAGTACTGAACCCCACACAATTTCTATGTGCAGGCTCAGGTAGAAGCTCGTTGGCGCGAAGCTCGCTTGGATGCGTTGAGGCACGAAGTTTCTTGGCGTCTCGAGGCATGCGGCTGTATAGACTTGATTTATACGGAATATAATGTATGGACATCGCCTATCTGAAGCATCCACTGGCTCGTCAAATTGTATTGAGAGATGAGAGAGAGCTGAGTGATTGTAAACAAAAAGAAAAGTGAGCTTGAGTGATTGTAATCATGGCCTTGTGCCATATTGTAATCTTTGTTTCAATATCAATAAAGGGTTATTTAAATAAATTGTGTTTTGCTTCAAATTTTTGCTGGTATTATTCAATATTTCTGCTTGGGACTTCTGTGCAACGACCCCCGTCGCTTAGCCTGTAATCAGCCATTATGGAACCTGCCTTGCATGAGCGCTATCTAGGCTCATACAGAATCACAGCGAGGACGATCAATCCTACGGGACCGGGGTGTGACAACCATGACTAAGGCTTCTATAATAATAATTACTTTAGAAAAATATTTATAAATTCCATAAATCTCTATTTAAGTGTAATAAATAATATATATATATATATATATATATATATATATATATATATATATATATATATATATATATATATATATATATATATATATCAAAATTTTTGGGGAGAGGGGTTACAGATATTTCCTATAAGGTCCGTGTAGGTGGACCTATATGTTATCAGTGGATGTATCTGTTCGAGCGACATTTGACCACCTAAAGAGAAAGGTAAAAGACAAGGCACGGATTGAGGATTCTATTTGTACAACATATGTTCTCGAGGAGATTACAAACTTTTGTTTGAAGTTTTTCAAGCCTCATGTTGCTAATAAACGAACGAGAGCCCCGAAAAATGATGACGGATACCGAAAGTCTAATGATACAATACTGAAAGTATAAAATACATTCAGAAAGCCTTCGAGAAAAATGAAGAAGAGATTTCTGAATGACAACAAGCTATAGGCTGCTAAGTTGTTTATATATTACTCAACTGCAAAAAGAATGAACTGGAGAAGCTCAAGCGATAAGTATTTGATATGTCCACGTTTACGTCATCTCAATATAATAGTATCCGATATTATTATTACACTAATCGGCCGATGTGTTGTTGTTTTTCTGTACATTTAATGATGAGGTGAGCTCGAGTAAACCATACATAACAGATGAAGAAGTTGAAGATAAAATGAGTCACCATTTTCCTTCTTGGTTGAGTACATATGTAAGGAGCTCGGTAATTACATTTTGTATATGCACTTTATACAATAATTATCGAAACGTTGAACTTAAGTTCTTATTTTTTGGTATTTAGGTCAATCACCAGACGCAAAACTAGAGAATGAATCTATTAGAACTCTAGCCAAGGGGCCAATTTATGCTATTAAAATCTAGTCAAGCTATTATGTAAATGGGTTTAGATTCAAGTCAATAAATGCCCTGAACAGAGAGAACTTTCTATATCTCGATTCCACAAAAAATAGTTGTTTGTGTATCAAATCTTTGAACTACAAAGATGTCGATCCAGGCAACGATTTCTATGGCGTCTTATGGGAGATTGTGGAGTTGACATATAATTATGTAACAAAGCCTGCTAAGATCGTGTTATTCAAGTGTGATTGGTTCGATCCGATCCAACATCAAGTTTGGAAAATAGATAAGCATGGTCTCGTGGATGTAAACTTTCGATGTTGATATCAAGGCTACGAACCATTTGTCCTATTAAGTCAGGCTTAACTTGTGTACTTCACTACTTATCTTAAACGAAAAACAACGTTGTTGGACTGGTGGACAGTATGCAAGACCAAAGCTAGAAATACCTTCGACGTTGACAAAACATCTTATTAGGATGATGAGATATCTCTTGTAACAAATATTATAGATGTGGACTCAACGGAAGTTCCCCATTGCACGTCTAATCGTGTAGAAGAGGTAGAAATATTCGAAGAGGAAGACGAAGTAGATGAAAGTGAAGATTATGAGGAAGAGGAAGATGAGGACGAGGCAAACAAAGAAGATGGCTTTTCAGAAGAGGATTGAAAACAAAATGTAAAAATCTGTCATGTAACATCTATTTGGACTTGTAAAATGTACTTTCATTAGCTGTGGAATGTAAAATCTAAAATTGCATATAACATATAACTTTCATATATTTATATTTGTTAGACCACTAATCTCTCTGTTTCCATCAGTCTAACCAATGGCATCAATGACCCGAGCACGTCGCTTGAGAGAGGCACAAACTGCTGCTGAAGAGGAAGTGATCCCTCATACTAGAAAAAAATGGTACCTCCTAGTATTGTTAAGGAGGAATGACACCTAAACTAGAGATTGATGTTAATGAGGATGTGGTAACTCCAACTGTTAAGGAGAAAGTGGTACCGGGAGGTAGTAGCACTGGAAATTCCAGTCACCCAACTCTTATAGCAGATCTTGATCACCTAACCCTGCTTATGCGCAGTATTTGAAGGACTGGTATCTGCCCCAGCATAGAGTTATATGATAGAACTTTTGTCCAAATTTGTCTCTGGTAGATTTATTATTGTGTAATCTTTCTGAATTAGACTTATTATATATATAGTATGGTTGTGCATATATAGTGTGTATGTGTATGATATTGACATGTCATTAATTGGTGTTTATTTATTCATTAGGAGTACATGATGGTGTGACCGAGAATATCGGAGCCGGACCTGTGTATGCGTACTTGGAGACTACAGGCAAGTGTACCTTGCCAATGTTCCAGTTCATTGTCTTTTCCTTTATTGTTGTATTTTTATTTCTTATTATAGTCACTGTGGACGTAGGGTTGGTTGGTACTTAGCAATCCGTATTATATTCGGGTGTCTATGTCATCTTATAGACATCGAGCATCGACATAGGTATTGCATTATATTTTATTTATGTTCCATTGACACGATAGACAACAGGACACTGACACGATTTATGATACTGAGTCATACATGAGTATTCGTGGTTTGAACTTCATGATAGGATACTAGATTGTTACTTGCACTTGTGATACTTGCTACTAGTACTAAACATGGGGTGGGAGAACATCACTGCTATATATATATATATATATATATATATATATATATATATATATATATATATATATATATATATATATATATATATATATCGTTTTCATATAGGGACTTGGATGGTATTCTACTAGTATACCCTTGTCTCTGGACCAGAGCTTGGGTGGTTATTTACTCGTATGCCCTTGGTCCCATGACATGGTGCCTGAGGGCAATATCTTGTTAAGGAGCTTGTGAGCCATAGTGGCCGAAATCTGATATCTGAAATATGTTTTTACGTGTATATCACTTAGACTAGATACAATAGTTACCCTTTAGAGCATATATTTTCTTTGCTATTATATTGGCTTGTTGTTTCTTGTACCTTGCTATGTCCTATTAGGATCTGGTGATTTTTTCAGGTAGTTGACTGAGCAGAGTTAGTTTCTGGATCACGATAGTATTGCTATTTTAGATTCAGATATCTTTTTCGACTACGTGTTCATATCCATTTAGTTGCATTCTTCTTGTTAGTCTAATATTTGTGGACTCAAACTATTTTTTTTTTGGAGTGTATTTAGACAAGTGTAGCATGGGGTGCACACTATGATATATATATATTATCCATTCTTATATTCTATATTAATGTTGATTGAGACTTAGAGATATTATTGATTTGTATAGACATCAGGTCGTTATTACATCTTGTATGTATTCGAGCTGGGCTAGAGTCCATTTGATACGTAGCTGAAATGTAGACGAATTCTGGGACTGTGATGTTACATGTTTTTTGGTGGCCCATGCAGGTCGAGTTAGCCATTTTAGTTAAATTACTGTACCGATCGGGCCTACGAATGTGATTAGACTCTTAGGAATCTCAACCCACAACTGCCTCGATAATTTTTTTATAATTTCTCTATCGTTCTTGAACTTTGGGACTGGGACGTTACATATTTTTTGGTGGCTCATGCAGGTCGAGTTAGCCATTTCAGTTATGTTACTATATCGAGCGGACATGCGAATATGATTAGACTCTTAGGATTCTCAACCCACAACTGTCTTGATAATTCTTTTAGAATTTTTCTATCGTCCTTGAACTTCGTATTTGCACTCAACTATTTTTTTTGCTTTCTCCTGCCATTGCTTCTCGTCCCTTCCTATTTCGGAGTGGCGAATGACCGTGATTGTGCTTTATAGAATTTATCAGTATTTCTTTGGTAATTATGTAAATTAGTTTATTGGTTAAATTTTGCTTGCTTGATAGATGTGATGGAGTTGAGGATGCCATATGCTATAGGTATACAGTGGTATTGATTTTTGTAGTTAGTGGACAAGGGTTATAAAAATTTTATGTCAGCATGTGTTTTATGGAGTAGTGTGAGTAAACGTAGGTAGACGTCCTCAAGGCACAGGGTGATTCATTGGTGGTGAATTAATGATTGAAATGATTGATCAAGCTATTAGGAATTTACAAACTTGAGAGGAAGGAGATTGGATTTAATTTAAACTTTAAAGAGATAATCATGTATTTATGGAAAAAAATTTAATGAAGGTAAAATTTGTGTTGAAAGTCAAATTAGAAAGGAAATTTTATATTCTAAAGTATATCACTTCGATGGTAATTTGGAAAGGCAATCAAGTGAAATAAAATTGATATGTTTAGCATTTGACTTCATGAATTTTTAGAAGAATATTTATTGTTATTGAGTTAATGTTAACAATAAAGAAGAATTTGAGGATATAAATTTGACTTGGAGAAAAAAATGACTTGGAGATTGAATTTAAAATTTTGAGTATTTATATATATATATTTTAAGAAATTTAAGATTAGTGGATTTGGTAAATTTTGAGTTTAAGGGACGACTCATCATTTTAAAATTTTGAGGAAAAAATTTGAATTGAATTATTGAAGGTTACGGAATTTGAAAATTCAAAATTTGGAAGATGATCTATTGAATAATTTCTTCTAATTTCTCAAATTTTGAAGAAAATGGGGGTAAGAATGAGATTGTATTTTAAAATTTTGAGAATTTTAAGGAATACTAACGAATTCAATTTTTCGAGGATTAGAATGGTTAAAGATTATTATTATTTGATTGAGAATAAAAAATATAGGATAAGATCATTGAGGAAATTAGTCGGTAGACTCAAATGTGGTTAAGGGACTCATAATTAAGTTCTTGGCTTGCTGGTTATTGTATGGATTAATTCGTGCCTGTCAATCGTGCCACCCGTTATAACTTAACCTCGTTCATTTCTTTACTCTTTGCTATCATGCAATCATTTATTTCGAGGATGAAGTTCTTTTTAGGTGGGTAGATTGTAAGCCCTTTGATTTTCGGGATGTATTTATATTATTTTTATTTATTTAATATGATTATTTATTATTGAACTATATTTTTATTTTCAATTATGACTATAAATACACTTTACCATAGCTTTGACTTTTGAAGCAAACAATTGTCAACTCTTCGAATCCAATTTCATATTCGTGTTCTCTACGAGTCTACCTTTATTTTGGCATATCATGCCCCACTTAAACATGTTCCTTTGTACTATATTTTTCTTGCACAACTTTTGGGTCAAAATGATCATTTTTGACCTTTGTCGTAATTTCGATGTAATTTCTAATTCGGATTTGAGATCCAAACCCAATGCAAACTTTTTGATCCAATATATTGTTTTGACCTATTTTGAGCCTACTATACACATGCCAATAGTATCCCACTCAATTGAGTTCCCATGTGCTACTTATTTTCAAATGGCACACAAGACCCATTTAATATACTTTCGGAGTCTATTTCGGTTCAATAAATCGTATCGACCCAAAACTAGTCCACTAAGCTTAGTATAGCCTATTTTAGGATGCCCTAACATTTTAGGTTCATTTTAGAATATTTTGTAGTAAGTAAATAGTAGCCATTATTAATAGAAATTAATTTTTAAACCATCCTATAACTACTTTCCTAAAATGGACCCAATCAAATCTTTTTGAAATACATCTTTTGATTGAATTATAAAATCTCAACCAAATTCCACCGAACCAAATCTAGTATCTCCCAAAATCTTTCCTTTACATAGCCCGTGCCCCTCTCCCTTATTTTTGTATGGTTTTTGTATTTAAACTTTACAAAAATCGAGCGCTACCAAGGTTTCTATCCTGCACGCGCAACTGCCTAGAAACTCCTCTTCCCGACAACTTCCAACCCCTTCACCAACTTTCTATCGACCCTAAGATGACCCTCTAACACCCCAACATCTTCTCGAGGAGCTACAACCCCTAGTTTGGTTGGCACAAAGCCAAGAAGTCACCTGAAGTTGTCCGGACCCAATTTTGAAATCATAGCAGATACATTATTTTTGTGAGCATGTTTTCCTACATTTTATCGATCCATTTGATGCATAACCAATTCCAATGCGTACCCATACATGTCCTCTTCCTACTCCAAGAAGCATGGCCCGTGGTTCTACTCCATTTGTGCGTGGCGCTCGTTGCACGATCGTTGGTCCAAACTGAACTTATTTTGGTGTACGCTTGATTTTGGCGTCTTGTGAAGCTTTTCGACCTCATAGAAAATATTGCTAGCGATCATCACATCTTGTTCTATATCCGAATATGCTTGTTTGTAATCTTGTTGAGTTTTTCATATTTTTGTGCACCCATTTTCGTCGTACAACTTATCGAACATAAGATTTCATCGTATATATTGTTGTTTTTGATAGACTTCATAGTATTTGTTACGGCCTAATACCGAAATACAGGGATGAACATGGCCAACTACCCATATAAGGTACGAAGACGTCATACGACAATTATGGTTGTCAAGAGAAAAGGGGTGCATGCTACAATCAAGTCTCATATGGTCTCATAGAGCATCTATGTTTCAATCAATCAAAGCAAAAAGAAGTAATTAATAATCATATAAGACAAAGCAGTAAGGCATCCCCGACGCTTTATCAAAATGATTCATAAGTCTAGCTTTATGAGTGTCCGCTAGCACAGAGAGTCAATAGTACATAACCATAGTCAAATGTAGTCTGATTTAATTACAATTATATAAGGAACTAAATACCTAGAACAACCGGCTAAACATGTGTTACTAAGTGCAAAAATTTAAGATATTAGAGTGGTGGAGAAGAAACCAACTTATGACCCCCGACGCCCATGCTTCTGGTGTGCACCATGGTTCGGGTAGACGGCTAGATCCTCAGGCTCTGCGACAAAATCTGGCCAAAGAAAACCAGCGGGGTTAGGCCCCGAATAGCAACTACCACAAGTGAGCACAAATGAATGAGATAAAACCCAAATATACATAATAAGGCAGGAACATAAGCATAGGCATATATTCCATAATCGAGGCAGTATGACATCACTATACCAAACAAGGACAAAAGATGTCGTATCGCTTCGTGATAAAATACGTCCTATGACCATGATCGGGCTGTATACTTCTATGTCGCAACCTTGGTTCATAGTCTGTCATAGCACAATGGCCCAACCCAAAGCAAATAAGCACATGAGTTAGACCATGCACCACTACAGTCCATGTTCCTCGGCTACTAACAGAAGAAATAGATCGCAAGCGAGTCAGTTTACAGGCGGCCAAGCAATCCTATGACTTTTTATAGTTTGTTTGGGTTATCCCAGTAATGCTTATATATAGGAATCCTCAAATCGTGTCGTATCCAAGCAGGGCTAGCTAAGCCATATATATAACAGTAACAGTGAACAATAAACAGTAATCAATAATACTTAAGCGTCGGTCCCTTGTCAGGCCACTGGGCTGAATAAAGTCAGTAACGGTTCCAACGTTCCTATAGGGAGAGGTTGGCTTGGTTCGGTACAGTGGTCAGATACTATACTCAACTATGGTGGATGATATACAGTATCTGTGGTAGCCAACCTAAGCGTCAGGACAAGGCATGGGGTGACTTGTCATGCACGATCTCGAGATTTCATTCCTACCTAATGTTTCTACCAATTCAAGTTGCTTAGTTTAACCCTATATTGGTCTTGGAATAGCATGTCGTGGTCACATGTTCATCCTCCTAGATATCGTATCGTAGTACGTGTATCCTAAGTATAAATCAACATCGACTCGTAGAGTTCCAAGTCTAGATTCATCTTTAGTGTAATGCATTAAGCAACGATCATCATACCACGTCAATGCTACTAACTATTTACCATGACTGTGCTGGGATTATGAATGTACTGACATATAGCATGCAGGATCAGATAGCACGGAGAGTCGCACCTTAGTGAACTTATATAGATTGTACCTCAATACACACTTAGAATAGTACCAACACGTGTTCAGCTAACAGGAACATGGTCAAACAATCAAGAATAGTCTTTCTATGCATAAAATATAATCTCTATGCAATTCTACACAAAACATGAGCTTCTACACAATTCTGGACACAAAAAAGGGTCTCTAGAAAATTAGTGTGCACAAACAGGGTTCTCGGTACAATTCTGCACACAAACATGGGTCATTGCGTAATTCTGCACACAAACAGGGTCTCTACGTAATTCTGCTCACAAACATGAGTCATGTGCAAAAATATGCTCAAAAAGAGATTTTGTGCAAAAATATGAACAAAACGGATCTTATGTGCAAAAATACGCACAAGAAGAGATTATGTACAAAAATATGCACAACAAAGGGCCTTTGCGTAAAAATATGCACAAGAAATGAATCTGCTGTAAAATACGCGCAGAGAGGGGCCTTTGCGTAAAAATACGAACAAGGTATGAATATGCTGTAAAATACGCACAAAGAGGGTCCTTTGCCTAAAAATACGTGCATGAAATGAATCTGCTACAAAATACGCGCAAAGAGGGTCCTTTGCGTAAAAATACGCACATTATGCTGTTCTTCTTCCTGAAGTCGACATACAAAAGCTGAAAACTTGTTTTAACCCTAAAATCTTCAATACAACTCCAAATCTAATGATTCAAAGGTCAAAACTGCATAAAATAAAATTTCCTACAACATGGGACAATTACTTTTCACAAATACTAAGGTTTAATAGATCAAATCCATGAAAAATCCTAAAGACCTATAATAGAAACTTAGATCTACTCCAAACCATTCATCAAAACTGAAAGTGTCAAGAACTAAAGTTGTAGAGAATCTAAAGATACACAATATAGGCTAAAATTATGTAAAGAAATCATTAAAAAGAAATATGGCCTCTCTATTAGTGCAAGATGTACTTGGTGGGGAAAATAAAATAAGAGAATAATGAGAGAGATAGCGGAAAAGAATTTATCGGGGGTAGGGGTTGGTGGCTCTACTAAATCCTAACCCTAATCCAACGTCCAACCCAAGTCAATTCTAAATACCAATCCACATGATCATAAGCAAATAAAATAGAACAAATAATCCGGATCACGACACGGTATATTATTTTCTCATCGAAGTAGTGAACCACACCTACAGCTAAATAAGGACAAGAGATGGCACACTATTCCGTGATGAGAAACTGTTCCATATCATAATCAGGTGCCAATAAAAGATTCATGTACACATGCTACAGGTACCAGATACCATGTACATGAAAAACGTAGAAAAAATATGTATACCGAAAACGATGAGTGGAATCTCTAAACTCCTTAGAAAAATTTTGTCCTTAAAATTTTGGCTAAGGCAAGATAGAAAGATCAGGGCAAGCAAGATACTAACTACAAGCCTAACTATGCATGCAATCACATTAACCTACCAGACAACTAGAAAATAATCATCTACTATAGGGTGCTAACCAAGCATGAAAATTACACTACAAGAAAAAAAGGGCTTTCTTGACGATTAATCCCCGTCAAGAAAGGGTTATCTTGAAGGTTCTGGATCCGTCAAGTGGGCTAGAGTCAAAAAAAGTCACCCATTTTCTTGACGGTCTCTGACAGGACTATTCTTGACGGTTTTTAGCCGTCAAGCAATCAGTTTTGAGAAGGGAAATGTTTGGTTTACAACCAAACTTTTACAACATTCTTACAACTTACACCCATTTGCTGACATGTGGGCCAGGCCATCACCTGGCCCACATGTCAGAAAATGGGTGAGTGGTTGTAAGAAGGTTGTAAATGTTTGGTTGTAACTGTAGCATTGCTCTTTTGAGAAACCTTCAATGTAGTTCAAAACTTTTTTTGATTCCGGTCTAGATGATGGTTATTAACCGTCAAGAAAAACTGTTTGTTGACGGGCAAAAACCGTCAATGCAAAGCCCTTCTGTACCAGGATTTATAACCATCAAGAGAAGCTAAATCTTGTATAGCCAAAATTCCATTTATAATAAATCGAACACACATAATATCAATAAAACAAAAGATATACATACATCAAATGACTATAAAATCTAAATTTTATATTAATAAACATTATATTGTTCATTCACCACAAACTTACATATCCAATTAACACACGTCCAACCACAAATATCCAATATTTGTCCAACCACAAACATATTCAACCAAGGTATGTAGTTTCCAAACATCTTAAACATCCAAAACTGAGTATAAATAAAATCAAAATAAGTAACAAATCCGACCGGAGCACATCCCTCTAATATTCAAAGCACCTTTATTTTCTATGTACGTAGTTCCTGAGAGAACAAGAGCAAAATTTTTATGTTAATGAACTTGTTGGATTCAGTTTGGGTAGTTCATGTGTTCATGTTGGAATGTGTAACTTGTGTATCAATGACACGGGCCATCAATGCTTAATATCAGTATACCACTGCATATGTGTGTTTTAGCCTGTATTTGCAGTATGTATGTTAGTTCTAGGGTGTACCTATATAGTATGTGCATGTGTGACTAATAGGTGTCTGATTCTCTAATATACCAGCATACACCTACATATGTATAGTAGGTAGGCACTCCTAATTGGGGACAACCGTAGTAGTGGTTAGTAGGGAACTGAAGGGATCACTACATAAATCTGTATTTGTGTGCCGTGATCCAGTGTGTGCAGAACGGGGTGTGAGGATGGGTATGTAGCAGTCTTGTAAACATAGAGTTCAATTGTAGACTAGTGTACAAGGGGTATCTGGTTGTGAGAAGGGGATCTCAAAGTGGACAAATCATGTATGCCATATGGTGTACTCACCATGGAAGATATCAACATGGGCACATCAGTTTTCAATAAATAATATGTTATATCATAGTAGAGAATGCAATAACAACGAATTTACTTACTCTATTACAGTATTAAATTTGAGTCATTCCACAGAAATAAAATATCAAATAGACAAAAAATTGTCAAGAATAATATAACAGACTACAAAATTGTTACTACCACTTTTCTAGATTAGGGGTATTTTGGTAATCATATGATTTTGAATTTTTGATAATATTGTAATTGGTGCTTTTGTGTTAGTAGTTGGTTTAAACTTAGCTAACCATGATTAGAGACTAACCATGACTTTAGAAACTTAATTATCAAGTTAGATTTGAATTTTAAGTTTTAGTCCTAAATGGGAAACTTTTTGAATTCATTTTAGTTTTTTTAGTATATTGCTTTTGGGCTTTTTGCTAAAAGGCTTTCTATTAAACTTAAGTGGAGTTTTTGGCCCATACCTAAACCCTAATTGTCACGACCCGCACCCTGAAGAGGGGCACGAGCACGTGGTTACGTCCAGCCTACGCCGCAGAATCGATGGTAGAACGCTGTATAGGTCATCTATAAATACTACAACTAAACAGTATAAAGGTACCTGTACAGTATATACACTCCGAATGGAGGTGACATAGCAATACAGTCTCAATCACAAAGTAAAAATAAGGTAGATAGCATAGAAAGAAAATATGATAGATGAAAGCAGGAAATAAATTCAAGATCCACACAAACCCAAAGCTATACACAACATCACAGAGTCACAAAATGTAATATAAAATACTACAATCTGAAAGTACTAGCTGGATCACAGTCTAGGCAAACCTAACTAAGCTACACTACTCTGGGTGTGCAAAGTCTAGTGGCTCTACTATCAAGCCACAGTCCAGGTCTACTCCATCTAACCCGTCTCCATAATAGGTCGGGCAATCTGCCTCAAAATCATCTGTAATATATCAACGGTATCCTGTTAGGAAAATGAGCAAGTACAAACACTAACAGCAGTTCCATATGAATTGATAAATTCTATAAGAGACAGTATAATGAAATACAAGACAAAATCAACAGGAAATATATATCAAGA
The DNA here is from genome assembly GCA_029216955.1 of Iris pallida. NCBI lineage: Eukaryota > Viridiplantae > Streptophyta > Magnoliopsida > Asparagales > Iridaceae > Iris > Iris pallida. Next base: position 1,938,575 of record JANAVB010032620.1, read on the forward strand.
TGTGAGAACTGAATAGGACGACAATATATATATATATATATATATATATGATGACTTGGGAACTATTCAGAAGCCGAGTTACAACCCTTAAACCAAACAAGGACCGGGATTGTAACCCTTCTTCCGAACAGAACTTAGCCTCCTACGATAATAAATATAAAAGGTGCCTTGAATTATTAGTGCGTTATGTGATCGGCTTGGAAAAATATGATCAGACTTTCCATCTGACCGGCTTTGAACAAGTAACAAGTACAAGTGTGAAGAATAAGGCCGATCACCATGGAAAGTTATGAACAAGTAGGGTAAGGCTTTACCCGTCGTGAGGCGAGGGTATAGCTATGAACAAGTAACAAGTACAAGTGTGAAAAACAAGTAGGGATTTGATCACACAACCACTAATAATTTCCCATCCCCCGAATAGTATAAAGGATCCGGAAATAACACGTCATGACACGGGATTCAAAAGCAGGTGATCAGCCCACTCCCAAGTCCATGTCTATACAAGTACAAGTAATAAATCGAGTAATGTTCCAATATACCAAGTAATCCGGGAACAACATCTCATGACAGGATCCGACATATACTAGTCCGTGAACTATCGTGTCTGGAAATCAAGTAAGACACTACAACTGAATCGGATATAGTAGATATCAAGAAAATGAAAACTATCAGTGAATGTACTCGCCTGTAGTCCTAAGCTGATAAGGCGAACAGATGCTCAGAGTAATCACAGACCTATAGATGAGAAGCCATGAGTCTAAACAGGGTTTAATAATGAAAGAAAAGCTAATCTAGTCATGATATGCAAGTCTAAGTCAAAACTAGGTCAAACTAAGTCACACCAAGCTAAACTAGGTCACACTAGGACAGCCAAGGTCAAACAAGGTCACAGGAAGTCAATCCAAGTCAAACTATGTCAATCTGGGTCAAGGGTTGACTTACAATTGACTTTTGGTCAAAAAGTCAACTCTGGTCAATACTGAGTGAACCCTGGGTCAACCCAAGGTCAAACTAGTCAAATGTTGACTAACTATTGACTTTCAATCAACTGGTCAACTCTGGATTGGTTTCGGTCAATTCTAGTCACTTATAGGCTAAGTTTGACTCTCGGTTGACTTTTGTTTACTTTTGGTCAAAATGGTCAACCGAAGTAAAAACTAGTCTAGGAGTACTATTTCTGACCATTACCAAACAAGGGAACCCAATCCTAATCATATCTTAATCTGTTAAACTCATACCTTAGGTTCTAGGTAATTACCTACATTTACCCTTAACAAGGTATTCCCGATACCTTGCCCATTCAAAGAAAATCCCGCTAATTCTCAAGATACTAGCCTAGGTTCCTTAGGGTAGCTAGATACTATCCTATCTAGGGTTTACCTACCAAGAACTATGGGTTTCCTAGATATCTAGTCCATCTTAGGATACATGTTGGTTATCCCAACATTACCTTATCCTATATTGTTCTAACATCTAACTAAACACCCACACACCAACACTCACTCACTAACTCACATATGGTTCACCCATAGGCTCTTCCATAGGCTCACATCTAGGCTCACACATATAGGCATATAGCTACATATATAGGCTCACCTATATACACCTGTATAACTCAACACCCATACACATATAGGTTCAATAGTGGACTGATTTGGGGTTAAGTATAGGGCTGTCAAATGGCTAATTTGTGGGCTATTTTGTGGGCTAATATAGGGCTGAAATGTAGGTTGATATAGGCTGTCAAAGTGTGTCAAGTGGGGGGCTAATAAGGGTTGAATATAGGATGTTTAAGGACTGGTTTGGCTGTCAATTTGGGGGCTGAATAGGTGGACTGGTTTGGGACTAAGTAGGCTGTCCATGGGGGCTGCCCAATGGGGCTAATTAGTGGGCTAATAGGCCAACAATTTGGGGGACTATATGGGCTGAAATGGGGTTGCATAACCCCCAAAACCTGCTGCTTATGCAGCAAGCTAACTGCCACTGCTGCTGATTATAAACAGTCCCCTGTGGGGACTGTTACAACATCTAAATCAGTCCCCTGTGTGGGGACTGATACACTGCTACTGCACAACAGTGTCCCCCCTATTTCACTCTCTAATCCTCACTCAAACACTCTTAATACACTCTCAAATCTCACTAATTTCTCACTCTCTCTATTCTCAATACAAACACACACACACTCCAATTCCACCATTCTAACACTCTCAATCCCCCTCTCTTGGCCGAAATCCCCACACCCACAAATAGAAAAATAAAGACACAAATCATACCAATATATATACATACATATAGATAATTAGAATATGATACAATATGATACAATGGAGAACACACTCTCTAAAAATATAAATATGAGATTAAAACTCTAATAAATCATTTACACAATATATATATTAAATACAAGTGTCCAAATAGGAATTTCCCACTAGGACACAATACCACACATAGGACACACCTAGAAGTCTCCAAATGGACACGAAATGGACACAAATGGAGACACAACCATGGGGTCATTCCTATGGGTCCAAAATAATCCTATATGCATGAGGGAATGATGTAGAGAAGAGATTTATACCTCCCGGTAGATCGAATCTAGGAAAAACCCTCCCGATACGACATCGACATATAGGAATCTCTAAATGGACACGAACGAGCTCCGAATCCTCCCAAACTTGGCTAGTTTCGTCCTTAGGTTGAGTAGAGAAAGAAAGAAGAAGATTGGGTGGAAGAATGAATGGATTTGGTAGGGAAATCAATAGGAGTTCTTCTCTAAAATTTGGGGAAGAACAAGAGAGAGAAAAATGGATGGATAATGATCAAAGCTCAATCCTATCCCTCCCCTATAGGTGGCCGGCCAAATGGCTAAGGTGTTCCCTTAATAAAAAGTCTAAAAAGCCCTCCCGCTAATCTATTGATTAATATTTGGAAAGGGGTTAATGGTTAAGGCTATTTTAGTCATGATTAATTCTATAATCTAACCAACCCTATTCATAAATAATTAGCCTAACCACTAACTAAAAATAATGTCATGTGGGCCATGCCTAACTAATGTGAGGGTCCCACTAAAGTCAACACTACCCTGGATCCCCGATACAAGTCGGATTGAGTTGAAATTCGAAACCGACTCAAATAACCCCAAAATAATATCATAAATAAATAAATAATTCCAAAATAATTCTAAAGTGAAAAAATGACCAAAATACCCCAGTTCATGAAAACTGGGGGTGACAAATCTATCCACCTTAAAAAATTTCGTCCTCGAAATTAAAACAAGCAATCTCAGAAAAGCACATGCAGAAAACAATCTCACTCAATACTTCCAAAAAAAATTCAGCAAAATAAAAATCTCTTAAGGCACAACAACACTTGTAAATAAAAACTGTTACGTGTCCGACACGGACACGAAACCAACACAAAATCTCACATATCAAAAGCCAAATCAACTATCACCAATGCAATAATATCAAAAATAAGTCAAAGAGGTCCAATGACCAAAATATCCTTGGGCCAGAAATGACACTGAAAATATCCTAATCACATGGTTAGGCTCTAGGTCAAACATTCCCTAAGGTTTTACTAACAAAACATCAAAAATCTCAAGTCATGGCTTAAAAATTTAAAATGATTAAAATCTCCAAAATCAAAGCATAAATTAAATGACAATAATTAAATGACTAAAATTATAAATTAAAAATTACTCTCTATTAGAAACTGGGTGCTACAAGTCTATCCACCTTAAAAGAATTCATCCTCTAAAATTAAAACAAAGTAAACACAGAAAAATTATGCAGTTCGATAATCATATGCGTCTGTCCAAAATCATGATACTCAGAATCTCCGTCATGCTAGTGAGCAAGGCTACGATAATCACAGAGTCCTCGACTAAGGTACATACCTCTAGAATTATGGTATTTAAAATTTTCGTATTGCCGCATGCTTGGCAGCAAAAACCTTAAATTCCCACACCCGAGAAATACGTCCATAGTCCGACTATATGTCCTCACGATGCCTGTTAGCATGACCCTAGAGGATTCTATAATCTCATAAGCGAGATGACCTATCCCATACGACTTATCTCAGAAGAATATCACATCATAAGAACAAAATTTTATCAAACAATCAAGGAACAGATGGAATCGAATTTCAAGACGGTATATAAGGAGGCAATGCGGGAATGAAATCGAAAGATTAGAACCTGTAATCTGCCCTGCTACTGCCTGAGTGTGCTCAACTGTCATAGCGAAAGCTCGCCCCTGCTGGCCCCCTCTAGCCTGCTGTACTCTGTCCTGGCCTGCCTGTCTGGCTGCATGGACAGCACAGTTCTTCATCTGGTGATCTAGAGCTCCACAGAATAAACAAACTCCCAGTCTCATCCTGCAAACCTCCCGAGTGTGCCCCATCTTCTTGCAGAAGGCACACTAGATGGCCTGTCTCTGGCCCTGTCCATGCTGCTGGTCGACACGTGCTGGTGCCTGCTGAAACTATAACTGAGGCTGCTACTGAGACTATCTCTGCTGGAAGTGAGGGCGCTTTGCTGGCCCCGCACTCGAGCTCGCTCCTAGAACATCGCTGCCCCTGTTCGGCTTGAGGCCGAAGTCCTCCTCTGTGATCTGCACCTCCATCAGAATCTGCTCGAATGTCTCATTGCGTCACCCGGAGGTACGAGTACGAACTGCATGTATAAGACCCCTCCGGAACTTGCGGGCCTTGTACCCCTTATCCTGGATCAGACCTGGTGCAAACCTACTCCGGCGGAAGAACTCCGCTGCATACTCGTCTACCGACGAGTTCCCCTACACCAAACCAAAAAACTGTCCCTCCAAAGCTGTCAAGGCCACATCTGGGTAGAATTTCTCCTTAAAGAGCCTCCTGAAGCTCTCCCAATTCAAACCCCTCATCGACGTACGAGGATCCGTGCGAAACCAAGTCAGCACTCTATCGAAAAACTGGCTCGCTGCAGACGTCACCCAAAGCCCTTTCGGGACCTCTGCTAACCCCAGGCTCTGTTGGACATCCTCCAACCAGTCATCTGCGTAAAGGATACCCTCGGTACCCTTAAACTCCCTCGAGTTCATCTTCCTAAAATCTAGATGTGTGCTAGGCCTCTCCTGACCCTGTTGCTGAACTGGGGCACCCTGAACTATACCCGGTATACCCCTCTCTACTGCTACCATCGCCAGCTGATGGGAGTTCTCCATGCTCTGTCGTAACACCTCTGTCCGTGCTCTCTGGGTCTGCAACATCTACTGCAGAAGGGCCATCATCTGCTGAGTATCAGTCGGTAGCGAAGGCGACGGTGGAAGAGTCTCATGAATGACTATAGACGGTCCCGCTGCTGGTGGTGGAAGACCTCCAGGAACCGTCGCTGCTACTCCCGCCTGAAGGGCAGGAACTGAGGTGGCAGCTCCCTCAACTACAGCTCCCGCAGCCGGAGGTGGAAGACCTCCTGGAACTGCCGCTGCTACTCCCGCCTGAAGGGCAGGAACTGGGGCTGCTGCTCTCTCGACTGCTACTCCCGTAGCTGGAGGTGGAAGTCCTACTGGATCGGACCTCTCTGGAACTGCACTAGGCCCTGCTGCGTGAGAACGATTCACTGTCATCCTGAAGACAAATTGAACCCAAGAGATCAATATGGCACAAGATAAGATATTTTCAAAGGAGGACAATTGAATTCAATGTAAAAGAGTTGTCATGGTAATCAAAAGATCAGAATTTTTCTAAAATGTGATTGAGTAACTCCTATCATACCCTAGATTCTACGTACTAATCGCAGGCTCGTAATTAGTACTCTAAGTCGAGCACCATTACGAGATCGCACTAATTGCGACATGACCTGCATGGGCCACCATAAAAACGTGTCACGACCCGCACCCTGAAGAGGGGCACGAGCACGTGGTTACGTCCAGCCTACGCCACAGAATCGACGGTAGAACGCTGTATAGGTCATCTATAAATACTACAACTAAACAGTATAAAGGTACATGTACATTATATACACTCCGAATGGACGTGATATAGCAATACAGTCTCAATCACAAAGTAAAACTAAGATAGATAGCATGGAAAGAAAATATGATAGATGAAAGAAGGAAATAAATTCAAGATCCACACAAATCCAAAGCTATACACAACATCACAGAGTCACAGAATATAATATAAAATACTACAATCTGAAAGTACTAGCTGGATCGCAGTCCAGACAAACCTAACTAAGCTACACTACTCTGGGTGTGCAAAGTCTAGTGGCTCTACTATCAAGCCACGGTCCAGGTCTACTCCATCTAACCCGTCCGCATAATAGGTCATGCAATCTGCCTCAGAATCATCTTTAATATATCAACGGTATCCTGTCAGGAAAATGAGCAAGTACAAACACTAACAACAGTTCCATATGAATTGACAAATTCTATAAGAGACAGTATAATGAAATACAAGACAAAATCAACAGAAAATATATATCAAGATGTGAGAACTGAATAGGACGATAATATATATATATATATATATATATATATATATATATATATATATATATATATATATATATATATATATATATATGACTTGGAAACTATTCGGAAGCCGAGTTATAACCCTTAAACCAAACAAGGGTCGGGGTTGTAACCTTTCTCCCGAACAAAACTTAGCCTCCTACGATAATAAATATAAAAGATGCCTTGAATTATTAGTGCGTTATGTGATCGGCTAGGAAAATATGATCAGGCTTTCCATCTGACCCGCTGTGAACAATTAACAAGTACAAGTGTGAAGAATAAGGCCGGTCACCATGGAAAGTTATGAACAAGTAGGGTAAGGCTTTACCCGTCATGAGGCGAGGGTATAGCTATGAACAAGTAACAAGTACAACTGTGAAGAACAAGTAGGAATTTGATCACACAATCACTAATAATTCCCTATCCCCTGAATAGTATAAAGGATCCGGACGTAACACGTCATGACACGGGATTCAAAAGCAGGTGATTATCCCACTCCCAAGTCCATGTCTATACAAGTACAAGTAATAAATCGAGTCATGTACCAATATACCAAGTAATCCGGAAACAACATCTCCTGACAGGATCCGACATATACTAGTCCGTGAACTATCATGTCTAAAAATCAAGTAAGACACTACAACTGAATCGGATATAGTAGATATCAAGACAATAAAAACTATCATTGAATGTACTCGCCTGTGGTCCTGAGCTGATAAGGTGAACAGATGTTCAGAGTAATCACAGACCTATAGATGAGATGCCATGAGTCCAAACAGGGTTTAATAATAAAAGAAAAGCTAATCTAGGTCTCACTAGGACAACCAAGGTCAAACAAGGTCACGGGAAGTCAATCCAAGTCAAACTATGTCAATCTGGGTCAAAGGTTGACTTATAGTTGACTTTTGGTCAAAAAGTCAACTCTGGTCAACACTGAGTCAACCCTGGGTCAATTCTAGGTCAAACTAGTCAAATGTTGACTAACTGTTGACTTTCAGTCAACTGGTCAACTCTGGTTTGGTTTCGGTCAATTCTAGTAACTTATTGGCTAAGTTTGACTCTCGGTTGACTTTTGTTGACTTTTGGTCAAAATGGTCAACCAAAGTCAAAACTAGTCTAGGAGCACTATTTTTGGCCATTACCAACCAAGGTAACCCAATCCTAACCATATCTTAATCTGTTAAACTCATACCTTAGGTTCTAGGTAATTACCTACATTTACCCTTAACAAGGTATTCCCGATACCTTGCCCATTCAAAGGAAACCCCGTTAATTCTCAAGATACTAGCCTAGGTTCCTTAGGATAGCTAGATACTATCCTATCTAGGGTTTACCTACCAAGAACTATGGGTTTCCTAGATATCTAGTCCATCTTAGGATACATGTTGGTTATCCCAACATTATCTTATCCTATATTGTTCTAACATCTAACTAAACACCCACACACCAACACTCACTCACTAACTCACATATGGTTCACCCATAGGCTCTCCCATAGGCTCACACCTAGGCTCACACCTATAGGCAAATAGCTATATATATAGGCTCACCTATATACACATATATAACTCACACACCCATACACATATAGGTTCAATAGTGGACTGATTTGGGGTTAAGTATAGGGCTGTCAAATGACTAATTTGTGGGATGTTTTGTGGACTAATATAGGGCTGAAATGTAGGTTGATATAGGCTATCAAAGTGTGTCAAGTGGGGGGCTAATAAGGGCTGAATATAGGCTGTTTAAGGACTAGTTTGGCTGTCAATTTAGGGGCTGAATAGGTGGACTGGTTTGGGACTAAGTAGGCTGTCCATGGGGGCTGCCCAATGGGGCTAATTAGTGGGCTAATAGGCCAATAATTTGGGGGACTATATGGGCTGAAATGGGGTTGCATAACCCCCAAAACCTGCTGCTTATGCAGCAGGCTTACTGCCACTGCTGCTGATTATAAACAGTCCCCTGTGGGGACTGTTACAACATCTAAATCAGTCCCCCGTGTGGGGAATGATACACTGCTACTGCACTGCAGTGTCCCCCCTATTTTACTCTCTAATCCTCACTCAAACACTCTTAATACACTCTCAAATCTCACTAATTTCTTACTCTCTCTATTCTCAATACAAACACACACTCCAATTCTACCATTCTAACACTCTCAATCCCCCTCTCTTGGCCGAAATCCCCACACCCACAAATAGGAAAATGAAGACACAAATCACACCAATATATATACATACATATAGATAATTAGAATATGATACAATATGATACAATGGAGAACACTGTCTCTAAAAATATAAATCTGAGATTAAAACTCTAATAAATCATTTACACAATATATATATTAAATACAAGTGTCCAAATAGGAATTTCCCACTAGGACACAATACCACACATAGGACACACCTAGAAGTCTCCAAATGGACACGAAATGGACACAAATGGAGACAACCATGGGGTCATTCCGATGGGTCCAAAATAATCCTATATGCATGAGGGAATGATGTAGAGAAGAGATTTATACCTCCCGGTAGATCGAATCTAGGAAAAACCCTCCCGATACGACACCGACACGTAGGAATCTCCAAATGGACACGAACGAGCTCCGAATCCTCCCAAACTTGGCTAGTTCCTTCCTTAGCTTGAGTAGAGAAAGAAAGAAGAAGATTGGGTGGAAGAATGAATGGATTTGGTAGAAAAATCAATAGGAGTTCTTCTCTAAAATTTGGGGAAGAACAAGAGAGAGAAAAATGGATGGATAATGATCAAAGCTCAAGCCTATCCCTCCCCTATAGGTGGCCGGCCAAATGGCTAAGGTGTCTCCTTAATAAAAAGTCTAAAAAGCCCTCCCACTAATCTATTGATTAATATTTGGAAAGGGGTTAATGGTTAAGGCTATTTTAGTCATGATTAATTCTCTAATCTAACCAACCCTATCCATAAATAATTAGTCTAACCACTAACTAAAAATAATGTCATATGGGCCATGCCTGACTAATCTGTGGGTCCCACTATTGTCAACACTACCTCGGATCCCCGATACAAGTCGGATTGAGTTGAAATTCGAACCCGACTCAAATAACCCCAAAATAATATCATAAATAAATAAATAATTCCAAAATAGTTCTAAAGTGAAAAAATGAACAAAATACCCCTATTCATGAAAACTGGGGGTGACACTAACCCTAGCAGCTCATGGCCGGCCAACAGCCCCCCTCTCTATATATTCATAACTTGTAGCCGCCAAGCCTCTTTACAAACCCTTCCTCAAAGTAGCCACTTTTTCTCATCTTTCATCCGATTTGGAACAAACGAATTGTGTTGCGATCCTTGGGAGGAGAGAAATTGCTGGAGGATAACTAGCACGGAGTTGGAGGCATTTGACCGTAGGATTTGGGTGTCGAGGCGTTTTGGAGTGCTTTTGTATTGAGATTCTAACTCTCAATAGGTAAATACTTCTAAACACTTTAATATTTTGTTTTCTCTTCAAATAAGCATGCATCTCGGTACCCTAGACCTATAGATGTAGTTTGGTAAAAGATTTTATGTCCGTTTGATATGTGTATCGGAGGCGTGTCGGTGTATTATAACATGTGTTTGATGAAATACCTCATAGAATTAAAAGTTGTTGTTTTTTAAAACTAATTTCATATATTTGTAGCCCTATATGAGAGGATTCCAAAACCCTATTTCTGAGTTTGTTTTGGTACGATTTTCGTGTCCAAATCGGACACGGGGACGTAGCACGAGCCCCCGTGCACTGTCCTGCCTCTCGAGTGCCATAACTCGATGGACACGACACGGTTTGTGATGAAAATTGGTGGACACGTGGGGGCTATGCCTGACATCATACTCGCAAAATTTAGGGTGATTTGATGGAGTGGTTGTGTCACGCCCCAGTACCGAAATACGGAGACGGACTAGGCCAGCTACACCATATGAGGTACGTAACGTCATACGGCGATCGTGGCTGTCGAGAGACTAGGAGGTACATACTACAATCAAGTCTCCTATGGTCCCACTGAGTTCTATGTCTCAATCAATCAAATCACATCAGCAAATAGATGAACATTAAAGATAAAGCAGTAAGGCGTCCCCGACGCTTCATCAAAATGATCATGAGAGACTAGCTTCATAATTTAGCTATCTCGGAGAGTCAGGAGTACAAAATTATACACAGCTGCAGTCTATTTAATTACAATTATGTACTGACACAAAATATCAAGTAATCCGGCTAACAGGTGCCGGTGGCTAAACGCCGCAAAAGTATAAGCAGGAGTGGTGGAGAAGAAACCCACTCGAGTCCCCGAACTGCCATGCTCCTAGTATGCACCATGGATGTCAGGGAGGAAGATCGTGTCCTCAGGCTCTGCTACGGGATCTGGCCAAACAAAAACCAGCGTGGTCAGCCCCGAATAGCAAGTACCGCCAAAGGGGCACAAGAGTTAAGATTAAAAATCCAGTTAAATAGAATGATTGATAAGAGTAATACTTATGCTACTATTATAGGGTAGCACAACATCCTCGAACCCATATGGCACCCTTACAACCAAACAAGGACAAAAGGTGCCGCATGGAGTCGGGACGTGTCGTACTCTATAGCTTTCACATAAGTTAAAAGGCATAAACAATAAAATCTCCTGATCGTGACTTCGGTCGATAGCCTATTGCAGCACAATAACCAACCCAACAATCAAACAAGAACATGGGTTGGATCATGTACCATGATAGACCATGTTCCTCAGTCATTCACAGAAGTAGCACTCCATACTCAGAATAAGTCTTCCGTTCATAACTTCGGTCCACAGCCTATCATAGTACGATAACCAACCCAACAATCAAACAAGAACATGGGTTGGATCACGTACCATGATAGTCCGCCTTCCTCAGTTATTCACGGAAGGTAATAGGATACAAGCAAGTCGTTTTCACGGCCAATCAAGTCTACGAGTTTCTAGTGGGACGAGGTTATCCTCGCATCATGTTATGTAGAAATCCTCAGATCGTATCTTTCCAGCAAGGCTAGCCAACCCAGGGGTTCGCGTAGACAGGTATGATTGAGCACAGGTCCCTCGTAAGGCCACCTTGCTAAAACATATAATATGTAGCAGGAATTAATCGGATACAGTCATCCACTCGTTGCAGATGACACAGTATCCGTGGAGACCAGCCGGCGCGCCAAGACAGTATCTCAAGGCGGCTGGTGTAACACGATCTCGGGATTTTGCCCTCCCCATGCATCTAGTATATTTAGTTGCCTAATTTAACCCTAGGTGAAATCTGGACTCACATGCTGTGGCCTGCATGATTATCCTCCTAAAGTCGTACCTTAGTACGAGTACCCCAAAGAGGATTCATGTCAACCAGTATGTCAACATGTTCTACCCTCCTTAGTGTAATGCATCATTGCAAATACGCCACGTGGAGTTACGAGTCATTTGTCGAGCATGAACAAGAACTGGAACATTCAGGTACATGTATCAGGTAGGAACACTTTGTTTTCCGGGGTCACATTAGTGCTCATATCATGCTCGGGACAAAAGGCGTAAGGATATAAAATGGGCATATAATATATATAATAATAATAATAATAATAATGTAACAAGATAGGGCACAAAAGTCCATGCGGCTCAAGGGGAGTGAGTCCATGCGGCTAGGTCAACACAGGTTCATGCGGCTGGGACTGCACGCTCATGCAGCTAAGGGAGCCCAAGGCGCATGCGGCTGGAAAGGCGGGTTCATGCGGACGAAGGGGTGTCAGCGTATGCGGCTACGATCAAACGAAGTCCTATGCGGCTGAGCATGGGCGATACATATGCGGCTGGATGATGGATGGGCCTTATGCGGCCCAAAAACAGTAGCGCATATGCGGCTGGGTGCAAAAGAACTCATGCGGCTCGAAGGCTATCCGCATGAAGTCCATGCGACAGGGGCTCATGCGGCTGAGTCTGAACAAGGCCATGCGGCTCAATTACTTGCCGCATGAAGATTCATGCGGTCAAGTACTCAAGCAAGTCTTATGCGGCTAGGAAGGACTTTCCATGCAGCTGAGCTCGAACGAGTCTCATGCGGCTGGAAAGGCCTTGCGGCCAGAGGCTTGCCGCATGAGGATTCATGCGGTCAAGTACTGCTCTTCTTCTCCACTTGTCCAAGAAGAGGAGCCAAGCAACCATGGCTTCCAAACTACACAAAATCTTCATCCGGAGCCCAAATCGGAACTTCCTTAGGTCAAAATGGGGTAGAACAAAATTCTCTACAACGTGGAACCATCAAAACTTGAAAATAATGAAGTTTGCTAGATCAAAACCAAGAAAATCCGAAGATGGTTAAAACCTAGATCTACAAAGATTAAAGCTTTAAAATGGAAAACTTCAAGTTCTAAACTAGTATAGAATAAGGAGAAGAACATATTTTGACAAATAATTTTGTAAGAAAACATCAACAACATTTATGGATCCATCTCTTGAGCAAGTTGGTACTTGCCTTGGTTGGTGGAGGAAAGTAAATGAGAGGAAATAAATGAGAGGAGAGAGAATGAGTTGAGTTATTATATAGAATCTTGAACCCATGGGTTCATGATGAACCAAGGTGAACCAAGAATAGGTTACCCAAATGAGCCAAAACTGTAGGCCCAAATGCAGAAAATAAATTACGAAATAATATTGTGTCGAATATTTTTGAAAAATGCATGAAGAAATATAGCATAATAAATATAGTAAAAATACAAGAAAAATACAATTTACTGGTTTACGTATTAAAATACGTATTCCAGGATCGGGGAGTGACAGGTTGGGAAGTTATCGAGGCCGCATGGATTCGGGCTGCCGTGCACACGCACGGAAAATCTGTCCTGACACACGTTTGTAGCACGGATACGAGGACACATGGACTCAAAATAGGGTGTCCTACACTAGCCCTATACATAGGCTACCAACTGACTTGACCACGAGGCCCGTGGTGGCATGTGTCGTGTCCTATGTTGGCCGACACCTCTCCACGAGGCCGCGTGCACCCGTGCGTGCAGCCCCTCCCCGATACGCTTGTGGACACGCGACACGACATGACTTGGACATATTGTAGACACCTAGACACATACCCTGACATCCTAGCTACCCCCTGGCACGAGTACGAGGCTTCTCGTTGGACACACGAGGCTCTGGGTTGCTCGATACACCCCGCACACATGCACACTACACTATTTTGGATGCACACTCTTTGGACACAACTTGGACACAGTTTTGGTTCGATATGGACATGAGCATGACACACACATACACCCCCTCCCTATTTCTAGTTTGCACAGTGTATGAATGTGTATTGAGATTTTAGGTTTTGAGTTGGGTTAGCGTATTGAGTTTTCGGTTTTAAATTGAATACTTGATATCTTGAGTTGGTTTGGTACAAAATTTCTGAAATTGATTTGGATTTTCCTTTATATCGTTATATATATAGTTCTTAGTATATGTATATGTATATATATATTTTAGTTGGAGTAATTATTTTGAGTTAGTGGTTCCTGAGATGGTTTTCAACCCCCCCTTACCAGCACTTCATACACACACACACACACACACATGCTTTTCATTTTCTTCCCTTTATATATATATATAAATATATGAACCCGTATCAAAAGCCCCCTAACGGGAGCCCCTTCAAAGCCCCCTAGTGCACCGTTGGATCGAGCGGGCTGTGTGGGGCCCGCGGGCGCTTCCCCTCGATCTAACGACGAAGGATGAGGGGGTTTTGAAGGGGCTCTGGAAAAGGGTATATATATATATATATATATATATATATATATATATATATATATATATATATATAATATATATTTGTTGTTGGTATAAGATATTAGCCTATGGTTAGTGAGTTAGTTTTGAGTTTGACCTATAGGCCGTTAGGCACGGTTTGACTAGTTAATTGACCAAGTTGACCAAAGTCAACTGTGGGTCAAACTTGACCTAAAATATGACCAAATAGACTTATATTGACTAGTTAACTTAAGTTTGACCAAATCCTAGACTAATTGACTAGTTAACTTAGCTTTGACCTGGTTTAACTAGAATGGTTGACCAGAGTTGACTAAGAGTTGACTTTGGCCTAGAAAGGCCTAGAATCATATAGGATGTATTGTAAACTTCTTTTAATTCATATTAGACACTTTCTAACCTGTGGTTGCTCTAAATAGGACTCAATTACTCCGGTTTGGACAACTTTTCTCATCAGCTGTTCAGATTATCGGGCGAGTACATTCTCTAACTATTTCATACTTTCTAGGAATTATATTCTTGTTATAGACTACTTTACTTGATGCTGTCATGATGTTATCACGGATTAGTACTATATGGATCTTTTCATGAGATGTTATCCCCCTCCGGTGCATCGAATACATCATGTCATGTGCTTTTTATGAACATCATGTATTCCTTGGGCTCTTATTATTAATGTACACTCATGTGCTCTCATGTACTCTCATGATCTCATGAGCTTCATGTACAAACTTTTATGTACAAAAACATAACCTGTCTAGATCCTTGTGTATTGATTGGGGTACAGGGGAGTAGAAGTAGTCATATGAAAAATTCCAAAGTAGGTAATCATGTGCAAACTCTGTAGCTTAGTCATGTACAATTCAAGTCGTTCACATAACCATCTTGTGCTCTAAATTACTTAGTCACTTACAGTCTTTACTTACCATATTTGTATTTCAGTTATCAGATATTGCTTTAGTCTTCTTGTTTATTTTTTATAGCATTTCATGTATTTTATTCTATAGCTTGCTTTACATTTCCTGTCATGATATGAACTGTGTGAGAGAGATGTATTTGTTCCTGTCCTGATTGGACCTGTTAAAAATATTATGGAGGATGAGGAGTTCTGTCCCACATATTATGGCGCTGGCTTAGATAATACAGGTGACTTAGACCCCCAGGAGGATCCAGCAGTTGCTGAGGATTTGTCCATTGTCTAGATTAGACTGCTAGACTAGTTATCTTATTTTAGTTTTTTGCCTTTATGTATATAAGATATTTGGATTTTGGTGTTGTTTAAACACCCAGACTTATTTCTTTCTGTTTGTAGTTCTCTGTTGAGATTATCTATCTTATCTTTCTATTTCCATCTTAGACATTGTGATTGAGTTGTACCTTCTGTGTTGTCCTCCTTTTTGGAGAGTATATTATTGTTCAGGTACAATTATATATTGTTAGATGTTGTGACCTAGGACATCGTTCTACCGCCGACACTGTGGCGTAGGCTGGACGTACCCACTTATCGTGTCCCTACGCTGGTACGGGTCGTGACATATTTTTAGTGGTAGCCCTTGTAGGTCCTGTAGAGAGTCGCAACTAGTGCGATTTCGTAGTGGTTCTCGAACTAGAGTATCACTACAACCTGCAGTAGATATAGGATATAAGTCTTAAGGTACACAATACACTAAGAAAAACTCTTATCTAATTCCTGCCATCTAATTCTTGCTGCTAATTGCCTTCTTTTGAAATAACTATCCTCCTTTGATTATGCCATTTTCGCTCAGAATTGACTTCCTTGTTTGATCTGTCTTCAGGATGGTGGAGACATGATCACATTGCTCTAGCCCAAGGGATACCACTGAGAGGTCTGCCTCTTCTTGCTCGACTCGGCAGGACCCTGGGACCGCAGCTCCTTCCGTTCCTGCTCGTATGGGAGTTTCTGTAGCTTCTGGGGGTGTTCCTCCACTTGTTCCGAGGAATACCCCGGGGATCCCAGGTGTTCTTCCGCCACCATCTCAGGGGACAGTTGACATAGCACAGTTCTTTACCTTCTTCCAGCAGATGATGGTGTTAGCCCAATGATTATATCATATTTTTGAATATGGCTAATCAATTAAGTTTAACATAATGACGTAAGTAATATTCATGTAATCACTATCATGTTGCTACTTAAGCTTAGTATTGTCCTAAATGTTCTATATCATATTGCTATGCTTGTAACATATTGTTTTGTTCGTCTACCATGTTCTTATAGACATGCAGTAAGCATGATCAAGCTTTGTCAAACCAGGACATATGAAATGGAGAATTAATGATGGGCCAAAGACGACATCATACAAGAAGATTTCTCTGAACCGCCTAACGACCTATCAATATATTTTTTATTTATTGAGTCTAGGAATACGATGTACACTGCGTCGTACTGGCAAATAGGCTACCCTAAAAATATTTTCAAAATATCCTATGTTTTGAAAAACAGCCCCTATTTACAAAAAGCTCCTACCTGCTTAAAATAATTTCAAAAGTCCCAAAAATATATTTGCAAAAACCCTGCAAAATCCTAACAGAACTCGGCCAGAGTTCGGCCATAGTTCGGTTAATGGACGTTGTATTTTGAACTTGGTCCTCCTGCAGTTACGGATCTTGTCGAGATTTACTCAAAGAGTTCTTGCCGAATTCTAACAGAGTTCTGCCTTTGGAAAAAACTATAAATAGAGAAGAATTTCGATCATTTCAACTCACCAATTCACTTTTATATCTATTCTCTATAAGCCTACAAATTCTTCCAAAGTATTCTGAACTATTTATTTTCAAATCCCAAGCCAGTTATAATCTTCTAGTCGATTTGCCAGTGCGGTATGGTCTAGAAGCTTCAGAGTGATTGTAATCAAAGGCTTGATTGAAGAAAGACACTTCACAATTGAAATTGGTCGAGTACTTCGGATCAAAGCTCGCATTGTAGAAGTTGTAAGAACTTCGAATGAAAACTTGTGATATTTTTCAATAGTGGATTCAACTGGAAGCTAAAGTTCTTCCGACTGGACTAGTCCTCATAAGAGGGAAACTAGTATACATAGCCGTGCTTGCGTTTGCTTTCTGATCTCTACTTTTCATTTACTTACTTCTGATATATTCTGTGATCTTGCTACTAACATTTTTAATTAGCTAAATTATGCTGCCTAGTCTATTCACCCCCTCTAGAGTATTGTGCTTTACAATTCATTCCTACAATTGGTATCAAACCGGGTTCTCATTATACAAGTCTTGCTTGATCATACCAATTAACTCTACAGATGGAGGCTCAGCAGCGCCAGTCGGCAGACATGAGGCAGGGCATCGACAATGCCCATCAGCTTTTCCTGGTAGCAGTAGAGAATGTGACTGTCCAGCCGCAGGGAGGTCAGATACAGAAGCAGTACCGGCCGAGGACCCCAGACATTTATGACTTTCAGAAGATGCGGTCGCGAGACTTCGTGGGTACTGAGGATGTCCTATATGCCGACGACTGGATCGAACATATAGAGAAGATCTTTCTCCTCGTACTGATATCAGCTGGGATTCAGATAGAGACAACGGTAGACAGATGCAGGACCTTGCCCGCACATGGTACTAGACCGACCCAGAGTTGGTACGGAGGGGCAGACGTTGGAGGCTTTCAAGAAGCTCTTCAAGAAGAAGTTCTTTCCCGACACAACACTTGCCGCCTTGGAGACGTAGTTCGAGAACCTGGTTTAGGAAAACCAGACAATAGAGGAGTATGCCGGAGAGTTCTGTCACCTAGGCAGATTCGTTGAGGGCCTTAGCGAGACGGCGAAGGCTAGGAGGTTCAGGAAGGGCTTGGTCAAGGAAGTCAAGTCCTTGACCAAGAGTGATAGAGATGCAACCTTCGAGAAGATTCTGTCGGGAGCTGTGGCAGAGGAGGACGACCTTGAACTGAAGTTGAAGAGAGGTCGTGATTCACATGGAGCCGGTGGCAGTGGAGGCCCGGCCAAGAGGCCCCATTTTCAGTAGCAGCATCAGCAAAAACCTTTCCAGCAGCAGCAGTTTCAGAGTCAAGGTCGTACGCCTTTTCAGCAGAGGATGATATAACAGGAACCTAGACAGCAGCAAGCCATCATTTGTACCTTCTGCAAGAAGCTAGGGCATGGGTAGAACGACTGCAGAAAGAGGCTAGGAAAGTGCCTACTTTGCGGTTCAGCGGAGCATCAACTGAGGGACTGTTCCATGTCTTCGGGACGTACAGATCAGGGAGCGGGAGCCAAGGCTCCGGCAGGAAAGCAGAAGGGTCCATTGCAGACTCAACAGTAGAAGTTTATCCAGCACCAGCAACAGGCTAGAGGAGGTCAGTATGGGCGAGCTTTCGCCATGTCAACTGAGGATGCATAGGTAGTAGGAGATCTGATTGCAGGTTCTGTTCTTCTCGACTCTATTCCCGTATTTACTTTGTTTGATTCGGGTACTTTCTACAGTTTTGTGTCTGTATCATTTGCTATTAGACACCATCTTTCTTCTGAATCGTTGCCTAGGACTTGCAAGATCACGACTGGGGGTGGTATCATCCTCGTTAGTGATATTTCTAAGGATCATAGAGTAGTTTTGGGAGGCCAAGAACAGGATGTGAGTCTGCTCGTAATGCTATTACCAAAATATAGTACTTGGGATGGATTTGTTGAGCAGGTACCATGCCAGTATAGATTGTCGTGGTGGAAGAGTTCTGTTTCGTTCGCCAGGAGAGCCAGAGTTCGAGTTCGCTAGACGGGAGACGGAGCAGAGCAACGAAGTTTTCTGCAGAGTCTTAGTAGAGGAGCATAGCGTGCCACATCTATTGATAGCTGAATTCATGGATGTATTTTTGGAGGAGTTGCCAGGGTTACCTCCAAACAGAGATGTAGAGTTCTCTATAGATTTGGTGCCCGGTGTAGAGTTGATATCTCAGCATGTCTATAGAGTGAACAACAACGAGCTGGTGGAGTTGAAGAAGCAGTTGGATGAGTTACAGGACAAAGGTTTCATCCGATCGAGTTCTTCACTATGGGGTGCACTAGTACTCTTTGTACCAAAGAAGGATGGGTCGGTACGGATGTGTATCGACTACAAGGCTCTAAACAGCCTCACGATCGAGAACAATTACCTGCTGTCGAGGATCGATGATCTGTTCGATCAGTTGAGCAGAGCGAGGGTATTTTCCAAAATTGATTTGAGGTCAGGTTACCATCAAGTGAAGGTGAAGAAGGAGGATATTCCAAAGATCGCATTCAGGACACGGTATGGCCAGTTTGAGTTCATGGGGATGCCGTTTGGGTTAACTAGTGCCCCGATGGTGTTCATGAAATCGATGAACAAGGTGTTCCACCAGTACTTTGACAAGTTTGTGGTGGTGTTCATCGACGACATCTTGGTGTACTTGAAGACCCAGAGGAGCATAATGAGCACTTGAGAGCGGTTCTGGAGACTCTCAGGAAGGAGGAGCTTTATGGCAAGCTCTCAAAGTGTGAGTTCTTCCTGGATCGAGTTGATTTCCTAGGTCATATTATGACGGGAATGGGATCTCAGTCGACCCGAGGAAGATCACGGCAGTTGAGGCGTAGACATTACCGAGTTCAGTTGCAGAGATCAAGAGCTTCCTGGGATTGACAGGCTACTACAGGAGGTTCGTTCAGGAATTCTAACGGGTTGCAGAGCCGTTGACTAGGCTGACCCGGAAGGACGCAGAGTTTAACTGGTCAGAAGAGTGTCAGGTCGCTTTTGTTGAGTTGAAGAAGCGGTTGACGATAACCCCGATTCTGACATTGCCATCAGGATCAGACGGGTTCACTATCTACAGTTACGCCTCAGGGAAGGGTCTAGGTTGTGTCTTGCTGCAGCATGGAAAAGTGATTGCCTATGCTTCCAAGCAGTTACGTCCTCATGAGAAGAAAAACCCTACCCATGATTTGGAGTTGTCGGCAGTTATTTTTGCTCTTAAGTTGTGGAAACACTATTTATACGGAGAGCGAGTGGAGATCTTCACAGAGCACAAGAGCCTGAAGTATGTGTTTACCTAGAAGGAGCTTAACATGAGACAAAGGAGATGGTTGGAGTTGATGAAAGACTTCGACATTTCATTTTAGTATCATCCAGGGAAGGCCAACGTGGTTTCCGATACCTTAAGCAGGTATCCGGTAGCCACGTGTTTGACGTTAGATCGTCACTTATTTGCAGATCTGGAGAGACTGGAGATCGAGGTGATAGTGCCGAGAGTTGAGATACAGATGTGGGGTCTGTAGATTCAGTCGGACTTGATAGAGAGGATCAATTTGAATCAGTTCGACGATGTTTCTCTACGGGTATCCGAGAGCACGTTCGAGCAGGACTTGTGGATGAGTTTGTCATTACAGAGGATGGAGCATTGAGGTACGGTTCCAGGCTGTGTATGCCTAATAGAGACCTTCGGGAGTAGGTTATGTAGGAAACACACCGTTCTTAGTATTCTTTGCATCTAGGTACCAACAAGATGTACAGGGATCTGAAGGAGTATGTATGGTGGTATAGGATGAAACGGGAGATAGCACGCTTCGTAGCCAGATGTTTAGTCTTCCAGCAGGCAAAGGCAGAGAGACAGAGGCGAGGAGGACTATTATAGCCATTGCCTTTTCCGGAATGGAAGTAAAAAAATATTACGATGGACTTTGTTTCAGGATTGCCACGTACACCAGGAGGGAAAGACACAATTTGGGTCATCATTGACAGGTTGACCAAATCAGCCCACTTCTTGCCATTCAAAGTGGGCTTGTCTATGAAGAAGCTAGCAAAGATGTACGTGCGTCAGATTGTCATACTTCATGGAGTTCCGGTGAGCATTGTCTCAGATCGGGATAGTCACTTTATTTTCCATTTCTGGCAGAGTCTGCATACTAGTTTGGGACTCAGCTCAAGTTTAGTACTGCATACCACCCTCAAATGGACGGACAGTCAGAGAGGACTATTCAGATACTCAAGGACGTGCTGTGGACTTGTGTCATAGATATTGGAGGTTCCTGGAAGGATTATTTGCACTTAGTGGACTTTGCATACAATAACAGTTTCCAGACCAGCATTGAGATGTCACCATTCGAGGCATTGTACGGGTGTTGATGTTGTACTCCCTTGTTATGGGATGACATTGGAGAGCGTGCTTTGTTGGGACCTGAGATGGTTATGGACCCAGCCAAGACGGTGAAGATCATCAGAGATCGATTTCGTGTGGCGCAGGACAGACAGCGGCATTGGGCCGATAGCCACCTGTGGCCTTTGGAGTTTGAGGTACAACTTAGACTTAGGATTAGGATTTTGTTTGTTTTACGATTTTGTTTGATCATGTGATTGTTATAGTTAAGTTTGAGACCATATTTTGATAGGTTGGAGATCGAGTGTTCCTGAGGATATCTCCGACACGAGGAACTATTCGCTTTGGTGGAGGTGGAAAGCTTAGCCCGCGTTTCATCGAACCTTTCGTTATCCGTGAAAGAGTCGGTGTCGTGGCTTACAGACTAGACTTTCCACCTGTACTAGAGGGAGTTCATAACGTGTTTCACGTGTCGCAGTTGAGACGGTACGTGGCAGATCCCAGCCATGCAGTAGATCATTCCGAGATCGAAGTGGCCCTACTCTTAGTTATCCAGAACAGCCTGTAGAGATTCTGGATGGACGTGAGAAGGTGATGAGAAACCAGACGATACCCTTGGTTCGCGTCGTATGGAGGCATCACTCTCCAGGTGAGTCTACCTGGGAGAGGGAGGATGAGATGCGCGAGCGATACTCTTATCTTTTTTAGTCTCGAGGTATGATTTTTCTATCCTTCTCTTCTATTTAGTTTATCTTTAATTTCGAGGACAAAATTATTTTAAGGAGGGTAGATTTGTCACTACCACTTTTCTAGATTAGGGGTATTTTGGTAATTATATGATTTTAAATTTTTGATAATCTTTAAATTGGGGCTTTTGTGTTAGTAGTTGGTTTAACCTTAGCTAACCATGATTAGAGACTAACCATGACTTTAGAAACTTAATTATCAAGGTAGATTTGAATTTTAAGCTTTAGTCCTTAATTAGAAAACTTTTTGAATTCATTTTAGTTTTTTTAATATATTACTTTTGGGCTTTTTGCTAAATGGATTTCTATTAAACTTAAGTAGATTTTTTAGCCCATACCCAAACCCTAACCCTAGCAGTCCATGGCCGGCCAACAGCCCCCCTTTCTATATATTTATAACTTGTAGCCGCCAAGCCTCTTTACAAATCCTAATTTTCCACCTTCCTCAAAGTAGCATCTTTTTCTCATCTTTCATCCGATTTGGAAAATGAATTGTGTTGCGATCCTTAGGAGGATAGGAACTTGCTGGAGGATAGCTAGCAAGGAGTTGGAGGCATTTGACCGTAGGATTTGGATGTCGAGGCATGTTGGAGTGCTTTTGTATTGAGATTCCAACTCTCAATAGGTAAATGCTTCTAAACGCTTTAATATTCTATTTTCTCTTCATAGAAGAATGCATCTAGGTACCCTAGACCTGTAGATGTAGTTTGGTAAGATTTTGTGTCCGTTTGATATGTGTATCAGAGGCGTGTCGGTGTATTATAACATGTGTTTGATGAAATGCCTCATAGAATTAAAAGTTGTTGTTTTTTCAAACTAATTTCGTATATTTGTAGCCCTGTATGAGGGGATTCCAAAACCCTATTTCTGAGTTTGTTTTGGCACGGTTTTCGTGTCCAAATCGGACATGGGGACGTAGCACGAGCCACCGCGCACTATCTTGCCTCTCGAGTGCCTTAACTCGATGGACACGACACAGTTTGGGGTGAAAATTGGTGGACACGTGGGGGCTATGCCTGACATCATTCACCCAAAATTTGGGCTGATTTGATGGAGTGGTTGGGAATTTATCGAGGCTGCATGGATTCGGGCTGCTGTGCACACACGCGAAAAATCTGCCCTGACACGCATTTGTAGTGCGAACGCGAGGACACGTGGAGTCAAAACATGGTGTCCTACACCTAGCCCTATATATAGGCTACCCACAAACTCGACCACGGGGAACGTGGTGGCATGTGTCATGTCCTAGGTTGGCCGACACCTCCCCACGAGGCCGCGCGCACCCGCACGTGCAGCCCCTCCCCGATACACGTCTGGACACGCGACACGGCATGACTTGGACACATTAAAAACACCTAGACACGTACCCTGACACCCTAGCTACCCCATGGCACGAGCACGAGGCTTCTCGTTGGACACACGAGTCGCTAGGTTGCTCGACACACCCCGCACACACGCACACAAAACTGTTTCGGATACGCACTATTTGAACACAGTTTTGGTTCGGTATGGACACGAGCATGACACACACATATACCCCCTCCCTGTTTCCAGTTTGCACAGTGTATGGATGTGTATTTGAGACTGTAGATTTTGAGTTGGGTTAGTGTATTGAGTTTTCTGTTTTGAATTGAATACTTGATATCTTGAGTTGGTTTGGTACTCAAAATTTCTGAAATTGATTTCAACTCAGTTTTTCTGAGTTGATTCAAATTTGAATTCCATTTTGTGTTCGAGTTGGGTTGATATGTGTTGGGTTGTGAATTTGATTTGGATTTTCCTTTATATCCTTATATATATATTTTTTATATCCTCACATATATATATATATATATATATATAAATATATATATATATATATATATATATATATATATATATTTGAACACAGTTTTGGTTCGGTATGGACACGAGCATGACACACACATATACCCCCTCCCTGTTTCCAGTTTGCACAGTGTATGGATGTGTATTTGAGACTGTAGATTTTGAGTTGGGTTAGTGTATTGAGTTTTCTGTTTTGAATTGAATACTTGATATCTTGAGTTGGTTTGGTACTCAAAATTTCTGAAATTGATTTCAACTCAGTTTTTCTGAGTTGATTCAAATTTGAATTCCATTTTGTGTTCGAGTTGGGTTGATATGTGTTGGGTTGTGAATTTGATTTGGATTTTCCTTTATATCCTTATATATATATTTTTTATATCCTCATATATATATATATATATATATATATATATATATATATATATATATATATATCTTAGTATATGTATATAAATGTTATAGCTGGAGTAATTGTTTTGAGTTAGTGGTTCCTGAGATGGTTTCCAACCCCCCCCCCCCCCCCTGCCAGCACTTCATATATATACACACACACACACACATGCTTTTCATTTCCTTCCCTTTATATATATATATATATATATATATATATATATATATATATATATATATATATATATATATATATATATATTGGAACCAGGTAAATTGTTTCTGGAATCGCTCCCACTGGGATTCGAACTCCCTTTATATATATATATATATATATATATATATATATATATATATATATATATATATATATATATATACATTTTTTAATCGAGTGGAGGATGCGGGAGCGGGCGAGCTCCCCTCTCCTGGCCTCGCTGCCCCCACCCCCGTCGAGGTTTGGTGGCAGGGCTGGCCGGTCGGCCTGCCCGGATCGGCGGCGCCCTTCAGCGTGTTCGCCCCCCTTGGAGCCCCCTCTCCCCCCAGGATGGCCGGCCTCCGCCTGGCCCTCCACCTAGTGGGGTCTCCACCCCCCCCGCCGGCTTCCCGCCGAGCGATTTCCACCCGCCCAACCCTCTCGGCGTCCTCGGCGGACCCGGCGTCGTCGGGCTTGGCGAGGCCCCTCGCCGGCTGCCGTTCCGCCCGTTGAGCCCCCATCCTCTCCGGCTCCACCTGTCGTCCCTCGCGCCGCACCACCGCCGCCCGCCACGGCAGTCCCAGCCCTATTGCAGTGGCCTCCCGCGCGCGCGGCAGGTTCTGCCTCCTCCGGCGGATTCGGATCTGGAGCGCATCCGGCGTCTCCTCTTCTTGTCGCCCCAGCTGCGACGCTGGCGCCACCCCCTATCACTGCGCCTCTCGCCGCTCCTCTTTCGTGGCAGGCTCCATCTCTCGCGACGGCGCCCCTCCCCTCGGAGGCGGCTGCCTTTTTCTCTATTCCGTGGCTGGCGTCCGTGCGCACCCCAGCTCACGGTGGCCCCGGAACGGCCCCCGCATCTACCACTCACGCTACGACGACGTTCTCTCCGGTGTCGACAGCCCCCCTCGTGGGCCTCGGCGGCCGCGTCACCCTCTCCGGCCTCCGTGCTGTGGCTATCGGTGCCCTCTCCGACGTCGGTCGGTGTTCCATTGCCGGCGACGGCGATGCCCTCGTCGTCAGCCCCCCGCTACGAGCTACAGAGTTCCCTTCGCCGCTCGTCGGTGGACCACCCCCCTAGCCGACGATTGGCCAGCGGCCGCCCGGAGGTCGAGCCTGTAAAACCCCTAAATTTCTACTATTTTTTTTTAAAATTGGTACTGATTTAAAATTATGTATTGTACGTCGCGCACCAATTTACGTTTTCCGTATTTTGCTTGTCGAGTGCGAATGTGTGCAAGGTACACCTTTTTAGAAAAACGGTTTTTGATTATAAAATTTTATTTATGTAAGATAGTTTTCAAAATAATATGTGATAAGTATTTTTAAAAGTTATGAGAAGAAGCGCGTCGAGATTTCCAAAAATAATAATTATTTACATTTTATTTTATTGTACAAATATTTGTAGTAGTTAGAAAAACCATTATTTTTATTGATACTAATTGTGTGCAAGATGCATGAAATATATTTCATGTCCCCTATGAATTTTCGAAATACTAATTGTTTTGTCAAAAAGGTGTTTCAAATATTTAAATATACATACTTATTTTCGAAATTCTTTTTAAATTAATTATAAAAATATATTTTAGTTAATTACTATACTTTAAATTGTGGTTAGAATTATTGGCTTGTTTTAAATAGTTATTTTAAGGATAAATATTTATCTATTGGATTTATTTAGATTTAAAATAGATTGAGATTGGATTTTGATTTAATTCATCTATTTTAATTAATATATGATTTATCTATGAGAGATTCAAAATCCCCTAAATCCTATCCAAATGGGAATTCCCACATCCTATATATAGGCAGGTACTCCTCCATAATTCTCTACCACAATCACAATGTGCATCGTGTCTGTGCCCTTCCACATCCATTATTCCCCCAGTACATGTACATTATCTCTCTTCACGTCCGACAATTCCGGACGCATCTCCTCGCCTCCACCACCGTGTCGGACACACCCGACATGGCCAATTCCTATCAAACCCTAATCCTAACCGCTACCCCGACCCATCGACCCCTACTGCTCGCCTTGCCGAACCTCGGCCACAACCATCCCCGTCACCTTCGTCGCCAACACCGCCACCGTCGTCCCCTCGACAACCCACATCCACCAGCGCACACCACAATCACCACCCTCATCATCCTCGCCACCACCACCTCGGCCGATCCCTGTTGCCACCGTCAACCCCCAAAATTCTGCCACCACCAGAAATAAAAAGAGGGAGGAAACCCTAACCTGAGCGCCACCGCGAGAGTCCCTCCGTCGACCGCCGGCGTGGACCAGCCGCTCCCTTCGCCCCATCAAAGAACGGCCACGCCGCCAGCGCGTGGACTGCATCGCCGTGTTCTCCGCCGTCCTCGCCCAGGTCCGGCGCCACCAGCTCCGCCTCGGGCGCCCGCGCTCGCCGGAAAACCCCGGATGGCCGCCTCCTGTTTCACCTTCACCCCCGCCGTGTCCTCCCATCCGCCTGCCGGAGTTCCCCAGCGCCTCCACCTCTCCGCGAGACACCGCGCCACCTGATCTTTGCCGCTCACTCCTTCAGCGCCGGCAGCCGACGCGTCCATCCGCCGCGCCGCACCACCGCGGGCGGCGCCCAGCGCTGGCGCCACCAACCCTTCGCCGAGCTCCTCCGTCGAAAATTTCCGTGCCACCTCCATCGGCAGCTCCGCCCTCCGGCTTCCCCGCTTCCTCCTTCCGCCTCCCGCCTCGAGCGCCGAGTCCGTCGCGGCCTACTCCCCCGCCGGCGCCGAAAACCCCCGCAACTCCGGTGAGATCTCTCTCCCCATCCTCTCTCTCTTCACTCCACCTCCATCCTCTCTTCCCCCTTTCTTTTGATATTTTAGGCCTCTCTCTCTCTCTCGAAAAGAGAGAATACTGTAGCAGCTGTTTATTATTATATTTGTTATTATTATTATTATTATTATTATTATTATTATTATTATTATTATTATTATTATTATTATTATTATTATAAATTTTATTATTATTATTTCTGTTGTTATTATATTATTAGTATTATTGATGTCCTTGTTTGTATTATTTGCAAAAAAAAAATTATGACTTTTAGCCTGAAAATGTATTTCAACGAAATTAATTTTTAAACCAAAATCTGAGCCTAAGTTGTTTTAAAAATATATATATATATATATATATATATATATATATATATATATATATATATATATATATATAATATTTTGACTAGTACAAATACAGTTCCCTATATAAAAATCCTATTTGATAAACCTAAAGTATTTTGCCTAAAATAATTTATTCTTTTAAAGTATTTATCTTAAAGCTAAATTTATGAATAAAAATCTAGTTTTCTTATAAACTTAAAATATTTTCAATTAGTATAAGTATTGTTTACTCAAAATTTCTTCGATTATCATAGCGGGCCATGACTAACCATATACTCTTATTTTCTCGTGAATCCGGACCTTTCCCAATTGGCTTGGGCTATTAGACAACTGGAACTTTCAGAATATCGTACCACACCAGGCGACATACCAGGCAAGACACCTTGCCACTACTGTTTAAATTTCCTGCTCAATAAAATGCATGTTGTGTTTATTTCCAAGTTGTTTCTTTTTAAATTATATGTAGATACAAATTACTATATTTTGTGCAATTGACTTAGAGTTAAGGGACCACCGTATGTTTAAGTGCATCTCATAAACTGTCACGATGTGCCACGGGTTGTGTGTGAGTTGTGAGTCGCATATAGATACGGACTTACGTACCGACCGTACATCGGTGCGTACAGGCCGTGCGTTAGGATATAACTGTCAATAGATTGTATAGAAGACTTGGCAGTTATTAAGGATTAAACAGTGTCATAGAGTCGACGCATGTATAGTATCATGGGGAGAGGGGAGACAGTTATTAGCGTAGGGGCTACATGTTCAGTATACACATAGATTTGGGCCGATAGTGTCTCGTATGAGCGCTACTTACTGCCCCGGGGCCGATAGTTCTCATATGAGAGCTACTTTCTGCCCATGGTCGATAGTGTCTCTTATGAGCGTTAACTACTACCACTCTCTCTCCATCTATGCTGAACACCTAAGCTCCTGCGTAGAACGTTGTCTTCTCAAAGTATATATCACATAGAATGGTTAGGAACCTTTACGCATGTATATTTTCTATTGAGCTCTTATTGGCATGATATTATGTGTCTTATTACGTCCCCCTGAGGACCTGATTTTTCTCCAGGTGTGTGTTCATGTTTTCTGCAGGTGTTCTAGCTAAGGCCATCCTTCCTTCATGATGATTTCTCTTGGACTCGCCATCGCTCTCGCTTGCTAAATTCTTTCCTTGTATATTTTTCATATTTAATTTGGTTGGTAGTGGACTTTGTCTCCGCCCAACGATTGTACCATAACTATTCAAGTTGATTCTATCTATATTTTATTATAAATTTGTGGATGAGATTTAGCATGTCTTGGTTCTCTATATTTTACAGCTTATGTATTTATACGAGGATTCCATACATTGTAGTATTTTCGTATATCTACAGCTGGCATGTCTACGTACTAAGTCCTACGTATTTTGGGACTGGGGCGTTACATATTTTTGTGGTGGCCCATGCAGGTCCAGTTTGTCGTTTCGGTTACATGGCTGTACCGAACGGGCCTGCAATATAGGATTAGAATCTAGGAATCTCATCCACCTACTTGACATCCTCTCTTGACTTCAAATTTCTGAACTCTCGTTCGACCTCCTCGATTTGCATCTTGCTTGACTCCTTCTACCATAAATTCTTAGTTTCGTGTTTAGTAAGATGACTACATAAGTATATGCTCATAGGTTACACACATGGCTAGATGGGTTACATTAGCAATTAATATGCATTGAGATTTTATTTGAGTGATAGAGACATTTATTTTCCTAAAAATGTGATCTTAAGGATTAGTTTATTCCAAGTTGGGTAGTAGCATATTATCGCCATCAAAGGATTATTGAAATTTTATTTTGATAATACAAGATGGTATACACAAGAGGACAACTAGATCGAGGAAACAAATTTTTGATTTACGAAGTTTTTGAAATCGAGAAATAGTTATGATTTATTAGAGATATGAAATCGATTGAGAAATAACTTAAATTTTTATTGTGACGCATGATTTAGGAATTGGATTGTAATATTAGAAAGCTTATCTCAAGATTATTTAAGGAGTTTTAATTATGATTTTTAGACAACTAGAGAAGACGAAAGCTTAGCTTGACATTTAAAAATTGAGTCGTATGATTTATAAGTTTATTTAATTTTGAGTTGAAGAAATGATGGTAAAATTTTGTTTAAATACTTGGAGGATATAAAGCGACTTTGAAGGAAAAATTTAAATTTTAAATTGTGTCATATGATCTATGATTTAAAAAGTTAACTAGATTTTAAGTTTAAAGCTTGATTATGGATATTTAAATTTTGGTAAAAGAAGATTTAATTTGAGATAATTTACGATTGATGAAACGGGCTAAGATTTTATCTCGAGGTACATTTGAGAATTGGAAAATTTTAAAAGTGATGGCTTATTATGAAAATTTGGTTGTGCATCATTAGATATGATGAAGGATTTTTGGAATTTATTTAAGGGAAATTAAACTTTAAGTGGTGATTAAATACTTGTTGGAGTATCTTGAGATTTTATTTCGAAACTGTTAAGGAACTTGAAATTTGAATTTGATCATATATTGGTAGAGAACCAAGAAGTGAGCGAGTCACCCTAATGGGATACAAGTATTCCTCATTAATTGCCATATCATCCATGACCATGAAAGTTGCACGTACACAAGTGGAGTTAGTTATCTACCAACCATATGATTATTTTTCAACCTTGACTCGCTCGACCATCCCTCAATTCTAAAACTTTCATCTTGAACTTCTAATCGTTGGACATTTGAAAATGATTAGAACTATTCCTTGACTAACCCCAACCTAGAAGGTTACCTTTTCTTAAAAACCATGTCCCTAACTTATTTTTGCCCGTGTCTTAAATTGATCCAATTTATTCGTGCGTAATATCACCTTGGTAAACTCCCACTTCACAATTTAGATCTTTTTTTGGTGTCCCTAACCGTGACATTGATATTCGGAGCACAAGACCAGCTGTTTCATCCCAACAGATTACACATACAAGACCTAGACGAGCCCACCTTCATGTAGGTATATCACGTGCCACTAGAACACGTCTCCTTGTACTCTAATTTTATATTGCGACTTTTGGGTCAAAAAGACTGGACTCTAATCCCTACCGTGAAACCCATCTATTTTTTTTAACTATAGATGAGACCCGACCTCGACTCAATTCTTTCGACCCGATATATGATTTTGTTCTACTCAATTCCTTACATGCTTAACCTTGCATTTTATCTTGATAGCTGGACCTATCACACCATTAGTTTAATTCTTTTAAGTTGGGTAGAATATCTCACTACCTAACAAACCCTTTTTCCTAATGAACCATATTGATAAGTTCATTTGGACTATAACACCTAGAGGACCATAACTTATCTAGTCAACCAAGCCGACTACATGGGCCCAAATTTCGGGCGGAACTTAGATTTTATAAGATCATGGACTATTTGATTTCTTTCATCATTACCTTTACTTATTATTTTATCTACCTATGATGCTAAAATAGCTTAGCTTTGCAAGCTTATTCTTTATCGAGCTTGTTCAAGACATATGTTATTTGGGTCGACCCACTAACATATTGTCTAATCAGAACCGGTGCATGATGGTCTGATCAACCGAGTGCACTTTGGTTCGCCTTTTCAATCTACGTGGATGTGATATAGATAAACTTGGCCTTTAGAATCCCATCCACGACTGCCTTGACAATCCCTTTGAAATTATTCGGTCGCCTTTGAACCACGTATTCGTAATTGATAGTGTCGTCATTTGAACTCCTTAATTACGTTCGCTTTCAACTTTTTAGAAGGACGAAGGCGTTGTACTTTTCTCGTCCCTATCACGACTTTCAAATCGCTTAAATATAGGAGTGAAATCTAATTCGCTCACTAAATCGTGCCCTCAACCTACCCTCAAGAGACCATAACTGTAAGGTCTCAAATGCATGTTTTCATCTTAAAATATTTTCCTTCTTGTGTTAATCCATGGTTATCTTCGTCTTATTAAATTCATGACTCTAATGCATGTTTTCATTCAACGTCGTTTCCTTGGCTCGCCCAATGATTTGACTGTGCTTCTTTATCGATATACCCTTGTACCTTCTCACCCCCTACTCATTCTTAATTTCGAGGACGAAATTTTTTTAAGTTGGGTAGGATGTAAAATCCCTAAATTTCTACTATTTTTTTTAAAATTGGTACTGATTTAAAATTTTGTATTGTACGTCGCGCACCAATTTACGTTTTCCGTATTTTGCTTGTCGAGTGCGAATGTGTGCAAGGTACACCTTATTAGAAAAACGGTTTTTGATTATAAAATTTTATTTATGTAAAATAGTTTTCAAAATAATATGTGATAAGTATTTTTAAAAGTTATGAGAAGAAGCGCGTCGAGATTTCCAAAAATAATAATTATTTATATTTTATTTTATTGTACAAATATTTGTAGTAGTTAGAAAAACCATTATTTTTATTGATACTAATTGTGTGCAAGATGCATGAAATATATTTCATGTCCCCTATGAATTTTCGAAATACTAATTATTTTGTCAAAAAGGTATTTCAAATATTTAAATATACATACTTATTTTCGAAATTCTTTTTAAATTAATTATAAAAATATATTTTAGTTAATTACTATACTTTAAATTGTGGTTAGAATTATTGGCTTGTTTTAAATAGTTAATTTAAGGATAAATATTTATCTATTGGATTTTTTTTGATTTAAAATAGATTGAGATTGGATTTGATTTAATTCATCTATTTTAATTAATATATGATTTATCTATGAGAGATTTAAAATCCCCTAAATCCTATCCAAACGGGAATTCCCACATCCTATATATAGGCAGGTACTCCTCCATAAATCTCTACCACAACCACAGTGTGCATCGTGTCTGTGCCCTTCCACATCCACTATTCCCCCAGTACATGTACATTATCTCTCTTCACGTCCGACAATTCCGGACGCATCTTCTCGCCTCCACCACCGTGTCGGACACACCCGACATGGCCAATTCCTATCAAACCCTAATCCTAACCGCTACCCCGACCCGTCGACCCCTACTGCTCGCCTTGTCGAACCTCGGCCACAACCATCCCCGTCACCTTCGTCGCCAACACCGCCACCGTCGTCTCCTCGACAACCCACATCCACCAGCGCACACCACAATCACCACCCTCATCATCTTCGCCACCACTACCTCGGCCGATCCCTGTCGCAACCGTCAACCCCCAAAATTCCGCCACCACCAGAAATAAAAAGAGGAAGGAAACCCTAACCTGAGCGCCACCGCGAGAGTCCCCGTCGACCGCTGGCGTGGACCAGCCGCTCCCTTCGCCCCATCAGAGAACGGCCACGCCGCCAGCACGTGGACTGCGTCGCCGTGTTCTCCGCCGTCCTCGTCCAGGTCCGACGCCACCAGCTCCGCCTCGTGCGCTCGCGCTCGCCGGAAAACCCCGGATGGCCGCCCTCCCGCTTCACCTTCTCCCCCGCCGTGTCCTCCCATCCGCATGTCGGAGTTCCCCAGCGCCTCCGCCTCTCCGCGAGACACCGCGCCACCGGATCTCTGCCGCTCACATCCTTCAGCGCCGGCAGCCGACGCGTCCATCCCGCCGCGCCGCACCACTGCAGGCAGCGCCCAGCGCCGGTGCCACCAACCCTTCGCCGAGCTCCTCCGCCGGAAATTTCTGCGCCACCTCCACCGGCAGCTCCGCCCTCCGTCTTCCCCGCTTCCTCCTTCCGCCTCCCGCCTCGAGCGCCGAGTCCGTCGCGGCCTACTCCCCCGCCGGCGCCGAAAACCCCCGCAACTCCGATGAGATCTCTCTTCCCATCCTCTCTCTCTTCACTCCACCTCCATCCTCTCTTCCCCCTTTCTTTTGATATTTTAGGCTTCTCTCTCTCTCGAAAAGAGAGAATACTGTAGCAGCTGTTTATTATTATATTTGTTATTATTATTATTATTATTATTATTATTATTATTATTATTATTATTATAAATTTTATTATTATTATTTCTGTTGTTATTATATTATTAGTATTTGTCACGCCCCAGAACCAGAATACTGGAGAGCGGGGGCAGACATAGCCAGCTACGTATATGAAATAGGATCCATCTCGCTATACGGTCACGGCTGTCTAGATACATGAGGGTTTATCTACAAGCCAGCAGTCTCTTAAGGTCATGAACAAGCCTATTGTCTCAATCACAAGCAAGTAAGTAAAAGGTTACAAGAAGTATGATCATTAAATATACAATAGTAAGACGTCCAAAACATTACATATTCAGCTGATCATGAAGCTAGTCATTACAAAATGTTAGGACTAGCAAGAGTTTTAGTCATACATGATCAACCCTAGGATCTGTCAATCATGTTACAGCCCGTAGACAGACAGTAAGTAAAGTGCAACCGAGATAAACAGGTGCTCGTCGGCTAAACGCCCCAAAAGAATATTTTTACAATAGAGTGGGAGAGCCAAAAATAACCCACTCGTTGCCAGGGTTCCGTCTAGTGGCCACCATCTGGCTGGAAGGTCGGTAGATCCTCTGGAGCTGCTCCGAAATCTGGCCACACAAAACCAGCTGGGTCAGATCCCAGAAAGAGCAAGTGCCACAAGGAAGCTTCACTTAGGAACTAAAACCAGCAATCAGCACAATAGTATACATAAAGTAAGAACTGGAAATAAGAAAAATACATCAGGATGATATACGACGAGATAACCATGTAACTATTCAGATAACCAGGTTACAACCCGTAAACCAAACGAGGACCGGGGTTGTAACCCTTCGTCTGAACAGAACTTGGAATTCTCACCATTTATCGGTAAAATAAATACAAGCATGCTGATCATTCAATAATCTGGAACAGGATCAGGGCAAGACTAGACTGGTTAGACTCCATCCAATCATTTCACGGCCAAGCAAGAATTACGACTTGATACTTTAACTAACTAGGGTTATCACAGGCCTAATTACTAGCAAGATGCAGTGAGAATCTTCCACAGCCACAAGCCCTGCAGTCCATCCAGGTTATCCGGGTTAAAAGAATTAGAGTTAAATTCAGGTGGGTACATCGTCCAGAAAACGAATGTACCCTTAGGTAGCTTGAAGGGTGCAACACATGACAGTGTGCTGGAAATGTGCCCTACTCGACGGCAGGCTACAAATCCCAAGGCGTGCCCAGGTAACGGGATTGCCTGTAGCTGGGAGATCTCTTTATGACTAATGTATTAATCTAGTTATTTAGCCTTAGTCCATTTCAGTAGGTACTCCTGACCGTGGTACTCAGGAGTCCCCTCCTAGACATGATGCAAGACAGGACTGGATTATTTGTACAAGCACAATCGCCCACGGTGTCCAGAATTAATTATACAGGTCATGTCATGTCTGATAGCTGTCGCAACAGCTTATCAGATATATCATGTCAGGTTATCATGTCAAGTGTACTAGTCAGGAGTGCGCCACGACGGGCCACTATCAGGTCATGTCAGGTTACTTGTCAGGAGTGCACCACTACGGGTCACTGTCAGGTCGTGCTTAATTATCAATTCCAAACATATCAAATGAATTCATGATTTTCAAGTTCATAAAAAAAGGCGTAAGGATATAAAATGGAAGTAAAAAAATATATATATAATAATGATAATAATAATAATAATATAATAAGACAGGGCACAGGACGTCCATACGGCTCAAGGGGAGCGAGTCCATGCGACTGGGTCAATACAGGTTCATGCGGCTGGGACTGCACGCTCATGCGGCTCAGGGAGCCCAAGGCGCATGCGGCTGGAAAGGCGGGTTCATGCGGACGAAGGGGAGTCGGCTTATGCGGCTGCGAAGGGAGCAATCGCCATGCGGCCGGAGTTCAACAGCATATGCGGCTATAATCAGACGAAGTCTTATGCGGCTGAGCAAGGACGATACATATGCGGCTGGGTGCGAAGGAACTCATGCGGCTGAAAGCTAGCCGCATGAAGTCCATGCGACTCAAGATAACAGGGGCTCATGCGGCTGAGTCTGAGCAAGGCTATGCGGCTGGATCCGGGTCAAGTCTCATGCGGCCAGCGGGATGAGAAATCTTATGCGGCTCAAAGGCTATGCGGCTCAAAGGCTATGCGGCTCAATTACTTGCCGCATGAAGATTCATGCGGTCAAGTACTCAAGCAAGTCTTATACGGCTATGAAGGACTTTCCATGCGGCTGAGCTCGAACGAGTCTCATGCGGCTGGAAGGAACACTTGCCGCATGAAATGTTCATGCGGTCGAGTCAAGTACTGTTCTTCTCCTCCAAATTCTGAGAAGAAGAACGCCATGAGAGCCAAGTTTCAAGCTCCATAACTCCATCATCCGGAGCCCAAATCCGAACTTCCATAGGTCAAAACGGGATAGAACGAAATTCTCTACAACATGGAACCATCAAAACTAGGAAATAACAAGATTAAGTAGATCAAAACCCGAGAAATCCGAAAATAAAGTAAATATAGATCTACAAGAATCTAGCCATGGAAAATGAAAATGCCAAGTTCTAAAGTATGTTAAAATGCTGTAAGGAAGAGAATGAAGCAATAAAATCGGAGTTCCTCCATGAAGCAAGTTGCACTTGCCTAGACCTCTCTCTCCTCTCTCTGGTAGGTAAGGAAGTAAATGAGGAAGAAGAAGATGATAAATGAAGAGAGAGAATGAAGAGGGCTAATAAATACAAATGGTGGTGGTAGGTAGGGGGTTCATCCAAGGGTTCATCATGAACCCAAGCAAAACCAAGCCAGGCCGAACCAACCCAAGGAAATAACCAAGCCAAGCCAAGAAGGAATTAAGCAAGAAAATCATGCAATACAAGAATAAATACGTACACGTATTCCAGAAATACGTAATACGAACCACAGGCATTACAGTATTATTGATGTCCTTGTTTGTATTATTTGCAAAAAAAAAAAAATTATGACTTTTAGCCCGAAAATGTATTTCAACGAAATTAGTTTTTAAACCAAAATATGAGCCTAAGTTGTTTTAAAATATATAGATATATATATATATATTATATTAATATTTTGACTAGTACAAATACAGTTCCCTACATAAAAATCCTATTTGATAAACCTAAAGTATTTTGCCTAAAATAATTTATTCTTTTAAAGTATTTATCTTAAAGCTAAATTTATGAATAAAAATCTAGTTTTCTTATAAACTTAAAATATTTTCAATTAGTATAAGTATTGTTTACTCAAAATTTCTTCGATTATCATAGCGGGCCATGACTAACCATATACTCTTATTTTCTCGTGAATTCGGACCTTCCCCAATTGTCTTGGGCTATTAGACAACTGGAACTTTCAGAATATCGTACCACACCAGGCGACATACCAGGCAAAACACCTTGCCACTACTGTTTAAATTTCTTGCTCAATAACATGCATGTTGTGTTTATTTCCAAGTTGTTTCTTTTTAAATTATATGTAGATACAAATTACTATATTTTGTGCAATTGGCTTAGAGTTAAGGGACCACCGTATGTTTAAGTGCATCTCATAAACTGTCACGATGTGCCACGGGTTGTGTGTGAGTTGTGAGTCGCATATAGATACGGACTTGCGTACCGACCGTACATCGGTGCGTACAGGCCGTGCGTTAGGATATAACTGCCAATAGATTGTATAGAAGACTTGGCAGTTATTAAGGATTAAACAATGTCGTGGAGTCGACACTTGTATAGTATCATGGGGAGGGGGGAGACAGTTATTAGCGTAGGGGCTACATGTTCAGTACACACATAGATTTGGGCCGATAGTGTCTCGTATGAGCGCTACTTACTGCCCCGGGGCCGACAGTTCTCGTATGAGAGCTACTTTCTGCCCATGGTCGATAGTGTCTCTTATGAGCGCTACCTACTAACACTCTCTCTCCATCTATGTTGAACACCTAAGCTCCTGCGTAGAACGGTGTCTTCTCAAAGTATATATCACATAGAATGGTTAGGAAACTTTACGCATGTATATTTTCTATTGAGCTCTTATTGGCATGATATTATGTGTCTTGTTACGTCCCCCTGAGGACCTGGTTTTTCTCCAGGTGTGTGTTCATGTTTTCTGCAGGTGTTCTAGCTAAGGCCATCCTACCTTCGTGATGATTGGTCTTGGACTCGCCATCGCTCTCGCTTGCTAAATTCTTTCCTTGTATATTTTCATATTTAATTTGGTTGGTAGTGGACTTTATCTCCGCCCAACGATTGTACCATAACTATTCAAGTTGATTATATCTATATTTTATTATATATTTGTGGATGAGATTTAGCATGTCTTGGTTCTCTACATTTTACAGCTTATGTATTTATACGAGGATTCCATACATTGGAGTATTTTTCGTATATCTACAGCTGGCATGTCTACGTACTAAGTCCTACGTATTTTGGGACTGGGGCGTTACAGAGCCCCCCTCCTCCCTCCCCTCGGCGGCCCTGCCGCCCTCCCTCCCCTCCTCCTCGGGTCTCCACTCCCCCTCCTCGGGTCTCCACTCCCCCTCCGACGGGATTGACCAACCGCCAGAGCCCTCGCCTCCCTCTCAGCCCCCTCCGCCGGAGGCCGAGCCCACGATCCCTCCCCGCGCGACCGCTGTCGCCGGCGCTGCGTCTCCGTCTCAGCCCCCTCCCCCACCACCTCCTATGGTCTCCTCACCCCCACCTCCGGGATTGACCACCCGCCGGAGCCCTCGTCTCCCTCTTAGCCCCTCCGCCCGGAGGTCGAGCCCGCGCTCCCTCCTCGCCTGGCCGTTGTCGCCGGCGCTTCGTCTCCCTTGTCCCCGACTCCTCGGCCCTCCTCCAGGCTCCCCCACCGGAGCCCTCCTGACTCTGGGCGACGTGCTGGTCTCCTCCGCGGCTTGCCTTCGCCCC
This sequence comes from Iris pallida, assembly GCA_029216955.1. NCBI lineage: Eukaryota > Viridiplantae > Streptophyta > Magnoliopsida > Asparagales > Iridaceae > Iris > Iris pallida. The sequence goes on from JANAVB010032620.1 coordinate 1,977,086, forward strand.
CCTCGCCGGAGCTTCCGTTCCCCGCCCTCCTCTCGGCCTTCCCCGACGGAGCTTCGAGCTGGGCTGCGCGCTGGGGGGGTCCTCGAGCCGTGCGCCCCTCCCTCGGGCAGAGACCCCCCCCCCCGCTCGAGCAGTGTGCCCTCGAGCCGCGCGCCCTTGGGCAGCGTGCTCTTTTCCACCCTTGGTCCTCGCGCGTTGGGAGCCGCGTTAGCGTCTTTTCTATTTTCGGCTGTTTGAAAGGAAAAAGAAAAAAAGAAAAAAAAACATCATATATATATATATATATATATATATATATATATATATATATATATATATATATATATATATATCCCTCCCCTAGGGCTGAGTGCCCATCCCCCTTCGGACTGCGTTCCCATCCCCCAGGGTCTTCCGTTGCTGCGGTCAACGGACCCACAACTTTTGAAAATTTGGTTTTCAAAATTTCAAAAAACTACGAAATTTCGTTGCATTGCAAAATTTTGGTTGATTCGAATTCGTAATTTCGATTCCCCTTTGTGGAGTTTCTTACCTTGTTTTACAAGGCCCTTTTGTCTTCTGGCCCTGCACCTGTCTGTAATGCTCTTCTAGAGCCCCCTTTAGATTTCAATAAAATGTTGTTTTGTTAATAATATATTTTATCTATATATTTTATATATTTATTATATAAATATATATATATATATATATATATATATATATATATATTATATATATATATATATATATATATTTATCTATATATTTTATATATTTATTATATAAAATATATATATATATATATATATATATATATATATATATCTATATATATATATATTATCTATATATTTTATATATTATATATAAAATATATAAAATAATATATATATATAATATTATATATATTAATATATATATATATATATATATATAATATATATATATATCTATATCTATTATATATATTATTATAATAAATATTATAAAATATAAAATAAATATATATATTTATATATTTATTATAAAATATATTATATATATATATATATATATATATATATATATATATATATATATATATGAGGAAAGATAGGCATCCCCACACTTTTGTATCCCCAAGCATCCCCATGTTCACCTCCGTTGGATGTGCTTTAAGTCATCTAATCTTAACCATTGGTAAATCAACGGTTAAGATTAGATGACTTAAAGGACCATCCAACGGTGTAAATAGGGGGGATGCTTGGGGATGCAAAAGTGTGAGAATCTTGATCCTTCCTATATATATATATATTATATATATATATATATATATTTGTTGTTGTATAAGATATTAGCCCATGGTTTATGAGTTAGTTTAGAGTTTGGCCTATAGGCCTAGTTAGGCAAGGTTTGACTAGTTAGTTGACCAAGTTGACCAAAGTCAACTGTGGGTCAAACTTCACCTAAAATATGACCAAATAGACTTAAATTGACTAGTTAACTTAAGAACTTTCTTTAATTCATATTAGACACTTTGAAACCTGTGGTTGCTCTAAATAGGACTCAGTTACTCCGGTTCGGACATCTTTTCTAATCAGCTGTTAGATTATCAGACGAGTACATTCTCTGACCATTTCATAATTGCTAGAAATTATATTCTTGTTATAGACTACTTTACTTGATGCTGTCACGGTGTTATCACGAATTAGTACTATATAGATCTTTTCATGAGATGTTATCCCCCTCGGGTGCATCGAATACATTATGTCATGTGCTTTTCACGAACATGTATTCCTTGGACTCTTATAATTCATGTACACTCATGTGCTCTCATGTACTCTCATGATCTCATGAGCTTAATGTATAAGCTTTCATGTACAATAACATAACCTGTCTAGATCCTTGTGTATTGATTAGGGTACGAGGGAATAGAAGTGGTCATGTGAACAATTCCAAAGTAGGTAATCATGTGCAAACTCTGTAGCTTAGTCATGTGCAATTCAAGTCGTTCACATAACCATCTTGTGCTCTAAATCATTAGTCACTTACAGTCTTTATTTACCATATTTGTATTTCAGTTATCAGATATTCCTTTAGTCTTCATGTTAATTTCTTACAGCGTTTTATGTATTTTATTCTATACCTTGCTATACATTTCCTGTTATGATATGAATAGTATGAAAGATATGTTTTCGTTCTTGTCCTGATTGGACCTGTTGAAAACATTATAGAGGATGAGGAGGAGTTCTGACCCACATATTATGGCGCTAGCTTAGATGACACAAGTGACTTAGACCCCTAGGAGGATCCAACAATTGCTGAGGATTTACCCATTGTCTAGATTAGACTGCTAGACTAGTTATCTTATTTTAGTTGTTTTGCCTTGATATATTTCAGATATTTGGGTTTTGGTGTTGTTTAAACACCCAAACTTATTTCATTCTGTTTGTAGTTCTCTGTTGAGATTATCTATCTTAATCTTTCTATTTCCATCTTAGACATTGTGATTGAGTTGTACGTTCTGTATGGCCTCCTTTTTGGAGAGTATATTATTGTACAGGTACAGTTATATATTGTTAGATTTGACTTAGGACAGCGTTCTACCGCCGACACTGCGGCGTAGGCTGGACGTACCCACTTCTTGTGCCCCTACACTTGGTGCGGGTCGTGAACAAAGAAAGGCATATAAACAAATACTTAAGTTTAAAGTTAATTCTTCAGGACTCCTTTTCTTTGGGGTTTTCTTACCCTAGCAATAGACATGCATGATTGTGTAAACATGAAGTTGTATGACTATGAAATCCAATGAACATTATGATAGAAAAAAAATCGGTCGGGTACCCCTGATTCATTATTATCACTTCCCTCACTTGATCTTTCGACACCATTCCCCTACTGCATCAAATAAAAAAATGCATACACCATCAATATTTAACACAATGAAGCTAGAATTAACATAACATTATCAAGGAAAAAAGAAGACATCAGTAAGGAAACTTGGTTTTGGGCAGTACAGGCTATTGGAAAGCGTGACTTAAACTTAATCTTGTAAAGTCGTGGCTATTATGGGCCAAACAATGTAAATAGAGACAATTCTCAACACCTATTCTCCCAATGAATTAAGCATGTGGACACTTCAAGAGCTCACAAAAAAAAACATTGCCCATCAAAACACATTAATAGCTCACACACACAAAAATTAAAAAAAAATATGAAGTTTTCATCCAACACTCATATTGCAAATCTTTTAGCAACCAACATTTAGAGGAAACTTTCCCTAGTCAAGTAAAATACAGATTAGCATCCAGACATCATACTTGTTTGAAGTGGTTATGTGTGTTAAAGCTTGTACCTTACTCCTATTATGTGTTTTAGCTAGTAGAAACCTGTCCTTGTTTGATTCATCGTCCTAAACATAGAAGTCAAGTTTCAACTCTTATCTTAATTAAGATACAAACCATATAGGCATATCAGTGTATAATATAGACTTAAAGAGGAGCTCCTTATTGATAGCTTTTGATGTTAGATAAAATATCCCAGACTTGCAAGTACTGGATCAGATGGAACGATAAAACTTGAAGTATATGTACTTTTAGCTGCAGTGAGTACTTAAAGAGGACCTAGAAGTCACAATCCTTTCTAATTACGTAAAGTTGGAGCTAGAATAAAGCATAAGTTAACATTTTTAGATAGATATACTGCGAAGATGAAATTTCTTTGACATATCATTTGGTTTGTCCCTCAGATACTATTAGTGTACAGAAAGAAAAAAAGTAAGTTTAGTAAAGTTAATAAAAATAAGCATGCTTGACAGCTAAGTGACATATAGCAATGAGAATTATTCATTTAAGTGTAGAGGATATTGGACAAGAATGAAGACGAGATACATTATATAGCACATGCGATAATTCAATTAAGAAAAAAAAAGACATCATTTTCTTGTGCTTTATCTACTGAAAAAATCCCAAAATGTATCAATTCCAATTCTGCCTTCTGTGGGAAATCAAAACTCACATCATCATGATGTCAACAGTCAAACTTTCCCAAAATATAGAGCAAAATAAACAAGAGAAATAACCTCATATTCATGAATCCTTTGCATCCCGATGCTTCATAGTCTATACAAAAGAAAGAACTACTCATTATTGAAATGCAGATTATACGACACATAACTGTAGAATATGTTAAAGTAAATCCAGTTGAAGATGAATCTTTGAGGTGTTACCATGAAAAGGCAACAAAAAAAAACAGGGAGTCACATCCAAGCATGTCAACAACCTAAAATCGATCATTTTAGTCAGTTAACAAAGAGAAGTTGAAAATGTCATCTTCCTGTGTACAAGATTCAAACATGAGCAACCTTCATGGGTAGATCCAAACCAGTGTGCAAGCATACTCTACAATACTAAACAATTAAAGTATATCACACATGCCATATAAAAATAATTCAGTCTTTTTAAAATATGAATAAGACTACTAAGAGTGGATCATCCTCAACTGGTAACCACATTGTTCTGAAGGCCACTCGCCTGAGATTTAACTTTTTAGTAGTATTTTCTACTTTATGGCCCTTGGCATGGAATTAATTGCACGAGCAATCAACTACTGTGTCAAGTAGTTCCTATGTGCAGGTGTACATTGTGTGCGCATTGAGGGTGTATCAGTAGGTGAATGTGTCCTGCAATGGGTAATGTAAACCAGTGTGTGTGTCAGTCAGGAAGAGAAAAGTGCATAGCGAAGTGTGTGTTATCTACTGGGTGTTATGTGTAGACATTAAGATAACGGCTAGCAGTCCAGTCTATCAGGAAAATAGGAGAGCAGTAGCAACAGCTCCTAGAGTGTATCCATATGTGGTACTTGGAGAATAGGTATTATGTACCTACATAATATGTACTTGGAGATCATCACCAACTGTTGATGTATAGGTAAAGTTCCCATGGTATATCTCTTATATGCTTGCTTATGTTGTTGTTGCCACCACTCACTTTTGGTATTCTGATTCAGTAAAGAGAAAAATATATTAAAATTTAAAAGATCATAGGAGATTTAAACAGAACATATATCATGAATAACATCCAACATAACTTGAAAATATATCATAAAACTACCTTTATCAACATTAATTAAGCACTTGTGAATATATCATCCAACATAATCTTTATCTCTAACATATTTCGGTTCTTGCATCAATGAAGAACTATAGGAAGAGAATACATCTACTCTATTAAGATAATGTCATCTGAATTATTAAGCAATCATGAGAGAGAATCCACTCCAGAAATAACTCAAATCAGTAAAGAAAATGGAGTATATTGTCGTTTCTATAATGATGTGGATTTATCAGGGCGGAATAGTCGACCACATCTTAAAAGGAATTAATTCACATGGACTAATGAACTGATAGAGTCAACCATCTAGCTCTTACTAATTATTGTATCAAATTTATTCAACTTGTTTTTTAAACATCTGGACATGAAGTAGAATCATTTTTTTTGTGAAATATAGAAGAAAAACATTATATTCCAACAAGACATCTTTTTATCGATAAAATTTAGCTTGCATATCAAGTACAGTAAATAAATTATCAGAATCTGAGCCAATGCATTTTTATTGGATAGCCTATTAACACCTTTTCCAGGTTCACCCTCTGGACATTATCTAAGATTCATACTTAATCAAGTACTAATCAAATGCATTTAAGGGAATAACACATTAAAGGATGAAGGAAAATATAGAATGGGTGCTGCTTGTTGGATTATTCAATAATATGGGGCCACACATGTAAAACTAATTGTGTTGGGCTATCTAAATAATTAAGCCAAATTAAAGTGGTCTATTTGGAAATTGGCTTAAAGGTATAATTGTCATAAAATTAATGTGTAGATACCGGAAATAATTCTAATTTGATGAGGGGCCAAATTAGAAATATCAAAACACACATGTATATATATATATATATATATATATATATATATATATATATATATATATATATGTGTGTGTGTGTGTGTATTCATTAGGGTTATGGTTCCCAACTCATACGGCTACCAAGAGAGGTTTTTCTCTATTCTCTTCTGTATCCCCATCAACAAAGAGGAACAAAGATTTCATCTTTGTTATTAAGGGCCGTAGCGGGTTGGAAGATCGAACCCAACAAAAGAGATGTTCGCTTCAAGATCCATCAAGTCTAGCAATGGATTCAGGTACGCTTCCGTATTTAGTTTTATTCTTCATCTTAAGAATCGACATGGTACAATAAATTTCTAACAAGTGGTATCAGAGCCTCCCTTGTTTGATTCCTGATTTGAAGTTTCAGATTCAATATTTCTATTATTTAGGAACCCTAGATTGTTCGATCTAAATTAATTAGGGTTCCAATTGCTGGATTTTTTTGATATACCCGTTTAGATCCATCTTTATGTATATTATTAAAAAATTTTGTAGTATAAATAAAATTGGCACGGCCCTCTTAAAAGAAAAATTCAGTTTGTATGTTCTGCATGAGGTTTGCATGGTCTATTTCAATAGGTCTATTGATTTCAGTAAGGAAGTTTGCATGGTTTATTTTAAAACTTTTGATTTCTCCTTTTGTGGGAAATTTGCATACGGGATTGTAGTTTCTTTTATTCGACTTATATTTTTCTTCAACTAGAATCTTTGGCTTGTATGTTCGACATACGCTGGTTGTTTCAAAATTTTAATTTTGATGAATAGTTAAAGAAATCTATCAACTAAATCTCTTTTCAGCCTTTGGTTGTATGAGAATAACACTATGGTATTCATCTATATTTGATCCAATTTTTTTTTTGGCCCTTTGTCGATTTTTTTTTGTAGAACCTCTTTTATTCTCGTCAGGACTCGAGGTTCAGAAACATCCGAAATTGCAAATGAGTAAAAAGAATATGCTAATGAGTTGGTAATTGCTTATAGTTGTTGTTCGTTTATAGTAGATCAATTTTGGTATAATCTTTATAGATTATTTGATGTAATCTGTTAATGCATATATTTGATCTTCTATAGATTATTCTATTTAAAGTAATCCTTATGAATTATTTGATATTATCTTTGGATGCATATCCTCCGTAGATTATTTCATGAATTTTGTTATATTGATAATATCCAATTTTGTCAAATTGAAATTCATGATTATGCTTTTGATTACTTTATTTAAGTAATAATCTTATGAATATGCATGTATATATAAAGTTTTGGACATGATTCAGTTTTGTAATATTTAGTCAACGTTCAATTTTTTGGTGCCTTTTATGACTAGCAATAGTTGTCCAATATTCTAAGTAGACTCATTGAAACAAGATGTCGCCAAAGTGACCTCTCTTGCGTAGATAGTCTACGAGGGATGTCGGATGTTTGTGTGTGTATATTCATGCGGGTATTAGCCGGCCCAAAGGAAGGTTAATACTTGGCTGAATTGCACACAAAATTGTGGTGAAAAATGTGTGACAATTATACGATTTACATGTGAAAAATGTGTGACAATTATACGGTTTACATGTGAATAATAACCCAATCCAAAGATAGGCTTATTATTTGACATGACTTATTGTCAACGTTTGATCACTACACCAAGAGTACCACTTACAGTTAATATCACTGTCCAAAGACTTGATATTAATGATGTACTAGGTATCTTGAGATGGGGTTCACCATTGTTTGAATTTATTTGACTATATTTTACCCTTTGGTTATTAATTAGAGCATATTTGTTTATTTATTTTTTGTCCTCTTTTCAGCTAGTGTTGCTTCAATATCTGCTAATCTGAACTCAATTCCAATGCTTAACGGGACAAACTTCAAGGATTGGAAAGAGAACATTTATATTGTTCTCGGCTGCATGGATCTAGACCTTGCACTTAGGATTGAGCGTCCTACTACTCCTAAGGATGACAGTTCATCTGGTGTCAGAGCGAACTTCAAGAAGTAGGAACGCTCAAACCGCATGAGTCTAATGATCATAAAGCGCGGTATTCCAGAGGCATTCAGGGGTGCAGTATCTGATGAGGTTACTAATGCCAAACAATTACTTGCTGAAATCGAAAAACGATTTGCAAAGAATGATAAGGCGGAAACAAGCATACTTTTGTTGCACTTTATTACCATGAAGTATAAAGGCAAAGATAACATAAGGGAGTACATCATGGAGATGTCTCATATTACTTCAAAACTTAAGGCACTTAAGCTCGACTTGTCGGATGACTTACTCGTTTATTTGGTATTGCTCTCACTTCCTACACAGTACAATTAGTTCAAGGTCAGTTACAACTGTCAAAAGGAAAAATAGACTCTAAACGAGCTCATTTCGTACTGTGTACAAGAAGAAGAGAGATTGAAGCAAGATAAAATTGAAAGTGCTAATTTGGCTACCACCCCTAAAGAAAAAAAATAAGGACACTAAGTGAAAGAATACAGAAGCTACTATGGGTCCAGTACAAAAGAAACAACAAACTGAGGCTAATGGTTGTTTCTTTTGTGGCAAGTCGGGACACGTAAAGAAGGAATGTACAAAGTACCACGCATGGCGTGTAAAGAAAGGTATATTTCTTAATTTGGTGTGATGTTAATTTAGCTTCAGTATCAAGAAACACATGGTGATTAGATTTTGGTGCAACTACTCACATTAGTGTTTCTATGCAGGGTTGCCAGATCTACCGAAAGCCAATTGATGGAGAAAGACACATCTATGTGGGAGACGGCAAGTCGGTAGAAGTGGATGCAATAGGACAAATTTTGGATATTAGTTATTATTGGATTTGATAGACAATTTTATCTAAATGTTTTATTGTACCGTCTTTTAGACGAAATTTAGTTTCAGTTTTCTGTTTGACAATCTTATTTATAATTGTTCATTTGGGAACAATAAAGTTTGATCTATCTTTAAATTCAAAATAATGTTGGTATTATTTTTTTTTTTAAATGTTCGTGACATGCTATTATCACTTGAAACTATTGTGTCCTATAAAGAAACCTTGCATATGGAACCACGTGGTACTAAACACAAAAATAAAGAATTTTTTTGTTATTTTTTTAGTTGAAAAGTGTAATATTTTTTTGAGGATGTTGAGTTTGGGGGAGAAATAAAGTCAGGATCATTATCTTTGAGAAGGAATCAATTACGATTCCTACTATCCCTTTTGATGATGTACAGGATTCTATACCTGTCATGATCAAGAAGTAAATTCGGAGCCTCAATAAGACAATGTCGAATTACCTCTATAAGTCATCGTTGAGATACATTAACGACAATGTAGCGGCACCCCATTTAAGATAAGGTAATTATTCCTAAGGAACAAACTCAACAACCTCAAGAACCGGTAATATTAAGATGGTCCACCAGAGAAAGGAGAAATATAATTTCGGATAATATTTGTCATATTTCTCTAGGAACGTAAGGAAGACTGTGGATACTGGAAGACGATCTAATCAACTTCCGTCAGGCCATGAAAAGTTTCAGTTCTCAAAGTGGATTGATACAATAAATAAGGAGTATAAGTCCATGCAAGACAATAAAGTTTAAGAACTTATCCCATTACCAAAAGGTATGAAGTCCATTGGTTGCAAATGGACATTTAAAACCAAGAAGGATTCAAAGGGTCATGTGGAGAGGTATAAAGTACGTCTTGTAGCTAGTGACTTTACTCAAAAGTTAGGGATTGACTTTAAAGAGATTTTATTTTTGGTTTTTTTGAAAGACTCTTTTAAACCAATCATAGTATTTGTTGTACATTTTAATATTGAGTTACATCAAATGGATGTCAAAACGGTATTTCTCAATGGTAACATTGACGAAATAATTTATATGGTGCAACCAGAAAACTTTGTGTCGGAAGACCCAAAGAATATGGTTTGCAAATTGACAGAATCTATTTATTGGCTCAAGCAGGCTTCTCGTCAAAGATACTTTAAGTTTTACCAAGTGATTATCTTGTTTGGTTTTGAGATAAACACTATTGAAGATTGTGTGCATTACAAGTTCAGTGGAAGTAGAAATATAATCTTCTGGTTTGTATATCGATTAAAGTATTTAATGCAAATTATGGTGACACATGTCGCTAAAGGAGACAAATTTAGTCTCAATCAAGTGCCCTAAGATTAGCCTTAAAATTAAGAAAATACAGTAAATTTTCCATTCATGACCAGTTATAGAAAGTCTAATGTATGCTCAAGTATGTACGCGTTAGGATATTGCGTACATATTCAGATGTTAGGCAGATATTTTAAGCAAATATGGATGGATCATTGGGTTGCAGCCAAACTACTTAAGTAATTAATAGAGAACAAAAAATTATATGCTCTTTGTAGGAGATCGGATAATTTTGGAGATCATAAGGTATTCCGACTCCGATTTTGCTGGATGCCAACACAACAGAAGATCCACATCAGGTTATGTTGATTGGTGGAGATATATTTTAGATTAGTGTCAAACATGCACTCATAATTTCTTCTACCATGACAATAAGGTTTATAACATGTTGTTAGGCATCTATTCAGGGAATTTGGTTACGAAATTTTGTCACAAGGCTGCGCCTACAGAAAAGGGTGTTGAAAGACCACTCAAATTACGGTGTGACAATGAATGAGCAATACTGTATTCCAATAACAACAGAAATTTGTATAAGTCAAAGGATATTGACATAAAGTTTCTAGTTGTGAAGGAAAGAATTCAGAATGGTTTAAGTGTCCATATAGCACATTAGGACAAACTCCATGATTAGCGGATCCGCTCACAAAAGTATTATCACCCAGGATCTTTCATGAGCATACTGCTCATATGGGAGTTATCTTAATTAAGAATATGGCAATACAGTGGGAGTTTGTATTTTATGTATTTGGGTGCTATTTGGTTTTGGACACATTTATGTATTAAAGTATTTTGGATATTTATCTGATCAGATATATGGAAATTTCGTTCATTCTGTTTTCATTATGTTAAAGTATTGATCTCATTAAAGTTAATGAGGACCAGTTGAAAATAGACATGTATTGATCACATTGCGTGTAATTTCTATGGTACACATCCATGATCTATCTATGTCGTTTAGCTATATTGGTATATGTGACCATTGATGGTTTAGTTACGCTATATGTGACGAATGCCGCTTTGATCCTATGTTGATATGGTTAATGGACGAGATTGTCCGGATATACCCTAAGGATTAAGATAGCAATTTATAAGCTCACTAAGGTTAACATAATTATAAGATTATATTTGTGGCCCAGTGGAAGATTGTTGGATTATTCAATAATATGAGGACACACATGCAAAACTAATTGGGTAGGGCTATCTAAATAATTAAGCCAAATTAAAGTGGTCTATTTGGAAATTGGCTTAAGGGTATAATTGTCATGGAATTAATGTGTAGATACCGGAGAAAATTCTAATTTGATGATGGCCATATTAGAAATATCAAAACACACATGTATATATATATATATATATATATATATATATATATATATATATATATATATATATATATATATATGTATTTATTAGGGTTATAGTCCCCAACTCATACGGCCACTAAGAGAGGGTTTTCTCTATTCTCTTCTGTATCTCCATCAACAAAGAGAGGAACAAAGATTTCATCTTTGTTATTAAGGGCCGTAGCGGGTTGGAAGATCGAACCCAACAAAAGAGACGTTCGCTTCAAGATCCATCAAGTCTAGCTATGGATTCAGGTACGCTTTCGTATTTAGTTTTGTTCTTCATCTCAAGAATCGACATGGTACAATAAATTTCTAACACTGCTGTGATAAGCAGCAAAAGATAGCGATATAAACATCAATAAACTTAAATAAAAAGTTTGCACAGTCATTTTAAAATAGCTAGGGTTATCACTAATACCAGCTCAACTGTCGAGTGCTCCAAGCTATTTCATGTCCTCCAAGAAGGCTATATATGAGTCATCAATCCTCTACAACTTTGGTGTTGATGGAGCAGCTGCCACTGTCTCTAGTTTTCCAACAGACACTGGTCCACGAGAAGGCCTGGGAGCGATTACAGATACCAATACCCGAGGCTTTGGTTTTGTCTTCTGAACAATTATTTTTATCCTTGCGCACACAGATGCATGAACCTGCCATAGAATAACAATAATGAAACATGATCAGAAGTACCATAGAATATTTTTAGAGCATAATTAATAGCCCAAAGGCTTAATTCTTTGATATGATCTATTCCAAGCTTGTTAGTGTTTTTTATTTGCCATGTGTCTCCAAAGATCACCCACTTATTTTAGTTAGAATTTAGATAGGATTGAAATAATTGCCTGAAAACTTTTGGGAGTATTTAAGGGACTTATTTTGAAAAACCCATACTTTGTTGGTTTAGTAGTTTCAGGCATAAAATGGGATGACATGTTATTGGCTAAAGGCTATGTGTTTTTGAAGGGTCGATGAGGTCGAATATCTCAAACACTTGCTTAGTTTTGGTATTTGATAGTACTAGTATTTTTCATAAAGGAATGTTGAATCCCGAAAATGTGGGTTTCCCATGATAAGTAGGCAAATTTTGTTGGTAGTTCACATATATAGCAATTTGTGCAAGATTGTGAAATGTTTTTTTTAAAAATTTAATTTTATGCCTAGTTTTAGCCTACTATAGGGTTCATGTTGTTAATTATAAGGTAGGTCAGTGGAGTTTTTTTTTACATAGAAGAGATATCACGCGAGTCTTGATGTTTCATGCAGATACTTGGATTTATTATAAATTGAATTAGACTTAGTCAGTTTTGGTAGTTACATTGGGTAAATACTTGGGTTTATCATAGATTAGATTGGACTTTGTTGGTTTTTCTAGTTAGAACAGTACATTAGATACCATGTTGGTTATTGTAGAGAAATATATATGGAGAGACTGTAAGATCTAATCAAACTCTCTTATGGTTATGTATGGTGAAGGGTTTACGGGGTCAAACACTTTTTTACTTATGATACTTGGTAGGATATAATGAAATAGGAACACACTAATACCGTTCCTAAAAATAAGTTTGGGTAGGAACACACTAATGAAATAAAAATGGTTATTGAGCATTCCTAAAAATAATAGGAACACACTAATACCCTTCTTAAATCCCTTTTTGGTGTAGTGATGTTTTCCTATGTAAGACTATTATTGTCTTTGTTTATATGGATATGTATCACTTCTTTCTCGCAATGGAAGAGGAATGGAATGAGTTGGGTAGTGATACTGAAAGAGTAGAGTGAAGAGAAAGTTCATCTCTTCTCACATTGTTAGTGAGTAGGATTTCGAATCTTAGACCCGAGAGCTAGCAAGTATTAACAAACTAAGAGTAACTATAGCTATCCAACCAGAACCAAAGGCTACAGGTTTAACCTCCTACCCTTCAAACTATATTGACAACTCAAGGTTACATGAGATAATTAATATCAGATAATGTACAAAAAGTTTGGTAACCTAAATTGAATAGAATAGAACCAAGAGTTAGCAGGTATTAACAAAGTAAGCACCTATATACTATTGTGCATATATGTTTACAATTCATCAATATGTATGTCACAATCAGAGTGAAAGACATCCAACAACAGTTTTCCCATATGGTAAGACATCAGAAACTGAGTTCATTAGGTTCTATCTAGGATTGCAGAGATCACCAAACCTAAAATTGAGTATCAATTAAAATGGTCAGTAACAATTTGCCACTCATAGTCTCATGTGAACCAAAGAATTTCTTTCTTTTTATAATTGAAAGTTATCCTTCAAAGTTTGACTTACTAAGTTTTGTGTAAATGGGTTAATAATACCTCCATGCTTAATTTGTGAAAATTTTGAACTTAGATAAATAATGTCATTATTTTACACTAGAAGAATTTCTGAATGATGAAAATGTCACAAGTAAACTTCCTGGAATGGTATTAAGTATATTATTTTTAGATGAACAGTTTGGAAGAAACATAAATACTTTTTAACATAAACGAAAGACTTCCTCACCAACAGGTGGATGACAGCGTCGTTGTACATGTAAATGTCCTGGACCAGCCACTTGTCGTCGAGATCCTCGCCATCGTGGATCAGCCGCTGGTCGTCGGGGTTGACAAAATCCTCCCCACTCTTGGCGATCTGCTGCTTGACGTAGCCGACGCTCCGGCTCTGCTCAATGTGGAACTTGAACTTCCTCCAGCATGTGGTCTTGACGGAGACTAAGCGGAGGTCTGATAGGCGGATGACGAGGTGCATCATGTAGCCATCCGACACGCCGTAGTACCTCACGAGGCAGTCATCGCGAGCGACCTCGCGTCCATTGAAGACGAGCTTCTGCTTCTTGACGACGAAGCCGCGGACGAGGAAAGTGAGGACGAAGAGGAGGGGGTGCAGGATAATGATGATGACGAGGGGTATGAAAAGGCTATTGAATTTAAGGATCTGGAGGTAATTAGTTGGGAGAGATCCCTAAGAAATTAGGGCTTCGAATCAATGGGTTTTGGGGAAGGAAACCCTAGACATTTTGGGGACTTTCAACTCAAAGCTAGAGTTTTTTAGGGTTGAGAAGGTTAGGGAGCAGATGAGAAGGAGACGGAGGCTCCATGTTGTTTCTTAGGGAGAAGAAGGTAGGTAGAGGGTTTCTCTAGCCGACATCTTAGGAGAGGGTTTTCTGAACAATCGAGAGAAAGTTTTTTGTTTTCCTCATTAAAAACAACTACCAACTGTCAACAAATATAAAAAGTTTGAAAAAAATTACTATAATGACATCCAAAAAAGTCGTGACAATTTTTTCGCACATACATTAGTTGACGGTTATCCCCAAACCGTCAATAAATAAAATGGTATTTCTTGAAGGATTCTCTAAATCCGTCAACTATTGTACTATAAAATTGCTAAATTAACATAAAACGTGTCCATTCTTGATGTAATGCTAAAACCGTCAAGATAACCCCCATTTAACGGTTTTTCACGACCGTCAAGAAATAAACCGTCAAAAAACGTCATTTTTCTTGTAGTGTTAAGGTATGAAGGCATAAGAATTGAATATACCTTCTGAGTCGAGCAAGTGCAGCTATTGAGATCTGATCTCATCCTTGTGCTCCATGTTGACTATCCCGGTGAGTGATGGCCCCAAGCGACTTAGGCAAGCTTTATATTTCGGTTCTCGAGCACTTTTTCTCTTCGATCCAAAATAGATATGGGTTGTTCCACGTAAGTCAAGTCGTATCAACGACTAGCTCAGAATGATCGAGGATATGGCTAGGATCAGGGACATACCTACACAACTGAGATACATGGAAGAAATTATAAATATCATGTAGCAAAGGCAGAAGGGCAAGACGATATGTAACATCGCCTATCCATACGAGAACATCAAAAGAACCAACATAACGTGGACTAAGCTTTCCTCGGACTCCAAATGTAATGACTCCCTGAGTAGGAAAAATCTGCAGAAATACTTGTTCACCGATACTAAACTCTAGGGATCTTCGATGCTGATCTGCTTAATAATGATGACTATCATGTACAACTCAAAGCCGCTCTTTGATTAGCTTGATTATCTCCGCTATCTGCGTGATCATCTCTGGTCCTAATAATTTTTGCTCACCTACATCGTCCCATGCTAGTGGAGATCAGCACTTCCTCCCATATAATGCATCAAATGGAGTCGTCTGAATACTCGTCTGATAGTTGTTGTTGTTGTAAGAGAACTCCACCAAATGAAGATGACCCCCAAGATTTGCCACAATCTCAGGTACAAACTCGTAACATATCCTCCAAGGTCTAAATGGTTCTCTCTGACTGCCCATCTGTCTGCGGATGGTAAGCAGTACTGAACCTTAATCTGGCTCCCAAACTCCGATGCAAACTCTGCCAAAAATAAGATGTGAACCGGGTATCTCGATTTGATACAATGCTCACTAGAACATCATGCTGCCTTACTATCTGCTCCACGTACATGTCTTCCAACTTCTCAGTAGATTGCCCCACTCTTAAAGAAAAACATAAGCCACCTTCGTGAGCCAATCCACTATCATCCAAACTGTATTTCAACCAGTCAGAGATCTAAGTAAACCGGTCATGAAATTCGTCATAATGTGCTCCCAGGATGTAACAATCCTGCTAGCCTCTGCTGCTCTGCCTTCACTTGATAACATATTTGTAGGAGCGTAAAAAGTGCTTAATGGACTAAGTCAAAGAAGTTGAGAACTTTACGCAATTCAAACTGAGTCAAACTCAGACTCCACGCGAGCTACTCTCTACGCAAGCTATTCTCTATGCTGGAAGCTTTTACGCGAGAGTTATCCTCCACTTTTACGCATGGACGACAGACTGTCAGGCCGCATTTAATGGGAGTGATTTGATCTGACAGAATGATTTTCTGACAACAGTACACAGAAGCTGAGGAAATCTTTTCACCAAGCCCAAAGCTTGTCGTTTAGTGTGCAGATGGGCTAACTTTACGCCCAGAAGACAGCTTCTTTTACGCATGAAGGCTATTTGAGCTTTTTACGCTTAAGGCTTTTTGTGGGCGTAAAGTTTATTTGAGATAATTTTACGCTCAAGGCTATTTTTAGCCACTTTACGCGGAAAGTTTATTTTGGGCTATTTTATGCTAGTCTGCTACTTTACGCAGGAAGTATATTTTGGGTCATTTTTACGCCCGAGCTTTCCTGGCTACATGAGAACGTGGTTTGCTTACGTGGCTTTCATGCCACACTTATCGAGGAACGTGTACGTGCTCTCCCTATTTTGTTGAAGTAATGGGACACATGTTAACGTGCGTAGAGGATAATTTACATCGTGGGTGACAGTTACTCACGTAGAGACCCGATTTTGTTGCTTTTACGTACAAAGGGTCTAGTCTATAAATAGACTTATTTTCAACACAGACAATATCAAGAGATCAATAGAGATACATGAGAGGAGATTCGGAGAAAACTCATACTTTTAGAGTGATATTCCCAGAAATATTTCTTTAACTTTTTCTCAAGAACAGGGTGAAGCAAAGCAAGAAAGCATTCGACTGTGCCATCAGTGCCGTTGTTCGATACCTTTTCGGTGACTTAGTTCTTCCGATTGTTCGTCTTCTTCAAGCAGTTTTCTTCATCATCATCATATGGTCCAAGAAACAAAGTGATCGCTCTCAGATCAGACTTCCATAGCAATACTTCCCAGAATAATTTGTACTTTGGTACTTTTTCTCGTTTTCTTTCAAAAGCCAATTTTTAGGCATTTTGTTAAGTGAAACAAAATGGCGACTTTGCTGGGGACGACCTTCTCCTTTGACGAGAAGGCAATTGCTCTATATGATGATGTGTCGGTCGGATCGATAAAGAAGACTTTGGTTGTGCACTTCGACCAGACTGCCTACGAAGAAATGCTCCGAACTGGGGGTAGTACTCGCTGCTCTAATGTTCAGAAATTGCGGAAGGCACGAAAAGTTTGGATTCCTAAGTCCAAACTATCCTCGGATCTCCCTGTTGTCTCTGAAGGCAAAGGAATCCTTCCTACTCCTGTTGTGGAGACTCCCGTCGATGACGAGGCAGTCTCCATTTCAGTGATACACCCTGGGAGTAAAAACCAGTCTCCCGTCTGTGACGTGGCAGACTATCAAGTTTTACGCTCTGCACATAAAAATCAAGTTTTACACTCTATGCGTAAAAATCAAACTTGACGCTCTGTGCGTAAAAACTCGTCTCCCGTCTGTGACATGGTACACACAAACTTTATGCACTGTGCGTAAAAACCAGTCTCCCGTCTGTGACGTGGTAGACAGCCAAACTTTACGCTCTGTGCGTAAAAACCAGTCTCCCGTCTGTGACGTGGTAGACAGCCAAACTTTACGCTCTGTGCGTAAAAACCAGTCTCCCGTCTGTGACGTGGTAGACACCCAAGCTTTACGCTCCACGCGTAAAGGAAAATCTTCCGTCTGTGACGTGGCAGATACTCATGTTTTGCGCTCTACGCGTAAAGGTAAATGTCCTGTCAATGACAGAGTAGATAAAATTTATAACGCTGCCTCTGCATCTAAAATAAATTTACCTATATGCATACAGCGTAAAAACATGAATTCTATTGTTGGTAAAACTTCGATTTTCCACCAATAACCTTCTTACACTGCTTTACGCAAGGTGCCAAACCTTCAAATTACGTATAATGCTGATGGAGTCCTTTGTGCACAAAAATATCAGGATTTACGCACGTAACTCCAAGCGCATAAAAACGTTCAGTTTGGTTCTGCTAATGCAGCCAGTAATCTTCTTTATACAAAAGGGACTAAACGATTCTCTGTCCCAAATATAATAAAGAAGACTACTCCCTCTACTCCTTCTGATTTGCGTGAGTTACTTGTACAAAAGCGTAAAGACAGAAAATCTCCTGTGACACTTCCTAAAGAAGATCACCATTGTGAGTGTCACCAGATTGTAATCAAGTGTTGCTGTTCGGCTTCTAAACGGTCAGTTTTTGATCGGTTACGCTAAAAGGTGTCTCAGCAATCAATTGATGATCAAGAACAAGAGTTTTCATATGCCTCAGTTAATATGGCATCTCATACCAACGGGGACGACGTCCAAGATGCAGCTCGTCCCAGACTCCTGGTCAACAACAGTTCAATCGACTTCTTGATAATTTTGAAGGAGTATATCAGAATACTCGATTGAGAAGTCAAAGACAGTTGCAGACTTCTGATTCAGAAGCTGGGGGTACCCAGTCTTTGGAGTCCGAAACTGATAGCGTTGATTCATACTTCTACACCAATCCCTCTGTATCTTCAAGAGAGGTTGAATCTTATGCTATTAGAGATGAACCGGAGACGTCAACTGCTAATACAGAACAACTTCTCTCTGCAGTTGAGCAGTTGCTGAAGGACATGCTTGCTATG
Organism: Iris pallida; assembly: GCA_029216955.1. Classification (NCBI taxonomy): domain Eukaryota; kingdom Viridiplantae; phylum Streptophyta; class Magnoliopsida; order Asparagales; family Iridaceae; genus Iris; species Iris pallida. The sequence continues at coordinate 1,995,895 of JANAVB010032620.1, forward strand.
ATTCAAAGTATGCATCAAATAATAATGACTCAGCAAACTGTTCAGCCAGCAGTGATAACTCCGGTGCAGGTAGCAGCACAAACTCAAGATAGTCAAAGGGTTGATATACCCTTGAATAATCTTAGTCAGGAGCCTGCTATCAATCAAAATTTTGCATCTCCAGATCCTATCATTCCAGAAGATGTACCACCTCCGGTGGGGGTCACGGTACATCCAACAACTATTCAATCGAATGTGCTTCCTCAAACTAGTAAAGCTATTCAAGCAGTGCGTGACCTAAAAGCACAGTTTAAAGTTCTGAAGCACAAGGATCAGCTCTAGAGGTTAGGGATTAAGCAACCTTATCCTCCTCATTGGAATGATGTGCCCTTTACTCCAAAGTTCAAGCCACAATCCCTGGTGTTATTTGATGGAAAGGCATCTCATAGTCAATATATCAATTACTTTGATATTATGACTGTACATTTGTAGAAGAATGATGCTCTTCTTATCCAAGTTTTAATCGGGTGTTTGACGGATTCAGCTTATGACTGGTATCGTAGTCTACCCGACAATTGTATATCGTCTTTTGACGAATTTAAAGCAATATTTCTCTCCCGTTTCTATGAGGGAGGAATGGACATGAATATGCCCTCCTTAATAGAAATCAAACAAAAGGAGAAGGAAGATACCCGAACGTTCATTGAACGTTTTCGACATGCTACCTTGAAAATGCCTCCAGGCATGCCAGATTCAGCACTGATCGATACGTGCAAGATGAATCTGCGACCATCCATTGCTGTCTTTACGGGTTCCCAATTCACAGATTGGGCCTCCTTTATCATAGCAGTAGTTTCAGCTGAGACCAATGGTAGGTTGGCTCGTGAACACGGGATGATCTTCACTTCAAAAGATAAAAGAAAGAAAAACTCTTCAGGTAATAATTCCGGCAATCATAATGGGAAAGGAAAGGAAACCTTAGTGCTTAATCTTTCAAAACCCAAAACGACGTCGAATAATCAGGAGTCTTCCAAGTCAAAAGAAGAATATTCTTTCGATGACAGTGATATCCCAGGAATATTCCAATGTCTGGTAAAGAGTGGCAAACTTCAGATTCCAGAGCCGAAAAGAGCTAATGAGGTGAATCTGACCGATAATCCCAAGTATTGTATCTATCACAGATACATAAATCATCCTACCAAGGCTTACTATGTCTTGAAGAAGAAAATCCAAGAGCTGATAAATGCCAATGCCATCGCTTTAACCAACGATGAGCATACGGTCACAACCAATATAATTTCTCTTCAATTCGGAGGTTTTCCTCCACAGCAAGTCCCAGATGGAATTGTTCCAATTCCAAAGGCGACGATGAAGATTGTGAATATCCCGCCTGCCAGAGAGCAAAATGAAGGACTTTTGCCTCTTACACTAAAAAATGGTGAAATCATGTGGGTACACCCTGATTTAGTGCCTGAAATGGAGAATGAAGGTAAAACTTCGAAATCCAAGAAAGGTAAAAAAATCAAAGCCTACAACATGATTTCTCATGTTTTAACCCCAGACTATGATGATTTGGATCATTTATGGGGTGGCATTCCTTTGGAGGATAGACTGAGGGGTTTGAATATATGCCCTCCAAGTTTGGCTCCTCCTACCAAACTCAAGCTTACTCATCGGCAATGGTTAGCAATGAATAGTGTCCCCTTATACAGGGCACAACAGGTCTTTGCTGCTTAGGAGAAAGCTCCTACATGGATTTTTTCTTCTATCCCGAATATTCTTCCTTCTCTTGTAGCTACAGAGGTTTCTATTCCTCCTTCTATAGAAGTCTCTATGCCTCTTTTTTCTGTGGTTACAGAGATTTCTGTTTCTTCTTTCTCTGTTAAACATCTATTGAAAGTCCGCTACCCACTCATTTGTATAGTCAGCAATCAGTCCATCTCATGAAAAAGATGGAATATGACTTTCAAAAAGCGGAAGGCTTGAATTATGATAAAGGAATGCGACTTCCTTTACAACTTCAAAGTCAAAAATTTACTGTTGGATTGGGTTTTGAGGTTCCACATAAAAATCCTCACAAGAAGAAGACTAAGGGAAAGAAGACTAAATCTTGTAATGTGGTACTTCATTCTCCTGAGTCTGAAGAAGAAACCTTTGCTGGTACGAGATCTGGGAAAGAGTACCACAAAGATTGTGAGGAATCTTCCAAAGAAGCGGAAGACGTTGCTGAAATAGTTCCAGCTCAATCATCTCCTGTTCCTACTAAACCATCTGTGGTTGAGAAAGGAAAACAGAAAGCAGTGCACTTTGACATCCTATTGAAATCTGCCACAAATCAAGGGGTAGTGATGAAACCCTACAAATTTGACATTCTAGCCCAGTTAGCTAATACTCGGACTAGACTTTCGATCTTTGAGCTGCTTCGCCTTTCTAAAGAAAGTCGCAAAACTTTGAGTGAAGCTTTGCTACAAGCTGATTCATGCTTAGCTCAACTCAAGAGTCCTGACAATATACCAGTGTCATATCCACAATGTCATATTATGATGGAAGTAATTTCTAATATTACCTTCACACAAGAAAATATGTTGCTGAAGCATAACAAGCATGACAGGCCTCTGTGCTACACCGGATATATTGAATCTACAAAAATTGACAGGATTTACATCGATCCTGGGTCTTCAATTAGCTTAATTCTTCAAAGTATGCTACGACCTTTGAGGATCCCTACTAGTGATTTGACTTACACTAGTACCACAATAGTTGGTTTCAACTCTGGAAAGAGTAAACCACTGGAGAGGATTCGTCTGGAGATTCAAATTGGTGATCTTCGAACTATGGCGACCTTTTATGTTATCAACTCAGATGTATCTTACAACATCCTCCTTGGAAGATCGTGGATACATGAGCATAACATTATGCCTTCAACTCTCCACCAATGCTTCAAGTACGTGAATTCTCAAGGGGTCGTAAAGACCGAATTTGCAGATATCAATCCTTTTAAGGGCGTTGAAGCATATTTCTCTGATTCAATACTCTATAAACAGGAGCATGTGAAGGTGATATCGGATATGGCCGAAGATCGATCACCTGACGAAGATCAATCTGTCAATGAAGATCCTCCGGAAGAGCAACCTTTGAAGATTAAAGTCAAAGGCCGAATCCAACCCCAACCCGTCAATATCCAACCTTTGGTGATCAAGGTTAAAGGAAGAACTCGGGCTTCATCTGAGGAATCAATGAGTATTCCAGCCAAAAGCCAAGTTCAACCTCTTATGATCAAGGTCAAGGGACGTACTTCTCGTACGAATGATCCAGTACCACTACTGATCATCAACCTTGGCAAATCTATGCAGAAGACGGATGACGGTACGTTAATGATCAATCCGAAGCGTAGTAGTCAAATTATAAATGATGTAAATATTGATCATTCTGTACTTTCTAATATCAATGAAGATTTCCTTTTGGAGTACATGGCTGTCAAATTTATTGAAAGAATGACTTTATCTTCTGATGATCAAAGCCATCATAAAAATGACACAAATACAGAAGAAATCTTATACATTGACCATAAGAATTCCTTTCCTCCTCATGTCGATGTTGGACCTTATGCTCAAAGGTTCCTAACATCTTCTCCCTATCTTTTTCCTGTAGCCGCTTTATCACAAGCTTGTGTAACTTATAGATGTTATGAAGAATCTTATTTTGTGATTCTGTTTGATAAGAAAAACAAGCACCAAATTGTGTTTGGTCTGGCTAGAAATATTCCTGTTATTCAGACAGATGATCTTAGAGATAAAGATAAAAGAAGAATCCGAATTGACAAATATAGTCAACAATCTCTCAAGATTATCCAAAATATGGGATATGATTTGAAGACTATGCAGGGTCTCAATCAAGACGAAGGTAGACGGTTACCATTATGCGGTGATCTATTTTACCAGAAAACTCGGCATGGGTTGGGATACGATTCGTCCCACATGTTCAATGAAGATATATAAGAAAATTTTTCTTCTAGTTCTTCACAATCTTCAGATTCGAAATAAATTCGATTCATCGAATTGGATACACCCCATATGTGCAAGGAAGATATGGAAGAAGAATGTTCTTCCAGTTTTTTATAATCCTCATATTCTGAAGGAGACTATTATGATGAATCTGAGTGTATATTCTCAGTTAACATGGTTCAAACTGATGGTGAGTCAGAACCATTTGAGAGTGACCCTTGGGCACAACAAATGGATACTCAATGGGAGCTTCATTTTGAACAACGACAACCACCTACAAAGGATGAAATTGTCCAGATTGATGTCGGAGACGGAACTACATTCAAACCGTTATTCATCAGTAAAAATTCTTCTGAAGATGAAAAGGAAGAGTTGATACAGCTGATTAACGAATATATCGATATCTTTGCATCGAGTTATGAGGATATACCGGGTTTAGATCCTAAAGTAGCTACTCATAAACTCAATAATCTTCCTAATGCCAAGCCTGTGAAACAACAGCAGCGACGTTTTCGACCAGATATGATGGACGCAATTGAAGCGGAAGTCAAAAAGCTGATCACATGTGGCTTTGTTCGTAAAGAATAGCACCCAGATTGGGTTGCCAACATTGTTCCTGTTATGAAGAAGAATAGAAAAGTCCGAGTTTGCATAGATTTTCGAGATCTTAATGCAGCTTGTCCAAAAGATAAATTTCTACTTCCGATTACTGATGTCATGATTGACAACATATGTGATTTTGAACGCATGTCTTTCATGGACAGATTTTCAGGATACAATCAAATTAAGATGCATCCAGGAGACGAAAAGCATACCGCTTTCCGTACACCTCTTGGAGTTTACTGCTATACGGTAATGCCATTCGGACTAAAAAATGCCGGTGCTACGTATCAACGGGCCATGAGCAGCATCTTTCAAGAACATCTACGAAAAATAATTGAATGTTATGTAGATGATATTGCTGTCAAGAGTCGATCAAAAGATGATCACATTCAAGACTTGAAGACAGCATTTGAGTTAATGCGCCAACATCAACTGAAGATGAATCCTACTAAGTCTTTCTTAGGGGTTTCCAGTGGCAAGTTTTTGGGATTTGTCATCACTTCTCAAGGTATCCATGTTAATCCTGACAAAATCAAAGCGATTCTTGAAATACGTCCTCCACGTAATCTAAAAGAATTTCGTGGTTTCCAAGGTCGCATTGCTTATATCAGGAGATTTATATCCAATCTTTCTGGGAGATGTCAACCTTTCTCCCGTTTATTAAAGAAAGGTGTATCATTTGTCTGGGATGAAGCATGTCAGAAAGCCTTCAATGACATCAAAAACTATCTTACAAATCCACCTGTTTTGGTACCCCAGTTGTGGGAAGACCATTTTTACTATATGTTCGAGCCTTAGATCATTTTCTTGGTGCTCTTCTTGCACAAAAAGTGATATGGGACATGAACAAGCAATTTATTATCTTAGCCGAATGATGGTCGGAGCTGAACACAGGTACACTCATGTGGAAAAAGAATGTCTGGCCTTAGTTTTTGTTATTCAAAAGATACGATATTATGTGTCAGGACAGACTATTCATGTTATCTCCAGAATAAATCCTATTCGTGTATTGATGAGAAAACCGAGCATTCTTAACTCCAGGTTAGTCACCTGGGCGATGTTGTTCACTCCTTATGATATGGTCTATGTACCTCAAAAATCAGTGAAGGGCCAAGCATTAGCAGATTTCTTAGCAGCTCACCCTATACTTGAAACATCGAAGCTATATGAGGACATTCTAGATAAAGTTGTGGATTGCAACATGACTTTAAAGGATGACATTTGGCAATTATATTTTGATGGAGCATCACGGGTTGGCCCTAAAGGCAATATTGTCTCTGGAGTAGGCATCGTCCTAGTCGCTCCTGACAAAATGGTCATATACCGTGCTTATTCTCTTAATCAACCATGCTCCAACAATGTGGCAGAATATAATGCTTTGCTGATTGGTCTCCAAGTAGCAAAACAATTGGACATCGAGTTCCTGGAAGCTTATAGAGATTCTCAACTGATTGTTAATCAGGTCAGAAGGACATATGAAGTTAGAAATCCTGACTTCATTTCTTATCATCAAGTGGTAATCGAATTAGTCCTTTCATTCAAAGGATTTTTTTATCAAATTCGTACCACGTTCTCAGAACTTGAAAGCTGATGCTCTTGCTAGTTTAGCTGCAGACTTAGCTGTTCCAATTAGAAGACAAAATACCATCACTTTATTGGATAGGGACTTATTCTGTGTAAAGAATAACTTGCATATTGAACAGAGTTATATGATAGAATCAAGTTCTCAACAAAGGGATTGGAGAAGTCCATTCATTGATTATGCGGTCCATAGGATTTTACCTGAAGATCCAAAAGAAGTTGCATTAGTCAAGAGACGATCATTTTGATTCTATTATGATTCTTCCTTATATATGTTATATCGTCGTTCTTATGACGGACTTTTGCTGCGTTGTCTCTCTGAGAATGAGGCTAAGCAAACACTCCGTGAAGCTCATGATGGTGTCTGCGATGCTCATCAACCAGGTCCGAAATTACAGGATCGTATTCGAAGAATGGAATATTATTGGCCATCCATGATAGCAGACGCTGTGGATTATGCTAGACGGTGTAAAGCATGTCAGATTCATGCTGATTTTATTCACCAACCATCTGAATTCCTATATCCTACAGCAGTTTCCTTTCAAAGTTTGGGGCATGGATATTATTGGTCCGATTAATCCTCCTTCTGTCAAAGGACATCGGTTTATATTGGCTATAACCGATTATTTCTCTGAATGGGCGGAAGCTATTCCCCTTGTTGAAGTAAAAACATCAAATGTGGTTAGTTTCATCAAACACCATGTCATTTATCGCTTTGGGATTCCCCGACGGATAATTCATGACAATGGACCACAATTTTCCAGTCAGGTATTTTATCGATTCTGTGACAAGAATCGGATCCAAAATCTGGCTTCTACGGCCTATAATCCAGCTGCTAATGGTTTGGCCGAAGCTTTCAACAAGACAATCATCAAACTTCTCAAAAAGTTCGTCTCTTCTAATAAACGTGATTGGAATGAGAAACTTAGAGAATGTTTATGGGCTTACCGAACAACAGTCCGAACTCCTACTGGTTTTACACCATTTTTACTGGTTTACGGATGTGAGGCTGTTCTTCTACTGGAAATGCAGATTATATCTCTTAGAATAGCCATTGCTAATGAGCTTACTACAGAGAATAATGATCGGTTAAGACTTCAAGAACTTGAAGGACTAGACGAAAAGCGTCTTCAAGCGCAACAACACATTGAGCTTTATCAAGTCCGCATATCTCGAACTTTCAATCATAAAGTTAAAGAGAGGGTATTTAAAGTCGGTAAGCTAGTTCTAGCTGTTCGAAGACCGATGGTGATGACTCATAAGAGCAAAGGGAAATTCCAAGCAAAATGGGAAGGTCCCTATGTAGTCGAGTCGGTATTCTCTAATGGTTCCTATAGGTTCTAAACCTAATGGAGATTTGCTTATGATGCCGATCAATGGCAAATTCTTGAAGAAATATTATGTTTGAATTTTTTCTTTATTTTCCAGCTACCAATGTTTGGTTAAGCTGATCATTTGTCTTCCTAAAAGAAAATTTTGATCTTCTGTCTTACCAGCTGATTAAAAAATAGAGAGAGATTTATTATTTATCATGTTCTCATGACTTCTGAATAAATATTAAGTCTACTTCTTTTTCTATCTATCATGTCCTTTTGGCCTCTGAATAGATATTAATCTATTTTTTTGAGTTGTTACGATCTGTCATGTTCATATTACCTCTGATAGTATCATATACTCTAAATAGAAAAAAAGATTCATTATCTATCATGTCCATATTACCTCTGGATAGATATAATTTATTGAGTTTAAAAGACTTGTCATGTCCGTTTTACCTCTGATAAGTGTTTTCTATCTCATACCTATTGTTTAATTACAAAATAAATGATAGGATCACAAAACAAATATTTTATTCATTTTTGTAAACATTACAGAATGAAAAAAGATAGAAGGTTAAAAAAATTCTTTATTTCTTCAAGAAGTTTTTGTAGCTCCACTAGACGTTTTTCACGAGAGCTCAATACATTATTAGTAGCTACGAAGCATCGAGCTTCGGGAGTACAGATGTGAGAAAGTCCAGCAAAAGTGACTATCATCTTGTCCTTGGCATCGTCAAGGGTTTTGATGGTAGCCTCAGCCCTGAAGACTTGTTCCTCCAAAATTGAGCTCTGAATTAGCTGCTGGTCCCGAGCTATGATCATCTGCTCCCTCTCCGCCTTTAAGCGAGCCAGCTCAGCCTCGACTTCACGAATTCTATCATTCTGTTGATGAATTCTTATATTCGAAGCTTCATATGCCTCTCTCTGAATCTCCAGTTGAGGCTTCGCTTCAGTCGAAAAAGCCTTTTCTTTGGCTACCTTGATGCTGTAATCATGGAGGGCTTCATTTAAAGTCGTTTCCCGAGCAAGGTATTCAGCTGATAAAACGTCATACTCCTCTTGGATGAGACTTTCAGTGGTTTCACTTGACAGCTTTAGATATTCTTTGATTGGCTGTTCAAGTCCCTTCACGACTTTCTCCAATGCCGCTGCTCTCGCTGCATCCTTGAACATAGCGACATTTTTGATAGTAAGAGCAATCGTCGCCTTCAGACTTTCATAAATGAGGCCCTTATTCATGACCATTTTTATCAGAGCCGCTAAACTCTTATAAAAAGTATCAGTATGAATCTCAACTAAGAGATTCATTTCTGCACTTGAGCTCGGCGTTGCGGCGATGTCTACCAGATCTCTTCTCTGAAGACTACGAGCAGATGTTGCCTAAGTAGCAGACTAAGATGAGGCCGTTGTTGTCGTTGCTACTATGGCCAACTGATCCCCAGGAGCTTCAGGGACAGTATCTTCAGCTTTTGTTACTCCAGCCGGTTCTGAAGTCGAAACTACTTGAGTTTCGGTGGCGATAATTGGTACGGATGGAGTGGTTGTAATGGCAACTGATTCCGGTTCGGGCATTGTCACTTCAAGAACCTTTTCTGAAGCAGTAGCAATAGCAGAGGATGCTATTTCAACGTCCCCAGCTTCAATTGATGATTTGATTATGCCTTTATCACCTTCTTCGGCAATCGGCTCTGCAGGCTCTTCAAGTATTTCAGTTGTAATGAGTCCTTTTACAACTGATTCTTCATTGAATTCTACTTCTTCCTCAGTAGCCTCTTCATCATCTACAGTAGGTTCTACTGCAGTTTGTTCTTTATCCTTGCCCTCAGCAGGAAGGGACAATTCTAACTGAGCCTGCACCTCTGGCTCTTACTGTACCTCCAAAGATTGAGGGCATTCTTCTTGAGCATCTTCTTCTGAAGTAGACTCCTCTTTCTCAGACTCTGTATTTTTCTCATAAATGTCTTCTTGAGGAGGAGGAGGAGCCACAAGCTTTGATGTGATGATAACACCTACAAAATTAAACAAAATAAGTTAATATACAAAAATCATCATTTTGTATGGATTTTGTATAATTTATATTTACCTGGAGTAGGTGTAGGACGTGCCAAGTACGCGTCATAGTCCCCATCCCAGTCATCATCGTCAAAATTAATAGCTGGTTCATCCGATGGGATGGGCGCTCGATCAACAGTATGTACTGGAGCGACATCCTCAACAACTTGTGCCTTTTGAGGCAAAGTCAAATGAAGTGTTGAGCTGAGACGTCCTGGAGAAAGGACCGTCACCGCTTCCGTTGACGCTGCTGGTTGGGAGGCCGAAGACCCTTCTCCAGGATGGGCCGAAGAAGATGCAACATGTTGCGGTTCCTCGACTAGAATATCAATTTCTGGGGTAACGGCTCTTGGTCTAGAAAGCCCTTTGGTGGTACTCTTCTTCTTCTTTTCCGAGGTCTTCTCTAGAAGAGTAGCAGCTGCACCTTATTTCCGTTTTCGGGTCTTGCCAATAATTATAGGTTCTGCAGCTTTTTCCCCCATTCCCATTGGGATTACTTCCAGATATGCATTTGGAACAACAGCGTCGTCAGGTGTGTCTGATTGCACCCTTACTGGCTCTTCAACATTCCCTTCCTTGGGCCATCTTAGACTACCTCTCAGGTTGTAGCCATGGGCAAAGGAACGGATAGAAGCGTAAAAGCGAGCATACGTATAAAATATACGTAGCTCAGTGGTGCTTGTAGCAGTCGATATTCAAAATTTGGCACTGGTACAGGTAGTGCAAAAATATCGCCAGCCTCTTGCACCATCAATCAGCTTTCCATAATGATGAAAACTGGTGGAAGGATTGCCAACATGAAGTTGGTCATATTCGAACTGGCGAGCGAACCGACTCGGTAGATATGGTTCAAACGCGCAGCTGTCTTCATTTCTGTACATCAGATGGGAGGGTCTGATGCACTTTAGCCATCTGAAAACTGGAGCTAACAATAGAGTTCTTCCTTCAACTTCATCTCAAATTGTATGTCGAAACAGTCGGCTGGAACTGGTGGCCGGGTACAGAAAAAGTTCTAACCATAAGAGTAATTCAATGCTGCTCTGGTATCTGCCACTGTAGTAGCAGTCCATGTAGCTTTGCTGAACTTCTGGAGGAAGACCTCGACATCATCTCCCGGGCCTGGTGGTAATAAATTGTAGTTGTGATGCAATAACCAGCCCATAAGATAAGTGTAGGGCTTTTCTACCCTAGAGAATACGTTCCGGTGAGGAGCATTGTTAATTAATTCCTCACCAAAAGTCCTCAAACCTGTATTTATTCGGCACACCATTGTCGATAGCAGGTCGATTCTAACTTCGAAAACCAAACGTACCGCTGGCCATAGCACGTTTCGGTGGATTCTATCAACTATACCGGTCCCCGGTACAACCCATCTCCTTAACCACAAAGAAAGAAAGCCTGCCAGTAAGGCTTTCTTGGAGATCTTCTGGCTGCCATATCTGAGAAAACTCAAGGCTTCGGTTCCTGCAGAGAATTCCCCAGTCTTGGTGGACAAATATTTGTTCTAAAATTTGTAACCAACCATCATATCCCGTATTTTATCAGTAGGGATTTTTGAACCAGTATTGATGGTTGGAGCCTTATTCTCCTGAAATCTTTCTTTATCATCTTTGGATATCTTATCCTTGTGGCAAAAGAGATATGTTGTCCACTTGTTGATGTTCGCCAAATGAGATCCACTTTCATGCATGGTAGTGCAGATCATGTAATGGCACATCAACTCTTCATATATCTCAACTAATTGAGGATTTTTTCCCCTTATTTTTGCTAGTTCCCGGTTGGAGGGAACATACTCTTCATATGGGGCTTCCCCCATTGGCAGCTTGGAGATGAATTGTATCTCGTGGAGTGCGAGACCCATTTCACCTTTTGGGGTCGCAAAAGTTCCTGTGGAACTGATATATATCTCCATCAGAGCCATGAAAAAATTACTGTTCGGTGGTATACCTTGACCAGTGGAGGCCACTGCTTCATACAGGCTGATGTCTTTTAGTTTCGTCTGAAAGTTTCTCATAATCCAAACACTGATCTGAATCCAGTTCTGGTTAAAAGGAGATAGCCACCCTGGTAGTCTGGGGTTGGCTTGAGGATATAATACTGCAGCCCTTATGAACTTAGTAATGAACATTTGGGTTTGCACTGGCTGGATCAAAGTCGAAACCTCACTCGGAGTGAATCCTGGCAAGAGACTGGAAAAGGGGACAACACTACCACTGGGAGTGCTGGTGTGGTAGCCCATGTCATTTGCTCTATCCCTCTTGAAGATGATCCTTCCTGGACTACCATGACTGCTGGGAGTCAGGTTCCATAGCATCTTTCGGGGATGGGTGGCATGGATAAAAGCAGACAAGGGATAATCTCTATCCATGTCAGGGAGGTACGTTGCTCGATCTCCAAACTTCAACACCCAAGCCTCCTTCTTGAGGTGTGTTTGTGATTTAAAGTCTATCGCATCCCTGAATAAGAAAGCTGGCTTTGCAAATTATTGGCCATCCAGCGACGTCAACACTTCTCCATTTATCATGGACAACAACATTCTGTCCCCTTGAGCAGATATCAGTTGTGCTCTCTCTGCAGGATATTTCGGATTCGACTGGGGAAACTCTACGTGGGACAGGTTCTCCAAATAATTTGAGCCCACCATACCAGCTGATGAGCCAAATATTTCTGCAAGTAGGTGAATTTGTAAATCCACTGCCAAAAGAAAAAAAAATCAAGTTAGTGAAAATCTAATTTGATAAAAAGACTGACTATGCAAACTTTACGCTTATTAAAGTTGATAATAACTTTTAAAGTGTAAAAAGTTCTTTGTCTTTTCACTTATAAATTTTACGCTAGCACGTGTTGACATGAGCATATTTTAATTTTCACGCTAGCACGTGTTGACGTGAGCGTATTTTAATTTTTATGCTGGCACATGTTGATGTGAGCGTATTATGAATTTTACGCTAGCATGTGTTGACATGAGCGTATTTTAATTTTTACGCTAGTACGTGTTGACGTGAGCGTATTTTAATTTTTATGCTGGCACATGTTGATGTGAGCGTATTTTAAAATTTATGTTGGCACGTATAAACGTGGGCGTATGTTCTTAATTTTACGCTGACACGTATAACGTGGGCGTATTTAATTATCTCAGTTTCTACGCTGACACGCATAACGTGGACGTGAAGTGAAAAGCTTGGGTCTTCTTCTTCAACGAACTCACGGCCGAAGTTCAGTACTTTACCCGTCATTGTCGGAGCCACGGCGGGATTGCTCTGTTGGGGCGTCATTGATGATGGGACGGGGGTTTTCGCGCGGTCGGCTGACGATGAATTGGCGACGGGCTTCTTGCCCTTGCTGCCGGCGGCGGTCTTCTTGGGGGCCATCGGATCGAAGCAAGAGTATGAAAGAGGAAGAAGAGTAAAGAGAGATCGGGATTACGAAAGACAAGTAAAGTTTTATCTCTATTCGAAGAGCTCTATTTATAGAGAAATTTTGAATCGGTTCAAATTCCCGAATTCTACGCTGACTGTTGGATATCCCGACTTTTACCCGGATGACCGTTGGATATCTCAAATTCTACGCTGACTGTTGAAATCCCAAATTTTACGCTTCTGTTCAAAGTATTTCAACTTTTGAAAATAATTTGAAAACTTTGAAGGGTGTCTTGTAGGAGCGTAAAAAGTGCTGAATGGACTAAGTCAAAGAAGTTGAGAACTTTACGCAATTCAAACTGAGTCAAACTCAGACCCTACGCGAGCTACTCTCTATGCAAGCTATTCTCTATGCTGGAAGCTTTTACGCGAGAGTTATCCTCCACTTTTACGCATGGACGACAGACTGTCAGGCCGCATTTAATGCGAGTGATTTGATCTGACAGAATGATTTTCTGACAACAGTGCACAGAAGCTGAGGAAATCTTTTCACCAAGCCCAAAGCTTGTCCTTTAGCGTGCAGATGGGCTAACTTTACGCCCAGAAGACAGCTTCTTTTATGCATGAAGGCTATTTAAGCTTTTTACGCTTAAGACTTTTTGTGGGCGTAAAGTTTATTTGAGCTAATTTTACGCTCAAGGCTATTTTTAGCCACGTTACGCGGGAAGTTTATTTTGGGCTATTTTACGCCAGTCTGCTACTTTACGCAGGAAGTATATTTTGGGTCATTTTTACGCCCGAGATTTCCTGGCTATATGAGAACGTGGTTTGCTTACGTGGTTTTCATGCCATACTTATCGAGGAACGTGTGTACGTGCTCTCCCCATTTTGTTGAAGTAATGGGACACGTGTCAACGTCCGTAGAGGATGATTTACATCGTGGGTGACAGTTACTCGCGTAGAGACCCGATTTTGTTTCTTTTTACGCACAAAGGGTCTAGTCTATAAATAGACTTATTTTCAACACAGACAATATCAAGAGATCAATAGAGATACAGGAGAGGAGATTCTGAGAAAACTCATACTTTCAGAGTGATATTTCCAGAAGCATTTCTTCAACTTTTTCTCAAGAACAGGGTAAAGCAAAGCAAGAAAGCATTCGAATGTGCCATCAGTGCCGTTGTTCGATACCTTTCCGGTGACTTAGTTCTTCCGATTGTTCGTCTTCTTCAAGCAGTTTTCATCATCATCATCATATGGTCCAAGGAACAAAGTGATGGCTCTCAGATCAGACTTCCAAAGCAATACTTTCCAGAACAATTTGTACTTTGGTACTTTTTCTCGTTTTCTTTCAAAAGCCAATTTTTAGGCATTTTGTTAAGTGAAACAATATCAAGCAACGAAAAATGAATCTCGCTATCTTCCTATTCATGTTATTTCACCAAAAGTGCTGCTTCCTCCAGGATGTGTGGAATACGGAGAACTATGAGCCTCTGCCATAACTTTCTGTCGAAGATCTCTGTTCGACACAAAAAAATGACTTCCAAATCTAAGTGTACCGTCCTCATAGATTACTAAATCTTTTATGAGACGTGACTCATATTCTGATCGAAGTTTCTAGATCTGCGGGCCCCCTGCCTGAGCTGCCTTGATTCACTCTACCAATGTAGACTGAATCTTTAAATTTTCTAGCACTCTGATGTCCGACGATAGAATCACCTCAATTTCCTTTTCCTGAAGATCTTCTAAGATGTGCCATTATGATGTCAAGACGAATGCACTACCCCTTCTATTCAGGGCATCTGTTACAATATTCTCCTTGTCTGAATGATACTGGAGATCCATATTATAGCCCTTCAACAACTCTAGCTATCTCCGCTGCCTCATGTTCAGGTCCTTTGGGTGAATACATACTTCACGCTCTTATGATCAGTATAAATCTCCACTCGATCCTACACAAGTAGTGCCTCTACAGCTTAAGCGCGAACACTACTACTGCTAACTCTAAATCGTGAGTTGGGTAGTTCTTCTCATGATCCTGAAGTTGCCGAGACGCATATGTTATTATCCTTCCATAATGCATCAATACACACCCGATTCCCTTCCCGGATGCATCATAATATACTGTAAATCCTCCTGATCCTACTGAAAGTGTCAGAATCGGTGCTAAGATCAATCTCTTCTTTAGTTTCTCAAATAATGCCTGACATTCTGCTGATCAAACAAACACTACCTCCTTACGCGTCAAACACGTTAGAGTGCTGAGATTCCGGCGAAGTCCGCCACGAACCTCCTGTAGTAATCTGCCAATCCTAGGAAACTAGCATCCAACAAAATCAGCATCCGAGTAAAGAAGTAGGTCATAGGATGTGGTTTTGGGATACCACAAGCCGACAGTAGAAGTACCCTTAAGGTATCGAAAGATACGCTTAACAGTGTATATGTGTGATTTCTTAGGATTGACTTGTTATCTAGCACATATATAAACACTGAATATTATATCAGGACGACTAGCAATTAAGTACAGTAGACTACCAATCATACATCGATACTTACGTTGGTCGACAAGTTTGCCACTCTCATCAATGTCAAGCTTGGTTGAGGTAGCCATTCGAGTTCCGATAGGCTTTGCATTATCAAAGTCGAACTTCTTTAGCAACTCCTTCATATATTTTGCTTGATTGATGATGGTCTCTTGTGAAATTTATCTGATTTGTAGTCCAAGGAAGTAATTGAGTCTCCCATCATGCTCATCTCAAACTCATTCTACATACACTTAGAAAACTCTTAACAGAGTGTCTGATTAGTTGAACCAAAAATAATATCATCTATGTATATTTGTAATAACAAAATCTCATCATTAGAGGATTTGATAAATAAAGTAGTATCTACTTTTCCTTTAGAAAAAACATTTTCCAGTAGAAAAGCACTTAGACGATCATACAAAGCTCTAGGTGCTTGTTTGAATCTGTATAGTGCCTTTCTTAACTTGTCACGACCCGCACCCGCTTTTCGGACGCGAGCTCGTGAGCAAGCCAGCTACGTAACGAGCAGACTCCAGCCCGACTCGAGTACGTATAAGCTGTCAGGGTCATGGGTATCATGTCTAATCTAAACTGTATCTCAATCCACAGAAAATAATATAAACAAGAATGAACAAGTATGGGTTATGGTCTGTAACCCATTAGCATATTGTCCGATTAGACTCTTAAAAATATAATAAGAGTCTACAACTGAAACAGGGAACATGATATCTCATGATAAGGAATAAAAAGCATGAGCGAATAATAAACACAATAACAATACCTGAATCCCGCAATGTATCATCACGTCTGCCATCCAGAACTACTAGCTAACTCCATGCAACTGCTAAACCTGAAGAGATCAACAGGTCCTCAGAGGACATAGCAAGATACATAATATACATGCCTATCTAACAGTTTTATCATGCGCAAGGAAATAAACAAGAAAACAGAAATACGACAAATGATTACGAACACGAACACGAACACGAATACGAACACGAATACGAACACTAGAACAACTATGCATAAATGAACTGCCGGATGAACAAATACACGAGATCAATAGAAGAAACCAAACCCTCATCCCGAGTGTGGACTCACGGTTTTGAACTAAACACTAACTCTCGTCCCGAGTGTGGACTCTCTGGTTAGTACTAACCCTCGTCTCGAGTGTGGACTCTCTGGTTAGTTCACGGCAAGGTACCCTCGTCCCGAGTGTGGACTCTCTGGTGCAAGTACTACATCCTCGTCCCAAGTGTGGACTCTCTGATGTAAACACCCTTGTCCCGAGTGTGGACTCTCTGGTGCAAGTCAAGTCAAGTCATGTCAACACCCTCGTCCCGAGTGTGGACTCTCTGGTGCAATAATCGACATCCTAGTCCCGAGTGTGGACTCACGGATGTAAACAGATCAAGGAAAATACCCTCTTTCCGAGTGTGGACTCTCTGGTGCCAAGGAAACAATATCAAGTATAGCAGTTCAATTACACGTACTCGTTCTATGACACGACTCAAGCAAGGTACTGACTAGAAACTCCAAGTGTGAACCACAAGACCAACATGGACACGGCTATATGCAATAAAACAACTCAAAGAATAAAATACGAAATGCACATGTCCATAAATAATCCAAAAGCTAGAAACTGAAATAAAATGCATATAATAAAATTGTAGAGGGAGGCAAGGTATACTTGCCTGGGGTTGCACGAAGAACCAACAATGTAACTCCAATCAATAAGTCAGAAATTCCAAGTCATCACAACTGTCTCCGAAAGCTAAAATAAACATTACCAACATTCTCAGAATAGTCAAATTAGCTAGGATTGCCTGTCCTTAAGTCCAATTCTGGACACAGGGGCAAAACGGTAATTTCGGACCAAAACGGTGTCCGCCGTTGGACCCGCTTTGCACCGAAAAGCGTGCCAGAGTCAGTGGTCTCTAAATTGTCAAACTATATGTCAACAGGTCCGGTTTTCCGATACGAACCCAACCGTATGTCCAAAGTTGGATTCCGGCGGGCCGTGCACAAAATTACCCGTTGAGTCGGACCGTGGGGCCCACAAAACGACAATTTTACCAACTGTCTCAGAATCGGACCAAAATTGGCATACAGGACCAGAAAAATGATACGGTCCTGTTGGCGCAAGTTTTGTCTCGATCTGACGAGCGTGCACAAAGTAATTGAGAAATTTGCAAAGTGCACGATACGGTGAATTTTGACGGATATGCATCAAATTCGTCGCGCACACGCGACCAATTTGAATTCTGTCAAAGTCCACACGACCACGAAGCCGTTACGCAGCTTTTGATGCTTTCCGTTTGCGACCACGTCGCCCGGAATGGCGGGACGCACGTCGTATCGAACAATTTTTTAGTTTTTTAATATTTTAAAAATAGTTTTTCGGTAAACTTCGGAATCGAATAACTTTCTACATACCTTACGAAATCAGAGTCTATCAAATGGGTTGTGATCATGTATATGTTGTCTAAAAATTTGTTCAATTAGAATTTCTAATAAGTCAATGGGCTGGCAAGAAAATCGCCTTCAAACTTAGGGTTTTGGTTTCGATTCCTGTTCAATTTTGAACAGTTTTCGGGCCGACTTCGAATCGAACTCCCGGGCGTCTTACCGCAATAAAATTAATTCTATCTAAAGGAGTTTGAAGGTGTTAGGGTTGTGGTCATACATGAAGAATCGTTTCGAAAAACGATGGACTGAGGCGACCGGGATATCGCGGCAAAGTAGGCGTGTTGCTGCCGCTGCTGTTGTTGTTGTGTTCTGTTCCAGCACTACGCACGCGTTTTCCGGCGATCGCCGCCGTCGAGCTCTGACGTACAGGCGTCGGGGGTGGTCGTCCGACGTCAGGGGTGGTCCTGGTTGGTCGCATGGTTTGGTAAGGTGCGACTAGGGTTTGCGTTTGCGCTTTCTCTCTCTCGGCTTTCGATCGGCTGCAATATATACACTCGGGTGTGGGGTTTTTCTTATGCTGGGGGCCTTGGGGTTGTTTAGTTTGGGTCCGAACAGTTCTCTGTTGGCTTGGGTGTTCCCATGAGCTGTGGGTTGGGCTGGAAGTTGGCCCGGCTAGCTGGGCTGCTGCTTCTTATTCCTTTCTTTTTCTTTTTCTTTTTTTTTCTATTCTAATATATATATACATATATATATATATATATATTTTTTTTTTATATATACATATACATATATATATATATATATATATATATATATATATATATATATATATATATACATACATACATACACATGTACGTATACATATACCATATATATTTATATATACACACATCTATATATTTATACCTCATATATATATATATATATATATATATATATATATATATATATATATATACATATAAAAAAAAACTCAATTAACCAATATAATAATATCTATTAGTAATAACAAATTTATTTAATCACCACAAATTAATAAAATAATAATAAAATAATTAAAGGGGTGGTTTGGTGAATCCATACTATTCACCTTTACCCAGATCCAGAAAATTATACAAATATGGTGAAACAATATTTAATAATAAAATACCAATTTTTGTACAAATATTTAAACAATTAAAATTGCACATCAATACCTAAAATAATTTAGGAAATATTTGTACACACATCAAATATGCCTACATGGTCGTCTCTACACGTACTACCCGACTACTGGGGCTTGGACTTGGTCAGGGTCGGACTAGTTCGGTACAACCGGGTTCCTGCAAAGTCAATAAATTTAATAATAAATAAATAAACTATCTATAATGGTCATGTCACAACTTGGCCTGGTTTTCCTAGTTCAGACACCGCTATGGCTCGGCCTTCCCTACCATTGCTAATACACTAGTCAAGGTACGCCCCTGCACTATCCGTGCCACGATTCCTAGCCGTCTGGTACTTCATAACTTAACCATGGCTAAATCGTCTACCGTAATAATTAACTAAATAAACATTTATAAAATTCTAAAATCACTATTTAAATCAAATAAATGATAAAAAATATTTTTTAAAAAATTTTCCGGGAAGGGAAGCTGCAAATCTACCCACCTTAAAATAATTTCGTCCTCGAAATTCTAATTCAAGACTATTCCTTAAAATTCATAGTCCTTAATCTCCTCAAATTTAATTTCTCCAAAATATTTTATGACCTTCTCTAGTCATTTTGTAACTCCGAATACATGAGGACTTCTACCCATCTTTGGTCATACTACTCCCTCGAAACACAAGTCACTAAACCTTATAATCATCTAACTTCCGGTTAACAGTCCTTCCAACAGATATCTAGGGCATATGGCATATTTAATCCCTCATATCTATAAACAACCAAACATTAAAATAATCAAGCAATATTATAATATAATTTAAAATTTTCTGATGAATCCTAGATAGCACGATCATTCGTCACCTTGAAATAAAAAGGGACGAGAATCAATGGTACGGAAAGCAAGGAAGTGTAATCGAGAGCAATTATGGAGTTTTCAAGGACGTAGAGAATTTCTAGGAGAATTTTCAAGGCAGAGTGGATTGAGATTTCTAAGGTTTAGTCATGGTCGCAGGCTCGTACCAGTACAGTTATGTAATCGGTACGATATGCTCTGACCTGCATGGGCCACCAAAAAAACTTGTCACGACCCGCACCCGCTTTTTCGGACGCGAGCTCGCGAGCAAGCCAGCTACGTATCGGGCGGACTCCAGCCCGACTCGAGTACGTATAAGCTGTCAGGGTCATGGGTATCATGTCTAATCTAAACTGTATCTCAATCCACAGAAAATAATATAAACAATAATGAAGAAGTATGGGTCATGGTCTGCAGCCCATTAGCATATTGTCCGATTAGACTCTAAGAAATATAACAAGAGTCTGCAACTGAAACAAGGAACATGATATCTCATGATAAGAATGAAAAGCACGAGCGGATAATAAACACAATAACAATTCCTGAATCCCACAATGTATCATCACGTCTGCCATCCAGAACTACTAGCTAACTCCATGCAACCGCTAAACCTGAAGAGATCATCAGGTCCTCAGAGGACATAGCAAGATACATAATATACATGCCTATCTAACAGTTTTATCATGCACAAGGAAATAAATAAGAAAACAGAAATACGACAAAAGACTACGAACATGAACACGAATACACGAACACGAACACGAATACGAACACTAAAACAACTACGCATAAATGAACTACCGGATGAACGAATACACGAGATCAATGAAAGAAACCAAACCCTCATCCCGAGTGTAGACTCACGGGTTTGAACTAAACACTAACCCTCGTCCCGAGTGTGGACTCTCTGGTTAGTACTAACCCTCGTTCCGAGTGTGGACTCTCTGGTTAGTTCATGGCAAGGCACCCTCGTCCCGAGTGTGGACTCTCTGGTGCAAGTACTACATCCTCGTCCCGAGTGTGGACTCTCTGATGTAAACACCCTCGTCCCGAGTGTGGACTTTCTGGTGCAAGTCAAGTCAAGTCATGTCAACACCCTCGTCCCGAGTGTGGACTCTCTGGTGCAATAATCGACATCCTAGTCCCGAGTGTGAACTCACGGATGTAAACAGATCAAGGAAAACACCCTCGTCCCGAGTGTGGGCTCTCTGGTGCCAAGGAAACATTATCAAATATAGTAGTTCAATTACACGTACTCGTTCTATGACACGACTCAAGCAAGGTACTGACTAGAAACTCCAAGTGTGAACCACAAGACCAACATGGACACAGCTATATGCAATGAAACAACTCAAAAGAATAAAATACAAAAAGTACATGTCCATAAATAATCCAAAAGCTAGAAACTGAAATAAAATGCATGTAATAAAACTGTAGAGGGAGGCAAGGTATACTTGCCTGGGGGTTGCACGAAGAACCAACAATGTAACTCCAATCAATAAGTCAGAAAGTCCAAGTCATCACAACTGTCTCCAAAAGCTAAAATAAACATTACCAACATTCTCAGAATAGTCAAATTAGCGAGGATTGCCTGTCCTTAAGTCCAATTCTGGATATAGGGGCAAAACGGTAATTTCGGACCAAAACGGTGTCCGTCGTTGGACCTGCTTTGCACTGAAAAGCGTGCCAGAGTCAATAGTCTCTAAACTCGTCAAACTACATGTCAACAGGTCTGGTTTTCTGATACGAACCCAACCGTATGTCCAAAGTTGGATTCCGGTGGGCCGTGCACAAAATCACCCGTTGAATCGGACCGTAGGGCCCGCAAAACGACAATTTTATCAACTGTCTCAGAATCGGACCAAACTTGGCATACAGGACCAAAAAACGATACGGTCCTGTTGGTGCAAGTTTCATCTCGATCTGACGAGCGTGCACAAAATGATTAAGAAATTTGCAAAGTGCACGATACGGTAAATTTCGACGGATACACATCAAATTCGTCGCGCACACGCGACCAATTTAAATTCCGTCAAAGCCCACACGACCACGAAGCCGTTACGCAGCTTTTGATGCTTTCGGTTCGCGACCATGTTGCCCGGAATGGCGGAACGCACGTCGTATCGAACAATTTTCTAGTTTTTTAATATTTTAAAAACAGTTTTTCGATAAACTTCGGAATCGAATAACTTTCTACATACCTTACGAAATCAGAGTCTATCAAATGGGTTATGATCATGTATATGTTGTCTAAAAAGTTGTTCAATTAAAATTTCTAATAAGTCAATGGGCTGGCAGGAAATCGCCTTCAAACTTAGGGTTTTGGTTTCGATTCCTGTTCAATTTTGAACAGTTTTCGGGCCGACTTCGAATCGACGTCCCGGGCGTCTTACCGCAATAAAATTAATTCTATCTAAAGGGGTTTGAAGGTGTTAGGGTTGTGGTCGTACCTGAAGAATCGTTTCGGAAAACGATGGACTGAGGCGACCGGGATATCGCGACAAAGTAGGCATGTTGCTGCCGCTGCTGTTGTTGTTGTGTTCTGTTCCAGCGCTGCGCGCACGTTTTTCGGCGATCGCCGCCATCGAGCTCCGACGTACAGGCGTCGGGGGTGGTCGTCCGACGTCAGGGGTGGTCCTGGGTGGTCGCATGGTTTGGTAAGGTGCGGCTAGGGTTTGCGTTTGCGCTTTCTCTTTCTCGGCTTTTGATTGGCTGCAATATATACACTCGGGTGTCGGGTTTTTCTCATGCTGGGGGCCTTGGGGTTGTTAGTTTGGGTCTGAACAGTTCTCTGTTGGCTTGGGTGTTCCCATGAGCTGTGGGCTGGGCTGGAGTTGGCCCGGCTAGCTGGGCTGCTGCTTCTTATTCCTTTCTTTTTCTTTTTCTTTTCTTTTCTATTCTAATATATATATACATATATATATATATATATATATACATATATATATATATTTATTTATATATATATATATATATATATATATATATATATATATATATATATATATATATATATATATATATATATATATATATATACACATGTACGTATACATATACCATATATATTTATATATACACACATCTATATATTTATACCTCATATATATATATATATATATATATATATATATATATATATATATATATATATATATACATAGAAAAAGAAAATATATATATACATATCAAAAATACTCAATTAACCAATATAATAATATCTATTAGTAATAAACATATTTATTTAATCACCACAAATTAATAAAATAATAATAAAATAATTAAAGGGGTGGTTTGGTGAATCCATGCTATTCATCTTTACCCAGGTCCAGAAAATTATACAAATATGGTGAAATAATATTTAATAATAAAATACCAATTTTTGTACAAATATTTAAACAATTAAAATTGCACATCAATACCTAAAATAATTTAGGAAATATTTATACACACATCAAATATTGCCTACATGGTCGTCTCTACACGTACTACCCGACTACTGGGGCTTGGACTTGGTCAGGGTCGGACTAGTTCGGTACAACCGGGTTCCTGCAAAGTCCATAAATTTAATAATAAATAAATAAACTATCTATAATGGTCATGTCACAAGTTGGCCTGATTTTCCTAGTTCAGACACCGCTATGGCTCGGCCTTTCCTACCATTGCTAATACACTAGTCAAGGTACGCCCCTGCACTATCCGTGCCACGATTCCTAGTCGTCTGGTACTTCATAACTTAACCATGGCTAAATCATTTACCGTAATAATTAACTAAATAAACATTTATAAAATTCTAAAATCATTATTTAAATCAAATAAATGATAAAAAATATTTTTAAAAAAATTCTCCGGGAAGGGAAGCTACATAACTTGAAAATGTTATCAAGAAATTTTAAATCTTCGAAACTAGGAGGCTAATTTACAAAAACTTTTTCTTTTATAAAGCCATTCAAAAAGCACTTTTAACATATATTTAAAATAATTTAAAATCATGAAAACATGCATATATACCAAGCATGCGAATGGATTCTAGTCTAGCAACATGATCATAGGTCTCGTCATAATCAATTCTTTCTTCTTGATTACAACCCTGAGCAACTAGACGTGCTTTGTTACGAACGACTTGTCCATCCTCATTTAGTTTATTTTGGAATACCCATTTGGTACAATTATAGAGTGACCAATAGGCTTAGGAATGAGTTTCCAAATTTGATTACTCTCAAATTGGTTTAAGTCCTCTTGCATGGCATAAATCCAAAATTCATCATCAAATGTATATGATATAGATTTAGGTTCTATCTGTGAAATAAATGCAACACTTGTCGCTACATCCTTAGCAGAAGAACGAGTACTTATACCTTTTGATACATTATCTATTATCAAAGTTTCTGGATGGTCTGCCATGAACCTCATCTTCTTTGGCAGACTCTCCAGATAATTGGTTCCTGTGTCAATATCTTCTGGTGCTTTGCTGGATATTTTCTCGAGTCCTCGTCGTCACAGTCACTTGGTAATTGAATGTTAAATTCATCAAAAGTAACATTAATCGATTCTTCAACAACCAATGACCTCTTATTAAAAATCTTATAATATTTACACTTAGCAGCATATCCAAGAAATATTCCTTTATTTGCTTTAGAGTCAAACTTTTCCAAGTTATCCTTGGTTTTCAAAATAAAACAGCAACATCCAAAAGCTTTAAAATATGAAATGTTTGGAATACGATCAAACCATAGTTCATAGGGAGTCTTTTTCGATATAGGTCGAATTAGAACCCTATTTAAAACATGGCAAGATGTACTTACAGCTTCAGTCCAAAAATAGTTTGGAAGATTATACTCGTTAAGCATAACTCTAGCCATTTCGTTGAGGGTTCTATTCTTTCGCTCCACAACACCAATTTGTTGGGAAGTCCTAGGACAAGAAAATTCTTGAGAATAACCATTCAAATCACAAAACTTGTTTGAAATCAAAAATTTCAAATTTGACTCCATGATCACTTCATATGTGAATAATCATGAAGCCCTTTTCGTTTCGAACCTTTTTATAAAAATTTTCAAATTCAAAAAGCCTATCATTTTTATTTGATATAAAGAAAACCCAAGTATAACGAGAAAAGTCATCAATGATAACAAAAGCATAGAGTTTTTCACACAGATTGACGACTCTACTTGGTCCAAACAAATCCATATGTAGTAATTGCAAAGGACTTGAAGCATTTACAACGTTTATGGATTTAAATAATGTCCTAGTTGTTTTGTTTTTCTCGCATTCAGAACATACCATATCTTTCTTGAATGTAATATCTGGTAATTCTTTTACTAATTTCTTCATTGATAGTCTTGATATGGTATCCATATTTGCATATCCTAGTCTCATATGCCATAGCCAGCTTTCATCTTTGTTAGCTATTAGGCACTTACCTGCATTGTTAGTACTATCTGATAGATAGAAAACATATATATTATCCTCCCTTATACCTTCATAAACTAAGTCCCAGTTGTCATATCATATATAGAATATTTGTCTTTCACGAAGTTAATTCCATAACCATTGTCAACAAGATGACTTATGCTTAGTAGGTTATGTTTAACTCTGTGATGGGACAAACGTCATTAATGACTGGGTAAGGAGGCATACCAATAATATCGTTACCTGTTATATAACCTCTCAGATTATTTTCGAAGGAAACATATCCTTCTTTCTTCATCGATAGCGTAGCGAATAAAAATTTATCACCAGTCATGTGTCGCGAACATCCGCTATCGAGGATCCATTTATTTCTAGCAAGAGAGGGTTGGCCCACCTACAAAACGAGTAGATGTGACCTTTGGTACCCATTTCTTTAAGGGTCCAAAATTTTTAGTCTTAGGTATCTAGGCATATATATTCATGTCAACTAGCTTTCTAACTCTACAAAACTTAGAGATGTGTCCATGTAAACCACAATATGTACAGGAATATTGAGATCTAGTGCTTGGTGTCATGTTATTTACATGATACTTGTGTGTCTTCCTTGGATACTTATAATATAGGCATGATTGTGTCAAACATTATGCTTTCGTGCTTTCTTTGGTCATGTCGTGTTACGTGTATGTTGTGTAGTATGACAGACCTTGGCTGTGTAGCAGGTATCACCTATTTTCCTAAATTTATCTCTAATTTTTTAGAGAAAGCACATGCCTCATTATACTTAGTAGTTATAGCATCAATTTTCTGTGCAGTGATGCTATACTTGTTCTTATTCTCTAACTCATATAACCCATTCAGCTTGGCATAGTCATGATCTATTTTCTTAATAGTTTTATGAGCATCAAGCAAGCTAAGCTTCAGAGTTGATATTTCCTATTTCGTGTTACTGGTGGAAGATGTTTCCTGTATATCTTCCAATAGGGATGACAACCTATCAACTTCAGAAGTGTAAGCTTTGATCTCTTTTGAAGACTGCTTATATTTTTCCAAGACTTTCTTGTGTTCGTCTAATAAGTCACTTAAAGCATCAAAAAGTTCATCAAATGTAAAGTCATCGTGTAGAGGATTTGTTGGTACCTGATCAAATGCCATCAAACAAACATTTGCAGAGCTGTTTAGTTTATCTTCTTTCTCTGATTCACTGGCCTCGCTTTCATGCCAGATGTTCGCATTAGCATACTTTCGTGATGAAGACTTTTTGTTTGATCGTTCGTATCAACTTGTCTTCTTTGCCATTGGATAGTTTTTCTTGATGCGTCCAGTCTTTTTGTAACTATAGCATATTATCTCTTCTTTATTACTTTCTTGTCTTTCTTCTTTCAGTTTGACCTCTCAAACCTCAATAATTTCTTAAAGTTCTTTACGAGAAGAGCTTGTTCCTCACCATATGAATCTTCATCATCCATGTCTTCGCTTGTGATTCTTTTAACATAAGCTTTGAAGGCGATATACTTTTCTTTTGGAGTCGATTCTTCAAAGTCTTGAAGGCACTACAAAAATTTGTCAGATTAGCGACGTTTCAAAACGTCGCTAATCTAGGCCAAAACGTCGCTAACTTAAATTAGCGACGTTTTCAGCGACGTTTTGGAAACGACGAAAAAAAGCGTGTCGCTAATCGAGAAAACATCGTAAAACGTCGCTATGACGACATTAGTTAGCGACGCTCATAACGTCGCTAAATAGCTACTTTATTTGCGACGTTTTCTTGTGGTTGCCGATTAGCGACACATTAGCGACGTTTTTGTGACGATGTTGTGGCATCAGATTGTTTGCCACGTCAACAATTTAGCGACATTTTTGGTGACCTTTATATTCGTCGCTAACAGTTAGCGACAAATATAAACGTCGCTAAATTGAAAAAAAAATTAAAAAAAGAATCCAGAATACAAATGTACAATCCAAAATACAGAATCCAATCCAAAATACAGAATCTAATCCCTGGGTTTGCCGACCCCTTCGGTGGAACACTCAACACCGGCACGCACAATACAATCCAGAATAGACCAAAAATAATTTGTCGTCTCCTCAAGCCTCTCGGAATATCACAATATGCATCACACATCACACAAACCAATATACATCACAATAAGCATCACACATCACACAAACCAATATACATCACACACCAAAAAATAAATATCCATCACAATATCCAAAAGAGATATAACCATCAAAACAAATATCCATCACAATATCCAGAGGAGATATATCCATCAAAACAAATATCCATTAAATATCGATTGTCAGAAATAAGTCTTCTGAAAATAAATCCAGACAATATATGTATCTACCGTCGTCTATGTTGGACAGATAGAACTCCCTCAGCCGACGCACATAAGTAGGATCTACGGCTGCCAGATCAATATCCAGAGGAGATGGATGACTGGAACTTCCGGTGGAACTGCCCTCTGGTGCCACCTCCTCTTTCACAGCTCTCTCGGCTTTAGGAATCATTTCTGGAGCAGCTCTCTCGGTGGAACTACTCTCTGGAGCAGCCATCTGTGCCTTCCTCAAGCGAGATCCTCGGGTCTTAGGTGCCATCTGTGAGAATGGGTGCCATCTCGTTTGAATACATTTTCGAAAGCAGATAAAATACAGAATATTTGATTTTTTGCCAAGTGTGAGAACGGATGGCTCAGAACACAACCCATAATTCATTCTAGCATACACTAGTATGAATCATCTATTTTCTGTACATATGGTGTAGTATATGTTCTTATCGAATCTAGTATCTGAAGGATATAACATAATCAAGATGAACCCACATAATGTAATAAGAAGACATCATCTACTACTAAAAGATATAGTGATAGGTTATCGTATCATCATTGCCGAGGGATGAGGGTCGGAGGACAATCAACTTTTTCTACGGCTACATAGTTTCTGCCTCGCCAGTCGAATGGCTGCAGGGACTATGTCCTAATCACCATCTCGTACCGTAGATTAATGCAAATAGAGCTGGAGCTAGAGCCAAAATACAGAATCCAAAATACAAAATACAGAATCCAGAATGCAAATGGAGCTGGAGCTGGAGATACAATCCAGAGATTGACACAGTACTAATTCATATATGTAGTCTAATACAAATAGTCTAATACAAATAAGATCCAATACAAATAGTCTAATACAAACAATTACTAATAGATAATGACAACCACACAGCTCACACAAACGCTCAGTGATACGATCACGCAACCACCTCGAATAAGTGGGATTGATGGCACCAAGAGAGATGCAGTCCACTGCAGGTGCTGGATGAATAGAACTCCCCGGCCTCACTAGCTACCGGTGCTACTTCCTCCTTAACAGTAGGAGGAGCCACCTCAGCATTCAGTGTTTCCCTCAAACGACGTGCCTATGCTCGGGTCATGGGTGCCATCTGGTAAGATCGATATTCACAAAAAATATAATTGTAACATAAGCAAGCTAACTAAAGGAACCATCATCTCGTTTGAGTACATTTTCGAAAGCAGATAAAATATAGAATATTCAATTTTTTGGCCAAGTGTGAGAAAGGATGGCTCAGAACACAACCCAAAATTCATTCTAGCATACATTAGTGTGAATCATCTATGTTCTGTACATATGGTGTTGTATATGTTCTTATCGAATCTAGTATCTGAAGGATATAACAGAATCAAGATGAACCCACATAATGTAATACTAAGACATCATCTAATTCTAAAAGATATAGTGATAGGTTGTCGTATCATCAATGCCGAGGGATGAAGGTCGGAGGACAGTCAACTTCATCTATGGCTACATAGTTTCTGCCTTGCCAGTGGAATGGCTGCAGGGACTATGTCCTGATCACCATGTCGTACCGCAGATTAATACAAATGGAGCTAGAGCTGGAGACAAAATACATAATCTAAAATACAAAATACAGAATCCAATCCCTGGGTTCGCCGAAAATACAAAAACAAAGATTGACACACAGTACTAATTCATATCTGTTTTAAGTGTGAGAACGGATGGCTCAGAACACAACCCAAAATTCATTCTAGCATACATTAGTGTGAATCATCTATGTTATGTACAAATGGTGTAGTATATGATCTTATCGAATCTAGTATCTGAAGGATGTAACCGAATCAAGATGAACCCACAAAATGTAATACTAAGACATCATATACTATAATAACAGAATCAAGATAGGTTGTCGTATCATCATTGCCAAGGGATGGAGGTTAATTAGAGGAAGTTACTGCAGAAAGTGAAGACCGACATGAACTGACGCACGAAATTAAGGGGCTTTAAGCTGGAACAAGTAAAGTTGTGCTTTAAAAAAAAAACTCTTGTAAACTCTTTGTTCAAAAAGCAAGCTATAATTAAAGAATACAGAACAAGTATCGAGTTCGTAACTCAAGTATAGAGCTTACAAGAGTTATAAACTCGATACTTGTTCTGTATTCATTATAACTTGCTTTGTGAATAAAGAGCCTACAAGAGTAGAACATCCAAAACATAACTTTACTTGTTACATCTTTGATCCCCTCCTTTTCGTGCGTCAGTTCATATCAGTCTGCACTTTCTGCAGTAACGACCACAAGTTTTATGTTCCTCAACGATATATTTTACATGCTTAATTACCAAGTATGGGGACGAATAGCTCAGAACACAACCCAAATTCATTCTAGCATACATTAGTGTGAATCGTCTATGTTCTATACATATGGTGTAGTATATGTTCTTATCATATCTAGTATCTGAAGAATGTAACAGAATCAAGATGAACTCACCTAATGTAATACTAAGACATCATTTACTACTATATAAGATATAGTGATAGGTTGTCATATCATCATTGTCGAGGATGAGGGTCGAAGGACAGTCAACTTTATCTACGGCTACATAGTTTCTGCCTCGCTAGTCGAATGGCTGCAGGGACTATGTCCTGATCACCATGTCGTACCGTAGATTAATACAAATGGATCTAGAACTGGAGCCAAAATACAGAATCCAAAATACAAAATACAGAATCCAATCCCTGGGTTCGTCGAAAGTACAAAAACAAAGATTGACACACAGTACTAATTCATATCTGTTTTAAGTGTGAGAACGGATGGCTCATAACACAACCCAAAATTTATTCTAGTATACATTAGTGTGAATCATCTATGTTCTGTACATATGGTGTAGTATATGTTCTTATCGAATCTTCTATCTGAAGGATATAACAGAATCAAGATGAACTCACATAATGTAATACTAAGACATCATCTACTACTAAAAGATATAGTGATAGGTTGTCGTATCATCATTGCCGAAGGATGAGGGTCGGAGGACAGTCAACTTTATCTACGACTACATAGTTTCCGCTTCGCCAGTCGAATGGCTGCAGGGACTATATGTCCTGATCACCATGTTACTAATTAACCAACCAAAAAAATACTTGTTATAAATATCGGCACTATCGGTGCTTTCGAATCGGAGTATCACATTTTTTGGTGTCGGAAAACAAATAATTATTACTTAATTATCAGATTTTTTGGCACTATCGGTGCCCCTGACCAAGCTCCCCCCCGTACCCCTCCCCCTACACCACCCTTAACCCTAATCCGAACCCTATCCCTAACCCCTCCCCCACCAGCCCTCCTCCCCTCCCTAGCCCCCCCTCTCCCACCAACCACCCCTAACCCTAACCAGAACCCTAATCCTTCCCTCCCAACAGCCCCCCTCCTCACCCCCACCCCTAATCCGAACCCTAACCCTCCCCTCTTCCCTGCTTCCTTCCCCAGCCGCCCCCAACCCTACTATTTCCCTCCCCCAGCCGCCCCCATCCCCCTAGTATCCTCTCCCAGCCGCCCTCACCCCCTGTCATTCCCTCCCATACACACCCACCCATAACCCGAACCCAAACCCTAGCTCCCCTCCCCCCCAGCCCCCCTCCTCACCCCCAGCCGCGCTCACCCCCCTGCCCCTCCCCCAGCCACCCCCCACTCACCCCAACCACCCGCATCCCCCTGCCCCTTACCCCCATCGGACCATTCCTCACCCCCCAACCACCCGCACCCCCTGTTCCTCCCCCCGAGCCACCCGTACCCCCCAACCACCAACAACCAAAATAGAGATAGAGAGGGGGAGAGTCACATACCAGAGAGGGAGGAGAGTTGCTGGAGAGAGTGAGAGTCGCCGGAGAGAGTGAGAGCGCCGTAGGGGGGAGAAAAGCGAGTGAGAGAGTAAAATGGGGGAAATGAATCGTTGGAGGGAATTTAATTAGAATTTAGCGACGTTCATCCTAACGTCGCTAAATTAGTCGCTATTAGCGACGTCATAGCGACGACTAGCTCATGTAACTAATATACGTCGTTGTCACGTCGCTATTTTCGTCGCTCGTAGCGACTATTAGCGATATTTCTATTAAACGTCTTTAATGTGCATAATTTAGCGACGTTATAATAACGTCACTAAATTTGCGTCGCTAATGAAGCAGATTTTAGTAGTGAGGTCTAGTTCACTAGTCACCAGTTTGCATGCCCATGAGAGTTTCAAGTGACATAGTGGTGAGATCGTTTCTTCTATTATCGTAGTGGCTTTTGGGTTTTAGTTCTTCATTAGTCCCCTGAGGACTTTGCGAATCTTTTCATGATTTGAGTAACCCTTGCCAAGAGATGATAAAGGATTAGTAATATCAAGAAAATGTGTAACCATCTGACTGATTGTTTTATTTGGCTTCATCTTGAAAGCCTCATACTCTTGTGTCTATATGCTTATCTTGGATTCCTTCACTTGTGAAGTACCTTCATAAGTTACCTCAAGAAGTTTCCAAATGTCGTATGATGTGAAATATGCAGATACTCTGTTGAACTCAGTCTTATCAATGGTATAGGACAGTATATTGATCGCTCTTGCGTCAAGACTGGCTTGTGTCTTTTCTGAATCCATATATCTATCATGTGACTTGTCTACAAGATTACCGTCAATCACTATTATAGGTAACTTTTTATAGCCGTCTATGAATATATCAGAGATCAAAGTCAAGAGATTTCAGGAAGAAAATTATCAGTATTTTCCAATAAGTGTAGTTTGTTCCATCAAATAGTGGGGGTCTATTTGTTGACTGTCCTTCACCGATGAATATATATTTCACGGTTTCCATATATATTCACTCTAGAGTGTTATATTTGAATATAACCTGCTCTGATACCAATTGTAGACACTTTGAGTACCTTTAGAGGGGGGCAAATAGAGTACATGTGTGCAGCAGAATAAAATCACCACTTTACAAATTAATTATGGCAGAAATCAAACTGATATAAAGTAGGTAGTAAATATAAATACGTAATGTAAATAAGTTCAAAGAAGCAAACGAAAACACTAAGATTTATATTGGTTTTCCTTTGAGAGGACTAGTCCAGTCTCTAGTACTCTAGCTTGATGTTGAATCCGTTATCTCGTGAAACACAAGCTTTGAATCCTGAATGCTTGTGGCTCCTTAAAAATATATGCTTTTTATCTGAAGTGCACTACTTCAACTTACAAGCCTTTAATCCGAAGGACGTGCCGACTTCTGAAATTGGATGAAAACTTAAATATTTTTTAAGCTGATATACAACTCGACCAAACTTCTAGATTAAACCGAAACTAGCACTGGCTTGGCTACGAGCTATAAAGCTTAGATTTAAGTGGAAAGATTTTATGAGCACTTGAATGAATATAGAAAAGAGAATGGAATGAGTGATTAGAAATGAAAAACTCTTCTCTATTTATATTATTTTCCTAGACAGAACTAAGGCATAGTTCGGTAGTCCAATGTTCAAAACTTCGAACGTTTGGAGCATATTCTTTAGGGGGACCTGATCCCTCGGTAACTGAGTCAGGGTGACCGACTTTGGTCCGAGTTTGGGCAGAACTCGGTCCAAGTTCGATTATCTGGTTTCCTGAATATGTCAAAAGAATAGGCTTTGGGCTTTTGTGGGTTTATGGGCTATTTGGAAAGTGGACTGGGTTCAATGAATGACTGATCAAATTAGATGATTGGGTAGGCTAATTTTATAGTGGACTTTTTGTAGCTGAGCCAATTGCCAATACCGATCGACCGTATATTTTTTCTAGACTCAATAAATTGAAAATTACATAATAAAGTTGTTGAAGTATGAAAAAGTATAGGAATTTTTATGCGGCCCAGAATCAACATGAAACTTCATACGGCTCAAAACCTGGGAAGTTTCATGCGGCTCAAACCTGGGAAGTTTCATGCGGCTCAAAATCCCTGGGAGCTTCATGCGGCTCAGAAAGCTTCATGCGGCCTTATGCGGTTTGAAATCAGCCTAAACAGCTGGCCATAATTACTTTGACATAAAGACAACAGCTCTGACAGAGATGATGGCTCTGACATAAAGACAAGACATGACATGCTCCTAAAAAGATGAGAAAATCATCATGATATCTGGCACAGTTCACAAATTCCAAAAAAGATTCTTTATGCGGATCGCCTATGCGACCCTCATACGGCTCAGTCATGAGACAACTCTCATGCGGCTCGAGCATGTATCATCTCTCATACGGCTCGATTATGAGACGTCCTTCATGCGGCTCGGTCATGGGACGTCCTTCATGCGGCTCGGTCATGAGACGTCCTTCATGCGGCTCGATCATGAGACACTCTTTATACGGCTCGGCTAAGGGACAATCCTTTATGCGGCTCAGCCAGGATGCATCATTCATGCGGCTCGCCATAGAGTAGCAGTTGAGACGCGTGGCAAAATTGACCAAGTCTTAACAATTCAGATTTAGTACAACAAACAGATCATGATCAATCTTAACCAATCTCCAGCTGCCCACTTCTTGAGGCACAGTTACAAGGATGTGGCCCAAAATTAGCCACGTGGTTGTACATCCCATTTCTCATGAATTTCTATAAATAGCAAGGTGCTATTCCCTTGTATAGACATATACACACAGAGAGAGATACACACACCCAGGCAGAAAGAGAGCATTTCTTCACCGGGGTCGAGGTTGCGTTCGATCGTCCAAGGAGTAAGGCAGAGTTGATAGCACTTTCCTAAGCCTCTACCGTCACCCCCCAGAATCTAAACTAAACAATTGTACTTGGATTGCTTTTCTAGGTTTTGTTCCTAGGCTCTCTTTTGTACAAGCGAGTTTGTAATTGTGAGTCAAAGTTCAGACCTCCTATAAAACTGTTCTGTTCTACGACAATCAATGGCAAACACGATGGCGACTCTGCTGGAGACTAATTTATCTATTGCTGAGAAGTTGGTGATGTAACACCCACTTTTCTAAAATGAGGGTAATTTTAAACTTTTATAATTTTGATTAATCGATAATACGATTTAACTCATGTTATAATTTTTGGTAATTTTTTAATCAATTTAAAACTATTAAAAATGTTGAATTGTAATTTTGATGGTTAACTAGTTAATCCCTAGTTTTGCTAAGCTTGGAGACTAACCATGAGGACCTAACCATGTGATTAAAATGACTATTTACAACTTTTAGGCTAAGGGTATTTTGGTCATTTTGTGACTTTTGAATTATTTAGGATTTTGATTAATTGGTAAATTTAGATTATTTTAATAATATTTAAATTGATGTATTATGATTTTGGTCATTTTTCATATTTTAATATTTTGGGAAAATTTTATATTTTTAATATTGTTTTTATTGGATTTGTTTAGTCGGGTTTGAGTTTCGTCTCGTTCCGACTTGTATTGTGACCCGGGTAGCTTGAACTCTAGATGGGACCCAATATTAAGTTAAGCATGGCTCAAAAGATCCAATATTAAGTTAGTTAATTAAACTAATTTTTATCATGTTAGAATGGTTAAGTTAGAGACTCAAAACTAGATTATTTTGACCCCAAACTTGAACCTAGTCTAGACTTAACCATATGAGACTAGAGAGGGGCAATTAGAACATTTTCCATTAGCCCTAATGGACTCTTTATGTCAGTCACCATTTGGAGAGAATGATTCATGTCATTCATTATAATCTTGCCTCTTTTATTTTTCTTTTGTTCTTCCCCAATTTTAGAGAGCCTTCCCATTGATTTGATCTCCAAATCAAATCATTCCTTCACCAAACCTTCCCTCAATCATTCCCATTCTCCAAGGGAATGGTGCTACCAAGGATTGGAAGAGGAGTGCAAGGAGGAGTGTCCACTTTGAGGGATCTTCGTATCGGAGCCGTGTCCTAAAGGATTTCATTGGGATTCTACTCCCAATAGGTAAAACCCATCCTCTAAATTGATTTCCTTTGTATATAAATTAGTTTTAAATCCTTAGGATGCTTCCTCATGCATGTGTCCCATTTAGATTCAAATTTGAGGTCATTTGGAGCTCTCTTGGGGATTTTAGATATGTTTCTTGTGTCCTACTTGATAGATCCCAAATTAGGACACCCCATGTGTATGTATGTATGATAATAGTTTAAATAGATATTTAAATTCAATTTTATAATGCTTAGAGAGTGGATTGATCTTAGTTAGGAAGGATAGAATGAGTTTCATTTGGATACCTATGTTTGTATCCAAGTATCTTGGCCTATGTGTTCTTTTGTCAAATCCGTCATAATTTTTATCCACGTTTTTATTAACCAAAGCAACTTAGAAATGTCATAACTTTTAGCTTAGAACTCCGATTTATCTCCTATTTTTTTGAAAGAACCATATCGAAGTTAGCTTTCAAAATATATATTTTAATAAGCCAAATTCTTTCTGTAACTTTCTGTAGAATTATTTGAGTGTCAGCTGTATGAAAGACGAACGTGTTTCGGTACTTTTGCGATTCTGGGAGCTTCCAGACACGAAAATGTGATCCGTTTAAAGTTTCGGAAAGCTAACACAAAGGGCTACGACATACTTTAATCCTAAAATTTAGTGAATTTCCAATTGGTACAATATTGATTTTAAGTAGAAGAGTGACTATACGATATATGCATTTTGTGTAACCTATGAGCCTATGTAGTATGGATATTAAATAAATATAGGGTATATAATACATGATATGTTAGATGAATAAAATGATATATATATATGATATATATTCTCTTTATATTAATGTATATATATGGTTGAATGCAAGCATGTAGGAATGCAATTAATATAATGCATATAAGCAATGCATGAATGAAAGAATGATATACAATGTATGCATGAAGATATATATGTAATGATAGATATGAATGCATAATGTATAAATATTGTAATACAATATATAATGATAACATGTATGGTAATGTAGAGTATATGATGCAAGCATGAATGAATGGAGGAAATACATGTATATAGGTAATATAGAATGTAATATATGAATGCAAGCATGCAAGATAATGTATTATATCCATATATAATGTATTCAACTTAAAGATAATGTAATATATGAAAGGAATGAATGATAATATATAACATGATATATAAGGTAATGCAAGGTATAAAATATATGATGTGTGCATGTTTGTATGTCTCTATGTTAATGTATGAAATGATATGAATATACAATGTATGTATATGTATAAATATGTAGGTAATGCATAGATGCATGAATGAAATGAATGTTTGCAATATATTGATATAAATATAATTATCTAATATGCATGAATGTAAGTATAATATAATACAAGTATACATGTATGTATCATATAAATGTAATATACATGATATGTATGTATGCATGTATACAAGGTAAGTATGTATGTATGTATTTATATAAACTGAGTTAACCTATAACCTTTTACACACATGCATTCATACACCCTTTGACATCATGTATCCCATGTCACATACACCTACCTATCACTAAATTTTAGAACATTAACACATATCCTTTCACACACGTGCCAAACACACACATACTCACTTACTCTTTTACCTCTCTTTCTCTCTCTATATATATATGTATGTGCATATATATATAGCTTTCCTATATATATCTATGTATATGAATATGTGAATAGTGATGCATATATATATATATGGGATGTACATATAGGTAGCCTATATGTTATGAGTGTACTACAATATATTAGATATATATATTGTTATGTGTATATGTGTTTGTGGTTTGGCTTAGGCATGATATAGCCTATAGCCTAGGGCTCTTAGCCTATGGTGTGTCTGTTTGCCTAGTGAGAGTTTAGTTAGACTTGTTTAGTCTTGATTAGGCCTAGAATAGACTAGTTAGACTAGTATAGACTTGTTTGGTTTAGGTTTGATCCAGTATGACCTAGTATGACTCAGTTTGACCTAGATTGACCTAGATTCATTTAGAATGCATTAAATTGCATCTTATTATCATTTTAGACTCATAGTGACTTGTACTGTTTTATAGAAGACATACACCACTCCTCGGATAGTATATTCTCTTCAGACACTCAGGATATCAGGCGAGTACATTCTCTGACCGTTTCATACTTGTCTGGATTTACATTCTTGCTCTAGATTACTGTACTTGATGCTGACACGATTGTTATCACGGATTGGTACTATATGGATCTTCTTTTGAGATGTTATCCCCTTGTATTCACTAAATATATATTGTGATGTGCATTTTACTTACATATTGTATTTATTGAATACCCTTATCCTTGTATACTCATTGTGCATATTGTACTCTTATTATCACATGGACCCCAGGGATAGACTATTGTACAACTATTGTATAACATTGTACATCTATTGTATAACATTGTACATCTATTGTATAATATTGTACATCTATTGTATAACATTGTACACTATTGTACAAGATAACGTAACTGGAGTGGATCCTTGTGTATTGATTGGGGAGGGGGAGTAGAATTGGTTATATACTCAAATCCTATTGTACAAGATTGTATAACTATTGTATATGTCTATTGTACATTCACGTACAATAGAGTTACCATTGCATTGTCCTAGACCATTTACATAACCATATTGTACTCTAAATCACATGTGGCTTACAGTTCTTACTTATCATATATAGATATTTTCTGTTATCAAATCTCTACTATTTTTCATATATGTTCTTCTTTCAGCATTTCATGTACCTTACTCTATTGCATGCTTTATATTTCCTAACTTGATATGAACTGCGTGAGATATTTTGTGCTCGCTCCTGTCCTGACTGGACCTGTTGATAAATTTTACAGATAGCCTGGAGGTTGTCTGCTAGCCTAGAGGAGACCCAGTAGAGGTTGTATAGATAGCTAGGGTTTTGCTTATAGCTTATTTTCAGTTATCTTGAGTTGTATTTATGGATTACTGTATTTGAGTTTTGAGATATATTTCTGGGTTAGTGTATCTTAGACACTTAGACTTCTATCTGCTGTATCTCTTTTGGATTTCATGTTTTATCTATCTTCCATTATGCTCTACCTTAGATGTGATTGAGTTTACATTCTGCTATGTCACTCCCATTCGGGGAGTATAAACTGCTTAGCCTTATACTGTTAGATGCATGAGACCTAGGACAGCGTTATACCGTCGACACTGCGGCGTAGGCTGGACGTACCCACGTCTCGTGCCCTTACTCTAGGGTGCGGGTCGTGACACGTTTTAGTGGTGGCCCATGCAGGTCGAGTTTATGTAGTGGTATTCGAACTAGAGTATCACTACAGCCTGCAGTAGGATTAGGATATTTTTGAGGGTACTCAATCACACTAGAAAAACTCTTAATCAGATTTTTTTATCTAAATTTTTGTTTATTGTCTTCCCTTGAATATAAACTGTCCTCCTTTGAATTTTTGCTTCATTCCCAGTAATTGCTTCTTGTTTTGATCTGTCTTTATGATGGTTATGGAGACATGATCTCATCGCTCCGGTCCGAGAAATACTATCGAGATGCTGGCCACCTCTCGTCCTGTTCATTAGGGCCTCGAGACCGCAGCTCCTGCTGTGCCGACTCAGGTTGGCGTTTCTGCTACATTGGAGGTGCACCTCTGTCTGTACAGAGACTTTCTCCCGTCATTTCTGATTTCTCTCAGCAGTAGCGGTTCATGCAGCATCATCAGCAGACCAGGGGATACCAGTAGGGTGAGCTATCGTCAGGACAGTCGAGGATGCACAGACCATTAGAGATCTTGCTGCAAGTTCTGTTCTTCTCTATTCCATTTCCGTAATTGTCTCTTATAACTATCTTGAAATTCGATTCCATCTGTTCCATGTTGACTGATCAATTTGTTATATTGTTCCTGTGTTATGTTTGTTTTTTTCTTCTAAGAAAAAAAATCATATGGGCTATGTCACCTCAGTTATGGGATCTAGAATCTTCGATAGTCATGTTAGCTGGCATAGTGAGAACATATAGTCAGATTTTGGACCTATTTCTCGGGTGTGGAAATTTAAGGTTTTTGCCGTCGCATGCGGCAATACAAAAATTTTAAATACCATGAACCTAAAGGTATGTACCTTAGTCAAGGACTCTGTGATTATCGTAGCCTTGCTTACTAGTATGACGAGGATTTGGAGCACAATAATTTTGGATGGACGCATATGATTATCAGATTGTACCTTAAATGCTCTTGAACAAGTTTTCTCTACTTTTATTCAGTCTTTCAAAAAAAAATTGTTTTATTTGTTTTGTTTTTCATTATTTAACTTAGGAGTAGGAGTAGCTTTAGCTGTATTATAAACCTTTGTGTAACTTCTTACTATGAATCTCTTCTTAAAATAATGAATCGATGATTTTGCTAGACCTTATCTTGGATTTGATATTATAGCTCTGGTTTCAAAATGGTTCCTTCTTTTAAACAGATAAGCAAAACAGATTTTATCGTTATTTCCTTCTTGCTATTATTCTTGTATTAAATAATAATAATAAAACTGTCTTGATTACATCAATCACCTGCTTTGCAATCTTGGTAGGCATCTAAATGTTGGTCTTGATATAGAATTTGATTTTTATATTGGGACATGAGAATATATATAGTGGACACAGACACTTTGTCTGACACGTATGCATGCTACACTTTGATTATCAACCTATCAAAATGCATATTAATATGTTGTTGATGTTTAAATTCTCAAAACCCCAATATTCTGATACAGTACAGTATCAGAGACTGGTTCTCTGCTTTTCCAGTTTAAATTCGTAATTTGTATATAAATTTTATGTTATTATTTTTGTTTACATCACTGCACATGTATCTTATACACAAGGTTTCAATTCTTAAAGAAATTGGTTGAATTTTGTGTTTGAACTTGTCAAATCTGAGACTGTGTGCATATTAACCCTTAATACTGGATTTTAAATATTAGTTCAAATTGTTGTTTTTAAATATAATATTTTGAGGTATATACATTGTTGTATGTAGGGATATAATGTTAGGTTTCATATTTTTACATGTTAGGTTGTGATAAACATTGGGTTGGTTTGATGTTCGAATTTCTCCAAAATCCTAAAACTGAATACATGTTAACATTTTTTTTACATTAATTTTAAATATTTAGTTCAATTTCAGATTTAATATGTAATGTTAAACTGAACTGAATGGTTGAACCCTTCATTTTAAGTTATAACCCCTGTACTCTTGACACTGTACATTAATGTTCACAACTGCCATGTAAACCTAACCCTTCATCTCTATGTTATGTTCATATATCTATATATATATATATATATATATATATATATATATATATATATATATATATATATATATATATATATAGTTTATGCATACATGTTATAATGTATATAGATACATAACTAAATCTCTACCTCTCTATACATATAGATATATGTATATATATGGTTAGTCATGCATGTTATGAGTAAATAGGTTGTGCATTATAGATTGTTTAACCAATATGCCATGAGTAGTGTAACTTGATAGCTATCGTTTCGAAACCCAAATCCACCTATACACTTTCATGTATATTTCACACACACACATGTCTACTATCTAACCCTATGAACATGTCCACATACACCCATACACACACTAACCACATAACCTTTACATAATGCTAGCTTTTTCCTCTCTAACACTCTCTCTCTCTATATATATATATTGTGATTGGATTTCAATGCAATTGACTTTCATTTTTTAACTTTTGATTTTGATTTTTCTTTGAATAGTACCCCTTTATAGATAATTGGTAGTTATCTTCTTTTATTTTCTGATAAATACCAGTTTTTATATAGGATGGTAGACTGTCTTACAGTTTTGATAATTTGTTATTTCTGTATCTTTTCCAGTTTAACAATCCCGATTGCTTGTATGTTTGATACCCTATGATCCTTTTGGTTAGCATGACTAGTATACCTAGATGAGACTTTCACTACCACCATATATCATGACCCTGTATGCCATCCTTTTTAATCGTATAATTTAGGTAAGTTCTGAGACCATAATTGTTGGGGACGAGACTCTAGAAAAAGTACGACCATCTTAATTTCGAGGACAAAATTCTTCTAAGGAGG
Organism: Iris pallida; assembly: GCA_029216955.1. NCBI lineage: Eukaryota > Viridiplantae > Streptophyta > Magnoliopsida > Asparagales > Iridaceae > Iris > Iris pallida. Next base: position 2,037,565 of record JANAVB010032620.1, read on the forward strand.
GTAGACTTGTAACACCCACTTTTCTAAAATGAGGGTAATTTTGAACTTTTATAATTTTGATTAATCGATAATAAGATTTAACTCATGTTATAATTTTTGGTAATTTTTTAATCAATTTAAAACTATTTAAAATGTTAAATTATGATTTTGAGGGTTAACTAGTTAATCCCTATTTTTGCTAAGCTTAGAGACTAACCATGGGGACCTAACCATGTGATTAAAATGACTATTTACAACTTTTTAGGCTAAGGGTATTTTGGTCATTTTGTGACTTTTGAATTATTTAGGATTTTGATTAATTGGTGAATTTTAGATTATTTTAATAATATTTAAATTGATGTATTATGATTTTGGTTATTTTTTATATTTTAATATTTTGGAAAAATTTTATATTTTTAATATTGTTTTTATTGGATTTGTTTAGTCGGGTTTGAGTTTCGTCTCGTTCCGACTTGTATTGTGACCCTGATAGCTTAAACTCTAGATGGAACCCAATATTAAGTTAAGCATGGCTCACAAGACCCAACATTAAGTTAGTTAATTAAACGAATTTTTATCATGTTATAATGGTTAAGTTAGAGACTCAAAACTAGATCATTTTGACCCCAAACTTGAACCTAGTCTAGACTTAACCATATGAGACTAGAGAGGGGCAATTAGGACATTTTCCATTAGCCCTAATGGACTCTTTATGGCAGTCACCTTTAGGAGAGAATGATTCATTTTATTCTTTACAATCTTGCCTCTTTTATTTTTCTTTTGTTCTTCCCCAATTTTAGAGAGCCTTCCCATTGATTTGATCTCCAAATCAAATCATTCCTTCACCAAACCTTCCCTCAATCATTCCTATTCTCCAAGGGAAGGGTGCTACCAAGGATTGGAAGAGGAGTGCAAGGAGGAGTGTCCACTTTGAGGGATCTTCGTATCGGAGCCGTGTCCTAAAGTATTTCATTGGGATTCCACTCCCAATAGGTAAAACCCATCCTCTAAATCGATTTCCTTTGCATATAAATTAGTTTTGAATCCTTAGGATGCATCCTCATGTATGTGTCCCATTTAGATTCAAATTTGAGGCCATTTGGAGCTCTCTTGGGGATTTTAGATATGTGTCTTGTGTCCTACTTGATAGATCCCAAATTAGGACACCCCATGTGTATGTATGTATGATAATAGTTTAAATAGATATTTAAATTTAGTTTTATAATGGTTAGAGAGTGGATTGATCTTAGTTAGGATGGTTAGAATGAGTTTCATTTGGATACCTATGTTTGTATCCAAGTATCTTGGCCTATATGTGTTCTTTTGTCAAATCCGTCATAATTTTCATCCACGTTTTTATTAACCAAAGCAACTTAGAAATGTCATAACTTTTAGCTTAGAACTCTGATTTATCTCCCCTTTTTTTAAAAGAAACGTATCGAAGTTAGCTTTCCAAATATATATTTTAATAAGCCAAATTCTTTCTGTAACTTTCTGTAGAATTATTTGAGTGTCAGCTGTATGAAAGACGAACGTGTTTCGGTATTTTCACGATTCTGGGAGCTTCCGGACACGAAAATGCGATTCGTTTAAAGTTTCGGAAAGCTAACACAAAGGGCTACGACATACTTTAATCCTAGAATTTAGTGAATGTCCAATTGGTACAATATTGATTTTAAGTAGAAGAGTGACTATACAATATATGTATTTTGTGTAACCTATGAGCCTATGTAGTATGGATATTAAATAAATATAGGGTATGTAATGCATGATATGTTAGATGAATAAAATGATATATATATATATGATATATATATTCTCTTTACATTAATGTATATATATGGTTGAATGCAAGCATGTAGGAATGCAATTAATATAATGCATATAAGCAATGCATGAATGAAAGAATGATATACAATGTATGCAGGAAGATATATATGTAATGATAGATATGAATGCATAATGTATAAATATTGTAATGCAATATATAATGATAACATGTATGGTAATGTAGAGTATATGATGCAAGCATGAATGAATGGAGGAAATACATGTATATAGGTAATATAGAATGTAATATATGAATGCAAGCATGCAAGCTAATGTATTGTATCCATATATAATGTATTCAACTTAAAGATAATGTAATATATGAAAGGAATGAATGATAATATATAACATGATATATAAGGTAATGCAAGGTATGAAATATATGATGTGTGCATGTTTGTATGTCTCTATGTTAATGTATGAAATGATATGAATATACAATGTATGCATATGTATAACATGTAGGTAATGCATAGATGCATGAATGAAATGAATGTTTGCAATATCTTAATATAAATACAAGTATCTAATATGCATGAATGTAAGTATAATATAATACAAGTATATATGTATGTATCATATAAATGTAATATACATGATATGTATGTATGCATGTATACAAGGTAAGTATGTATGTATTTCTATAAACTGAGTTAACCTCTAACCTTTTACACACATGCATTCATACACCCTTTGACATCATGTATTCCATGTCACATTCACCTACCTATCACTAAATTTTAGAACATTAACACATATCCTTTCATACACATGCCAAACACACACATACTCACTTACTCTTTTACCTCTCTTTCTCTCTCTATATATATGTATGTGCATATATATATATATATATATATATATATATATATATATATATATATATATATATATATATATATATATATATATATATATATATATATATAGCTTTCCTATATATATCTATGTATATGAATATGTGAATAGTGATGCATATATATATGTGGGATGTACATATAGGTAGCCTATATGTTATGAGTGTACTACAATATATTAGATATATATATTGTTATGTGTATATGTATTTGTGGTTTGGCTTAGGCATGATATAGCCTATAGCCTAGGGCTCTTAGCCTATGGTGTGTCTGTTTGCCTAGTGAGAGTTTAGTTAGACTTGTTTAGTCTTGATTAGGCCTAGAATAGACTAGTTAGAATAGTATAGACTTGTTTGGTTTAGGTTTGATCCAGTATGACCTAGTATGACTCAGTTTGACCTAGATTGACCTAGATTCATTTAGAATGCATTGAATTGCATCTTATTATCATTTTAGACTCATAGTGACTTGTACTGTTCTATAGGAGATAGACACCTCTCCTCGGACAGTATATTCTCTTCAGACACTCAGGATATCAGGCGAGTACATTCTCTGACCGTTTCATACTTGTCTGGATTTATATTCTTGCTCTAGATTACTGTACTTGATGCTGACACGATTGTTATCATGGATTAGTACTGTAGGGATCTTCTTTTGAGAGGTTATCCCCTTGTATTCACTAAATACATATTGTGATGTGCGTTTCACTTACATATTGTATTTATTGAATACCCTTATCCTTGTATACTCATTGTGCATATTGTACTCTCATTATCACATGAGCCCCAGGGATAGACCATTGTACAACTATTGTATAACATTGTACATCTATTGTATAATATTGTACATCTATTGTATAATATTGTACATATATTGTATAATATTGTATACTATTGTACAAGATAACGTAACTGGAGTGGATCCTTGTACATTGATTGGGGAGGGGGAGTAGAATTGGTTATGTACTCAAATCCTATTGTACAGCATTGTATAACTATTGTATATGTCTATTGTACACTCACGTACAATGGATTTACTATTGTATTGTCCTAGACTGTTTACATAACCATATTGTACTCTAAATCATATGTGGCTTACAGTTCTTACTTATCATATATAGATATTTTCTGTTATCAAATCTCTACTATTTTTTATATACATTCTTCTTTCAACGTTTCATGTACCTTACTCTATTGCATGCTTTATATTTCCTAACTTGATATGAACTGCGTGAGATGTTTTGTGCTCGCTCCTGTCCTGACTGGACCTGTTGATAAATTTTACAGATAGCCTGGAGGTTGCCTGCTAGCCTAGAGGAGACCCAGTAGAGGTTGTATAGATAGCTAGGATTTTGCTTATAGCTTATTTTCAGTTATCTTGAGTTGTATTTATGGATTACTGTATTTGAGCTTTGAGATGTATTTTTGGGTTAGTGTATCTTAGACACTTAGACTTCTATCTGCTGTATCTCTTTTGGATTTTATGTTTTATCTATCTTCCATTATGCTCTACCTTAGATGTGATTGAGTTTACATTCAGCTATGTCACCCCCATTCGGGGAGTATAAACTGCTTAGCCTTATACTGTTAGATGCATGAGACCTAGGACAGCGTTCTACCGTCGACACTGCGACATAGGCTGGACGTACCCACGTCTCGTGCCCTTACTCTAGGGTGCATGTCATGACAGGTGACGCAATTGAATGCAGCCAAACTCAGCTCTACGTAATAGATACTGGTTGTTCGCTTCGACCAACAAGCGTTTGAAGAGATGCTCTCCGAAGGGAGTGCTAGCCCCATCCAGAAGCGAGCTAGCCCAAATAAGTCCCGCAGGACATGGAGGCCCAAAACTGTGCCCCTCCTCAAGCTCTGGAAGAAGTGTTCTCTGCTGTCCAAGACGGCAAAGAAGACCCACATGCGGCCCCACTTCAGGCTGCAGAGGACCCTGCTGTCCCCAAGTCCGGCAAAGGAAAACACTACGATGCTGGACTTGTGGAAGCAAATGGAACTCTATACGGTCTAGAAAGAAGCCGCATAAGGGTGCCAGCCGCATGCAGAAGGCTCATACGGCCACCAATCCCAGCCGCATGCAGAAGGCTCATGCGACCACCAATCCCAACCGCATGTAGAAGGCTCATGCGGCCACCAATCCCAGCCTCATGCAAGATGACCTATACGGCATCCAATCCGAGTTGCCGACCATCTGCTCTATGCGGCTTGGGTTCAGTCTTCGACCGTCCCTCATGCGGTCTTGACATCAGAAGCTCTAATAAGAATGTGCCAGATTCTATGTGGCACAGTTTGGACTCTTCCTACTACGCACCCTCGGGTGCTAGAACGAAAAATTCTAGGACAGTGCGGGCTCGTCGAGCTCAGTCGGCTGTCCCAACCTTTGACCATCAGAGAGTTCCACTAACTATTAGGCGGGCCTCTGATGGAAAGTTGTACAGAACCACCCATGTCCAGCCCCCGACGGCAAACGGACAGGGTAGTTTCCAAGAGTCTCCCAACAATGATTGAGGGCAAGTGCTTTTACTTGTCCCGTATCAGAAAGCAAACATGATACCAACGCACTCGTATGCTCGAGATTTTCGGGCCCACAAAATGAGTGTAAAGGTTGATCGAGATGTACTTGACTTGCGAGATGTGATTCTTCACAAGCGCATGAAAAGAGAAGAAACCTTGGTGTGCAAAGAGTCCTTCCATGGACATCACTGCACTCAAGTTATTGTCAACTGCTGCTGCAACAAGACAGCCGTACAAGAAGACCGGCAGTCCATCTTCCAACGACTGCAACAGTCAGGACCAGTCCTACAACAAAGCTCGGGAGACGAGATGCTTCCTTTCGTCTCCTGTAACTCTGCCCGAAAGGTCCCTATCGGCAAATGAGGGAAGAAAATAAATACCTCCAGCCCCCGATGATCTCAACTAGCGCGGCCAAGAAACTGTCATCAAAGCGGTTGTCCACAGCCGTCACAGGAGGGGTTTATCAAGGTACCCGCTCAAAGGCAAAATCTTCAACACTTGGAGATTCGTCATCTACATCCCTAGGGGTAGTTGAAGCTGGGTGTAGCACTCCTCGGAACATCTACCATAATCTGCTGTTTCAAGAAGATGAACCAGGGGAAACAATCCCCCAACGGACTCAGACGTCCCTGAAAACGTCCATAAGAGCCAAGACGAGGCAACCTCCTATGCAAGGAGTAGCACTTTCTTCGAGTCTGAACTAGAGGAGAATATTCCCACATACCCCGACGACTTCTCTATGCGAGGGTATGATTCAGAGGGCACGTCTTCTACGGTTCCTTCCATCTCTCTTCATGTGAGAATGGCATTCATGACTGAGAATGATCAAGACGGTCCCAGTGATCGGCAGTGCCTCGACATTCTTGAGGCCATACTTCAAGCCTTGGTTAAGTCAGTAGACGAGATCAAGACGGCCCTACCGGCTCTCCAAGGAAGGATACCTGGCCAAACAAGCTTGGGTCCCGCTGTCATTACGAACTCAAACACAACCGCGCCAACCCCGGGCGACAATCCACCCAGAATGTCAGCTCCCACTGCTGCAGAAGAGGCTAGGGAGGTGAGAAGAGAAGTCCAGGAGCTCCGTGCAATGTTTTACGCCCGACAAACCTCTCAGGACCTCAGGATACGACAGCCGTATCCCGCTGCATGGAGAGATGTCCCCTTCCCTCCATGATATAAACCATTTAACATCAATCCATATGATGGGAGGACCTCTTCGAGCCGGTATATGACCTACTTTGAGGTCACAATAGACCATCTACCGCATGACGACGCCATCCTCACGCGATTGTTCATCGGGGCGTTAGAGGGGGTCACGTTCGACTGGTACCGCAACCTGCCGGATATCTGCATCCATTCCTTTTTTGGCTTTAAACATATGTTCCTGGAAAGGTTCTACGAGGTGGGATAAGATGTGACAATGTCAACCCACATGGACTTTGTCCAAGGAGAAAAAGAGCTGACGAGGAACTACATTGAACGATTTCGCCAAACTGCAATGAAATTGCCCTCCGGTAACCCGAACTCTTCTTTAATTGAGATTTGCCAAAAGAGGTTGCTCCCCACAACCAGCCTCTAGATGGACGAAAGTCAATTTAATGACTGGAAGACCTTCATCATCCGCGCTACTAGCACAGAAGTAAAATTGAAGAAGGCTCGTCAACTGGGATTGCATATCTCGGATGGAGAGGATAAGGGAAACACCCTAATGCCAACAACAACAACGACGGTAGTTCCTCTAACAATCGAGACATCAAAGGCAAACAGGCTGTGGTGGCCAATACAGCCCAGAAGCCTGAACCAAAGCAGGTAGAGAAGCAGTGGCCTCAGGTGACTTACTCCTTCGAGGATAGCCATGTCAAGCCCATCTTTGACATGATCTTGCAAGGAGATAGAATTTAGCTCCCTCCGCCGAGATGTGAACCTCGACCTGCAGAGATGGAGAGCCCGAAGTATTGTCACTTCCACCGCGACGTCCACCACGCTACTCAAGATTGCTTCCAATTGAAGCGGTACATCCAAAACCTCATCGATTCCAAGGCTTTGGCCATTGATTTCGAGGAGGTAACCGTGGCTGCCAACATGGTGTCGGTCCAATTCGGTAGCTTCCCTCCAACGAAGACTCAAGATGGCATAGTTTCTGTCCCCCGGGCAATAATGGAGGTCACTAACCTTCCACCTCCCCGAGACCAGATGACTGGGCTGGTGCCCCTCACCACGTCAAGAGGGGAGGTCATGTGGTTCCACCCAGACTTGGTGCCTGAAGTAACTCAGTCAGCATCATCCCCTACCGGCAAGAAGAAGGACGGGAAGACTAAGTCCTGCCATATAATCTCAGCCGGTATTGAAGAAGCAACAGCTGTCGTTACCCGGTCCGGTGCACAATCGCAACCCATACCGGGTAACTCGGCTGAAGAACGTCAGCCGGCCACTGCTGATGTCCCAGGACCTTCTCAGCCTCCGTCGGCCGACAAGCCTAAGCCAAATGAGACCCGCTTTGACAAGCCACTCCGTAAAGACGCACCTCAGGGGCTGGAGAGGCCCTACAATTTTGACATCTTGGCACAATTGGCCAACACACCAGCCAAATTGCCATTATATGAGCTCTTGAGACTCTCCAAGGATGTTCGCATCGCATTGAGCGAAGCACTCCAGAATCTCGACGCTTATTTGGCTCAGGTCAAGCTTACGGGGGAGAGCTCGCCAGCAGATTTCCAGGACAGCGCTTGTACAGGTGCAATGTCCAATATTGTGTTCACTCCGTAGGATATGCTCATCAAGACCAACCTGCACGATCGCCCTCTGTATTATACTGGATACGTCGATGACATCAAGGTTGATCGGATGCACATTGATCTCGGTTCTTCAATAAGCATCATTTCGGAGAGCTTGCTTCACCTCTTGCGCATCCTTATGCATCGACTGACACCCACCAGCACCACCATCAGTAGTTTCAATTCAGGGAGAAGCTACCCTATAGGGAAGATTCGCCTGAAATGCCAAATTGGCGACCTTCAGTCGAAAGTGACTTGCTATGTCATAGACGCAAATACGTCCTACAACATTCTCCTGGGGCGTCCATGGAAACACGATTATATGATCGTGCCCTCCACATTGCACTAGTGCTTCAAATATATCGACAAGTACGGTTTCGTAAGAACGGAATTTGCCGACATCGATCCCTTCAAAGGGGTCGAATCCTATTATTCGGATTCCTGCTTGTACGAGAAATCAAAAAGGTACTTGATCAAAAAGGATGCTCAAGAGCAGACAGAGGCTACAATGGGATCAGAAGAACCTCTGAAAATCTATCTCCAGGCCCGCAAACCAGGCAGAATTTCCCCTCTTGTAGCCACTCTGTGTAATGAAGCAACCAGTCTGCCGGTGCTCACTGCAAAAAAGAAGCAGATGGTTATCCGACTCCCAAGGTCTAGCTAGGGGTCGAGACCCACTGTGGAGACAATGACAATCAGGCTGCCAAGAGCTGGACAACAACAATCAGGGGAGATCAACCCTTCTGTTAAGCCGATGGTCATTCGTCTCCCCAGGATAAATCGATAACCAAGCGCTAAGCCAGGGACCGCTAGTGAGCCAACGACTCCATGTCCAGCATGAAGTGCTAAGCTAGGGACCGCTAGTGCACCAACGACCCCACGTTCAACACCACCAGTGGGACCCTTGACGATCAGGCTGTCCAGGTCATCCTTCCAATCTTTATTAACGTAGGGGGTGGCTGAAGAGGAGTTAAAGCTAGCCAGATATGTGGCTGCACACACTGATATTCCTTCTGTTGATGATGTAATACTACCAAAAAAGATACCTTAGTTTATCTATAAAGGGTTATCTTTGAACTACCTCGAGCTTAACAAGCTTCGTATAATATATGCTATGGAACATGGTATGGGCATCAACTTACACACACAAGTGATAAATGTCTATACTACGAATCAACTTACTCCCGTGGAAGGCGCCTGCTTCATAGTCGCGGGAGAAGATCATCCAATCATCTTCGGACGAAAGAATGGTCAACAGTCCTTCAGGCCAGAAGAAGTCGATCTCAAACCCGACACCGAAAGACTGCCCCTTTATCTGTATAGCTCCCGATCTAAGTACCTCATGCAAAAATAGGGGTATGATATAGAGACTACACCAGGTTTGATCTACGGCACCGGCCGACGACTACCTTTGTAATTTCCAGTCCCGGTTGGAAAACCACGGGATTATTATACCAAGACCAGACATGGTCTAGGCTATGTTACACCTGCAACAACTCCTGAAAGCTCGGATGAGGAATGTGAATGGCATTCACATTCAACTAGATCACCCACATCCGATTCAGATGTCAGCATTGGGGATATACTCAGGCAAGCTTGGTCTGTCAATATGGCATTTACTGACGCCTACGAAGATGACGAAGACATACCCGAACTCTTTAAATTAGAGCCTTAGGTCCAACAGCTAGATGCGCAATGGGAGAAGCATTTCGAACAAAGAGATCCCTCTATCAAAGATGAGGTTGTGCAAGTTGACCGCGGAGATGAATCCTCTCCAAAGCCAATCTTCGTTAGCAAAAGTCTGACGGACGAAGAATGGGGGTCGTTATTACAACTCGTCAGAGAGTACATTAATGTATTCGCCTGAAGCTATGAAGATATGTCGGGGCTAAATCCCGAGGTTGCACTCCATAAGCTCAACATTTATCCGGACGTAATGCCAGTCAAGTAGCAGCAACGACGGTTCCGTCCAGACATCATGAATTCTATCGAAGCTGAGGTCAACAAACTAATAGCCAGCGGCTTCATTCGTGAGGAACAACATCTCGGCTGGGTCGCCAACATAGTACCGATCCTCAAGAAGAATTGGAAGATCCAAATTTGTATCGACTTCCGAAATCTGAACGAAGCATGTCCTAAAGATGAGTTCCCTCTTCCTATTACGGACTTAATGATTGACAACACATGTGGCTTTGAACGTATGTCTTTCATGGATGGCTTCTTAGGATACAACCAAATCAAGATGTTTCCTGACGACGAAAAGCTTACATCATTTCAAACGCCAATTGGTGTGTACTGCTACACAGTCATGTCCTTTGGTTTAAAGAATGTCAGTGCCACATATCAACGAGCTAAGAGTGTCATCTTTATAGATCACCTGCATAAGATAGTGGAATGTTACGTCGACGACATCGCCGTCAAAAGCCGCTCTAAGGAAGATCATCTGCACGATTTGAGGACAGTATTCGACCTGATGCGAGCACACAACCTGAAGATGAATCCCACCAAATCCTTCTTGGGCGTATCCAGCGAAAAATTCTTGGGTTTTATCATTACCGCCCAGGAAATCCATATAGACCCTGAGAAGACGAAGGCAATCATGGAGATGGGTCCCCCGAGAAATCTTCGAGAACTCAGAGGCCTCCAAGGGAGGCTAGCTTACATCAAAAGGTTTATCACTAACCTCTCCGGACGATGTCAACCATTCACACACCTCTTGAAGAAAGGCGTCTCCTTCGTATGGGATGAGGAGTGCCAACGTGCCTTTGATAACATTAAAGAATATCTGTCAAACCCTCCAGTCCTGGTGGCTGCGGTTGCTAGAAAGCTATTTTTGCTCTATGTACGAGCGATTGAGCATTCCTTCGGTGCTCTACTAGCACAAAACAACGATACGGGACATGAACAAGCTATCTATTATCTTTGCCAAATGATGATAGGGCCTGAGCATAGATACACCGCCGTGGAAAAGGAATGTCTCGCTTTGGTGTTCGCTATTCAGAAGATGCGACACTATGTTACAGGACAGACCATCCACGTTATATCAAGAGTTAATCCCCTCAGGGTGCTCATGACCAAACCAGGTGTACTCAGCTCTCGCCTTGCTACCTGGGCGATATTATTGTCCCCCTACGACATGATCTTCGTCCCGCAGAAGGCTGTTAAAGGTCAAGCTCTGGCATACTTCTTAGCAGCCTATCCAGGTTCGAAGTCAACCAGAATATATGAAGAGATCCGGACGAGGTCGCCAATTCAAACATGGCTTCCCATGATACGTCTGGCGAATGTTCTTCGACGGTGCTTCAAGAACTGGACCCAAGGGCAATATCGTCGTTAGGGTCGGAGTGTTACTGATTTCTCCCTCTGGCTTGGTGATCAATCGGGCATATTCCCTCACGGAACCTTGTTCAAATAACGTGGCCGAGTACAACGCCTTGGTTATCGGCCTCCGACTTGCAAAGGAACTGAGGGTAGAGTACTTGGAAGCATTTGGGTTAATCAGATCCGGGGTTCATATGAAGTTCGCCGTGAAGACATGATCCCCTATCATCAAATAGCAATCTCCATCATTACGTCCCTGAAAGGGTTCTTCATAGAACATGTTCCAAGACTCTGGAACATTAAAGCTGTTGCCCTAGCAGGATTGGCCGCTTCCTTGGCAGTTCTAAATCATACTCATCATTTGGTCGACGTAATAGGCCATGAATTGGTTTGTCCTAAGAACAACGTTCCATCTGCTGTGAGTTATTCTACCCTGACGGTCGATGAGACACCGGACTGGAGACTCCCATTTATTGACTTCGTAGTCTATGGTATCTTGCCGAAAAACCCAAAAGAAGCCACTTCTATTAGAAGACGTTCTCGCAGATTCTTCTATGATATAGAGACAAAAATATTGTATCGACGATCCTATGATGGATTACTGCTCCGGTGCTTGTCAAATACAGAAGCCAAAGAAGCCGTACGCGAAGTTCACGATGGCATTTGTGGGGCCCATCAACCTGACCCGAAATTGTAAGACCGCCTTCGCCGGATGGGCTGTTACTGGCCTACGACGGTGGCATCCTGGCCATTTGAGGCATGGGGAATGGATATCATCGGTCCAATTACCCCGCCTTCATCCAGAGGACACTATTTTATACTGGTAATTACGGACTACTTCTCTAAATTGATGAAAGCTATTCCGCTTACAGAAGTGAAGACATCAAACATGATCAACTTCGTCAAGCATCACGTCATCTATCGCTTTGGACTGCCTCGAAGGATCATCCACGACAATGGTCCGCAGTTTGCAAGCCATGCCTTCTATCGGTTTTGTGACAAATACCGAATTCAGAATGTTGCTTCAACACCATACAACCCGGCGACTAATGATTTGGCTGAAGCTTTCAATAAAACTATAATCAAGCTTCTCAAGAAGTTTGTGTCCTCAAACAAACGCGACTGGAATAAAAAGCTTGGAGAATGCTTATGGGCATACCGTACTACAGTCCGAACGGCCACTGGTAATACACCATTCTCTTTGGTATACGGAAGTGAGACAGTTCTTCCATTGAAAACTCAAATTCCTTTGCTCCGTATCGCCCTCACTTACCGACTAACGACGGATGATAACTACCGTCGTCGACTATAAGAATTAGAGGCCTTAGATGAGAAGCGCCTGCTAGCTCTACAAAGAATAGAGCTTTATCAAGCCCGTATCTCTGGAGCCTTCAACAAAAAGGTCAAGCTAAGAACATTCCAAGTAGACGATCTCGTCTTGGCAGATCGAAGGCCGATGGTTATGACTCACAAAACCGTCGGCAAGTTCCAACCAAAATAGGAAGGCCCATTTATCATTGAGGTTATTTTCTCCAATGGTGCGTACCGTCTCGTAAAGCAAAATGGAGACTTGCTCATGATGCCCATCAACGGCAAGTTCTTGAAGAAATATTATGTCTAAATGACACCCTCTGAATCAACCGGGTTGTTGAGTTATGTACCCTAAGTACCGCTGAACTTACACTCTGGTCACTCCAAATGAATCCATATCGCATCTTCTGGGTAGTAAGTCATGTATGATCATACCTCTGAACTTCCTTCCTAAAAGAGCATCTTCCTCATAATCTATTACCCGTGCTTTCAGTATATAAAAAGGGTAACAGGTCTATAAAATTCCCAAAACAGCCACGTCGATGTAACCTCTGAGTTGTTTCTCTTCCATCACAAACAAATCATCCCTTACGTAGAACTTCCACGTCCATATTACCTCTGAGTTGTTCTATGTATTCTTCGTTGAGTCCACTCCTACCACGTCCTCATTACCTCTTAGTAGGAAGACTCCGTTGTAAAACCCTCATATTTACCACGTCCTCATTACCTCTGAGTAAGTATGTTAGTTTTCTCTCGACTTATTATCCGTACCCAAAACCAGGGTACGCCAAGGGTAATAGGCCCACAAATGTCCGTAGTTGACCACAAATGTCCACAGTTGACCACAAATGTCCGCAGCTGACCACAAATGTTGTACTAGGTTCTCTAGTACATGCGCATCTTTTCTCACCTTCATATGTCTCTGGAGCCCAGCTGTTCCATGGCATTCTTTTGTCCAATACCAAAAACTTCCATGTCCACCTTACCACGGAGTTGTTCTAAGTATCTCTATCGAACTTATTATCCATACCTAAAACCAAGGTATACCAAGGGTAATAGGTCCACAGAAAATCCCCCAGTGGGGAAAATACCATAATACCAAAGATACGGTACAAGCACAACAGATAAAGGATGATGTAAACATAGTCATTCATTTAAAATCAAAAGTACTATATTTTCTGGGACCACATCCCTGTTGAAAAATGGAGGAACATAATAATGAAAGAAAGAAAAAGCCGATTATGGTTCGACGACACACAATTCTCTGAGCCGGGCCTTCAGCTTGGTCGTCGACTGCTCAATCCTCAGCGTGGCCCGGTGCTCAGCCTCTTGAGTCAACCACTCTATATCCTCCAGATGCGCATGTGCCTGCCAACCGTCTTCAAGTTTCTTCAGTGCATGCTCCAAGGCATCAGAGGTTCGGGTGACCTGTTCGGTCTTCCGGAGAATTAGCTCCTTACCTTTACGGGAAGCCTGGAGCTCAGATTCGAAAGAAGCCAATTTCTTCTGAAGTTGGAGGATCTGCTCGTTGGTATCAGCTATCCTACGAGAGGCAGCCTTTTCCCGAGCGATATAGTCCTCTCCTCTGCGACTTAGCTGATCATACTTCAGAGACAGATCTCGAAGGTCCTTCACTAGAGCAGGCTTGGACGTATCTCGTACCGCCCTTACCTTTTCCATGGCTGTTATAAGGAAGGCGCGCTCCTGATCTATTGCTAAAGACAGATCGACCTGCCGCAGTCCTTAAAACTGAGCCACGAGCTGATCAGCTTCTACTAATTTGGGCTCCAGGAGCTCGACCATCCCTGCCCCACTGGGGAGTGTTCTGAGGAGTTCAATCTGACCGCGGGCACATTGACGAGCCAATGCAAAAGATGTCCCCCTCTCTAGGGCAGCTTCGACCCCTCGTTTCAGATGGCAGTAGAAACTATCAACCACGTCCTTCGATGATTCATCCAGTACTTTCGAAGAAGACGGTGTCAAAGGAAGAGTAGCTGGCAGAGTTAAAGACGGTTGTGAGAAAGATGCACCAGAACTTGACACCCCTATTATAGTGCCCTGTCCCTACATCGTGCCCCGTTCTCCGTCTACGGGGTGCACGAGAAAGGAACACTGTCGCTATCGATTCGGTTGGGACCAATAAGTCGGGATCGATCGAGTCGATCGAACGGGAACAGTTGAATTAAGACCCATTCCCCGTTATGGAATGACCTCTTCGGAACCAAGTCCCATATTCAACGGGTTGCGTCTCAAGGATTGACTATGCGGCTGAGTCGGAAGAGACCTCCCATTTCTCTGCTTTTCAGGTCGCTTGCGTTGGTTTTGGCTTTATTTTCTGAATGCGTTTTCGTGAATGTTTTCGATGGTTTTCATGGCTTGTATGTTGAACTCGCATTTTCTATCAAACTTCTTGAATAATGCAGTGTTCTAATCGATTGCTTGTACAATTTCAGGTAATCGCGTAGGCGACGTCTAGCGCGACCAACAAGTTCTCTCACCTGAAGTAGACTCAAGGTGAGTGGCTGACCCTTCTCTTCTCGACCCCTTCTTAGGTAAATTGACAGTGTTGTTGCGAATGAAAGAATGAATGCAAAGGCACGGGCACGGTAAAATGATCAAGTTTTCAAAGTGAACATAGGCAATACCTTAACAACTAAATAATGTCTTAACTCGGTCATTGGAGAACTTGTCGACAAGGAGAGAGTTTCCTCGAGCAACAACCCGGGGCCACGGGACCGACTCGGCCTAGGAGGAAACACGGTATAGTTGTGCTGGGTGATAGCACGAGTTAAGCGGGGACTTGCAGTGGGGCTTGCTACTTGCGATGCAAGGGCCCCGGCTAACAAAGCTATAGTCCAGGATGGCTTGTCATGCCAGTGACCAATCACACGTAATATTGTACTTGGTATGAAAATGATAACAATTGACAGAGAAGAACATGGTAAGTCTCATGAGGCACGGCACGGCCCGCCGTGGGTAAGTTCTAACGTATTTTCATATTATGCTTGTCATATGCTTGTTTAAAATTCATTAGGATGGTTAGAAACATTCACAAGCTAAGTCATATAAACTCTTCAACCAAATGAGAGCATAGAACTTAAATAGCCACGCACCAGTACAAAGTTTAATGTACTGATCCTCGCTCTCCATGCAGGTACCCCGAACCACGAAGGGCGTGCCACCTAAAGCTCAAGGCGACGTGAACCCTTTTGAAGCCTCGTCCGCGGGTGAAGGCTTGTGTTCTGAAATCCTTTTGAAGACTCCGCACTCAGTACAAAGAAGAATAGATGGCGACTCGGCTTCCCTCGATCGCAGGTAAAAAGTGTAACTATTTTGCTTGTAAAAAGGGATGTAATGTATGGAACGACTATCTCATCTGCGTTCGTTTTGTAAGTCGAGTCATGTTGTAGCCCACGCGACAATGATTGTAATGGAGTCAATGTAAATGAAGTTTTATTATCAATAAAAAAGTCTACTTCTATTTCAAATGTGTCAATCAATTTCTCTGCGTACTCTAACTTGATGTTGTGTTTCGGATGACCTTATGACTATGCCTTGTGTGATCGCAACTGAGGTTCGCACGGCATCACGCTCGGGGAACGACTATCGATTCTACGAAATTGGGGCATGACATAATGGTATCAGAGCACGGCTTTACATCCTTTGGCCTCGTGTCTAGAGTTTTAAACCTTTGACCTTGCATCGATGAGATAAGTTGTTCCATACAATGAGTCCATAATAATTTGTGACTGATGTGTTTGCCTTCGTATCGTAGAAGTGTCGAAACCCACGACCGGGCAAGAGCGGAGCGCTTCTAGCGGCTCTAGTAGTTTGCGTCGTTCGCGGGCCGGACCTTCTAACGATACCATCGAAAGGATGCTGTGCATGATGGAGGCGCAGCGAAACCAGTCCGAGAACCGACATCAATAGACAGAGGAACGATAGGCCCAATTCAAAGCTCATTTCGAAGCTTGCTTCGACGCACATGCTAAGCTTCAACAAAAGCAGCTGGATACCCTGCAGCAGATCGTCCAGACAATTGTGGCCAATAAAAATTATACGACTGCGTCTGCCGTCACCACGCTTACTATCACCGTGCCGGCGGTCCAACCCATTGAAGTCGACACGGAGGAGCCCAAGCGTTAACCTGCAACACCAAAAAAGTACAACTTTGAAGTGTCAGAATTCAAGAAAGTGTGTCGTACTTCCTTCAGCGGCACCGAAGGCCCTTCTATGGCGATCGACTGGTTGGAAAAGCTGGAACATCACTTCGAGCTCCTCGACATTGAAGAATCAAAGCAAGTCGCCTACGCACAACTTCAACTACAGTTGAACGCGCACGACTGGTGGACCGTGCACAAGCGAGCAATCTGACGCGACAATAATACAGCGCCGATCTCTTGGGCCACGTTCCGCAAGGCTTTTGAAGTTGAGTACCTTCCGTCAGCCGTTCGTCAAGCGAAGGAAAATGAGTTCATGCAATTGAAGCAAGAGAATCAGTTGTATGCGAAGATGAGCAAGTGCAAATTCTTGCTGAACAGCGTCTCATTCCTTGGGCACTTCATCTCTGCCACGGGCATTACAGTCGATCCGAAGAAAGTCGAGGCAGTTGCTGATTGGAAACGGCCCGCTTCAGTTAGCAAAATTTGAAGCTTCCTAGGCTTGGCGGGATACTACCGACGCTTCGTGAAGGACTTCGCAAAGATTGCATCGCCGTTGACTCGCCTCACCCAGAAAGGAGTCGCATTCAAGTGGTCAGACGACTGTGAAGTTTCCTTCCAGGAGCTCAAACAACGGCTCGTTTTGGCCCCGATACTTGCTCTTTCTGAAGGGACGGAGGGTTTTCAAATCTTCAGTGATGTTTCTGGCCAGGGCTTGGGGTGTGTGCTCATGCAGCGGGATAAGGTGATATCTTTTGCTTCCCGGCAGTTGAAGCCGCACGAGAAGAACTACCCCATGCATGACCTAGAATTAGCGGCGATTGTTTTGCGTTGAAACTGTGGCGTCACTATCTCTATGGCGTGGCGTACAGGATTTATATGAACCATAAAATCCTCAAGTATCTTTTCATCCAGAAAGAACTAAATTTGCGGCAGAGGCGATGGCTCGAACTGATCAAAGACTATGACTTGTCAATCGACTACACGTCGGGCAAGGGAAATGTGGTAGCGGATGCGCTGAGCCGAAAATACTTAGCTTCGTTATGCATCAACGATCGACTGCTGCGTGACTTGGAAGGGATGTGCATTGAACTTCGAGTTCATTTTAGAGACGTAAAGTTGGCACAACTGCGGGTGGAACCGAGCCTACTGGAGAGGATCAAGTCTGCTCAGAAGGACGACCCATACCTGGAGAAAATACGAAATCTGATATCGATAGGGAAAGCGTCCCACTTTGCAGATGATGAGTCGGAAGTGTTGCGCGTGAAGGGACGACTATGCGTACCGGATAATGCAGAACTTAGAAAGGAGATAATATCGAAGGCGCATTGTGCAAAATATTTTTTGCGTCATGGTAGCACCAAGATGTATAAGGACCTCCACGTCGTCTTTTGGTGGCACGACATGAAGAGGGACATAGCGCTCTTTGTGTCAAAGTATATGGCCAGTCAGCAAGTCAAAGCCGAGCACCAGCGACCGGGCGAAGAGATGCAAAACCTTGCTATTCCAGAGTTGAAATGGGATCATATCACTATGGACTTCGTTGTTGGCTTGCCGAGGTTGCCGCGGGAGAACGACGCTATCTGGTCATCGTCGATCGACTAACCAAGTCAGCATACTTTATCGCCATCAAAGTTACTTGGAGCGTCGACCGCATTGCTCAGATATACCTTGATAAAATAGTTCGGCTGCACGGGGTCCCAGTATCTATCGTCTCGGATCGGGATGGACGGTTTGTAACGTGCTTCTGGAGTAGTCTTCATTCAGCACTGGGGACCAAGTTGAAGTTGAGCTCAGCTTATCATCCTCAGACTGACGGCCAAACAGAACGGGTGAACCAAATTCTCGAAGACATGTTACGACTCTGTACGATCGACTTGAAGTCAAGTTGGGACGTTCATCTACCGCTGGCCGAGTTTGCATGCAACAACAGCTATCAGTCTAGCATCCAAATAGCACCGTATGAAGCTTTGTACGGCCGAAAGTACATATCGCCCATTTGCAAGGATGAAGTCGGGTAACGACAGATACTTGGTCCGGAGCTGGTAGAGCAGACTGTGCAGAAGGTCAAGTTGATGCGGGAGAGATTGAAGATAGTACAAAGCCGATAGAAGAGCTACGCCGACACGCACCGACTCCCCCTCGAGTTCTCGGAAGGCGACCATGTATTCCTAAAAGTAGCGCCCATGCATGGAGTTTCCAGGTTCGGTGCGAAGGGGAAATTAAGCCCAATATTTGTTGGTCCATTCGAGATATTGAAGCGAGTCGCCCCAGTAGCTTACCAAATTGCCTTGCCGCCTGTGTTGTCAGAGGTACATGATGTTTTCTACGTCTCACAATTGTGGAAGTACGTGCACGATTCGAGCCATGTGGTAGATTTGGGTAAGCTAGACCTGAAGGCGGACTTGTCATATGTCGAAGAGTTGGTGCAAATCTTAGAGCGTAAGGATAAACTTCTTCACAACCGTGCTATTCCTCTCATCTGCGTCCTCTGGAGAAACCATTCGATCGAGGAGTCGACGTAGGAGCTTGAGTCAGAAATGAAGGAGAAGTTTCCTTCATTGTTCTCGTAGAGGTAGGTTCTATTCTTAAGTTTCGAGGACGAAACTTTTTCTTAGTTGGTTATGGTGTAGTGCCCCGTCCCAATATCGTGACCCGTTCTCCGTCCACAGGGTATGCGAGAAAGGAACACTGTCGCTATCGATTCAGTCGGGACCGATAGGTCGGGATCGATCGAGTCGATCGAACGAAAGCGGTTGAATTAAGACCCATTCCCCGTTATGGAATGGCCTCTTTAGAACCAAGTCCCATATTCAACGGGTTGCGCCTCAAGGATTGACTCTGTGGCTGAGCCGTGTTCGACGAGGAGGCAAGTCCTTTGCCCTTCGCTGCAGCACTGGAAGAAGCCTTGGGAGCCATGGATGATCTAGAGAAGAGAAGACGGCGACTAGGGCAATAAAAAATTGGAAGAAGGAAAGAAGGAACCTCTCTCCTCAAAAACTACTCGTATTTATAGGCTGACAGAGGCATGTAAACCGATAGACATCGCTTCAGATTTTGTGATGCCTAAAGGATAAAGGTGACTCTTGGGATTCTATCCCCTTTCATACAAAAGACTGCTCCAAATCATCAAAGTAAATAAAAAATTTAATGTCGACTCTTGGGATTCTATCCAAAAGACGGCTTTAAATTATCAAAATAAATCAAAAAACAATGAATAGGACGCCTACGTGGCACGAAACCAGTATGCGGCAAGAGAAGCCTTTGCGGCATGAAGAGCTTATGTGGACATACCCATGTTTCTTATTCAAAGTATTTCAATTTTACAAATTGAAAACTTTAAAGGGGGTCTTGTAGAAGCATGGAAAAGTCTAGGAATTTCTATGCGGCTCGGAATCAACATGAAACTTTATGCAGCTCAAAACCTGGAGAGTTTCATGCGGCTCAAAATCCCTGGAAGCGTCATGCGGCTCAGAAAGCTTCATGCGGCTCAGAAAGCTTCATGCGGCCTTATACTGTTTGAAATCAGCCTAAACAACTGGCCATAATTACTCTGACATAAAGACGACAGCTCTGACAATGATGATGGCTCTGACATAAAGACAAGACATGACATGCTCCTAAAAAGACGAGAAAATTATTATGATATCTGGCACAGTTCACAAATTCCAAAGAAGATTCTTTATGCGGATCGCCTATGCGACCCTCATGCGGCTCAGTCATGAGACAACTCTCATGCGGCGTGAGCATGGATCATCTCTCATGGGGCTCGGTTATGAGACGTCCTTCATGCGGCTCGGTTATGAGATATCCTTCATGCGGCTCGGTCATGAGACATCCTTCATACGGCTCGGTCATGAGACGTCCTTCATACGACTCGATCATGAGATACTCTTTATGCGGCTCGGCTAGGGGACAGTCCTTCATGCGGCTCAGCCAGGATGCATCATTCATACGGCTCACCACAGAGTAGCAGTTGAGACGCGTGGCAGAAATTGACCATATCTTAACAGTTCGAATTTAGTACAACAAACAAATCATGGTCAATCTTAACCAATCCCTAGCTGCCTACTTCTCAAGGCACAGTTACAAGGATGTGGCCCAAAATTAGCCACCTGGTTGTACACCCCATTACTCATAAATTTTTATAAATAGCAAGGTGTTATTCCCTTGTATAGACATATACACACAAAGTGAGATACATACACCCAGGCAGAAAGAGAGCATTTTTTCACCGGAGCCGAGGTTGCGTTCGATCGTCCAAGGAGTAAAGGTATAGTTTATAGCACTTTCCCGAGCCTCTACCGTCACCCCCCAGAATCTAAACTAAGCAATTATACTTGGATTGCTTTTCCTAGGTTTTATTCCTAGGCTCTCTTTTGTACAAGCGAGTTTGTAATTGTGAGTCAAAGTTCAGTCCTCCTATAAAACTGTTCTGTTCTACGACCATCAATGGCAAACAAAAGTAGGAAGAGATGTCTCGATCTTTGAGGCGATTATTGTTGGCAAAGACTCTGACTGAGTTTAGTAGCAAGGTTGTAGTCGTTCAGCAGCTGTACCATACATGTGTATTATTTATGTATTTTAAACTGGAGTTGTCAGTCCGTTATCAAAATCAGGTGTGACCAGACCAATGGGCCAATACTCTATACAACTCTTTCAGACTTATAATCGAGATCGTACTTGGAACTAGAAGGCTGAGGAGTTGATCTTGGGGATCGAAAGATTAAAGCTATTTGGTATTACTCTATAGTATAAGAAAGATGTGAAGAGAGGAGAGTAAGAATGTAGAAAATCCATGCCTAAGGATTTTTTTGGCAAAGTTTGGCCAGAATTTGGGTGTATAGTTGAATCTTTTCAAACATTAGAAGCTAAAATATCAGGGATTGCACAACTGTCTGGATTACCAAAATTTTCTTAGATTGAGTTCCGTCTGAGTTAGGCCAGAACTAAGTCTGAGTTCGATGTACAAAAGAAAAAAGATTTCAAGCTTTATTTTGGCATAATTTTGGTTTGAATGGTTTGTCTTTTTGTATATGGGCTTTGGGCTACATAAGTGGAATATTGGGTTAATATCTGACTAGACTTCTGGTACCAAGTACGACTCAATGTATTTAAGTCCATACTCAATAAAATGTAAAATTATATAGAGATGACCAATACAACCTTCAAGCACAACAACATTATTGGATCGTCAGATGATTCATATTGGAACATATCGAAACATGGTTTAGTTAACTATCATAATCAAGTTGACTTAGACCGAATGGGCCAACAAGCTTATGGGTGACCTATATTTCTGCCCGTACAATGCTTCATACTATGTTATTTGTATAGTGGATTAGTAACTGTTATGTATACAAATTCTGCCAGTGGTAGATGTGTGTCCCAACATGACTTCAAATTCGTTACACAAAATTAAAATATGTCTTCGAAAATCTGATTCACTCGCTCTATTTGGTATCGGTGTGAGGATGATATGCTGAACTAAATTTCAATTTGGTCTCCATCGCGGATCGAAGACTACTCCAGAAATATGACAAGATTTGCCCATCTCAATTAGAGACTATGGCTACTGGCACTCCCTGCAGTCAAAGAATCTCGTCCAAGTAGATCAGATCCAACTGGTCGATGCTCCAAGAAACTTCGATAGCAACGAAGTAGGCTAACTTGCTTAATCTATCCATGATTTACAAGATCGTATTGTTCCCTCGCGATGCCTTTGGCAAACCCACTATAAAATCTATGAAAGTATGCTCTTATTTCCACTTTGGAATGTCGAGGTTCTGCATCTCCCTATCGAGCCTCTGGTGTTCTCCCTTCACACACAGACATGCCAAATATTGTAAAACAAAGATGGCTACATCTTTTTTATATCGTGCCACCAGAAAGCTGTATATAGATCCGTGTACATCTTCATACTACCAGGATGCAACACATATCTTGTGTAACGGGCTTTCATAAGTATTTCTCTTTGGAGCACTTCATCTTTTGAAACACATAATCTTTCATGAAGTCGTAATTGTAGGATCCTTTAGCACCTCTAGAGGGGGATGAATAGAGTGTGTGTGTGCAGCAAAATAAATGTCATAATTTAAAAAGTATTTAATATGGCTTAATCAAATACAGATAAGAGCAGATGAATATCAGTATATGAATTGCAATAAAGAGTTAAGAAGAATCAAACTCAGTGACACAATGATATATATTGGTATCCTCGTGGAGGACTAGTCCAGTCTCGAGTACTCTTGCTTGATGTTAATCTACTATGGTACAAGCTTTAACTGAACGCTTGCAACTCTTACAACACCGTGCTTGGGGGCAAGTGCACTACCAACTGCAACAACACCGTGCTTGGCGACGAGTGCACGGCCGACTCCTGAAGGCGTTTGAAAGAAGAAATGTTTTCTGAGATAGCCTCTGATACAACTCTTTGAACCAAACTCGAGATTGAACTGAAAATGATATTGGCTTGGCTAAGAGTAGTATAGGCTAAATATGAAAGTGTATAGCTCGTAGAAAATACTTAAGGAATAGAGAGAAGATAAAGTGAGTGAGTTATCCGAAATGTAAAAATTCTTCTCTATTTATAGTATTTTTATTGACCAAATTCGGGCAAAGTTTGGATGCAGAAATCTTGTGTTCGTGGATACAGATATCCAGGAAAATAAAAAATAACTTGACCTAACCGAACTCGGGCTGAGTTCTGTCAGGGTTTAGACATAACATATTTGGTCCATTTGGATGGATTTTGGGCTATTTTGTTTGTGGACTTCGAATAGAATTTTTGTGGACTTTGGATAGGAATTTTGGTGGTTAGGAAGGCTGTATTTTGTGGACTGAAAATAGCTAAGCCAGTACCGATCCGATCAATCTTACATACTTTTTCTAGACTCAAATAAAAATAAAAATACATAAGAAAGGTGTAAAAAGTCTTGATCTTGATTCCATTAATTTAGTTCTTGATGACGACGAGATGTTTGTAGCAGTAGATGCAGACATTCTGACTTGATACCTGTAGCTGTGTACATTTTATGTATCAACCAAAGTTGACGTTGATTATTGAAATCACGTATGATCATGACCAGTGGGCCAACAATCTTCCCCATTTTGATAATCGACAAACTTTGAGTCTATACCAAAATATTATCTTGTAACTTTGAAAATATACCTAACTTGTCTGAAAGCTTGAAACTTTTGATTTTGATTTTGGTATACTCATCTCCCCATTTGTCATGTAATCAAAAGATGGCTCCCCCACAATCAATGAGCCAAAAAAAACAACAAATAAACAATAGAGTAATACCAAATAATATATATACTCACAAGTCACATCACAACTCAAGTAACAAAATCATAGAAACTAGAACATCAGCAATAGTAGATGGAAAGTAAAATCTTGCACAGTATAAGGAACCTTTTATGATAGTCTAACACTTATCATAAAGTGTCACTATAACTGATACAAAAATCTAAAATGTAACAGAAAATAAATGTGCTACTAAAGATCATCATCATCAGAAACATTCACATAATAGTAAGTTCAAAAATATTATATCAACTATCCGCATCATCAGCAGCAATAGCAGGCGGCTGGGTCGGATCAATGTATGCAGTCATCGGGTCAAAGAAGGCAAATCTCATCAAGTCTCGGTCCGTCAAATACAGGATGATGGATGATAGGCATAGGTACAGTAGGATGATGAGTCATAGTCTACTGAATATCTTCCATAGCATTTCTCAAGATCTGAACCTGAGAGATGTAGTCGAAAACTCAGTATCACTATAACGAGTCAGGTCAGCTTGACGCTGCTATCCCTGAACAGCGACAAAGTATCAAATCACTGATACAGCTCGTCGATAGTGTCACCCGAGGCTATAGGGGCTGGAATTTCAGCTAGAGCATGTTAGACATATGATTATATCATATTTTTGAATATGGCTAATCATTTAAGTTTAACATAATAACGTCACTAATATTCATGTAATCACTATCATGTTGCTACTTAAACTTAGCATTGTCCTAAATGTTCTATATCATATTGCTAAGTTTGTATCATATTGTTTTGTTCATCTAACATATTCTTATAGACATGTAGTAAGCATGATCAAGCTTTGTCAAACCAGGACATATGCAATAGAGAATTAATGATGGGCCAAAGACGACATCATATAAAAAGATTTCTCTGAAAGGTATTCAAATTTCTAGATCTGTTTATCTTTGGATGACTGCCGTCAAGAAAAAGGCGTCTTCAAGTCTGCTCAAATATCAGAAGAAAGGCGTCATCAAAGGGCTATTGGTTTTCTTATTTTATCAATATATTTTTCATATTTATTGAGTCTACGAATACGATGTACACTGCATCGTACTGGCAAATAGGCTACCCAAGAAACGTTTTCAAAGTACCCTTTCATTTTGAAAATAGTCCACTTACAAAAGTCCAAACTACTTCCTAACTGCTTGACTTTTCAAAAATTCCAAAAACCAATTTGCAAAAATCCTAAAAGAACTCCAAAAGAATTCGACCGGAGTTCGGCCTGAATTCGGACAGAGTTCGGTTAGTGTCCGTTGGATTTTGAACTTGGTCTTCCCGTATTTACGGATTTTGCCGAGATTTTCTCATAGAGTTATGCCCGAATTCTGACAGAGTTGTGCCTTTGGAAAAACTATAAATTGAGAAGGATTTTGATCAATTTAACTCACCAATTCACTTTTATATCTCTTCTCTATAAGCCTACTACTTCTTCCAACGTATTCTGAGCTATTCATTTTCAAATCTCAAGCCAATTACAATCCTCTAGTCGATTTGCCAGTACGATACGGTCTAGAAGTTTCAGAGCAATTTTAATTAAAGGCTTGATTGAAGAAAGATACTTCACAATTGAAGTTGGTCGAGTACTTTGGATCAAAGCTCGCGTTGTAAAAGTTGCAAGAACTTCGGATGAAAACTTGTGATATTTTCCAATAGTAGATTCAACTGGAAGCTAAAGTTCTTTCGACTGGACTAGTCCCCACAAAAGAAAATCTAGTATATATCATCGTGTTTGCGTTTGCTTTCTGACCTCTACTTTTTATTTACTTACTTGTGATATATTCTGTGATCTTACTGCTAACATTTTTAATTAGCTAAATTTTGCTGCCTACTCTATTCACCCCCCCTTTAGAGTATTGTCCTTTACAATTCGTTCCTACAATTGGTATCAAAGTGGATTCTCTTTATATAAGTCTTGCTTGATCATACCAATTAACTCTACAGAGCATCTGCTGGAGGTGGAGCTAGAGTAGGCTAAGGTGGAGCATCACCAGGAGAATATGGGAATCTCCTAGACCTAAGAGGCTCTGAAGGCATCCCAGAGATATGACAAGAATCCAAAGGAATAGAAAATTTCTGAAGGATTGCTGTCATATGCATGGGGTAAAGGAGGTTATGACCAGCCCTTCGACAGTTGATCACAAGTGCCAACATTGTTTTGAAAAAGGAAAATGAAATACCAAAATGAACATGGTACATCACAGATAATTCCAAATATGTGATCTCGTCAGTAGATCTCGTCTTTGATAAGAGAGATGAAATAATAATATAATGCAACTCATAGAAGTGCTGGTTCAAGTTGCTTGCGTATAGCTGTTTTTGAAGAACCGGATCTGGAAGACACAATGCGACTTAAAAAGATTCAAGGGTCATACCGTCAGAAAATTAAACTTTAGTTATGTCGACAAGAGCGTCACCGTTATTTTGCATTTAAAAATTCTCACTCAAATCGGCAGAATTGGATTCAAATTCCATCCCAGTACCAATGAATGAATACAATCTTCTGATTCTTGTAAGTTACAATAAAACATATGAATTGTATTTTCATATAATGGATTTGAAACTTCTAAAAATTCACGAAGACCAACATTTTCAAAAATATTGAAATATTCTGATAAAATGGTAGAACTTTTTTTTTTCCAGACATATCTCACGATAACGAAAATGATCAAACTAGTTAAAAGATCTCTATAGAGAAACAAATAATGTAGGATCATAATCCTCATCATCATCAGGACGAGGGGGACTAAAGAGATTTACAAGTTCATACTTAGAAGTAGTTGAAGAAACAACATCTCTACTTTTCTTTCTCTTAAACAATCTAGGTGCCATAGCAAAATAGAGAAAATTATACCTCAAGATGAACAAAAATTGGAAGAGAAAGCCTTCAGAACACCTTAGATCAAAAAAATTTGGGTTGAAAAGCCTAAAATGAAGCTTTCTAGGATTAGGGTTTCGAGTTTTAGATTTTTGGAGGGCTGTTTTGTGGCTGATTTTGGGAAGAAGAAGTATGAGAAGGCTGCTGCTCCCACTTTGCAGAAAATATATTTACCCCAACTGAAATTGTCTGAACTCGGTACGAATTCAGTCCGAGTACGGTCATCTTGAATTTGGTTCATTTATAAGTAATGAATGATAAAAATCACTTAGAAACTTGTAATTTATTGATTAATTAATGTCCATTACTTTGGACTAGGTATAGGGGCCGCATCCTAACTAGCGGTGGCTCACAGGAGAACGCATACCGTGTCGCTTCATGTTATTTACACATATGTGACAGAAGGGCCTTTCTGGCTTGTACCCAAAATAACTTCGATTAAGAAATTATTGAATTTTAAGTTTCAAGTGTTTTATTAATCATAACATATTATGACTCTAAAAATTTAAGAATGCCTAGCTCGCGACACGAAAAGTTAAAACGATCTTCGGCTAGTAGTTTTGTGAATATATCTACAAGTTGATGATCTGTGTAATAAATTCTAGACAAATATCCTTATGTCGTTGGTGATCACGTAAAAATTGGTGACGTATTTCTATGTGCTTAGTGCATGAGTGACATACATGGTTCTTAGTCAGATTAAATATGCTAGTATTATCACAGAATATGTAAATCTTAGTATAGTGCAGATTATAGTCGTCTAAAGTTTGCTTCAATCACAAAATTTGAGAACAATGTCCTGCGGCGATATACTCAGCCTCAGTTGTTGATAATGCTACAGAATTTATTTCTTGCTAAACCAAGAGACTAAAGCCTTACCTAGGAGATGACACGTATCGTTGGTACTTTTATGGTGTACTTTGCATCCAGCAAAATCAGCATCCGAGTAACCGATTTATTCAAACGATGTAGTTTTGGGATACCATAAGCTGACAGTAGAAGTTCCTTTAAGGTATCGAAAGATAAGCTTAACAGTGCATATGTATGACTCCATAGGGTTAGCTTGATATCGTGCTCCGATGCAAACTATAACTACCACTTTTTCAGATGAGGGATATTTTTGAATTTTTCTATTTCTTGTTATTATTGTGAATTTAGATAATATTTTGAATGATAAATTTATTTTTACAAAACTAGTCATTATATTTTTGCATTAATTATCTATAATATTGGATATAGTACATATGTCATATTATTGAATGTGATTAGTGTAGCCATTAGTTAGAATAATTGTTAGTGATCCTAGTGGACCTAAACCGACTTGACATGACCACCTAATTAAATGATTAGGACTAGCCTAACCGAACTTTAGTTAGACTCTAGTTAGACTAGCAAGATTAATTAGAAAGTTTGACTAAACACCTAATTAGGAAGAAATGCTTATTCCCTAAACTTGTCAAGACATTAGAGGGGGACTTAGTGGACAACTTACATTAGCTAAAATCCTAAACTAAACCTATTATGGTAGCCCACTTTCTATATATAGCCCCACTTCATCTTCTTCTTCCTCCTCCTTTCATTCCAAACCCTAACCCTAATTAGAAGCTTTTTGCCAAATTGTTCCTACCACCAAATTTCCTTCAAATCGGCCCAAATTGGTCTCATTCTCTTTCCCTCGGAGTGTAGAGGGATCTAGAAGCAAGGCTTGGCAGGTTGGAGCACTTGGAGCTTGAAGACTTTTGGATCTTGGAGCTTTTTCATTAGAATTCCATCTCCTAATAGGTAAAATACATTCTAAACCCTTTTAATTCATAGTAAATAGTGTAGATGCATCAAATAGGAACCCCCATGTGTTAGGTTTTCTAATGGTGAGGAGTTTTGACTCTTCTCTTTGCATTTGAGAATTTTTTCCTTTGTATTTTGACTCATTTTGGTGAAAATCCGAGAATAACATTTCTAGGGTTTGTAAATAGGTTTGTTAGGACCTAATTGTGATTTAGAAGATGTGGGTATGCTTTGGGTGAACTTTGAATCTATTTGGAGTGCGTATCATGGACGTATCACAACGTGTCTCGATACGCATGTTAAGTGTTTGACAAAATTATTCCTTGGACACACGTGGCCCTAAATTTCATTTGGACTCCTACTCTAGCTAGGTTTTGCATTTATATCGCTTGTTGTGTACAAATATACTCATATATATATATAATTATATTTGCATATGTACACTACCAAAATACAGGGATTTGGCGACGGACATATAGACTACCGACAAAGTTTCGACTGCTTGCCATCGAAAATTCGATAATTTTTTATTTTATTTTAAGGACGAGCAAAGGTCGCCAATCCGTCGTTAAGTCGACGGAGATATAGCGACGGATGAAGAATCCGTCGCGATGCTGTCGCTAGTTGGCAAAAGTTGACAGAGAATGTTGAAAAAATTGCTGCAAAATTTAACGACCACATAGGGACGAATATTCCGTCGGCCAGCTAAGGTGGTATAGCGACCACATCACGACGGAATATATCCATCGCCTGTCCGTCGCTAAATTTCTAGCCCTAACTTAAATTTAGCCGACAGGGGGAGGGGACTTTTCATTCCCCCCAAATTCTCTCTCTCTCTCTCTCTCTCTTCTCGGCCGCAGACTTTCTCTCTCTCCAGGTAATCTTCTCTCTCTCTCTCACTCTCGGTGGTCGGGGCGGCGGGAGACGGTGGGGACCGGTGGTGGTGGGGGTGGCGGTGGGGGTCGCTGGGAGTGTTTAGGTCGAGGCGGCGGGGAGAGGCGGGGGCCGGTGGTGTTGGAGGTGGGGGCCGGTGGTGGGGGTGGGGGTCGCTGGGGGGGGGTTTCGGGTCGGGGCGGCGGAGAGAGGCGGGGGTCGGTGGTGGTTGGGGTGGGGGTCGCGGTGGTGGGGGTGGGGGTCGCTGGAGGGGTTTCGGGTCGGGGCGGCGGGGCCGGTGGTGGTGGGGGTAGGGGTCGCTGGAGGGGGTTTCGTGTCGGCGGGACGGATGGCGGTCGGCGGTGGTGGGGGTGGGGGTTGGGGTGGGGGTGGGGGTCGTGGTGGTAGGGATAGCTGTCGACGGTAGTGTGGGTTGGGGGCCGGGGACACACACACACACCACATACACACACATGAGTATTGGTATCGGCGATATCGGTAGTATCGGTAACACACACACACACACACACACACACACACACACACACACACATGACTATTGGTATCGGCAATATCGGTAGTATCGGTATCGGTATATAAATTAGTATATATATATATATAAACTTAGTATTGGTATCGGTATATAAATTAGTATATATATATAAACTTAGTATAATGGTTCAAAGTATCGTTATCGGAATCGGTATCGGACTATTCCTATGAGTATTGGTATCGGCGATATCAGTAGTATCGGCGATTTCGGATCGGAGTATCGTAGAATAGTATATAAATTATATATATATATATATATATATATATATATATATATATATATATATAAACTTTGTATCAAGATTCAAATAGGGGTGCAACTCGGGCGGGCTGGGTCGGGCTTGAGGTCAACCCGAGCCCAACCCGATGATTCATAAGCCTAGCCCGAGTCCAAGCCCGCCCGACCTCGGGTTAAACGTATGAAGCCCAAGACCAAGCCTAGAGGATCGGGTTTGGCTCTGGTTGAACTCGGATCGGGTCGGGTCCATCGAGTTTATCGGGCTCTAATATAATATTTGAAATAATTTTAAACAAAAGTAATATTAAACACATAATCAAATAGTAATCAAGTCTTGATCATTAAAAAATACAAACTGAAATAAGATTTATGATAAGGAATTGAAGAATTTGGGTAGAGAAATTTAGGATTTAAACTTTTTTACTTAAGAAGTTTTAATATATATATATATATATATATATATATATATTATATATATATATATATATATATATATATATATATATATATATATATATATATATATATATATATATATATATATGTCGGGTTTCGGGTAACCCGATACATGAACCCGAGCCCAACCCAATTTTTGATCGAGTTCAAATATTTTAACCCATACCCGAGCCCGAACCCGAGTATCTTCAACCCTAACCCAACCCATTAACGGGTTTGCCCGATCGGGCTCGGGTTTTGCCCGCCCAAGTTGCACCCCTAGGTTCAAAGTATCGGTATCGGTATCGGTATCGGTATCGGTATCGGACTATTCCTATGAGTATTGGTATCGACGATATCGGTAGTATCGGCGGTTTCGGATCGGAGTATCATAGAAGGATATATATATAAGATAGCTTAGTAGTAGCTAGGTAAGTGTTGAGAATTAAATTTACTTATGCCAAGTCTTTTGGGCCTATCAAAGTTATAGATTTTTTAGGAAATCTAATATAATGCTGATTACCTCAAAAGGTTTGCATAACTAAGAGTGTATAGAGTGTATCGGTATTGAATTTACTTATGCCAAGTCTTTTGGGCCTTCTTGAGAAGCAGGGGAAGTAGAGCGACGAAGTATCGATATTGGACTATTTCTATGAGTATCGGTATTCATCGTTTAGACGACGTCTAGGCGGTAGGACGAGCCAAAATCCTTTCAAAGGATTCTGGCTCGTCCTACTACCTGCTGAGGAGGTTGAGAGAGTCGAATGAGAAGGTAAGTGTTGAAAATTGTAAATCTGTATCGGACTATATATTTTTAATTGCAAATCTGTTTACTTTGTCTTACGAATCGGTATCGGTATCGGTATTAGACTATTTCTATGAGTATCGATATTGATCGCTTAGGCGTCTAGGCGGTAGGTAAGTGTTGAAAATTAAATTTAAGATATCGGTATAGAGTGAGCTAGGTAAGGTACGTGTTGAAAATTACTTATGCTAAGTCTTTTCGGCCTAGAAGGATATATATAAGATATCTTAGTAGTAGCTAGGTAAGTATTGAAAATTAAATTTACTTATGCCAAGTCTTTTCGGCCTATCAGAGTTATAGATTTTTTCAGAAATCTAGTGTAATGCTGAATACCTCAAAAGGCTTGCATATGTAAGAGTGTATATCGTAGGCGGATGATTGTATAGAGTGAGCCTCCCTACTCCCCTTCTTCTCATTCCGGTCATGAGGTATCCTATTCCGCATCATATAATATACATCTCAACCAAAGCGTGGAGAAGTGTAAAAATATTAATATTAACCAAGGATCAGTATCAGAATCAGTATCACTATGAATCTCATATAGCTTGTTCTAACAGATAATAATATAAAACAAAACATGAAGCAGGGCTTCACATTCACAATATTGGAAGGAAAAAAATTTCGATTGGTGGTAGGGCGAGCCAGAATACTGTCAAAGGATTCTGGCTCGTCCTATCACCAATCGCAAATTTTTTCCTTCTAATATTTTAAATGTGAAGCTCTACTTCACACGTTTGGTTTTATATTATGCTCTGGTAGAACAAGCGATGAGATTCATGGTGATACCAATTCTGATACCGATCTATGGTTAATATTAATATTTTTACACTTCTCTACTCTTTGGTTGAGATGGATATCATATGATGCGGAATAGGAGACTGAGAGAGTCGAATAAGAAGCAGAAAAATAGAGGGGGGGTCAGAGAGGGGGCTTGAGAAGCAGGGGAAGTAGAGCGACGCAGATTTTTACATCCAATCTTCGATGGATCGTTACTTCGTTGATCGTGCCATGTGATAATTGTCGCAATAGACGTTACGAAGAAGTGGTGACTGTGAGAGATCATATGACCTGTAAGGGTTTTGTACGTGATTACGGCCTATGGTCATCGTAAGATAAACTATATACAGAAAGACATGATATGGTGTACGATGCAAATACTCCTATATATCCTGGTTGTGAGACTCATTTCGTACTGTCAGGCTATGTCGTTAGTGGGTTCACATTTAAGGCAAGACAGTTGAGGGTCATTCACCGTTGGAGGTTGAAGTATCCGAAGAGGAAGATGAGGACACAGAGGACGTCTAATACTGTCATTTCCATACAATAATGAATCTTCCATATTACACATCTAATATTGTCATTTTGTTTAATCCCTAATTAATCTCTATATTTCTATCAATCTTACCAGATGGCACCCAAGACCCGAGGACGTCACTTGAGAGAGGCACATATGGCTGCTGAGGAGGTAGTGGCACCTCCTGCTGCTGAGGAGGTAGTGCCACCTCCTGCTACAGAGTCGGTAGTGGTACCTACTGCTGAGGAGGTGGTGCCACCTCCTACTGCTCAGCCGGTAGTAGTACCTACTGCTGAGGAGGTGGTGGGACCAGGGGACAGTTGCATCGGGAGTTCAAGTTATCCATCTCCTATGGATATTGAACTTGCTGGCG
Source organism: Iris pallida (assembly GCA_029216955.1). Taxonomy (NCBI): domain Eukaryota; kingdom Viridiplantae; phylum Streptophyta; class Magnoliopsida; order Asparagales; family Iridaceae; genus Iris; species Iris pallida. Next base: position 2,070,868 of record JANAVB010032620.1, read on the forward strand.
TGGATCCTACTTATGTGCAGTGGCTGAGGAGGGAGATCTCTCTGCGCGTACGTAAAGGACAATAATATATATATGATATGATTTTTGACCGGACTTATTTTTGGTAGACATATTTATGGGTTTTACTTGGATGGTTTTACAACTCTTGATGGATTTTTATTTTCTAGACATGGTTATTTTATAGACTTGGATATTTTTGGATGCTATTACCTAGACTTTTATTATTTAAAAATTCAACGGAGGGTTGCTCCAGGTCTCATTAATGTATGTTGGTTTGTGTGATGTATTTGTGATAGATATTTGTATATTGGTGTGTGATGTATATTGGTTTGTTGGTTCATTGATGTATGTTGGTTTGTGTGATGTATTTGTGATATATATTTGTATATTGGTGTGTGAGGTATCTTGGTTTGTGGGTTTGTGTGAGGTGTGATGAATATTGTGATGTTTCAATGTTTTCGATGTTGTATGAACAGGGAATGCTGTATTTTATGTAATTATTTTTCAAAAAATTTCTAGTTAGCGACGGACTTGTGACGAAAGGTGATGGCTGAGCGACGAAATATTTCGTCACTAACTTGAGAATTTTGAGTTAGCAACGGATGTCGGCGGATTAGCGACGGATTATCCGTCGACAAGGTTTTGGAAATATAAAGATTTCCAGAACCTAAGCGACGGATATTCCGTCGCTAAACCATCGTTCTTCTGTCGAGTATTAGCGACGACTAGCAACGAATTTGCGTCAGATTTTTCGTATCAGAAACTCTATGATACGAAGTTACCGACATATTACCGACAGACCTGTCTGTTACTAAAAAGTAGTAAAAAAAAGAGTTATTTGTATTTACCCCCCCAATTGCTAATCCTATTTCTACTTCCCCCCCAATTTTATTTTAATTAGTGTTACCCCCCCAATCTTTGGGTAAAGTACAAATAAACCATCCTAAAATTTACGTTTTTGCATTTGAAGACCCCTTGTTTAAAAAAAAAGATCCCACATTTTAATTTTTGCACAGTTTGCACCCATGCCATTAACAGACGTTAAAATACGTCTAAAAATACAATTTTATCCCTCCCCCCACTCTCCCCCCCTCTCTCTCTGGTGGTGGGAGTTTGTCAAGCGGGGCCGACCAGAGGAGAGGGAAGGGTGGCCGGTCAGCGGAGCGAGGAGGGGACGGGTCGAGCTAGGGGTGGTTAATTCGGTTCAAACCGAACCGGAAACCGAATTGAACCGAAAATCGAATAAGCAAAACCAAAACCGAACCGAATTGGCCCATAACCGAATCAAACGGAACCGAATTAAATCGGTTCGATTTACGATTTATTTGCACTTTTTGTTTAATATATATATATATATATATATATATATATATATATATATATATATATATATATATATATATATAGTAACTAAATTTTCTTATTCCGTTTTTTGGTTTGGACCGAAACCGAAACCTAAGACCGAAACAGAATAAGAAAATTAGTATTTTCAAAACTGAAACAAAATAAGAACTTTTTAAAACCGAGCCGAATCTCTTATTCGGTTCGGTTCGATTTTCGGTCCAAACTGAATAATGCTCACCCTTAGGTCGAGCATGGCCGACCAGCGGAGGGGGGTCGGCCAGCGGAGGGAGGAGGGGGTTGGGAGGGCTGGCTAGCGGAGGGAGGTGGGGGACGGGTCGAAGGGGCCGGCTAGCAGAGGGAGGAGGGGCGGTCGAGGGGGGCCGAATAAGAAAAAACCGAACAGAACCGAATAAGAGATTCGGTTCGGTTAAAAAAAGATTCGGTTCGATTTCGGTTTTGAAAATACTAAATTTTCTTATTCGGTTTCAGTTTCGATTTTCGGTTTCGGTTTCGGTCCAAAACCGAATAAGAAAATTTAGTTTATATATATATATATATATATATATATAAACCGAATAAACAAAAACCGAACCAATTTAATTTGGTTCGGTTTGATTTGGTTATGGGACAATTCGGATCGGTTTTGATTTTGCTTTAGTTTATATATATATATATATATATATATATATATATATATATATATATATATATATATATATATTACAGATATATACTAAATAAATTTAGGTATATTTAAGTACTATATATATTAACAAAAAAGTGCAAATAAATCGAATAAACAAAAATCGAACCAATTTAATTTGGTTCGGTTTGATTTGGTTATTGGCCAATTCGGATCGGTTTTGATTTTGCTTATTCGATTTTTGGTTCGTTTTGAACCGAATCAACCGAATGCTCAACCCTAGCTCGACATGTCCCCTCCTCCCTCCGCTGGTCGGCCACCCTCCCATCTCCTCTAGTCGACCCCGCTTGACAAGTCCCTACCATCGGAGAGAGAGGGGGAGGGGTAAAATCGTATTTTTAGACGTATTTTAATGTCTGTTAATGACATGGGTGCAAACTAAGCAAAAATTAAAATGTGAATTTTTTTTAAACAATGGATCTTCAAATCCAAAAACACAAATCTAAGGAGGGTTTATTTGCAATTTACCCAAAGATTGGGGGGGTAACACTAATTAAAATAAAATTGGGGGGGAAGTAGAAATAGGATTAGCAATTGGGGGGGTAAATACAAATAACTCTATAAAAAACTTTTCGATAATTGATTTGACAAAATACCGTCGGCAAGCCGTCGCTAAATGTTCGATCCATGATGATGTCAATTCGTCGCTAAGCAGTCTAATGGTGACAGACTAGCGACGGACTTTGTTTAGCGACGGGCTATTTTCCAACGGATTTTTTAGCCAAATTCCGTCGGTTAGCCGTCGTTAAGTTGATTTTCCGACGGATTAGCGACGGATATGGCCGTCGCTAATTCGATGTATTTTAGTAGTGGTAATTGGAGGGGACAATGTGAACTATTGGCATTGTTTTGATATAAAATATGGACCGATACTATACTAATGTGTGTGTGTTGTGAGAGGCTTGAGTGGCTAACAGTTAACTATAGTAGAGAGTAGAAGGGAGTGGGTGTGACTGATATGTTATGTGTGTGTAGTGAAGGAGAAGGGCTTGGGCATGGGATTGGTATCAGTCAAATAGGGGACTGATGTCATAATTGGTAATGTGTGTGTGTGTGTTATCTTATATATATAACTGTGTGTAAGGAGGGGGAGTGCTTGGTCAGTATAGCAGCAGTAGGAATAGGGAGAGTAGTGGGCGATTATGTATTAATTTCATAGGTAATAAGTTATCATTCACATGATTTACATCTATAATTCATATAGGGATAACTTTGTATCAGTCATTTGATTGAATACAAGTATCGTTACTATGGACAAACTTGTATCAGTTATTTATTTGAGTTATATGTCAGTTTCCCCATTTCCTTGTTTTAGTCTTACATATGTTGTATTAGTCAACTGAAGGGGGGCAACATGTATCCGTCATAGGAAGGAAGGGGGATTATATATTGCATTCAATTCAGTCCA